>BTSY01000003.1:29402125-30002125 GCA_036245785.1 Pristionchus fissidentatus | reverse complement strand
CTCTCCATCATCTACCTTCGATGGGCGACGGAGCGAGAGGAGGAGTCGACGGAGAGAGTGAGGACACTGCCAGCAATAATGAGAGCGGTCGGAAAGAGACACAGCAATGCGGAAAGACTCGAGTGAGTGGAGAGAGGGGTTCTATTGCAAATTCACAAACACATTTCCAAAATAATATAACGTTGCGATGGTAAACACACGTTCCGCTGGCGAAAGAGTATGGCAAAATAAGAGACTCTCTGAGGTATCTAAAGAGAGTACACACGTCAGTATTCTATTTCATGAAGGTATCATTTTAAAATGTTAGAAAAGGACGGGATATTGAATTTTAGGACATTTACGAATACCATGACATTTGGTCGTGCCTGTCGGATAACATGTCGATTTTAATCGGTTGGGCTTACAATCACCCATTTGCGAGGACCAGGTTACTTTTTTTCCTCGGCAAAGCCAGGTTTCACGGCGTAGTCTTATTCCTTTCTTTTGTCGGTTAGAACAATGCTTGTTAACATGTTGATCGTTCTGATAAGACTGTTAATAGGTGAATAATGGGTGGCGGTCTTTTATTAATAAAGAGTAATAGCAAATAATGATCGCCTACGTCATGTTTCCAGACTCTTCTCACTAATGGTGTCGGCGCTCAACGAGTTCTCATCCATGGAGAAGGCTGCAGAGTTGGTGAGTGAAAGGGAAGGATTGCATAAGGATTACGACATGTGTATTTATTTATCGTACACCACAAGGGTGTGTCATCGTGTACAGAAATAATAGGATAAAAGAGAAAAATATCTTGCCACCGCTGATGACTGCTAGACCAAGGTTTCAGAGGGAACACTTGTTCAGTGATCATGCAGCATTCATCAATGTCTTCATCAATGATGGTAGCCTAAGCCCAATAGCACTGAAGAGGTGGCGGATGAGGGGGAATTGCCAAAGGATCACGCAATAGCCGGGGAGATGACGTTTGTTTGAAACGAATGTTTCATCTCTATACCAAATTATTTATACTCTGCTATTGCGCCATCCTTAGGTAATACATATGCATTATTTCCAACATGAAGTATTATGTGATTTCAGATTCCCCTTCTGGAATCGGACGCGTCGATCAGAACGTCGCTGGTGCGATGGATGGAGACACTGTTGTTCTACCAGGCACAGACAAAGTGAGTTCCCTGATCTTTGATTTCCGAAAATAGGAACAGAATATGGCACGTACTGTGCAGTAACACCTTCCGGCGCGTTAATTTATTTAAAATTGGAATATAACGAGCTGGAAATCCATACATTGGTTTGGAGCCGGAATTGGCGCAGATATGAGTGTGTTGAAATGCGATATTTGCAGGGAGCGACTGGGGCAGGTGTGCACGCTGCTGATGCAAGGACATGAGTTTCAGGTGAACGACGATTCGATTATACATAATTAACTTGCTTAACAGTTATTGACTTAATTAATTGAGATCTGTAATGACTTGCAAAGAGGGTTCGCTATTGCTGATAACATGGATAGTAACTATATATAGTTACAATTAGTTGATTGAAGGTGGCGTATGTCTGGCGATTTTGTGGTACGACTAGCGAGGAAAATTTAAAGTCACTCCTTGATTGTAACTTAAGCAACTTTTTGAGTTGTTACAGAAGCTTAGATCGATAGGTACATAAAAACGGTGAAGTCAGCCCACATTTTGGCATTTTTAGAGAAAAATTAATAACACAACCGACATTTTTGTTCTTTAACTGCTAATTTTGAAAAACCCTACTATATTTTCGATTTTTTTCCTACTAACCTTGTCGATCCATATACAGGAATACCTAATTCGTCTCAGCCAGCAGGAGTACTGTAGCATCGCTGCACAGATTGCAGTCAAGCAGGGCGCACACGTCAACCAGGTAACTAGTAAGATGGTCAGAGGAAGGCGGCTGTGTTTGTGCCACAAACACGGTAGTCTGTGATGTGTACGTATGGTAAATCAGGGGACCCTTCTCACACGAGGGGTCGCAATTGACCCATTTTTGCTCAGGCACTGGTGTTTGTGTGGAGGGAGGGTAAAATAGGAAAGTTTCGGAAACCCTGGTCGTAGTTGGTTTATGCGTTGATACTTGCATTAGCGCTTCGTCATGGATCGTTGGGTGGAAGTGGGAAATGTGAAGAAGCGTTGCGGAAACGAGAATGTGATTGGTTTCTACGAAAATATCCGAAAATTGTATTCACGTTTTAAAAATTAAATAAAACATTCAAAATATTTTACTGACTTTATTTCTTTTTTGTGTATCATACATGATATTATTAATACGGTACACGTCTAATTAACTTTCTGTTCAGATCAAACGTAGTCTCGTCATGCTTCTCGATCGGAATTTGCTGCCTGAGAAGGCGGCCTTTCCGATTCTCGCCGTTGCAGCTGCTTCCCAGTTGACGGAGTGAGTGGAGTGAAGTTACTGTAGGGATACGGTGGTTTGGGGAAATCGATAAGTGACGAAGAATACAGAATGTCATACTGTAAGCGTACGGTATCATTTCACTGTGATACACTTAGTGAATTGCCGATCACATTGGCCAAACATGTATCGTAGGTATGACAGGTACTTTAGAAAAGGCCTTTTTGTTATCACGGAAAAATCGATAATTATAAAAAAGTCTAGCAAGCTATGGTATCCTTAACTGATCGCTCAGGGTCTCTGAGCCGGCAGAGAAATCGCTGAAGAAGGTTGACATGGAGGGTTGCCTGAAGTCGAGAGAGGTAATGGACAATCTATTCGGACTGTATGCAGGACATGAACTGAAGAATGTGAGTGGCCAGTGGAATTACAGATTGGTCAATTTGTTTGCAACATGAGAAAAAAACTTGGGAAAAGTCAAAATGTGTAAGAGATATAGCGGGAATGGTTTAAAAGGTGTATAATGGGCATGAACTGAAGAATGTGACGAGAAGAGGAAGGGGGTATTGATTTATTGGTTAGCGTATCGCCTCATCAGTGTACGCTAGATTAGTGGCGAGGGGTCTTTGAAAATGCTCAAGGTGGGACGGCGTTTCATAGGATTAATATTTGAGGTGTACGACTGATACCTCAGTGGACGCGAGCGCAGCAATGCTAAATAATCACATTAAAATTCCGTTTTACATGTTTTTGTTATTATGAAATTCAAAACCGTTGATACTGAGTTTAACACGAATTACAGCTGGAGTCCGTTTGTTGTTCTCGACGATCAATGTGGACTCGGCAGAGCTTGGAAACCAATTAATATAAATCGTGAATTACCTAGCGATGACGCAATCTGTCTTTGACTCCATACCTTCTCCATCTCATCTGACGAAAGCTCGATTGATGCAATGCATCAAGAGATCCGATCTGGCGCCCACCATGTTCATGGCCAATCTGGCGGTCAGTGAGGGGGACAGAGTAAATAATAATATTATTAATAATACGCCTTTATTATCATTTATTATTTCACCTCAAAATACATATCATAGCTCACCCTGCACAGCAAGCATAGTCAGATGTGGGACCGCTCCGTTCATCGACTCTTTGATTCGTTGTGCGGTTAACAGATTGGTTCTGAGAGACTAGCGTAAAAACGAAACAACCAGACGAATCCGAGTTGCGGGCAGTTGTAATATTCGGACTGCTTCCTCATACTGCGATTCATCTTCGCGATTCGTGTTCTAAATATTTTATGGTTGGTCGTGGCAGTATGATCATATGTTAATGATGCTATGAATTGTTATGTATTGTGATGAATTGATATGTATGAAATGAATATGAATTGTTAATAATCGAATATCATGTATTAATTTGTTTTTTATCAGATCGCCCTCAACGCAATTTCGTACTCCGCCTCTCCCAAATTACGCGTTCCCGGAGTGCAATTCATGCTCAAGATCGCCGCTAATCTGCCGCCTGCGGGTAAGAAGTGCTTAATTATTTGTATTTCAATTAATGAATACTTTTCGTTGAGAAAAAGTTGGAATATAACGGCATTCCTATGTAGATATTTTTGTCACGTACATTTGTGAAATCAGACTGACTATTCTATAAAACAATGCAAACTTGCCGTTCCAAAGTTTCAAGACTGACCTATACACAAATGTATGAGGGTAATTTTCAATGTATAGGCGGCATAGCTACATTTTTCGCTAGTGTGGACCCATTTCAATCCTGTCAGATAGTGTCTGATATGCGGACACGGACCCGCCCATCCAACCTCATGCGCGGCACCCTATTATCGGCAATATTCAAAGAAGATATCCCGTGCCTTCATGGGAGGTACCGCATGTGCCCCCTGGTCACATGATTCGAAACACACGGAAAGGGAGGTTGGGGTGAGAGACATTGCAAAAGTGAGAGAGGCCCTCTCGCCTGTGGAATAATGTGTGGCGATGTCGAGAAAACTCATGAATAGGTAGGGGCCACAACGTGGTCAGCAGAATTCAATGAGATGGGTGAAATTTAGTGTTACCATGTTGCTACATGTCTGAATAAGAATATTCTTTTGGATTTGGGCCGATATCTCATCTTCGAGCCGAGTTACAGCTCCAAAACCACGCGCGCTTCGACTGTTGTGAGAGGGGCGAAAGTCGCTATGGGGAGAGGGGGAGGCGGAGCCTAGTCGCCCTTCTTTCCAGGGGCATAGCGCGCTTAATTGGAGATATTTTGATGTTGCGTCAAAAGATAAGTAGTTTGTGAATGTATGTAGAGTACATTGGCGTCTCAATTTGGAGGATTGAACATGTCAAAGCGCTGCGGGAATGGAGGAGCATAGCACGCAATTGCAGAGAGGATGTAACTGCCTGTATGGCGCAGTGGGTTGAGCGTTTGCCTAGTGATTGCACACCCGCAAGTTCAATTCCCCTTTTGCGAAAACCGTTGCTATTTACAGTAAAACGGAATGTCGATACTCTCGTACTCGTATTCTCGCACTATTTTTGCAATCGAGAGCACAATTCAGGATCGCCGATTTTGATTTATTTTTCTCTTGTAATATTCCTTGAAAAATCAAGAGAATAGAATGCGGGTCTATCAGGAGTTGTGAGTTCAGAGATAAGCCCAATTTCGACGATTTCGAAATTAAATTTCACTTTTTCGACACCTCAACGTTCTCCGATCAACCCTGATATAGGCGCAATCGATTGCACTCTTCAAGACCTCCAAAACAAGCTATAATATGACTCATATCGTTTCGAATTACGCTTGTGCTCTCAAGTTCTCATTTTTTTTCGAATCCGGGTGCGCGATAAGTGGGCGGACGTTGTGGACCCTATGAATAGGTGCACATTTAACAGATCTCGTTGAGCTGATTCCAGATATATGTTTCCCAGTAAATGCAATTTTGATTATTATTCAAAAATATGTTGGTGAGTGCTTACTGAGTGCGATTCGCACTCAGGGCTATGGCGAGAAGAGGGTTCGTAAAAGAGGCGCGGGAGTGCGCTCTGCGCCACTCAGGGCATTTTTGTTGTCTACAAGCGTGGGTGCATCCATTCTCGCTACTCTAATAGGCGCCTTCTATTTTCAACAAAAATATCATCATTTCAGGAGTGAAGGCGCTGTGGAATGCAATTTTTGGGTTCTTATAGAGTACTATTGGCACAACAATCAGAGTTACACTGCGCCACCAAATATAGCGGCGCTCTAAAACTCGTGTCTGCCTGGTTTTGCTGCATTCAGTACAAAAAAAAACAAAACAAAAAACCTAGGCCTACACCGATGATCGTGATGCCCTACCGTAGTAATCTCACCTACCGTACTCCCTTTGCAGACGGCTTCCCGATGGATGGAATTGGACGATGCGGCCGTCTCACAGGCAGCAGTCGACTGTCTCGTGGAGTGGCTACCCGTCTTCAGGTATACGGTAGATGGGGGGTATTGTATAGTTGATTATTGTGTTTTGAAGATCGACAAGAGAAACCGCACAGAAGCGACTAGTTTGAAGTGATAGGTGGATATGTGATGGGTGCGGCACGGAATGGCCTAGTTAGAGTGTGGAAATGTTGTCTCTTTTTTCTCTCCTCTTCTAAATGGATCTAGGACAAAATTAACCCGTTATTCCGTGACTCGCTGAAATAATATGTTTTTTTAGCGATATTAATGTTTATTTTATTTAAATTTTAAAAAAAACCCATAATTATTATTAAGATTAATATTCCAGAGATTCGACGGGCGCGGGAGTGGAGGAATCGCGACGACTCCTGCACGAATTGGTCGCCCCCCCAAGTTCATCAAGTATGTATGTTTATTTACTTATAAAAAAACCAGCGGAATATACAGTGGGTGGGGATGAGGGGATTATGGTATGCAATCGAATTCGAACATGCATTGCTTACATCGATATTCATTCAAATCTATGTTATGGGTGAATCGCGAATAACACTGGCCAGGCGTATTTGCTAATTAAACGTGTATATTTCGGGGGGGGGGTGACAATTCCGCAACCGACATTTCCGCAACGAAGTTTATATCTGCTCTAAACCTATCTGCATAACTCCACCAAAGTGTTATCATGGTCAGAATCGCGGGGGCTTTCAAACCCACAAAGTAACTAATTAACTATTTAAAATGTCGCCAATTAGCCGAAAATTAAACATGGTCATAAAAATACAGCAACAAGCCGAATCGATAGAGGTTAGCAAATATACAGGGAAAAAAAATTCATACAGATTCCTCGAGTTTGAGCAACGTTGCGGAAATTTCGGTTGCGGAATTGTCACCCCCCCCTATATTTCAGTGAACCTACTGATTCCCACCTCCCAGATCTCAAATTTTCTCACGCGAATGAAAACCACATGGATGGTTTTTTTTAAATCTAGCTTATTTCTCTCAGTGACATGTAGGGACGGTGGTCGTGTAAATGAAACCGAAAGATAAATTACAAGTTTGGCTCAATCGGAAGCTGAGTGTGCCCCATTTCGACTTTTCAATTTACTTTTTGCAAAATATAAAAAAAACTAAAATAACAAGAAAAATGCTTCGGAAGGTGAGCAGCACTTGCGACGTTTGAGTTCAAGCAGAGCGGTTCGCTGGGTCAAACTCGTGACTAGGATGATTAAACTTGAAATAGTTACTAAAGACTATTATTTCAGAACGTCTGTCTGTCTGTCTGTCTGTCTGTCTGTCTGTCTGTCTGTCTGTCTGTCTGTCTGTCTGTGTGTCTGTGTGTCCGGCGGTCACGTTTTTCGCATTTTCCTTATATTTCGCTTCAAAATCGCGCTATCTTCCCAATTCCTTTTGCATATGATTCCCGACCAGAATACCTTTCAAATTTTACAAAATTTAATTAACGAAATCCATAGCCAAGTGGGTTACGAGCCAAACTTTGAATCCGAGACCCCCAGGTTCGATCCCCGCCGCGGGCAAACCTTTTGCCGCATTTTTCGCAAGTGCCAGAAACTGCTCTAACACGGTTTTGAGTACCGTGAAACACGTTTTCACCTGTTTTGCCGAGTTTTAACGTGAAAAATCGAAATTTTCGATATTTTCCCAAATGGTGAAGGGAGTGTCGGGGATCATAGGAAAAGTATTTTGCTATGTCAGAAACGTGTTTGAACGTGTTCTAACACGTTCTAACGTGAAAAATCGAAAATTTCGAAAAGTTCCAAAATGATTCAGAGAGCGTAGGGGATCACAGGAAAAGTGTTTTGCGATGACAGAAACGTGTCTGAACGTGTTCTAACACGTTCTAACGTGAGAAATCGAAAATTTCAAAAAGTTCCAAAATGATTCAGAGAGCGTAGGGGATCACAGGAAAAGTGTTTTGCGATGTCAGAAACGTGTCTGAACGTGTTCTAACACGTTCTAACGTGAAAAATCGAAAATTTCAAAAAGTTCCAAAATGATTCAGAGAGCGTAGGGGATCATAGAAAACGTTTCCGAAATTGCTCTAAAAGTTCTGAACGCACTGTATCCTGCGTTTCCGTTGTGAAAGGCTCGTGAGGCTGAGAGCGATCGAAAAAAGTTGCCACGGAGCCACGAAGTGGCGTAGTGGCAACTTTTTTCGATCGCTCTCAGCCTCACGAGCCTTTTGCAACGGAATAAGCCAGTACTCTTTGTAGAGATTCACATTCCCCAACAAGTCGAGCTTCAATGTCACCTGGGGCCGGCTATCGAGCTCCCGCTGGACCGAACTTGGAGCCGGCTATCGAGCTTCCCCTGGACCGAACTTGGAGCCTTCTAAAAACCCCTGGACCGAACTTGGAGCCTGCTACCGAGCTTCCCCTGGACCGAACCTTCGGCCGGCTGCAAAGCTCCCCCTGGACCGATCTTGGAGCCGGCTACCGAGCTCCCCCTGGACCGAATTTGGAGCCGGCTACAGAGCTCCCCCCTGGACCGAGCCTGGAGTCGGCTGCAAAGCTCCCCCTGGACCGATCTTGGAGCCGGCTACCGAGCTCCCCCTGGACCGAATTTGGAGCCGGCTACAGAGCTCCCCCCTGGACCGAGCCTGGAGTCGGCTGCAAAGCTCCCCCTGGACCGAACTGTGCCCTGCAACTGAACGCCCCCCTGAACCATACTTTGAAAACGTAGTGCGCACCTACCATAACGTAGTTTAACCTCAACACACCCTGCTAGTTTTTGACTTGCTTTCCAGCTACTATTCTATTACTGAGTCATTAACTAAAATACAAGATGGACATAAGAAGCTAAAACATTTCCAACAACTGATACAGAAAGCTCCTAGCGTTGTATAACGATAAGCTATTACCGTAATCTTCTGTTGAACAAATTTCGAAGAGTAATTTAAAGTTACCGGGAATCCACGAAATAATTTTTTTTCGCTGTATTCCCTAATGATCAATGGCTGCGTCGCGTGTCGCGTCGCGGTCTTATTTTAGAGGCACTTTTTCTCATTCGAGATTTTCGTTATATAAATTCTAATATGATAACAAATTTCAATAAATTATGAGGCACGGAAGTATGTAAAAAAAAATGAAAAAAAGGCCGGAGCACCATAAAACAGCATCTTGAAATATTCACATTTGAATTTGCGCGAACTTTCTTGATGATCAGTGCTCTATTTTCGGCATTATAAATTATCATATTGTAAAATTGCAGATAATTTCTTGGTTCGAATCACTCGCGTCTCACTGGCTGCCATCCCATTCTCGGCCATTTCCCTGCACAGAAATGCTGCCGGAGGAGCAACGGAGAGAATGTTCAGAGGTACGGTAAGAGAGAGTACGGTAGAACGGAATGGGGTAGTGAATCCTACTGGGGCTACTGTAACTTACAGCAGTCTGTGAACTGATCAGAAGCACCGTAGGTGTTACATATTTTTTGTTGAAACATATGAAAAAATGTTTTTGTCTGAATAATACGATGCAACCAGGTGGATCCAGCACTACTGTGTTTAGCCGCTAAACACAGTAGTGCTGGGTCATTCCAGCCAGAAAAGGATCCTTTGAAAATTCATAACTAATTTTTTTAAATCGTAAAAATATTCGATTTTTTGCTCTCTTGCAGTGAACAGCTGACGACATACAAGGAATTGTCGTCTCTTGCCAACGAACTTCACGATCCCGATCTTCTCTACAAACTCATGCAACTTGCCAAGCACAATGCGGCATGAAATGCAAAGAAGGTACGGTAGATGGAAATCGATATCGATCAATATGACCAAGAAGATACGGGAGATGGGGATTGATCGATAAAGTGCCGTGTAATGTGTCACAGTCGTTGTGTGGAATTTTGATGCGAGCTTTGTGATTATATGAAAATATTTGTCTTTTGTTCATCTTTGGCTTTCTTCGAATTTGCAGCAGAAATGGCGTCGACTCAGAGAAGAACCGCGGCTGTAAAAGCACTCGTTGTAGGCATTTTACTCTTTTTTGATTTTGAATTAGCTTATCGATTACCAAAGAATAATGTATCCGCAGGTAATCTCTCTTACTTTTATATCGGAATTTTTTTTGACTCAACGTCTTTTCCTATGAAAGAACAGTGAATCGATTATCTAATAGTTTCCTAATTTCTCATAAATATCGAGTACTGATTAACTAATAATGATGTAATCACCCACTCATAGCTATGAAATATATATTGCCTAATCATGACGTAATATCCCTTCTCAGATCGTTCGTCGCTTGGCTGAACTTCGTAAGTGAAACTTCAACAATCTGAATTCGTTGGAGTTCTCGAATCATTTCTGGAGTCCCCCAAAGGAAATTGGAGTACTCCAGAAATTGCAGTGAATACATAGATTACGTAATCAATAGGCAATGCCTGAGATTACTGTACCCCGTTTGTGTATTTACTGTATCGTAAATCGATAATATTTATTTGTGATTGTAAGTTATTCGAGATACTCGGTTGGTATGTATAATATTTCCGATCTTTTAACGTGTTATCACGCTTCTCACGAAAGGCTCGGCTTGATTTTTGCAAAGACCCTGTTTTTCGAAATCGCGTTTTCGACGTTTTCGGTTGCCTATAGACCCAACTAAGAATTCAGTGAACTATTATGCCACCGAAGTCATTCCCCGAATATATACAGCTACTGTTCTGTGCAGGTTGCAAACTTTGAGACACTTTTTCAATGGTTCATCAAAGTTTCTGTGAAAACTTTTTGCTTGGAGTGCTGATTTTCAATGATCTTAAAGAAGGAGTATCACGAATCTCCTGCTCCATCATTCCTCATCTCATATGTTTCAATGACGCGGTCGCTTTCTCCTCTTTCCCCCTTATCCCTCCCTATCATTTTTGAATTCCTTCATTCAGGGTCAGTTTGGCACAGAGCCAAACGCGAATAACTTTGTTCAAACTTATCGGCTGAACGTGCGGTTTGCGGGGCTCTTATCTGGAAACCGATTACCATAACACAGCATTTCGAGAGCGGACATATGAGCTAGACGGCTAGACAGAAGTTTGAGAGCGTTCGCTGAAGAGAGGGTGCCAGACGGCGAAGCGAAAGAACGGGCCATATTATACCGGGAGGGCGCGCGTTACTCGAGACGGGGTGGACAAGTCTCTCCCTCTTCGAGTGGGGCAGAGACGCAGAGCTGTCTCTGTGCCGCAGTCAAGCGAGCGGGCGGGCGAAACGAGATCGATCATGCGAGGGGGCGGGGCGCGGCGTCACCTCTCCTCCCGCTTCTCAAACCCGGCTCGCGCACGGAGCTGGTTTCGATGTGGGTATATATAGAGGGTCTGCGCCCTATCCTACCGTACTCAAGCTTCTGTATGAAGGGATATGATGTGCATTTGGCATTCTGCCAATGGCCTGTGGCCGAGGAGCTATACCCCTGAAACGCTGTGCATAACCCGACTGTGAGAACTCAGTTGACTAAAAGTTCGTGGGACACCACCTTTAATGCTGATTTTCAATGATCTTTCGACCCATTTTATTTATTTTGTGATTATCATCGAAATTTGCATATTATTCATTTTTGTTAATTTTCCAGAAAACTGATCGAAAAGTCAAAAATGTAATCCAATAGGAAGCCGCGGATGGTGATAAGGATTCGAATGATATATTTACGCTCTCATAACTCGGGAGGTAAGGTGGCAAAACATCTGAAAACATGAAAAAATGGGGAAAGAAGCTCGACAAATGAGATAATACCGAGTCATTCACCGCGATTGAGGAGAATGAACCGGTGAAGAACAAAGGAAATCCTCAGTGAAATTATCAATTGGATGTTTTCCTCCTATTGGAATACATTTTTGACTTTTCGATCAGCTTTCTGGAAAATTAACAAAAATGAACAATATGCAAATTTCGATGATAATCACAAAATTAAAAAAAATGGGTCGAAAGATCATTGAAAATCAACATTAGCTCCAAGCAAAAAGTTTTCACAGAAACTTCGATGAACCATTGAAAAAGTGTCTCAAAGTTTGCAACCTGCAAAGAACAGTAGCTGTATAAATTCGGGGAATGACTTCTGTGGCATAATAGTTCACTGGGATCTTAGTTGGGTCTATTGGCAACCGAAAACGTCGAAAACGCGATTTCGAAAAAAAGGTCAGTGCCAGAATTTGTTCACTAGTGAGTCGACCCTCTCGTGAGAGGCGTGTTATATTGAATGCACGAGATAAATAATGAGAGAGTAAAGATACCGTGATCAAATATGGAGAAAAGTGAGAGAATGAAGACTCTCTCACTTTCGCACACTTTCTTATTCATCCATCTCTGAAGACTTGCAATTATGTGAGAGGTTTCCTTTTCGCAGTTGGATGATCTGTGTGAAAAATCAATGAAGTCTGTAATTTTCACATATCTAACGAATAATGACAATAAAACATAAATTTCTTAGAACAGTCTTCATTTCGTGGAGAAGGGCAGAAGTTAACCGCTGCTCGGTTAGAATTCTGGCCGACTACCACGAATTACATGGTCTCATACCGTTCTTGTTAGATTATGGAAACACGAACTCGCAGGGTTTAAAAGATTTATTGCCAAACTCATCCGAAGTAGTCATGCAGGTGCAAGGAGTGATTTTATAAATAATAAAATGGGTATATTTATTGCGATCTATAGAACAACACAGGAAAGTGCCATGATTTGCACGATTTCAGATAACATCGTTATGATAGCTCAGTTGGGAGAGCGTTAGACTGAAGTTCTAAAGGTCGCCGGTTCGATCCCGGCTCGTGGCATCTTTTTGCACTTCAGATCTGTGGAATTCCTATAAATTGTATTTTTTTCATTTGTGAAAATCTGGACAATTGAGTAATTTGTTTCACTCACATGCGCATTATAAATTACACTTTCTCCCAATAATATTTACACATCCATGTATAATATAAACACAAAAAGCAACGTTTTGACAGCCAGGTCACCTTGCCCTCTCCATTCCGGAATTTTACCACGATTTATTTTACGCGCCCATTCCGAAGAACACAAATTCTTGTGAGGACATGCAAAAGATTTGTTCCGATGCCGGGAATCGAACCCGGGCCTTGCGGGTGAGAGCCGCAAATCTTAACCACTAGACTACATCGGATGATACTATAATATAAGCACAAAAAGCAACGTTTTGACAGCCATGTCGCCTTACCCTCTCCATTCCGGAATTTTACCACGATTTATTTCACGCGCCCATTCCGAAGAACACAAATTCTTGTGAGGACATGCAAAAGATTTGTTCCGATGCCGGGAATCGAACCCGGGCCTTGCGGGTGAGAGCCGCAAATCATAACCACTAGACTACATCGGATGATACCTGAGAGGATCAAAGGAGGGATCAAGTGGCCATGTCATCGGCATGGAGGAGTCATTGTTCTGACTATGCGTGCTTCTGCGGCTCAAACACTCTGGGAGCCCCTCGTCTCTCCATTGATAATTTCGGATGTAGTTCTGGAAGCATTAAAGTCAGATACAAATTCAATAGCTCAATAAAGAGTACATTGTGTCTGTCTATTATGGTTTAGGTCTGCACAGCATCGGGTTGGCCACATCATTCCACAGGCCGGTCAACCTTCCAGAAAGTGCCTTTGGAGTGAGAGAGCGTGTGAAATCGAGAGGGATTCTCTCACTTTTGCATACTCTTTTTCCTAACCCTGCCTGGTATGTAGGTTTGGAATCATGTGTGGCACTATGGATGGCAAAACAGCGTTTCTCTAACTTTATCTTACCGTCACTCTTTCGGATGTTGTGGTCTGTAGCCGCAGCGAGCATCCTTAATCGAGTAAAATAATTCTAGACATAAATGACAAATCAGTAATTTTAGCTTATTGCGTCATCACAACGAAATATATGCGAGATATTAATTTGAGAAATAATAATTCAGATGTAGCCCCAATTACTACAGAACTCTGTGTGTGATTTAGTAACCGGAATCTCCGTTTCTCCGTTTCACGTTAAATCTCCGTTTCACGGAAAACGGCCGTTTTGGAGAGAACAACCAATTTGATGAAATTGAAAAACGGCAATTGTAGAAAAATCAGAAATTGGAACAGGATACCTATCCAAATTATCCCATTTCATTACGAGGCTTCTGGGTCTCACAGTGAATTTATTTCTACTCCCAAAACGGGCCGTTTTCTGTGAAACGACCCCTTATCACTCTCTCGCCGTTTCATGGAGGCAGACTGCCAGAGGGTACGCGAGCGTCCGTTTCACGAAAACCGAACGTGCAACCGCATAAACTTGTTTTGTTGTAAAAAATGGAAATAACTTTCGGAACGCTCTATTATTTTTACTAGTCTCTTATCAGAACAGAATTGAACTCATCTCTCCCCTCTCGATTTCTCTCATTTTCTCTTGCAGTCTGCATTCCTTTGTTCTCACAATTTCACAATTCCACTTTATTTCAATAAGAGAACAATAATTGCAGTTGTCCGCAAGCAACTAACCAAATGCATAATCCTATTGTTATTGCACATTTGCTTACATCTCCCCTCTCCTTCTCCCCTCTCCTCCTCTCCTCTCTTCATTCGTTCTGCTTCTCCTCGTTTCGAGTGGTCGTCCATTATGGCTCCGACCTCACAACGTACGTTTCCCCAAGCTCCAGATCTTAAACTCCGAGGATACCCTCCAGGATCTTAAGACCTTAAGTTCCGGGATCTCAACATCCTACCATAGTTTTCTCAAGCTCCAGATCTTAAGCTCCGAGGGTACTCTCCAGGATTTTAGGATCCTAAGATTTGGGATCTCAACATCCTATCGCAGTATTCTCAAGCTCCAGATCTTAAGCAACGAGGATACCCACGATCCTAAGATTTCGCATTGCAGATGATACTACGAAGAAAAATCTGGAGAATGCCGAATGGTACCACGGATTCCGGCCACGCAAGGACGCCTGGTGAGTACCGTGTACCCCCTGGACCTACCGTATCCTGCCGAGTCTACCGTATCTTCTTCTCTAAGGGGCCAATGTCCACAAAGTCTACCGCATTGTTGTTGAGCTATAGTATCCCGCCAAGGATACTGTACTTATCGATCGATTGCAGTCGTTTGGTCAACGAGCCGGGAGAATTTCTCGTCCGCGCGACGGACTCCGGCCCTACTACGGACATCGTCATAACCGCCTGCGATGATAACAGAAAGAAGGTCAACCTTACCCTCAGGTACGATGGGATACGGTTGCCGAGCTACGGTAGTCGGGTTACGTTAGCGAGATTACGGTGGCCTATTTACGATATACCGTATCCGCATTCAGATACGATGGCACCAACTGGTCGATTAGCAACGCCAACTCTGCACTGCCGCCCAAGATCAAGTACCCGACCATCGTCGAACTTGTGGAGCATTACAGAGTGAGTTACCGTATCCATGGCCTACCGGATCCTTCATGGCCTACCGTATCCTTCATGGCCTATCGTATCCTTCATGGCCTACCGGATCCTTCATGGCCTACCATATCCTTCATGGCCTATCGCATCCTTCATGGCTTACCGTACCTTCCATCCCCTTCCGTATATAAGACCTACAGTATTCGCAACCAAACCTACCGTACCCTCATCCCTTCAGGTCCATCCACCGTCGAAACATCTCAAGCTGTCGAAGGCCATTCTGCGTCCAGAATGGATGCTGAAACACGAAAATGTCGCCTACGAGGAGAAAGACAAACTGGGATCAGGCAACTTCTGCTCCGTCTACAAGGGTACGGTAGTAGTCGGGTTACTGTAGGTTGACTATCGCAAAATTGCTTTTTAGGACTTTGGAAGCGAAGCAGCGGCGAGACAAAGGAAGTGGCGGTCAAGATTTCGCTGACCGCCGTCAACGCCACCGACGCCGAGTCTGAGGAGGCGAAGGTACGGTAGAGGATTACTGTAGGGGTACTGTATCGGGATTACTGTAGCCGATTATGGATCGATTTTTTGGGCAGGATGCGCGCAAGTCGATGATGCATGAGGCGCAAATCATGTCGTTCTACACTCACTAGCACGTCATACAGGTATACGGTATCATCCGGTAGATCCATCGATCGATCGACGCGAATCTTGATCGATTTCCCTGCGGCTACTGTATCAA
This sequence comes from Pristionchus fissidentatus, assembly GCA_036245785.1. Lineage (NCBI taxonomy): Eukaryota > Metazoa > Nematoda > Chromadorea > Rhabditida > Neodiplogasteridae > Pristionchus > Pristionchus fissidentatus. Next base: position 29,986,224 of record BTSY01000003.1, on the reverse strand, counting down.
TCGATCGAAGTCGCATGGTTACTGTATGAATGCTTCTTCGGTCGACCGATATCGGATCACTGTATCAATCGATATTCTACCGTACCCTTCTACAGTTCCACGGAGTCGCGTGCGATCGTCCGCCGGTGCTCGTTATCATGGAATTCTGCGCGGGCGGCGATCTCCTCTCGCACCTCGTCAAGCAAGGAAAGAAGACGGACGAGAGGGAGAAGATGGTGTACCTCTTCGAGGTACCGTACTCTACCCCTCCCAAAGCCTACCGTATCCTTCGGTTGATGACCCTCAGGGTGGACTGCAGTTGAAACGATGAACTATCGTGATACAGCAATACCATGATACCGTAATACCGTAATACCGTAATACCGTAACCACACTCAGGGCTCGCGAGGCATGCTCTTCCTGCACAATCAGAAGTGTGTCCACCGCGACCTGGCAGCTCGCAACTGTCTGATCTCCAGCACAGGCAGAATCAAGATCGCCGACTTTGGTAATCCGGGTTACTGTATCTCTGATAATCGATCGATACCGTACTGCCTACGCTATCGATCGATCGTTGTGGGCCTCCTGGCATGCATAGAGAAGTATGACACGGATCGATTTGATATACCGTATACCCCGGATAACGTATACCGTATTCCTACCGTATTCTATTCTTACCGTACTCTCAGGCCTGTCGAAGCTCATCGATGAGGGCGAGAACGACGGAGACGGCGCGACTGCTGCGAGCAGCAGCAACGCCCAGGTCCCCGTCAGGTAAGATTAGGTTAGATGGCGCTATTATACGGTAGGTGCAATCGATTATTGATTTTCTCTTTCAGATGGATGGCTCCCGAGACGCTGAAGAAGCAGCCGGTGTACTCCGTTCGATCTGATGTCTGGGCATTTGGAGTCATGGCATACGAGGTATACTGTAGTCGAGCACAGGGGGATACTGTGATCGAGCGTTAATCGACTCATATACATTCCTATTCGTCCTTTAATTTTTCAAAATGTGAACTTTGATCTCTACTCAGATCTTCAACAATGGAGTCAAGCCGTGGCCTGATGATCCCGTCAAGTATGTTGCCACGCAAATTCGCAAGGGCAACATGCCCAAGATGCCGGCCTCAACACCTCCCAAAGTCGCCACCCTCGTCGCCAGCATGTGGTACGGTAGTCTTTCAGGGTATACGGTAGTCTAGGTGGTACGGTTGTTAAATATCGATAATCGATTGCAGGGACGTGGCGGCGGAGAAGCGTCCCGGGATGCGCATGATCGGCCGCGAACTCCACGTAAGTGTACCGTACTCGCGGTGTACCGTGATCGATACCGTAGTCCGGATACCGTATCCCCCAGATTAATTATCGATTGCAGAATATCATCAAGGAGCAGACAGCGACTCTGGGCCCGCTCAAGAACGATCGTCTAACCATCAACAAGATCAAGGGAGTGGCCCGCGAGGCGCACTTTGTGAGTTGGGTGCAGTGGTGTGGTGGTGCGTTTTGCGAAAGGTCGCCAATCGCAATTTGCTACAGGAGTTCGACGATACGTCCGAATTCGAGGAGAGTTCGGGATCTTCCTGCTCGATGGATGAACCGACCCCGGACAACAAGATCGACAGGAGTGCCGACAAGAAACGGTGAGAAAGATCAAAGATCAAAGATCAAAGGTGATAGATGTACTTAACGGGTATTTCATTGATTTGATACTGTAGCTATGGTAGAAGCACTGTGGCATTGTCACTAGAACAGATGAAATGAGGCATAGTTAGATTACTCTTGAAAGATCAAAGATCAACTTTTCAGAACTCGAGGTTCGAAGACCGCTCGCAGAGCCTCGTCGCAGCGCGAGAAAGCGTCTACAGACAAGTGATCTACCTATTAGATATGGCCAAGAATATTCTTCTATGGCCACAACATACACACAAGTTTGTTACCAAAACAATAAACAGAGTGATGTTCAAGAATTTTCGTGTTATCACATCATGAAATATATTTACAATAGACAATTTCATGGATAGGCATGGAGTTTTTTGTCTCGTTGATCGATCGATAATTGATGGCTTAGTGACTTCACCGTGGCAGTGCTGCTGCAGTGATTGCATCATCACTATGCAATTCTTGTTTGGATTGGTTATGCGATTTCCGGCAAGTTGATTGTTCTCTATGAACAACTTACATGGTGGGACGCTTGGTGTGCAAAAGCTGCGACGGGATGGTGAACTGTGACATGTGCTGCTCCCACAGCATTCGAAATAGAGCCGGCGAGAATGAGTTAGAGAAAGACGAGAGAGCGCGCCACAACACGAGAGGGTCAGACAACGAGCGATATTCTTGGTATGGTGCCAACTGGGCTCCCACAACTGTTGCTCCCACCACAACTCCAGTGCACAGCATCCAGTTGGCACCATCTCAAGAATATCTCTCGTAGTCTGATCCTCTCGTTTGGTGCGCTCTCTCACCATCCCTCTCTTTCCCTAACTCGTTCTCGCCGACTCAGTTTTGAATGTTGTGTAGTGGCGATCGGATGCTGATGATGATGTGCCATGTGTTGAGCTGCAGCACCGACCATTGCAGCACCTGCGACAACTTGGGCTGCGTCAGGGTGGTGCATGGTAGTGCATGATTCTTCAATTAGCAATGATACACGATTGCAGCGTATCTTCGATTACCAACGCAAAAATACGTGAAAAATGGGCAAGCTTGGAAAAATACAGACGGGGACTTTTTCGGAATTACATTATCTAAAAAATTAACTTTCGTGGAGAGGGCTAGAAGCTAACCGATGAACGGTTAGAAATTCTGGCCGACTACCACGCTGTGCATGGTTTCGAGCCGGTCTTGATAGATTCTGGAAACGCGAACTCGCCGGGTTAGGGGAATTTATTGCCAAACTCATCGGACGGCCAGGGTAGAAACGAAAAGAGAATAATAAAACTAATTAAAATTAAATAACAGAAAATTGGCGATGTCGTTCACCCACATTTCCCAAACCGCTTAGTGATCACATGACGATGTCATTTCAGCTCGATTACAGAAAAGATTCACATCTGCCATGATAGGCTCTGCCATAATTTCACAACATTGATGATGCATGAATTCCGTAGATTCCATACGATATCGAGCGCACGACAGGGCCATGTTCATCACGATTACATAGATACTATCTATCAGCCATGATAGCTCAGTTGGGAGAGCGTTAGACTGAAGATCTAAAGGTCGCCGGTTCGATCCCGGCTCGTGGCATCTTTTTGCTCAACGGATATAAGTTATATATTTTTTTTCAATTCGCGAAAATCTAGACAATTCGGCATGTGAGTAATTTGTTTCACATGCGCATTATTTACACACAACGCTTTCTCCCAGCCATACACGATTTCTAATATCATTTCTTCGATTTCTAATATCACAACAAGCAAAACGTTATTCCGATGCCGGGAATCGAACCCGGGCCTTGCGGGTGAGAGCCGCAAATCATAACCACTAGACTACATCGGATGATGTGACTCCAGTTCGAAGATAGCATGACACACACACGTCGGCCCTTGATAACAGGGTTAATTGTTGAAGGGTTGATGACAACGTCTATTTCAATCCAAGCAAGAATTATTACTATGCTTTTGTAAACAACAATTGGCATGGTAAAAAAGTTCTTTAACGAAGGTTGATCAATTGCACAATCGGAGAAAGAGATAGCTGTCCTCAGACTCTAAACTAAAACTGGGATTGTTGTAGTTGTCATAAAGAGCTTCCAGCTGTCCGGCAACGTCAGTAGAAATTAGTAAACGGACTTCGCGCAGAAAGTTGTTGCGAAATAGCTGTAAGTATTCACATTTAAATTAAAAAAAAATATTAAAAATCTTAGGCTACCTCCCAGATCCTGGTGAGTCCTTGTATAGTGTAGGATCCAGTCTTGTCGACCAGATAGAGATTGGTTGTGTTTCTTGCGAGATGATACAGTAGTGCGTCGTCCAATGATGAATCCATCGGATGCTTTAGAAAAGAAAGGGACACTTCTCTACTTTAGGGATAAGTCTCCTCACTTCCCCCTTTCGAAGATGAGGTCAAGAGGGTGAAGAGAGGAGCGATAATGGTGACAAAGGGAAGGGGGGGGCTTACCCCTTTAAATAGAGAAGGGAAAGGAAAGTAGAAAGCAAAAAAAATTAAACTTACTGTCGACGACAGAACGTCCAATACAACAATCAGAGATTTGTTCTTGGGCATTTTCAGCAGCCACTCTTTAACTAATATAATATCTTGTTCTTTGAAAGTACAGATCCGTTTGAGAGTCAATTTGGAGTCACTGATGTCTTTATTACGCAGCAGAGCATCAAGCAAGCTGAAAATATCGATTGTTTGTTTGCATTCAAGTTACGATGTTGTCAGAAATTTTCCTGATGTTTCGATTGTCGCCTGTATGGAGAATTGCTGAGAAAGACTGATATCGGATACTGTTGAGCGACCGTATGAACTTGGAGCAATATTCTACACTCCTCTTGTCCTCCATCTGAGTAATTTTTATTTCAAAACGTATCCTGCTTTCAGAACCTTTTTAAAAAAATCTCAAACGTTTGAGTAAGAATCGTATGCAACAATCAATTAATCATCACATCAAATAATTGAAAGAATTCAGTCTTGTGAGGTAGGCTCCATGGTTACATCGAATATATCATCAAAATTAGCCTTAGCAATGTTGAAAGTAAAAGTTGGATTATAGTAGTTGTTATACAGAACTTGAAGCTGTTTCGCAACCGGAGTAGAAGTAGACAAGTGGACCTCGCGCAGATCGGTGCTGAGGAATAGCTATAAGAATATGAATTTAAACTTTCTTTACAACAAAAAGGCTACCTCCCAGATGCTTGTGACTACGTGCGTCTTGTAAAGACCGGGAATGTCGGATATTTCAAGCTTGGCTGTGTTTCTTGCGAGATGATACAGTAGTGCGTCGTCCAATGAAGGATGCACGTGATACTGTCGATACTGCCAAAAAAAGCAATTAAAAATATTGTTTAGCTCTCAGCTCCCTTTGCCTATATATTTCGTAAGTATAAACATTTAAATTCGTGAATGAGGTAAAATGAAATAATTGTGGGAAAGAAAGTGAATTGAGAGGAAACAGCACAGGGAAATAAATCTACGAGACCATAATTTGAAGCTGGAGCGACGACTTTCTAATGAGCGAAAGAAATGCTAGATACAGGAACTCAAATATATCCTCGACTAATATGACCATTTTAAAGGGACCTGGAGATGCAAAGTGATTTTTCTTTGAAACAGCTTGTTTTTTTAGAATCTAAAAACCCGCATATTTTTTGTTTTCAAAAATATTAACTATCAATTTTCAAATATCTCATTTTTGGCTTGAATGACCCGGCACTGTCGTGTTTTGCCACAAAACACAGAGCGCCGAGTCAAAACAAGCGAAATAATAAAAGGAAATGTAACTTTTTCACAAAGTAACCTTTAAAAAATGTTTTAACGCTATCACACAAATATGCGGGTTTTACAAATAATTTCAGAAATTTGTTCTCTAACTATTCTAAAAAATACGTCATTTTTGCAGTGCCAGGTCCCTTTAAATATTAGTAGTCCCTACTTGAATTCAGTGTTTGTTCTTAGTAGTAGTTTTAGCGTAAACACGTCGCCCTGTTCTTATTTCGAGTCGCAGACTTTCCCCCGAGAGAACTAAAATGAACTTACGGTAGGCCGCAACTCTTCGAACTCGATGCGCAAAGATTTGGTTTTAGGCATTTTCAGTAGCCACTCTTTGAGGAATCTAATATTGTATTCATCGAAAACACCTCTCCAATTGAGTGTCAATTCGCTGCCGCTGATGTCTTTATTATGCAGCAGAGCATTAAGTAAACTGAAATTTCGAACATATATTTGCCTTTCAATGTTTTGAGGAAACACACAGAAAAATGATAGTTATATATTAACTATCACCTGATACTCGTAGGGAGCACAATGAACCCTGTGATAGTAATGCCGTAACTATCATGAATGATAGTTACCGTATTACTATCAGTGATAGTAGCCCTGTTACTACCGTGATAGTTGTCACTTTGCTGGATGCTTTCCTGGATTTTGATTCTCGGGTTGCGAAAATTCTGTCCCATCCCATGCTCACTGCTGCGTATAATTAATTACCAGAAGTGCTGAGTCTCGTCTATAATGACGTTTGCCGCCATGGACTCATATCGGATAGTGTTGAGAACCCGTATGAACTGGGAGGAAAAGTCAACAATCCTCCCTTCAATATTCTGCAATGGATACGTCTTTCAAAACTTGGTATGCACTACTTCCGCAATTTTCGAGCAGAATAAAGAAATCGGCTCACCAGAATTATAAGCTCACGAGCTCGAGCTCGATTAAGCCATGTAAATTCGTTTTCAGGTTCACAATGTCGCGGGAAGTTATCTCTGACCATCAACGATATATTGACTCTCTGAAAATGAAGCACACGTAATTCGCATTACAAATTGAAGTGTGCGCTCACGGGGGCTCAAAGGCGGATGAAAAAGCGGTCCGCGAATAAGCTGCACTTACTACGGTATAATGCTTGCATTGCGCTCGTGACCATTATCTGTTCATTTCTCTTGTAGAGGATCTGAATTTTTGAGCCCCCGTGGCGCTGCGCAATGCTGTTTGTACACCTCCATCTACTTACACTATTATATATTCAAAATCAACATCGAACAACTAACATATATATAGAACGTCAGGCTGTCCACAATTCTTTCTCCGGCTTCTCTCTCGAGCCGTGCGATTCTCTTGCAACTTCGGCCAAATTTGACTCGTGTACGGGGGTTCATATAACGGCACCACTCCATGATTATCTCATCGGGGATTGAGTCAATGTAGCCCTGAAATGAGGAAGATGCGGAAAATATAACGTCTTTCCACAGTATTTCAGGCTCTGGATTTGCTTACTACACTCCCCCCACCTTTTTCTACAATGCGTCTTACTATTAATAGTAATCTATTAATAGCTATTAATAATATATTGGACAATACATACTCACCATAATCGGTCGCGGATTATCGACATTCATGCTACTCATTATGGACGCTGTAAGGATACGAGAAGGTCGAATCTAGGAACAGATACTAACTAATTGAACGCGATAAGAGTGAGAGAATAGCGTTGTTCTACGAAGGGAGGGTTATCATACTCTACAGGACGCTTGGTGTATGATTACGGTGCTTCAACACTAAAGGGTGCATGGCAAAAGACACATGGAGCGTTGCACGGTTGGGCGAACCTTAAATTACACTTTTTTCGTATGGCTGCCAGAATTGCGAGGGAAACCCTACACTGGACCATGCCTAGAACTAGCGGCGGCGTGACCTCCCTGACTAGTAAGGTGGGAGACGTCGCTCGAGCCGCATTGAAAGGAAAGTGGTACTACGTGCACAGGGTTACGATCATGATTTGAAGTGCAATCGGAATGTGATCAGTTGAATAAAATCTCTTCATCAATAGAATCATAACGACAGTAGCGTCCATCTGCGAAGGTAGAGAAAGAGCATACACTTTATGACGCGTGGTGGGCATTACGGTATTCATGATTCTAAAGCGCATCGCTGGCTCAGAGACACATAGAATGGTCTATTGATGGATTGATTGATTAAAGATCTAAAGGTCGCCGGTTCGATATCGGCTCGTGGCATCCTTTTTCGCAATCGATGAGATTTAAATTACATTTTTAAAAAATCTTGTGAACGAGTTGCTCCGCATCTATTACAAAGAATGATTGAACCGTCTTCTCCTCAAGAATTCTCTTCAAGAATGAATGAACGGAGGATTAAAAATACTACTGTGGAAACTTACAAGAACACCGATCGAAGTTATTGATAACATGAACTGAATGTACACATTTGTAATTAATTACTCCGGCATGCGACGAAGTAATTTTTCTCTGAGTGTAATCGTACCTGTACAGTGCCGGATACGGGGTTATCGATTCGTTGTCAAGTCAGCATGCACTTTTGCACACTTTTTGAGTATCGTGAACAACATTTCATCGGCCTAGCTTAATGTAGTGAAAAAAGTGCCTTCGATCTCCTATTCCATCATCCGATGTAGTCTAGTGGTTATGATTTGCGGCTCTCACCCGCAAGGCCCGGTTTCGATTCCCGGCATCGGAACAATGTTTTGCAACGTAGATCTCCGAAATTGCACTTTTTATGGAATCGTTTTCATGCATGATCCGCATGCAAAATCAAAGACACAAGTGAACCGAGCCATTAAAAATATAAATTTATACGATGCTCGAAGAAACCTTTGGGGAATGTTATGTACATGCGATACAAGTAAGCCACAGAACATTACCAATGATTTTAGTGAAGTTAAAAACATTGAAAATATTCTTCGGATAGGCAAAAAAGAATGCCACGAGCCGGGATCGAACCGACGACCTTTAGATCTTCAGTCTAACGCTCTCCCAACTGAGCTATCATGGCTGATATCGAAATACTCTGAAATCTTCCTCTTCCTGAATCTACCTCTGAGCCACATTGAATATCTGACAATCTGTTCTTATTTTATGCATAATTTTACTCTTTCGTAATATTTCACGTTTTCTGTAATCGTTGTCACGTGCTCGTTCAGTCGTATCATACGACGACTCGTATGCAATCGTTGGATCCCGCAAACCGGGCGGCTTGGCGTTTCAAGAATCTAATAAAACCTGCATGAAACCGCGCCAAGCATGGTAGTGGGCGAGAATTGCTAACCGTTCATCGGTTAGCTTCTAGCCATCTCCACCGAAGTGAAGTAGTTTGGGCTACAGTTATGTCGCCATTGATAATACGAGAATTTTGAACAACTTTTACTCGATTAAAGGAATGACACCATTATAATTGACACGTATTACAATTTGGAAGATGTGCGAGTCCAATGAAATATTTGGTATTCGTCATCCTCTTCAATCTACTGAGCATTTCAGTGAGACAAGGTACTAAAAGATGGAAAGAGGTTGACGAGCCGTGAAAAAAATTAATTGAACCCAAAAAGACCATTGTGACACATGATTCCGCGAGCCTGTCAACCCTACATAAATGGGTGCAACGTCGCGAGGAGATTTTTCACCTTTTCACTCTCTCTCTCTCTCTCTCTCGCTCTGATCCAATACATAGGCTTGCATGAAGTGTAGGAAACTGTGAGCTTATGAGAGATCACAAGTTCAACCCTCGCGGCCTGTCCTTTATCCGACACAAAACCTCTGCTTTATTGCACACTGATATAGCCCGAGAGAGAGGGAAATGACACTTTTCGGGCAATCTTTTTTTGCGCATTGATTAGATGCGTTCACTGACAGGTTGTAGTTGTGTGCATGACATTTAAATGCGAGTGAACAAAGGGGACAGCCCCTTTCAATTGTAATACTCTCCCGGCCATTTTCTGGAGGGTTCCAGTCGTGTGGAAATTTTTGTGTGCGAAATCGAGAAGAAGTCCATCATGACCGGCGCTTACATACCGATTGAATCGGTGAGTTTAAAAAAAGAACTTATCGATTTTTCTTCTATTTCAGGATGACAGCAAACCTTGCGAAAGCAATCATCGAAAGGTAAACGATTGCCGATTTTAGTGATTTAAAAAAATATTCATGTTTTAATTAAGGAAGGAATACTTCGACATTTTAAAATTCTTGCATTTCTGTTAATCCTCATCTTTATGTCGTTTATCTTCGCACAATTTGCCATTTTACTGATCTACAGAAATGGTAAGGATGCAAGAGACGGAATTTAGTTTGTTTACATTACAGCAGGCTCGTCAACTACCGATGCAATTTTCCAACTCAAGAGTTTCACAGGTAGGCAAACCGCTTCTCCAGAAGGGGGTTAGTAGTGAGGGAAAGTGTAAAACCGAGAGGGGCTCTCTCACTTTCACACACTCTCTCGCCCTGACCCCATTATGGGGTCTTGGAACGAACCACTCTCGTTTTCTTTATGTTCATTCACAGAAGAACGGAGAGGACACCTCCGATTACCGATTCATGGAGAATTCAATTGCGAAAAGGGCCTTCTCGCGGCGAGCTCAAGCGTAATTTTCTTAGCTTTACATATCTAGTTTTTTTCACAATTTGGAAAAAATAAAGTTAATGATTTTTTTAAAATTTTGTAAATTTAGTCCCCCACCGATGCGAATCGAGTTCGGCCGGCAGACATCAAATACATTGCGGCGTTGGGTGATTCATTTACGGTACAATTTTCAGAGTGTTTCAGAGCAAAGTTCTTTTTTTCAATAATGTAATGGTTTTTAAAGTTTCGCTTCTTTGAGAACTCTTTTCCAACCTTCTCATTCCACACAATCTCTTCTATTCCGTGAAATGAGGAGTGTGTAGAACCGATCTAACAAAAACGAAAATTCGGAGAACCCTTCTAAAATCAAGTCTGTGCTCAGCGCGGAACTGCAATGTAGCAAGTTTCTTTGCGAGTAATATTTTTTACAATTTTAAAATGATACGTTCATGAAATGGACTACTGCTGTGTGTACTCTCTTCTATACTTCGGCATGTACCTCTCGCTTTAACATGCTCTCTTGCCAATCATTCCTGCGTTTAGCGCGGAATAGTAGTGGAACGTTATATTATTTTGGACGAGTGTTTGTGAATTTTTAATACTCAGACCGGATATACAGTAGCGGACAAAAGTCTTCGGGCACTTTTTATATCTGATACAACTTTTTAACCCAAAGGGGCTTTGATATGATATGGTAAGACCATATACCAAATCTATTGGAGATTACGATGCAACTATTGGGGGATTGCGAAATCGTTCAGTAATTGCGTCGTGATGACGCAATCGATGAACACTTTTTTGAAGTGCCATTATTCTTACATGGATTTTTTCCCGCTCGTCTAACTTTCAGGATGTTGAGACATAGCCACGACCTCCCTAGAAACTTTTTTTCAAGTTGCTGCGGTGCCGCTACTTGGCTGCAGCCAAGCTGCAAAATGAAGACCTGAAAATCATATCTCGCCGTTTAGACATCGCCCAGACCCGATCAATGCATCAAAATGATCGCCATCATGACTATCGATCATCCTGAGAATATGGTCGCGGTAGGTCACCAATTGCCCTCAGGGCACGAAAAAAACACTTTTTCGCATTATTGTGGTCTGACGAAGAGGAAGTCTATAGGACGTGCTCGAGAGATCTGGTTTGGACGTGGATTCTGTTGAGAATCTATGAGAGAACCAATTCCTAGCTGCAATAAGCGTTTCGATTGGACTCCTGCCCGCGACGATCGATTTCCGGAAGGACACTGGTTTGGCCACGCCCATTTTCTGCCCGTTGACAAGGTTCTGACTTTTGAGTGTATCTCGGTACTGAGTTAACGGAGAAGACTGGCAGACCCATCAATGGAATCAGCGTGGCTGGCTCTATAATCTCATTCACAAAATTTCATCATCACTATGCAATATTGCATCATCCTTATGCAATATTCCTATTTTTTGCGTTTTCTTAGCGGTTAGTCAAGGAATAATGGTGGAATAAATTCCAATCAAATAAATTTGATATTTCTGCCACTCTATAGCACAAATTACGTCATTAATATGCAATATTTCATAATTCTGAGGATTATTGCCTAAAGATGATGCAATATTGCATAGTGATGATGAAATTTTGTGAATGAGATTATAGAGCCAGCCACGCTGATTCCATTGATGGGTCTGCCAGTCTTCTCCGTTAACTCAGTACCGAGATACACTCAAAAGTCAGAACCTTGTCAACGGGCAGAAAATGGGCGTGGCCAAACCAGTGTCCTTCCGGAAATCGATCGTCGCGGGCAGGAGTCCAATCGAAACGCTTATTGCAGCTAGGAATTGGTTCTCTCATAGATTCTCAACAGAATCCACGTCCAAACCAGATCTCTCGAGCACGTCCTATAGACTTCCTCTTCGTCAGACCACAATAATGCAAAAAGTGTTTTTTTCGTGCCCTGAGGGCAATTGGTGACCTACCGCGACCATATTCTCAGGATGATCGATAGTCATGATGGCGATCATTTTGATGCATTGATCGGGTCTGGGCGATGTCTAAACGGCGAGATATGATTTTCAGGTCTTCATTTTGCAGCTTGGCTGCAGCCAAGTAGCGGCACCGCAGCAACTTGAAAAAAAGTTTCTAGGGAGGTCGTGGCTATGTCTCAACATCCTGAAAGTTAGACGAGCGGGAAAAAATCCATGTAAGAATAATGGCACTTCAAAAAAGTGTGCATCGATTGCGTCATCACGACGCAATTACTGAACGATTTCGCAATCCCCCAATAGTTGCATCGTAATCTCCAATAGATTTGGTATATGGTCTTACCATATCATATCAAAGCCCCTTTGGGTTAAAAAGTTGTATTACATATAAAAAGTGCCCGAAGACTTTTGTCCGCTACTGTATATCGTACGCATCACATACTGAAAACGCGGAGAATGCGAAGGATGCGCGAAACTGTGTGGGAAACAGTTTCGTAACGGGAGGTAACGGAGCATTGGAGAATCATCTCACTCTAACCAGTAAGTTTGTGGTTATATTTCTTGCATATTTCTCTAGTCTGAATCCTCTGGAAAGGGGAGAGCAGTGGTTGACTGTGCTCTTTCTCACGTTCGCAAACGCTCGTTCACCATCTAGAAGTTTTTAATGGCATGAGAAAAAAGGGGCACAATTAAAATAAAAGTTTTGCAAAAAAAAAGATTTTAAAAAAAAGTATGAAAACATTTTTGCTCCATTTCAGATGTATTTCGTCATCTAAATCCGTCTCTGATGGGATATTCGACAGGATCGGGGCTGCAAGAGGAACACGCAAATCTTAATGTCGCAAAACCAGATATGTAAGTTTATTTGTTATGAAGTGCCAGTAGTATTCCAATTGCAAGTAGTTGTACCAATTTCCCTCAAATTGTGCTAGATGTAAAAAGGCAGACCAGAAGATGGTTGTCGCACTACATTTGATAAATTTGAGAAACGGAAAATCATTAATAATACAACTATTTTTAAATATCGATTTATGATTTATTAAAACAGGTAATCTTCTTTATAGGCGAGTGAATGATATACCGAGGCAGGCCCGCGAACTGGTCCGACGCTTCCAGAAATATTCGGTATCCTGAAAAAACCCACACATTTATTGATTACGTTTTCACTTCAGGTTAACTCGCTTCGAGATGATTGGAAACTAATCAATATCTATATCGGTACAAGAGACGTAACTGGACTGTGTATCGGAGAGGTACCAAATATATATATATATATATATATATATATATATATATATATATATATATATATATATATGCGTGTTCAAAGAAAACGCGGTTACAAATAGAAAGAGGAAAATGATAACATGAGAGAAGAATGTATGATAACGTAGTGATTAACATTGGAATCGAACTGTCATCTATCATACAATAAAAGGTAAATCATAAAAGACCAATATCAATCAATTTTCCACTACCAGTAGACGGTATGCTAATGGTTTATCAAGTCACTTATTTTACTGGAAAAAATATAATTAACAAACAATGTTTGGGTCGAAACGACCAAGTTGGACTACAAGAGCAACCTCACTGAAGCCATTGAAATTCTGCAAGAGGCGCTGCCGAAATCGATTATCTCCATTATTGGTTTGTTAGATTGCCATTTTACATCCTAAATTAAATTAAATTCATTTTGTATTAATCATATCGAAATGTTTCAGGCATAGCCAACCTCGACTTCCAATGGAGTGCGGAGAATATTGTCAACCGGTCAGTTTGTAAATATGGAACTTAATTTCGAGAATTTATATTTTTCTTATCGATACTAGAACAAAAAAAAGTACTTGGATGCAAAGTAAACCAGAGTTGTGAAATGTTATAACATATATGTTAATTTACTTTGACAGACAACCCATGCCATGCATCGTAGACAATTTTGAATTGTTTGCCTTGAGAAAAATCGAAGAGTATCGAGAGGTCAGTCATGCTACTTTTTAGGTTATAAAAATATTTTTGATTTTTTTGTTTTAATTTTTATAGGCCAGCGAGGAGCTTATGTCCGAGTTCAGAAATGCCGGTCGCAATGATCAGACTGTCATTGTTCAACACATTTTCGACCATCTTTGGACGCCACTACGAAAAGTATTCCTTGTAATTTATTTTATTCCCATCTTACAAATGTTTATGATGGATCATGTACCTTCATAATGAAATTAGGAAATTCGTAATTTCAGGACGACGGATCGTATAACACCGATTTCTACGCTACCGATATGTTTCACCTGAGCAACTATGGAAACAGGTGATCCGCACTTTCGGGAAATGTGCAGACGGGTGCTAAAAAGTGATTGGGTTGAGCTATTGGCTTGCCTATTCTTTACTGAGCGCAACCACTCTCGCATACACCGTTCTCCTAAGTCATAATCGAGTTGTCAAAGGAGGTAGTGAGTAGTGTTGTTATTTGGAATAATCCTGTTCGCGAATAACCGTTTTTATTCGCGAATATAATTATTCCAAATAACAACACTAGTAGTGAGAGCCAGTGGCGGAACCAAAGGGATACGAAACGGATTTTATTCCTCTATGTAACCGATACCTCGGGCATCGCCTGCTTGAACCATCAAGTTCAGGGCTTTAAAAACACTCTGCTGAACAATCCCTACTCATTGCATCCTTCAGCTTGGTAGCGAAGCAACTATGGAACCATCTCGTCTCCCCTGACTATCGGAAATTTACTAACAATAAAATGATGAATGATGAAAGCCCAATCTTGCTATGTCCAAAACCGGTATGTAATTTTGATTCATTTATGTCTTGATCTTTTATTCAAGGGAAGAGCCGTAACATTCTTCGAAACATTCAAAGCTCTTTTCGGTCGATTGAAACCTATATCTAAATCTCTTTCCAGACCTGCCCATTCATTCGAACATCGGATAACAGTGTCTATTGCAATTGAATGTTAGCATGGAACTCAACAAATGTTTTGTTCCAATTAAACAAATTTCTCCTTTGCATAGCGCCTGCATAAAATCTGATAAATCTTTTTAAACACGTTGTAAAAAAAATTAATTTAAAACCATATCTCTACTCCAAAATTAAGGTAGCCATCGAATCTCAGATTCCGCTTTAATAATTCTCGTCGAAAATATTTTGATGAATTGCACACTCTGGGCATTTTACTGTGATCATCTGCAACTATGATATATTTTCGGCAAAACGTCTGTCGTTTGTAACAGAGTGGGTAATAGTCGTTGTGCTCTATTGACCTCATCATATACATTTCCTCCTATCATCCGATGTAGTCTAGTGGTTATGATTTGCGGCTCTCACCCGCAAGGCCCGGGTTCGATTCTCGGCATCGGAACAATTTTTTGCAGTGACTCACCGGATTTTTGTGGTTCTTTTGAGTAGCGGAACGAGGAGTGATGGAATTCGTGGAATTCAAAAGAAGAATTCAAGACCAAAAGATTCAAGAATGAATGCTGGTAATCGAAGTAAAAATGGAATCTAATGTTTTTTTTGTTTCCGAATAAGAGAAATATTCCATGCGTGCTATGATTTTGAAAGAGAAGCTTAAAGAAGGAATATCACGAATCTCCTACTCTCTCATTCCTCCTCTCTTGTATGCCAACGGTGCGGTCGGTCTCTCCTCAATTTGGCGCACAGCCAAACTCGAATAACTCTATTGAAACTTATTATCGGCTGAATGTGCGGTTTTTCTTTTAAAAGAACTGACATTGAGTGGTCAGTTTAATTCAAGTCAGATCATTTGCAAAAGATGCCACGAGCCGGGATCGAACCGGCGACCTTTAGATCTTCAGTCTAACGCTCTCCCAACTGAGCTATCATGGCTGATAACATCTCACTCAGAAATCGCATTAATAATTGTTCTGTGCTCTACCAATCACATTAAATCCCTTGGACATGCATCAATATGCAATTTTCTGTGGTTTATTCTGCTTTCCCTTTAAGGCGGTCCGAACCACGGCTCTCATTTTATTATTAGTGATATCACAGAGCCGCCAGTTCGATACATGATCCGGTGCAGTACACCCAACCCTACAATGTTTCGTACATCTTTGATCCACCGATGCGCTCTAGTATCATAAATACCGTAATCCGCGCCACGCATCCTTCAGGATATATTTTCTCTACTTTCACAGAACAACGCTACTCTCACTCTAATCGCGTTAAACTTGGTAGCGTTTGTGCCCATATTTTGCCTTCTCGTCTCCTTACGTCGTCCATAATGAGCCTCGCTAATTACGATAATACGCGATCGAAAACGGTGAGTATATTTTATCCTAGTTTCTTTGTAAGAAAAGGTGAGGGGATATCGTAAAAATCGTGGGCTTGAAATATTGCGAAAAAGGTTTTGCGTATTTTACTCCATTTCAGGGCGATATCAACTCCATCCCCGATGAGATAATCATAGAGTGGTGTCGGTATTTGAGTCTTCGTAATCGAGGCCACTTTGCCAGAACTTGCAATAGAGTCGCACGGCTCGATATAGAAGCCGGGGAAAGAGTTGTGGATAACTTGGACGTCACTATAAATGTTAGTCCTTCGACGTTGTTCTTGAATTCAGATTCAATCAGCACAATTGATTCAATAAGATTCAATCAGCACAATCATGGTCCTTTGAAAGTTCGGTGTATGATACATATACGCTACTTTACGAAGATAGAAGTGTACACACATATTTTTTAAAAACTCAGGGCCTCCTATTTTTCAACATTTATACAGCGTTTTCTTTCACATTGTTTTTTGGGATACCAGTGCATATTTCGAATTTTTTTGGATTATATTTAGAGTTACGTGTGCTGTATTTTCAGAACGGCAATATATCGTTGATGGTCGATCATCACTACTCGCTACAATGGCATCCTGAGAAGACGTCAAAATGGTTGAATAAGGCGCGTATTCGAGATTTGTCGATAATGGTGAGCACTTCATTTTGCTCGAAAATGCGAGGTTATATAAATCACGTTTTGAAAGACGTATATATTACAGAATTTTGAAGCGAGGCGTGTACAGCATTTCTCCCAGTTTAAACAGATTCTCAACATCATACAATATCAATCTTTGTCGACAGCATTCAATATAGGCGAGAATCAGCACATCAGGTAATTTCCTGGCAGCATTGGCTTTTGAAAGATAACAAATCAATAATTTCAGTTTGCTCAGTGCACTACTGCATAATAGAGATATCAGCGACGCCAAATTGACACTGAAATGGAGAGGTGTTTTCGATGAACAAAAGATGAGATTCCTCAAAGAGTGGCTACTGAAAATGCCTAAGACCAAATCTTTGCGTGTCGAATGCGCAACGCTGCCGGCGAACGTAAGTTTGCATTAGGTGTCACAAAGAAATAAGTCTGCGACAAAATCACACATGAAGTCATTTTTATTTGAAAATGGATAATGTTCTGAATTTATTTGTAAAACGCGCATATTTGTACGATTATGAGGAAAACAGTCATTAATTTCCATAATTATTTTTTCGCCTGTTAACACCGGCGCTCGGTGCGGCTAACCATAGTAGTGCGAGCTCATCCAAGAAACAAACCTTCTTTGCAAACTCATAACTAATTTTCTATAAATCATAAAAAAGCGATTTTTCGACTTGAAAAAAATCTTTGAAAGAAAAAGCACTTCATTTTCAGCACCAGTTTCCTATAATTTGGCCCTACCTTCATATTAGTAGGGGTCAACTTTAGTGCCTTTTCAGTAGGGTTTATCTCACTGCTTGGAATGCAGCTTGGAATTATGGTTTCATAGACTTATTTCCCTGTGCGCTCTTCTCTCTCTCTCTCTTTCCATTCACTTTCTTTTCTACAGTAATTTTATTCTAACGCATTTAAGCTTACATATTTGAGAGATATACAGACAAAGAGTTGTTGTGAGCTAAGAGATCGAAGTAATATTTTAATACAAAATAGCTCAATATATATATATATATATATATATATTTAAAGTATCGCTCGGATCCTTTATTGGACGATGCGCTACTGTATCATCTCGCAAGAAACACAACCAACCTCAATCTGCTACTGATGCCCACTTTCAACACCATAGAAGGAATTACCAGTATCTGGGAGGTAGATCATTTAAAAAAAATTATTAAAATAAAAAAATAGAAAATATTATTTTCAAATTCTCACAGCTATTTCGCAACGGCGTCCTACGTGAAGTCGGTTTATCGACTTCCAATGGTGTTGCGGAACATCTTAAAGCTATCTACAGCAACTACGATAATCCACATTTTAAATTTTACTTTAACATAGATTATTACAGGGCTAATGTAGTAGATGTAACCATGATGTCCACTTAACACAGCTTGCTTCTTCCGATTATTTGTTATATTGATTGATTGATTGATCGATTGATTGGCTGAGCGATGTATTCGATTCTAAATTAAAAAGGAAGATAGCAATTTTGGTATTCCAATTGTTCAATTATTCACGCTTTATAAATTTTTTTTGCCATGTGAGTTGGTTTTTCACAGAAGCATAGTAGCATAGAATGGAAGTCAAACCAAAAGCAAGAAAATCAAAAGCCGGAGTAACATCAAACATAGAATGTTGACATTTCTCCTATGATAATATAAATACACGAATATTTATATCTTTACTTAAAAACGAGGAATTATTTTGCCGTATTATCGTGAAATATTCGAGGAATTATTTTTCCGTATCATCATGAAATATGTAAGCGAAGAGGGAATTTTGAGAAATCCAAATTTCAATAAGTATTCACATTTATTTTTACATCTGCATCCAGATTCACAACACAATCCTATCACAATAGAGAAAGCTAAATCATAATAGAGATCATAATAGAGAAAGAACATAGGAAACAAGAAAATTATAGGTAAAAAAATCCAATGATTTTCAAAAAAATATATATATATTTAATAATGCGACGAGCCGTGATTGAATCGGCTCTTAGACAAAGGGGGGGGGGAAGAATTGTGAACAACCTGGAAATTTTTTATATTAGTTAGTTATTCGTAGTTGGCTCTCCGATAACCCATCTATGCTGAAATGAAACCATGAACATCGTGGTAGTCAGCGAGAATTTTGAAACGATCAGTGGTTAGCTTCCAGCCCTGTCCACGAATTAAAAATGAACAAATGGACCGTGTTTGTCCATTATTTTCAAAGAAGAGAATTAAAGGAGGATGAACACCACCGGCTCCCGCATGGAATTTTCTTAGCAACAGGTCTTTATCCTGTAAGGAAAGGTTGAGGATAATAATCGCAAACTGTGTGCGCTGCTAAACGCAATAAGACTTTCGGCGATTCCGCCTGTTCCTCCCCTTCACTAATCTCTCGTTTGCATGTATTACTCTCTTAATCCCCCTTTCCTCTCTCCCGTGGGGGACGAGGAAAGGGAGGGAAGAGAGTACATGCAAACTCGAAATGAGAGAAAAGTTGATCGAGTGATTTGCTTACTCGCGCACGTGAGAGAACGCCCCCTCTACCGTATTCGGCACTTGACCCTGATTGTCCCTTAGCTATTGTAGTTTCTTTGAACGCGCGTATCTCGGTTCAGAATAAAAATAGAGATCTCAAATTTTGGAATTCTATTATCGTTCACAGGAGAAAGCGAACAATGCCAACAAATCGATATTATATTTTTCGTGTTCCTCCTCCTTTAATCTAATCGTAAGCCCGTGCACCCAGAGCTAAACTCTTTTCAAGGTGGCTCCAACAATATTGCCAAAATAAGTGAGATCTCATTCTAGACATATTCCTTACGTTGAGGCAGATCGTGTAACGCTCAATGCGTCTCGTTTCAATGTTTCAATACCACCCGTGCGCTCTATTGCAAGAATACCGTATTCCTACACCAAAGCATCCTACTACAGGGTATGCTCTTTCCCTTCGTATAAAAACGCTATTATCTAACTCTGATTGCGTTAAAATTGCTCGCATCTGTGTCAAGATTCGACCTTCTCGTTTCCTTAAATCGTTCATAATGAGCCTCGTTAGTTACGAACATACGCAATCGATAACGGGGAGTGTGGGTTATCTTATATCTATTGTCGATATTGTGGACGGGCCAGTCTCCTCACTTAACTCTCACTCTCGTTAATCTAGCGGAAAGAGTTTGTGTGAGATGGGAGAGAGTTTTGGCATCGACTATGAATGTAGAATAAGAAAATGTTTCATTATCTGTAGCACTGTAATCCACACACTCTCTATTAATAAGCTGCAATACTGTAAAAATTCCTGATCCGGATTATTTTTTAATCCCCCACCTCAGGGCGACATTAACTCCATCCCCGATGAGATAATCATGGAGTGGTGCCGTTATATGAACCCCCGTTCACGAGTCAAATTTGGCCGAAGTTGCAAGAGAATCGCACGGCTCGAGAGAGAAGCCGGGGAAAGAATTGTGGACAGCCTCGACATTTTTATATTAGTTAGTCATTTGATCTCGTTCTTTTTATATTATTAAATAATTTCCTGAGAGAACCATTGAAGAAAAAAATCGATATTTTCAGAATACTTAATGCTCTGCAACATACTAAAGATATCAGCGACTCCAAATTAATTATCAAATGGAGTGGGTTTTTTCGGAGAACACGATATTAGATTCGTAATTTTTTTGTGTTTTTAAATTCCTAAGACAAAATCTTTTATTTTCTTATGGGAAGAGTTGTTGAGCGTAAGTTCACATGTTCATCTTCTTTTCCTTTCCATTTCATTTTTCTCCAGTGTTCCGGGGATCCTTTATTGAACGACGCAATACTGCGTCATCTCGCAAGAATCACAACCGGTCTTGCTGTATCCGTGAAGCATGGCTTCTACACCATGCAAGAAATGATCAGGATTTGGGAGGTAGTCCTATATTTTTTGTTGCAAAAATTTCTTTATTCAAATTCTTTCAGCTATTCTGCAAGAACGCTCTACGTGAAGTAACTTTATCGACTTCTATTGCAGTCGCGAAACAGATCGAATTTCTTTAAAGCAATTACGATAATCCACAATTTTGATATAACTTTAAAATTGGCAAAAAATTCAATTTCGACAAAGCTTGCATAACCATGACGTCAAGTCGTCTTTCTTCAACCGATTACTTGATACGTTGATTGATTCGCTGATTGATTGATGCATGCGATTCCAAATCAAACAGGGGCTAAAGCAATTTATTACTCCGATTGTTCACACTTCGTAAAGTACTTTCTTACCATGTAAATTCGTTTTTTCACAAAATAAAAAGTTCAAATAGAAGCCAATTAAAGCATGAAAGCCAAACAGGGAGGAATATCAAAAATCGAATGTGCATCTACTGGCATTCTTACATTTCTCTTATGAACGATAATAGACATCCAAGAATTGAGATTATTTCTTTTCTCAATACCAAAGTTTTTTTTGTATTATCAAGTATTATTACTACAGAACTGCCAGTGAAGAGTGAAGAGATTTCAATATCTTCATCCAGATTCACAAACATCAGCATAATGGAGAAAGCTTTCTTAGTAAAGATGTAAAACAAGATCCAAAAACGCCTCCAATCTTATTGCTAGCCAGATCACACAGCCGCTAGTTCGAGAAACGTTTCGGTGCACCGCCACGTCGTTCACACCGTTACGCTTTCTTACCATTGGTACCGTAAACCTACACCACGCGTCCTAAAGGGCTCTGTCATTTCGAAAAACAACGCTATTCTCTCACTCTTATCGCGTTCAATTAGCTCGCATCTGTGCCAATATTCGACCTTCTCGTCTCCTTAGATCGTCCATAATGAGCCTCGCTAGTCACGATAATACGCGATCGAAAACGGTGAGTATGTTTTATCTTAGATTCTTTGTAGAACAGGTGAGGAGTGAAGTAGAAGAATTTCTGCGCCTGAAACACTGCGAGAAGAAGTTGAATTAAACGTTTTGCGTATCTTCCTGCATTTCAGGGCGATATTAATTCCATCCCCGATGAGATAGTCATGGAATGGTTTCGGTATTTGAGCGTTCGACCGCGAGTCAAATTCGCCCGAACTTGCAAGAGATTCGCACGACTCGATAGAGAGACCGAGGAAAGAATTGTGGACGTCCTGAGCTTTGATATATACGTTAGTCAATCGATGTTGTTCTTGAATACTCTACTACATATATGATAGTGTACGTTGATGGAAGTGTACAAACAGCCGCAGCACGCTTTTTGCTTCACACATTTTGTTTTGGAAGGAAGTGGAAAACCTTGAAGTTTTAAAACCTTGAATTGCGAATTACGCGTTCTTTCGTTTCAGAAAGGCGATATATCGTTGATGGTCAGAGATAACTGCTCGAAACACTGGAGACCTGACAGTGAATTTGCTTGGATAAATCGGGCGCGTGTTCGCTACCTTCCAATAAGTGTGAGCCGATTTCCATATTTTGATCGAAAAATTGCAGAAGTTGTGAAGTTCACATGTTGAAAGAAGTATCTATTATTATTTTTATTAATATTATTATTATTATTATTAATATTTTTATTATTATTACAGAGCATTGAAGCGAGAATCGTTGACTATTCCTCCCAGTTCATTCGGATTCTCAGCAGCATCCAATATGAGTTCCTGACGGCAACGCTAATGATAAGCGACAATCAGCACATGCGGTAATTTCCTTAAAGCATTGGCTCTTGAATCGATATTGTCAATCGATATTGCCAGGTTGCTTAATGCACTGCTGCGTGATAGAGATGTCAGCAAGGCAGAAGTGTCTCTCACATGGGCAGGAGATTTCGACCAACACAATATTTGACTCCTCAAAGAGTGGCTACTGAAAATGCCTACGACCAAATCTTTGCGTATCGATTGCGAAGATTTCTCACCGACAGTAAGTATTAAAAAATCAAAGACTCAATAATTAAAAGCAAAGACAGAATCTTGTGGATCCTTCATTGGACGACGAACTACTGTATCATCTCGCAAGAAACACAACCAAACTTGACCTGTTTATGCTATCCAGCGCCTACACGACACAAGGAATCACCAGTATCTGGGAGGTAGCCTAATATTATTTTGTTTGTAGAAAAGTTATATTCAAATTCTTATAGCTATTTCACGGCAGCGATCTACGTGAAGTCCGTTTATCGACTTCTACTACCGTTGCGGAACAGCTTGAAGTTCTGTATAACAATTATAACAATATATGTATAACAATATAACAATGTATAACTATAACTATATAAATGTATAGCAATGTATAACTGTATAACAAATTTGTATAACAATAACAATTTACGACAATCCACATTTTACTTTTAACAAGGTCGAAGGTTATGGCACTGTATTCCGTATAACAATGGCATCCACCTGATAGATCTGAGTTCGTCCGATTATTTGTTGTACTGATTAATTGATTGATTGATTCTTGCGATTCTAAATCGAACAGATAAAATGCAATTTTTTACTCCGATTTTTAAATTGTTCACTCTTCGTAAAACAATTTTTTGCCATTTCAGTTCGTATTTCACAGAAGCATAGTAGGAATGGAAGTCGAACCAAATCAAGAAATTCAAAGACGGAGTAAAATCAATAATCGAATGGCGATCAAATGATATACACATCATTCCATAGGCCGGTCAACTTTACAGAAAGGCATTTGGAGTGAGAGAGTCTGTGAAATCGAGAGGGACTCTCTCACTTTTGCACACTATCTCGACCTAACCCTGGCCTGTTGGTTTGGAATCTTGTGTTACATTTCTCCTAACGATTATAGAAATCCAAGTATTGACACTTTTGTCTTTTCTCAAAACCGAAGTTTTCTGTAGCATCATCAAGAAATATCACAATAGATCTGTGCTTTCAGCGAATAAAAAAAATATTCATATTTTTATTCCTACAAGAGCAATATCGGTTGAAAACCATTGCATTTGAAATCGTTCTTTAAAAAGGTGTTCCACGAATCATTCTAACCTTTTCTTGTTCCCGATGTTCGAAGTTTCATTTCTGTTATCAGAAGTCGGTGAAACACAAATGTGGCTTGCGTTTTTCGGAGTGGCGTTCCCGTCTCGGTCTTGGGTGAACTAATCGAGCACAGTTTTGCACATATTTGCACCACTTCAAAATCGTGAACGTCAATATGAACATCCAGTATTTTCCTTTCAAAGGAGCTCCGAAAAAACAACGACCACTGTCGTATTGTTAGTGATATCACGCAGTCGGCAGCACGATACACAAAACCGTACATATACACCATACCACCCAACATCCTACCATCAAACGTTCCATGTGTCTTTGCATTTTATTTTCAGGAATTATTGCGTGTTTAAACGCTCTACCGTAATCCTTCTCCACACGCCCTACAGGGACGCGTGGTTTTATGTTCTCTGTTTCGCAGAACAACGCTATCTGATCGCGTTACAATTGCTATCTTCTGTTCCAAGATCCTTCTCATCTCCCTATATCATCCAAAATGAGCATCGTCAATAGTGATCATACACGATCGATAACGGTGAGTATGCAGTGTCTACGCGAATTTCATGGGGTGCAAGGTGCGAAACAGTTTTATGCACCATCTCATAACTTTTTTCCTAGTGAAGGTACAACTGCCAAACTTGATACAGGAATTGCAAGCCACGTTCGGAACATTATCCCTTTTAATTGATCCCTGTATCAAGTTTGGAAGTTGTAGCTTCACTAGGAAAAAAATTATGAAATGGTGCATAAAACTGTTTTGCACCTTGCCCCCATGAAATTTGCGCAGCATTAGTTTCACTGCCGAAAAAAGATTAAGAGCCCTCACTTTCTCTCTCTCTCAAATCCGCTATGTATGCTATGCTATGTAAAAACGTATCCTCCTCCATTTCAGGGCGATATCAACTCCATCCCCGATGAGATAATCATGGAATGGTGTCGGTATTTGAGCCTTCGTAATAGAGGCAACTTTGCCCGAACTTGTAATAGAATCGCACGGCTCGATAGAGAAGCCGGGGAAAGAATTGTGGACAGCCTGCGGTTCAATATATATGTTAGTTGTTCGATGTTGATTTTGCATATATAATAGTGTAAGTAGATGGAGGCATCACAAACATCATTGTGCAGCGCACTTCTTGTTTCACACAATTCTTTGGAAGGAAGTATGATACAATCACGTGAATTTATTGAAGAATTTCGTGTACCTGATCGTGTACCTCATGCACCTCTTGTACCTCCTAGATCTATTTCGAATTTTATCAATAACTAGACCGTTAACAAAAGGATTTCAGTATTACTCAAGGCGTGTAACATCACGTGTTATTAGTATACACGGGATCTTACTTTGTGATGTTTCTATTTTGTACCTGGTCATGTACCTGTTGTACCCGGGTAAACTCCTAAGAGTGTACCCGGGTACAGGAGGTAAGAAATTCTAGAGTATATTGCGAATTAGGCGTGCTTTCTTTTTCAGAACCGCCGTATATCGTTGAAGGTCGATGGTAACTATCAGGAATTCTTTAATACAGAAAAGACCTCGAAATGGATGAACCGGGCTCGTATTCGTGACCTTAAAATACTGGTGAGCCGATGTCCATTTTCTGCTCGAAAATTGCTGAAATATAGTAGATCACGTCCTGAGAAAGTATATATTACAGAATTTTGATGCGAAGAGTATGGACTATTCCTCCCAGTTCATGCGGACTCTCGACGGCATCAGATATCAGAATTTTACTACAACAGTGACAGTAGGAAACGACAAGCAAAACCACAAGTAACTTTCTGACTAAAGGATCTTGAAACATTAAAAATCAATATTTTCAGTTTGCTTAATGTACTGCTTCATAATCGAAACATCAGCGACGCCACATTGAGTATAAGCTGGAGAGGTGTTTTCGATGAACACAAAATTAGATTCCTCAAAGAGTGGCTACTGAAAATGCCTAAAACCAAATCTTTGCTTATCGAATGCGTTATCGAATTGCCGCCGGACGTAAGTTCACATTATTTTGCTCAAAGAAATATGTCTGCGACTCACTACAAATGAAGTGATTTTTATTTAACAGAATTTTCTTAATTGATTTCTAAAAGCCGCATATTTTACGATTATGTTGAAAAAAGTTATGAATTTGAATAGTTAGTATATTATTTCGCAGCATCCCGTGGATCCTTCATTGGACGACGCACTACTGCATCATCTCGCAAGAAACACAACCATTCTTGATCTATCCCAGATGCCTTGTTTATTCACAACGCAAGGAGTCACCCGTATCTGGTATCCCATTATTATTATTACTGAGAGGTATCCCATTATTATTTTTAGAAGAAAATTGTACATTAAAATTATTACAGCTATTTCGCAACAACGTTCTGAGTGAGGTCCGTTTATCGACTTCTATTGATGTTATGGAACAACTCAAAGATCTCTATGGCAACTACGATAATCCACATATTGCAATAGACTTTGATGAATATTATTTGGATGTAGTAGATGTAACCATGATGTCCACCAAACAACTATATATTTTATCGACGCCCGAAGGCGCAACGGAATAATGTGTGATTACACGAACAATGTACAGTAAATAAAGACTCTCTATGGGAAGTATCGATTGGGAAGGGGGGGGAGGTTGCAATAGGGGCAAATCAGTGTGTAGATCAATCGTCGTGGTCCCATCTGTCATCGTCTGGTCGTTGTTCTCTGTGTGGACTGAGAGAGGAGGGATCCGAGGAAGGGAACTCGGGCGAAACTACTCGGACGCTGAGTTCTTCCGATTATCTGTTACATTGATTGATTGATTCATGCGATTCTAAATCAAGTAGAAAAATACAGCAATTTCGTACACCAATTGTGCAATTATGCTTCGTAAAGTATTTTTTGTCATGTCGTTTGGTTTTTTAAAGCATTACACCTCAATCCTCATCACGGAGAAAGCTCTTTTCATGAACATGTGAAACAAGAAAATTTTATATACTTTGAAAATAGTCTGTAAAAACCGACGATTTTCAAAATATATGTTTAAAAATGCCACGAGCCGTGATAGAACCGGCGACCTTCAGATCTGCAGTCTAACTCTATCCCAACTGAGTTATATGTAATATCATGGCCGTTGTACTACCCCACTTTTTTCCCTAAATACCAATTTCTGTGAGCCCATCAATAAAAAACGACAAACTCTGCCAGTTCCCGTTCCAACAATCCATCAAGACCGACATGCAACCGTACACGTCGTGCTAAGCGGCGAGAATTTATAAGCGATTCTAGCCCTCTCCACGAAATACAAGTGCTAGACCATTTTTGGTGTAACATTTTCAAATAGTAGAAGTTATGTAATATTGCATATCAGTAAGTATTTTTTAAACATTTGTGATGAGTAGGCTCTGATGTGCTTGGCTGGCCGCTCTTGACTGCCTCACAAATGCCGCGCTGGTTGTTCTCATGAATAGTCATGAATAGGTGGCTGTCTGCGTCACCATGTGTGTCCCAGGGTGATCAATCTTGAGCGATTGTTCGTTCAAAGAGGCCCGAAATTTAAATAAGATCACTCAGACGCTAGTTCGAGACATGATCCGGAGCAGTGCACCCTACTATACTTTGAAAGGTAACTAAACAACTACCCGCATAACAGTGAAATTGACCGCTTTTTCGAAGAGAGAGCGCTAAGAATGAGGAGTCTGGGGGTCTACAGGGTATTCAATAAGTATGGTGACAACTTTCATCTCCTGTAATTCGGCAAACAATGGGAGATATGCGATCTCGTTTCGCGTGTAGTATGCGCAGGGTCCAAGCAATAGGATTTCAAGGTTGGGAGGTATTCCACACAATGTGCATGGCAGTATGTCTGATTAACCGATCTTCCTAAAACAGCCTCACGCCGCTCCTAATTTTGGCAAACTTTATTTTTTTGTGGCTTCCGCTGAACTTCAAATCCCAAGGTCATACCATGATGTGACAGGCACATCATCACCCTATTACATCCTGTATAAGATCCAGATCGTTTCGCGCAGTGAATGATTTTACATCGATTCTTGTTAACCAATATCACTCAGCCTACTGTAAGCAATTTTGCCTCCAATTCACTCGAACGTCCTCTCCTATAGAAATTTAGAAGAAGCTAACATGGCCATGTCAAATCATTAGTAAAATGAGATGAAAGATTTCGAAACATGGGTGCGACACTCAAAAAATAATTTATCATTTTTGATCGAGAAACATGCATTTCACCAATTCTGACAGATCGCTTTGGAATATTCGTGAGAGTTGCAGCGAAGGAATGCCATGTGCTAATGACTTAGTGAACGGAGTATACACTCAATGATTAAAATTGTGAAGATCGCGTATTACTGTCGAGCTATGCATCTTTGAACACATCTGACATGTGGGTGCGCCGCTAGTTGAATCTTCGTTTAGCAAATCATAAAATACTTGGCAGGCGCTTTGGGAGAAAATCGTTCACGTGTGAATGTTAAGAATGTTGGTGTGTCATTAGGAAAAAAATCACTATTTGTCAGCACCTACTGGAGGACTTCAAAATTCAATTATCTCTCACCTCAAAAATAGCGTACATCGAGGTTGAAAACCAACAAAAAATCATCCAAGCTATGGATCTCTCTCGATCTTCCGAATTGAAGGGTGATATAGTCAGGGCATAGTCACAAACACTTAAGCAATATAGGCTATAAATTAGAGAGCAATCGTTGAAACGTGCGGAAAGTTATGGGCTTTCAAAGTTTGTCACCATACTTTTTGAACACCCTGTAATTTCCCTCTTATGCGGGTAGTTGTATAGTTACCTTTCAAAGTCTGCACCCTACCATCCAATGGTTCATGCCCCTTTCAGACAGCGATGTGCTTTAGTATCATAAATACCGTAATCGAATAAAACGCGTCTTATAAAGTATGCTCTCTCCCTCCCATTCACAGAACAACGCTACCCTCACTCTGATCGCGTTAACCTTGCTTGCAACTGTGCCAATATTCGACCTTCTCGTCTCCTGACATCGTCCATAATGAGCCTCGCTAATTACGATAATACGCGATCGAAAACGGTGAGTATGTTTTATCTTGTTAGATTCCTTGTAGAAAATAGTGAAGAGTGTCGTAAAAATCCTTAGCATGAAATACTGCGAACATATATTAAATTATACATTTTGAGTATCTTACTCCATTTCAGGGCGATATCAATTCTATCCCCGATGAGATACTCATGGAATGGTGTCGGTATTTGAGCCATAGTTCACGAGTGAACTTTGCCCTAACTTGCAATAGGATCGCATGGCTTGAGAGAGAGGCCGGTGAAAGGATTGTGGGCAAATTGGACATGTTTACATATGTAAGTCAGTCTATGTTGTTCTTGAGCATACTATAGCATTTATGATAGCCATCTGAGCACCACACGGAGATCCAATAAGACATGCATTGGATTAGCGGCTCCTCCACCCGCTTCCGAGGTTCCTCCCCTCACTCTTAATTCCCGCGTGGTTGCCCAGATCTCTCCCTTCCCTCCTGTGAATTCCCCATTCTTTAATACAATTTTTTTAGTTCGCCCATTTATGTGTACATGTTGTCGCACCCTTGTGGTGTACGATAAATAAATAGATAAAGTGTGAAAGTGTACAAATAGCTTTTCAAAAATAAGGGCATCCGATTTTTTGAGATTTATGCAGCGCAATTTTTGGTTCACACTCTGCTGTAGAAGGAATGTAGGCCATCACTTTACACCTTTAGTTACGTGTGTTTTGTTTTCAGAACCAAAATATATCGCTGACAGTCAACTCGCGACGTTGGAAACCTGAACAGGCATTAAAATGGTTGAGTCGGGCGCGTATTCGTGAATTTAAAATAATGGTGAGCGTTTTCTACATTATGCTCGAAAATGAAAAAAAAAGATCATAGATCACGATTTGAGATTATATTTGCAGAATATGGAAGAGATGAGTGAGGAATATTTCTCCCAGTTTATACCGGTTCTCAGCAGTATCCGATATCAGAGTTTGTCAGTAACACTCACTAAAGGAGACTACAATCAACACATCGAGTAATTTCCTGACAAAATTAGCTCGAAAATATTCAACATTTCAGTGTGCTTAATACCCTGATCAATAATAGAGACATCAGCGGCGCCAAATTTACTCTCAAATGGAACTGTGCTCACGAAAAACACAATATCAAATACGTCAAAGAATGGCTGTTAGAAATGCCTATGACCAAATCTTTGACAATCGAATGGGAAGAGTTGTCACCGAGCGTAAGTTACATTTTTTTTCTCAAGTCAGAAAATGGTCTGCGACTCGAAATAGGAACAGGGAGCGAGGCGTTCACACTGAAAATAATTCTACGAAGTACAAGCACTCATGTTGACCGACCTACTAATACGCAAGTAGGGCGTACTAATACTTGAGTTTTCCCTACTTTAATATTAGTAGGGGGGGGGGGTAAACTTAAGTGCCTGTTCTTTTGGGACAGATGTATGATTTAAAAAAAATATTAAATAAAAAAAATAGATTTAAAAAAAACATTATGCGACTTTAATGAGCGTCATTCTTACTTGTTTATTATATGCATTTTATTAGATATTCAAAATTTCTTACAACGCACTGAATTTAGAATTAAGAATATGAAATGTTCATAATTAACTAACCAATTCCAGTTTGCGATAGTCGTCTTTAAAACGTGGCACAACACTTTCCACTTGAACCTATGGCGTCGCGCAAGTAGTCCCTCTTTCCAAGCATTTTTCTTTCCATGCAAAAACGAACTTGATAACCCTTTTGAAGTATGGGCAATAGATTGAGCATACTAGCATGTAATTAATGTCGATCATCGGTGTTTGAGCCCTCCCGTCTCTACTGTTCTTACATGGGAATGACCTGAACTCACATTTCCCGATCTTTTCAAAAATTTTATGGTAGATTCAGCATAAAATTCTAACCATAAAACTATTTTCAAAAGTTGCGGAATGTTTTTTTGAAATTTCGTCATCCATAACAAAATTAATAAATAATTAATAAATAAGCAAAATTAGAAACCCAAAATGGATATCTCGATTGAGATATACAGTCTACGACTTTTGAAGTCGAATGCTGCCGTAAAATGTTTAAATAATTTATTTATTTTTTATTTTTTCGAAAATTATGAATATTAAAAACTATTATTAATAAAAACATTCCGCAACTTGTGAAAATAGTTTCATGGTTAGAATTGTGTGCTGAATCTACCATAAAAAATTTATAAAGATCGGGAAATGTGAGTTCAGGTCATTCCCATGTTAGTAGGATTTCTCTGTGTAGACACTGTAGACTCTGAAAGTTTTCTACTGTTTTCCAATTTCTCTCTCATTAAAATGCGATTAAAATATTATGTATGAGAAATGGAAAGGCAAATGAATCTTGTGAGCTATGAAAACAAGTACCTCACTATTGAAAAATAACTACAGTATCCCGTGGATACTGCATTCGACGACTCACTACTGTATCATCTCGCGAGAAACACGACCGCTCTCGACCTGTCGATGCCTCCCGGCATCTACTCCATGCAAGGACTCGCCAATATTTGGGAGGTAGCCTAATATTTTATTCTAAAATGTTCATACATTATATTCATATTCAAATTCTTATAGCTATTCCGCGACACCGATCTGCGTGAAGTCCATCTATCAACTACTATCGACGTCGCAGAACAGCTTGCAGTTCTGCATGGCAACTATGCCAATCCATGTTTTAGGTTTAACTTTGAAAAAGATTTACATTTTCGCAAAGCATTCATAACCATGGTCTCCACCGCAAACAAAATTGAGTTCTCCCAATTATTTCCTATGCTGAGGGACATGCGATTCTAACTAATAAATCGGCATTTGATAATTTAAAAAAAGTATCTAACATCTACGATTGTGCAATTGTTCACGCTTCGTGAACTGTTTTTGTCATGTCTGTTAATTGTTCAGAGAAGCATAGAAAACATAAAAGCCACACTAAGCTCGGCCGGTCTTAGGCAGAGAGTAGGGAATCCGAAGTGTGGCTGCGAGAGAGCATGGAAAAGCGAGAGATACGCCGAGGTATAGAAAGAGAGTACACCACCAGTAGTCCATTTCACGAAAGTATCATTTTAAAATTGTAATAAGTACCAAATGCTCCTGTCCGACTCGGGTTTCACACATTTCTCATTACGCTTATCATGACCATGGAGGCTTCAATACCCGTCATGCTCTTGCCTCCGTCATGAGAACAATTTACGTTGCACATAATGTTAATTTCATCGAAATTACACAGCAGTACTTCTTCAATTACCGGACACAATATTGATTGATTAAAGGAGGACGAACAGCAGAGTATCTTAACACGACAACCCTGAACTTCCGTTTACTTACTGTAAGACAAAGGTTGACATATTTGCGAGAACTCGCCCATTTACATGTTTGTTTCGCCCTCTCTTGACCCTGATTGTCCCTGAGCCCTGTAGTTTCTTTTCGCGCGAGTATCTCGGTTCGGAAGAAAGATAGAGATCTCATATTTTGGATTTCCATTATCATTCACAGGTGTAAGCGAGTAATGTGATTAGTTTCAGATCCCATTTTAGCTGTTCTTCATCCTTTGAGAGACGGGATCGGTAAAACTCGACCACCCTCCGGACACGTAGCGCTAGCAATAAAAACTGGGAGTCCAAACTCACATATGTGAGGTGTCTTGGTCTCGCATTGCACAAAACGGTCCTTATTTCTCTTTGCTGGCTCTGGTCCTGGAGAAAAATGGTTTTGAGTGACAAGGTCTCGAAAAAAAATTCTCCAAAATCAAAAGATATTCTCTATTTTATATTTTTATTATGTTTAGAGTGTCCAAACATTGTCAATGAACTGTTTTGATCGAATTCCACTTGTCTCTGATATCACATTTTTCTATTCTCGTTTTCAGATTTTAAGCAATTATGTTTAGCAATTATGAAGTAGTTAGCAATTATGAAGTCACTTGGCCTGCGGCGCATTCGCGTTTCCAAAATCAATCAAAACCTATATGAAATTTTGATCTACGTGGTAGTCGACAAGAATTTCTAGCCGATCAGCGGTTAGCTTCTAGCCCTCTCCTTGAAAGGAAAACGATTTACCAATTTTGGTCTAGTATTTTCAAAGAGAATGTATAGAAGAAATTAGTAGGTTGTACTCCGTAATTCTCGTCATTGTTTGAGATAACTTGATTCTGGTTTAAACTGACTGAAGATGGGCTGTTGCCCGAAACGTCTCAACAAATATAAGTTGATGTTCTCTTCCTCTCGTCCCGCTCTTAGCTTTACATAAAAGAATCAAATTATAGATGAAATGTACCATTGCATTTGTGTTTTCGGAATTAGCATTTGGATTTGGAGAGTAGGCTGTGCAGTGAATGGTTTTCCATTCTTTACTCCTTTCCCCGACTAATGTTTCCCATTTTGGTGAGATGACACAGCCCAGAGTGAATACCTGAACAACCGTTGACGAGTAAACTTTGCCCGAACTTGCAATAGGATCGCACTGCTCGTCTTGCGTCACCTATAAGCGATAGTTCAATTAATACCGTAATCAGAAACCACGCTTCCAACGGGGTGCACGCTCCTCTCTCTCTCTCTCTCTCTCTCCCTCTCTCCCTTTGCAAAATAATGCTAGTCGTGCGCTCTGCTCGCGTTCAACGTGCTAACATCTGTGCGAATATTCGACACCGCCGTCTTACATCGTCCAAAATGAGCCTCATTAACTACGATAATGCGATATCGACAACGGCGAGTGTGGGTTATCTAATATTCATTGTCAATAATGTGGGTCTCCTCACTTTACGCACTCTCTCGTTAATCGAACTTAGAGAGTTCATGTGAAAGGAGAGAGTTTTGGAACTATCTATGAATGCAGAATACGGGGTTATTTCATGAACTGTGACTCTGTAATACTCTTCCTGAATAAGCTGCAATATTGTTAAGTTCCTGATCCAGGGGGTAATTTTTTTAAATACCAAATTTCAGGGCGATATCAACTCGATCCCCGATGAGATAATCATGGAATGGTGTCGGTATTTGAACAATCGTAATCGAGTCAAATTTGCCCGAACTTGCAAGAGAATCGCACGCCTCGAGAGAGAGGCCGGGGAAAGAATTGTGGACTACCTGCGCCTTTCTATATATGTTAGTTATTGGATGTTGTTCATGAATATACTATTAAATTTTTGATAGATATACGATGCTGGAATTGTACAAACAGCATTAAGAAAATACGAACACTTTTTTCACGTTTAAACGATGCTTTGACATTAATTGTGTACCATCAATTGGATTTATACTTTAATCATGTGTGTGCTTTTAAGGAAAGCATAATATGGTTGAACAGCATGGAAGACTGGAAACCTGAACAAACACCGAAATGGTTAAATCGAGCGCGTGTTCGTGATTTTACATTAATGGTGAGCGATTTTTTCACTATGCTCGAAAATGTAAAAAAAATATAAATAATAATTACACAGATTTCCGATACGAACAATATGGAGTATTCCTCCCGGTTCATACACACTCTCAACAGTATCCGATATCAGCGTTTGACAGCAACACTTTCTGTAGGAGACGACAAGAAACACAACAAGTGATGTTCTGACAAAAGTCTCTTCAAAGCACCAAAGTAATCGATATTTTCAGTTTGTTAAGTGCTCTACTGCATAATAGAGACATCGGCGACGCCGAACTGACAATCAAATGGAACTGCGATTTAGAAGAACACAATATTAGAATTGTTAAAGAGTGGCTACTGAAAATGCCCAAGACAAAATCTTTGAAAATCGAATGGGTAGAGTTTTCGCTCAACGTAAGTTCGCAGTTTGTTCTCACAGGAAAATAAGTCTACGACTCGAAAGCGTTTAGACTTTGAAAGTTGTCGTTCTACAGCTCTTTTCGTAGGCTAATTTCCCTGTAAGTGCGCCTTTCCTTTTCTTCATTTTCCAGTTTTATGAATATTATTCATTTGATGACGATCTACTATATCATCTTGCAAGAAACACATCCTATCTCTATCTGTCTTTGCTACCCTGCTCTATCACCATTGAAGGAATGACCAGGATCTGGGAGGTAGCAAAAACATTTGTTTTGTGAAAGATTACTATTCAAATTCTTGTAGTTATTCCGCGACACCGATTTGCGCAGAGTCCGTTTATCGACTTCTATTGAATATGCGAAACAACTCAGGATTCTCTATAGCAACTACGATAATCCACGTTTTATTTTTAACTTTTCCCAGCATTGTTTTTTTGACAAAGCAGACATACTCATGATCTCCACCATTCAAATCTGAATTCACCCAGTTATTTGCTGTACCGATTGATTGACGTATGCGATTACAACTCAAACCGAAAAGATAGCAAACTTTTACGCCGATTGATACATTGTTCACGAATCGTTAAAAATAATTGTCATATCAATTCGTTTTTCGTTTTTTTAAACATCGTTCAGATAGAAGCCAAACAAAATCTAAAAGGAGTAACACCAAAAATAGAATGTGGATATAATAGCATCCTTACGATTCACCTATGAACGATAATAGAAATCCAAAAATCTCAAAATCTCGAAATTTCGTTATACCCCCCCCGCAACTCTGCTTCTTCAGATTACAGCAAAATTTGAATGTAAGGCTACAAGTTGGGTTCTTTTGTTGGAATTGATTCCGGAAATCCAATAAAGGAAACAAGTGAAAAGGAAATACATATTGATGAAATTTCCAGAAGGGATTCAAGCACGCACGGGAGACTGTGTAAAAGAAGAGGGGACTCTCCCTTGATGAGTAATGATCGTACTCTCCTCACTCTACATGCTCTCTCATCTATCATACAGTTCGAGAGAGTTTGGGGGGGTGACATTTGAGCAACCGACATTTGAGCAACCGATACTTGAGCAACCGACATTTGAGCAACGAACCATACCTCACCAAGGAGTGAGCATAGCGCTATGGGAGTGGTTCCATTGTGACCAGCATCAGAAAAAAATTGATTTCGTAATAATTAATTAATCAGCATAATTAATGAGATATTAATTAATTAATTAATTAATTATAAAATCTCAATTACCTGATGCTGATCACAATGGTACCATTCCATAGCTCTAGGCTCACTCCTAGCTGAGTTATTACCCGTTGCTCAAATGTCGGTTGCTCAAATGTCCGTTGCTCAAAAAAAATGTCACCCCCCCGAGAGCTTTCAGAATTGAGAGGGTCATACTATTACTACTCTTGATCCTCTCCCCTTTACTATTCCGAGTATTGCATATCGTGTCGGCTTGCAACAATTTTTTCCGCGTGCGTATCAATCCTTCTTGATTCTTGACTCTGGAGTAGGGTTGAAACCAGCTCACTGAGCTAAATAACAAATGCGAGAACTGATCGTATGTCTTCTTGTTGCAACCTCCAAACTCCTCCCTCATCATCAGATGTAGTCTACTGGTTATGATTTGCGGCTCTCGCCCGAGTTCGATTCCCGGCATCGGAACGAAACTTTTTGCAGCCCGTCACTCGAATTGATTATTCTTTGAAATTAGCTTGGGACAATTAGCTACGAGTGCTGCATATTGATACCGCCTTTTTAGCATTTGCTGTTGGTTTAGTATTGCTAAGCAATAACGCTGGGGTACGTTTTGTCATTTTACATGCACAAGTCCACTTCTTATTGCGAATAAAAAGATAGCTGAAATAGTAAGAACAAAAGATGCCACGAGCCGGGATCGAATCTGCGACCTTTAGATCTTCAGTCTAACGCTCTCCCAACTGAGCTATCATGGCTGATGTAAAAGATGTCTATGATGGTTTGGATAACGACATTAGCTCAATAAATCGGATTTCGATACCATCGTTCAATTCATCCTCCCAAGTGTCGTCGTCTGCTACCACATGATTCCAAACCTACAGACCAGGGTTAGAGCGAGAGAGTGTACAAAAGTGAGAGAGTCCCTCTCGATTTCACACGCTCTCTCACTCCAAAGGCCTTTCTGGATGGTTGACCGGTCTGTGGAATGATGTGCTACACGACTCGTTCGATAAGCCCTGACGATAAATCCCACCCGGCGAGTTTGCGTTACAGCATTCCATCAGCCCGCATGAAACGGGATACATTATGGTAGTCGGCAAGAATCCCTAACCGATGAGCGGTTTGCTTTAGGGTTGCGAAAACGGACGGACATTCCGGATGAATCTCGGACAAAATGGCCGGTCGATCTCATTTTCATTGTGTCCGGGATTGTCCGTCCGTACCGTAATCTGTCCGGACAGAAATCAAGAAATGACTATAAAAAAAGAGAAAAAATGAAAATCTAAATATTTTTTTACAAAAATACCTTTTTATTTTGTATTTCTTAATCAAAAGATGGATAAAAAAGCAATACACATGTCCCCAATGGAGCTCTTTTGGGCAGGGTGCAAGTATGTATGGTAAGAATGGTGACTTTTCAATTAGGTTCTGCAACGAAAAAACTAGCGTAATATATTCTAGCGTAACCGGGAATTATTAAAACAAGCAAAGTAACCCGGGTAAGTTGTAGACCAAGAGTAATGATTGCCTGCGTCACATACCTTTCGGCGGTTACCGTATCTCCGGCCACAGTAGCTCTACCGTAAAGCCTACCTGGATTTACTAAATTTAGCTAATTAACTCGGAGATTTGTGTAAGAGATAACTTTCAGAATTTCTGGTAACGTTAGGTTACTGTAGTCGGTGAAATGGTAGAGTATTATAAAAATAGAAAGAACTATTGTGCAGTTCAAAAACTTAGCAGCCTCCGCCCACTTAAGCGATACGGTCGTTAGTGCGAATTAGTCCATCTTTCGGAACATTATATTCCCTAGTAAGGCAGCCATCTTCTCTAAAATTATTGCATTCCTATTTCATAAAACGGGCATTCCACTGTTATTGAAAGCACATAATAAAATCACGAAAATATTGATATGGTGTGCTAGCATTTCGCCGACTTTTGCACAGTAGTTTCGTTATTAACGGAACGAAAAATTTACGCACAATAAGTAGTAAATACGTAATTCAACGCAGGCGATAACTACTCGAGACCATAACACCCTCAGGCGTGGACACCTATGTATAGTGCTCTTTCTTAGCCACCTTTAGATTGCATGTACATTGTAAAAATATTTGTATTTATTTTTTTATAATCAGTACATGATTGCTGTCCGGATAGATTATGGTACGGACGGACAATCACGGACAGTCGTCCGGACACGGACAGAGACGGTCAATGCTCCTTTCATTTCTCACTCTCGCTGTCCGGCGTCCGGCTTCGTCCGGATTCGCAACCCTAGTTTGCTTCCAGCCCGCTGCACGAAATAAAATAGTTAGCTATCAGAAATGGACAACGTGCCCATACGGTAAAGTGCAATGTGTGTTGATCCTGATTAGACTACGAAAAGTAGCGATGTGACTAGTTGCTTTTCGCCGCACACTCCTCAATTCTCGCATTCTTTCTCGCGAAATTGGTCGATTTCCCTATTCCTCCACTACTAGGGATTTGAAATGTCTGTCGGTTTGTGCATTTGTTTTTTTTGTCCTTCCGCGTGACGGACATGTTTTCCGTTGTAAATCTCTTCAAACTTAAGCAATCTCCTCAGATCCTTTTGCATATGATAGCCCACCACGAAAGACATCGAAATTTATATTTTAAAAATCGATAATTTCATGGCCAAGTCGGTAGCGAGCTCGAATTCAAATCCGAGGGTCTCAGGTTCGATCCCCGCCGGTGCATAGTCTTTTGACGCATTTTTTGCAAGTGTGACAAGTGGTCCAAACCCATTTTTGAGTAACGAGATTCACATTTGAGCATCTTTTGCCGATTTTTGAAATGAAATATCGATTGATTTCACTTGATGTCACGCGATTTCATGAAATTTTCGCACATTTCGTTCCAAATCATTCCTCATGCCGGCAATCTCGCAGGAATGGAGTTAAAAGGAGAGTGTAAGGGAAATTGAGAGTGACTCTCTCACTTTGGCACACTCTCTCGCCCCTGACCCCTTTCTGGAGGCCGGAATGAGGAATGATTCCGGAAACTTCCTAATAAATCGCTTCAAAATCGCTCTATCTTCTCGGATCCTTTTGCATACGACATCAGACCAAAATCCCTTTAAAGTTTTGCAATATTTAATTGACCAAATCCATAGCCAAGTGGGTTACGCGCTTGACTTACAATCCGAAACCCCCAGGTTCGAACCCCGCCGCGGGCAAAACGTTTGCCGCATTTTTCGCAAGTGTCAGAAGCCCTTTTAGCACGTTCTTGAGTGACGTGAAACACGTTTTCACCTGTTTTGCCGTGTTTAAAAATGGAAAATCGAAAATTTTGAAAAGTTCTAAATTGGTTCGCAGGGCGTGAGGGATTACAGGAAAAGTGTTTTGCAATGTCGGAAACGTGCTTGGACGTGTTCTAACACGTTTTAACGTAAAAAAAAGTTTCCAAATGATCCGGCGAGCGTAGGGAATCATTGGAAAAGTGTTTTGCGATGCCACAAACGTGTTCGAACACGCCCGGGAAATCAACTCACGGTATCCTGCGTTTCCGTTGAGAAAGGCTCGTGAGGCTGAGAGCGATCGAAAAAAGTTCGTGGCTTTTGCAACGGAATAAGCCAGTACTCTTTCAAGAGATTCACATTCCCCAAAATACTAAACTCCCCCTGGACCGTACTTGGAGCCGGCTACCGAGTCTTCCTCCCTGGACCGAAGCTCAAGTAAGCTACCGACTTCCCCCTGAACCGTACCTGAAGAAGGCACCCGAGGTCCCCCTGAACCGTTCCTGAAGAAGGCTACCGAGGTCCCCCTGAACCGTATTTGAAGAAGGCTACCGAGGTCCCCCTGAACCGTACCTGAAGAAGGCTACCGAGGTCCTCCCGGACCGTACCTGAAGAAGGCTACCGAGGTCCCCCTGGACTGAATCTTAAGTTGGTTACTTAGCTCCTCCAGGACCGTACCTGGAGCAGGATACCGAGCTCCTCCTGGACCGAACCTCTAGCCAGCTACCGATTTCCCCCTGGACCGAACCTGCACCCAGAACTGTGCATAGAGCGTAGTGTACGCATAGAGCGTAGTGTATTTAACCTCAACACATCCCGGCTAGTTATGCAACTAGTTGATCCGTTACTTTTCAAAGTCTACTCCTGATCTCCTGATCCTCAACTTATCTCTTCATTTCCACACTACGTTCATCGTTCGCCGAACGAAATAGCGTGCGAAATAAAGAGAACACCATTGTATTCTGGTAACATCTCATATGGTGTGTGTTCAACCCTTCAAGCGGTATGCCTGAATTCTGGTTTTACTTTTTCTATTTCAATAATAGCTAAATTACGGAGAGTTTTTCAGCCGTCGTATTTCGATGGTTTAAATGCTATTCATGTATTTATTTCTGCGCGAGAAACACGAACATGAAAACATAAAGAAAATATACAATATCATATTTGTTAATGGGGGGGGGGGTGCAGCTGGAAAAGGGTAGGGGGTGATATTGTATTCATAAAATGATAGATCATGCAAAAAATACAAAACACAGATTTCCGCTGTTTACCAAACAGGCACGGTTGTGACCCTCTCACTATTTTGTGCTCTCCCGCTTTCGGTAGTCACAGGAAGTAGCATTATATATATATATATATATATATATATATATATATATGTAATACGATGTCTAGCCCTTAGGGCTAAGGGTTAGGGCTTAGGGCCTTAGGCTTAGGCTCATCTACTGATTTGAAAAGCTTGTATTCGTGCTTCTTCTTCTTGTGCACTGATATCATGTGTGACTGAATTTGTTTTGCCTTTGCAAACTGCTTGCAGCAGAACTCACACGTGAAGGGGTCGCCTGTAATAAAGGTAAAGCTATTACATCTCAAGGGATATCATCTCAAGGGAATCCCGGGATTATACAGTAACAAGCTACGACGCTAGATATAGCAAACCGGTAAGCCAGCTGCAGCGTGGGATTACGTGACCCAAGCATTCCAAAATCATCTAGCACACTTTAGTAAATGTTGTGTCCCCTTTCAATCAGAAATTATGCGTACACTGATTTCCACGATCCAAGCACGCTACAGAAAGGGATAATGCGTGTCGAGAGGGACTCTCTCAATTTTGCACGCATAATCTAAACAATATGTTTTTTTTCATAACGATGTTTTTTGCTCGAAATAAATGATTGCATAAAGGAAATAATAGAGTGATTGAAATAAGTGGAATTATTTTTTTTGCTGGAAAAAAGTGACGCGCTACATTGTCCGTGAACTGAAATTACCTCCGTGCGTTCTCATGTGTTTACGAAGAGACTTCTCGGTCCGATAGGCCGCTTCGCACCTGTCGCAGCCGAATATGCGCCGGGCAGCGGCTGCAGCTGCTGCAGCAGTGAGGTGCTGCAGCTCGCGGTGCTGGATCATCGCCTGCCACGACGTGAACACCGCCCCGCACTTGGTGCAGCGCAGGCCGCACAACGACGCAATGTGTTTATGAATTGGTGTTGCATTATTGTAATATTTACACACATGGAACAGTCTTGGCTACCGAGGGACAACGTTAGAAGTCTAATCACTTAGGATAGGATCAGGGTGGTCAAGACAGGACTCGTAGGCATATTTCCATCTGAGTACGGGCAGCTAGATATCACAGCCAATGTGCGAAGTGAGAATTGTTGGATCTAATTGGTTAGAGTGGTATTTTCAAAAAATCGTATCAAATAAATACATCGATATTTGTAATTAATATTTTTCGTATTGAATAAAAGCGTTGTAGTTTACCTTTAGACCCGCGTAAGTGGTGAAATGCTTATCGCACTTATCACACTTCCGTCCACTTTCGGTCGCAAGTTGCGCGCCGGCCGAACTAGCAGCATCTGCAGCATCTGCAGCAACTGCAGCAACAGGTGAATCTGAACCGGCTGCAGCAGCCGCTTCATGCTGCGCTGTCGCCTTCTCAATTGCAGCAATTGCAGCTGCTGTCTTGCCAATCACAGTGAAGTTTAAGACAGGACACTGCAATTTGCAACAATTTTTTTTCAATTTTTTTTGTGCATCTGACATATACTGTGTAACAACTTCTAGAAAGCTATGAAATCCAGAAACCAAGACGTGATATCAACTTTGTATAGGTAATATTTAGTAATTGTTGTCAAAATGTTTTTTTAATTGTTAAAACCACAAACATAGACGTGACTGTTGGAGCGCACTTCGACTCCACAGTCGCACCGAAACACGACTCCCGCCTGGAATTATGATTGTAGGAAACAATATGCTTTCTTTAGATCCTGTATTTTGAAATTTGCTAATCACGTACCCTGTGTATTGAAAATTGGAAAATATGTAGTTTTTTTCAATATGAAGTATATTTTTAGTAGCATAATAATAAAGCAGCAATACCTGTATCGGCGAGATTTTGTGATAATGTTGTATGTGGCTTATGATAGTGCCCAATTTGTGAAACCCCAACTGAAATTGTTTCTGATAATACATTTTCGAACAGAAATAAATGTAGAAAACAAAAAAAGGCCTAGTTGATGTCGAATACTCGCATTTCCTTCAGGCTAAATAATTTCAAGATTTATCACTCCTGGGGCCGTCACTGACGAGCTCCCCCCATGAGGGGTGTGACTGTCTGACGCTAAGGGAGCGAAACAGTCATACCTACTATAGCTCTCAACTTATTAACCTTGTAGTGCACAAATTAAAAATCGATATTGTAACCAAATTCAATTACGCACATTACAGAGAGGACATGTCAGCAAACGCTGCGTTGAATCCGTACTCTTGTTCTTGCTAACGCGCAGCTCCGAATCTGCAGCTGCAGCAGAAATCACAGTGAAATTTGGGAAATCGCACTGCAAAAGCACAAAATATTGATTTTTTTCACAGAGGAAACTCGCAATTCACTTAATTTAATGGGCACGTGCGCTAAAACTTTAGTGAGACAAATAAATTTAATAAATAAATATTTTTATTAAGATCTTTTAATAACCTTATGGCCGCCCTGTGTTACGACTCCGCAGTCGCATCGAAGAGCGATTCCCTCCTGCGAATTTATTTATTTCTATAAATTCGATTTTATTTTTATTTTATTTTATTCGATTTTATTTTTATTTTATTTTATTTTATTCGATTTTATTTTTATTTAATTAATTTACTAGAAATTTTAATTGATTTCTAGCAAACATTAATTTAAAAAAAAAGGATATTTAGAAATCCCCGTATCTAGGAGGACCTCCGTCCTGTTTTTTTTTACATTTGGTAAATATTCTAATCGAGGTATAATTTCGATTAAAATTATTACTTTTAATGTTGTTGTATTGTGATTTTGACGAAGATGAGTGCAGAAAGAGCCCGCGTAGGAGAAGCTTTTCTAAAATATAAATATTATTTACATTTTTGAAGATCGTCAACATTTGACAGAAAAGAACGGGTATACATTGTATACTATACTAAAAAAGGCTTATGAAATATAAAGTTTCATATGGAAAGGTATATTAGTCAAACTAAAACATTTTTAAAATGCTTACATCACATAGGTGGCATTTCATTTTCTTCAGCGCGGCTTCCGCTGCGACCGATTCTCTATCGAGCACCACCGTATAGTTGCCGATGTCGCACTTGAAAGTAGGTAGATATTAGGGCTGGTCGAACTTATGACTTGCCTGCCGAACAACAAGGCTATCTAGAGCATCAGGCGTCAAGTGCCTCTTGATTACCCAGAGTCTGCTTTTAAAACGCATCGTAAATAAACGAACTCCTAATCCTAGTTAGGTAATGAACATTTTTTTTTAAATCCATGTAAATAAGTATTAAAATTCACACTTTGTGGCCATTGGACTGGCATTTTGATCCGCAATCGCAGACAAAGAAGATTCCTTCCTGAATATTTATACTCAAAATAGCTCTCACGGGGCGGCAATCCGATCGGCAGAACATTGATATTTTGAAGGAAAATTTCTGTTTGGGCTACTTTTTTCGCACTTTATCGAGCAATTCATTTTCAAATTCTTTACCAAACCTCTTTAGGCGACGTGTTGTGATCCTTCTTTATGTGATTTACGATTGCACTTACGAATTGGAAATAATCCTGTTATTTGCGCAATTGACTTTCTCCCTAGAACCACTTAAAAGCAGTTATTTAAAAAAAATTTATATTTTGAAATTACAAAATATTTCTAAACTCACTCCACACAGCGGACATTGTAGCGATCTCGATGAGGGCTCGGGCACATTCTTATTTGCTCTTGTACCATTGATATTCGAAACAAATGCAGTAGCATCCGGCTTCGAATCAAGCTCTGATGGCTCCTGAACGGAATTTGCGCCGTGTTGATCAACATTCCGAGCCTGCTCCTCATAAAACAATTAAGTCAGATTGGGGATAACTTGAATTTGATGGATCCAATTCTCACTCGCAATATGCCGCAAAACCAATGCCCAACTTGCATCGCTTGCTCAATTTCTATTTTTATTCAGTTCACCTGTTCGATATCAGAGATTTCTTGATTTGCATGCTTCAGAATGACTTCTATGGAAGTTCGCAGGCCGTTGTAGAACCCACACACGAGATCTCGCACATTATTATTTCTGTAAAATGCTTACAAAGTCCTGTGACTCTCCTGCAAACTGACCACTCTAAACATCTTTTTTTGGTCGAAAAAGTGAATAACGAAACACATAACTGCTCCGAAAATTTAACTTTTTGACTGGTCATCTGTACTGAGAAATAAAGTATTCATTCGAAATAAA
Organism: Pristionchus fissidentatus; assembly: GCA_036245785.1. Classification (NCBI taxonomy): domain Eukaryota; kingdom Metazoa; phylum Nematoda; class Chromadorea; order Rhabditida; family Neodiplogasteridae; genus Pristionchus; species Pristionchus fissidentatus. The sequence continues at coordinate 29,941,629 of BTSY01000003.1, read as the reverse complement.
TCCCTAACAAACCTTCTTTCATCGTGGTCCATAGCGAGATTCACTTCGTTCACCATAGACTTCATCAAATAATCAATGTTCTGCAAAATGAATTCGAATTGTCTTACAATTGACGAAATGCGTTACCTTTGAGGCCGTTCCCTTCTTCAGCACTTCCTGCATTAGTTCAAAGGCTCGTGATGCGAGATTTCCCAATTGGTCTTTAGATGAATATGCGAAAGCCTGCAAATAAAAGTTGTAGAGGCTTATTTTGATTGCACTACTCATTTTTCTATCTTTGATGGTCACAGTTTTATTATTATTATTATTGTTATTATTTTACAAATGACAAACCTTCCTTCTCAAATTCTCGATCCGAGGCTCCATTTTCGATAGAGTGTTGATTCGCGTGATATTGCTGTAAACAATGTCTATTGAAAAATACGACCCAAAATGGGGGAAAAGAGATATCAAATTAGAGATATTTACACAATTTTGAATTTAAAAAATAGGTAGGAGAAACTTAAAATAGTGAATAGTAAGGGATGCGTGGAGGAAGATGATGTAGACGCCATAGTTCCCGCCTAAGGAACTACGTTTTGAAGAAAACCACGCGCAAAGGCACAAATAGGTGTTTTTTTTGCGCGCGAGAAAAGAGGAAAGGCGGGCCGACCCATTGTTAAAGAAGGAGTTCCAGTTAAATATCTTGACACGATTACCCTGAGGGATCAAAGGGGAATACTGTAAGAACAATCGTCCGACGTCTGCGATGGACCACGCTGCCTAGTCAAATGCGCGTATGCATATGGCCAGAAATTAGCGAGTGTGCATGTCCTCCCTCCCCTCTCTCCTCCCCCAGCGGGGGAGAAGGCGCACGCAAATTCGACACGAGAGAAAATGTTGACCGACAGATTTGTTTAATCGCGCACGCGTGCGCGGCACTTGAACCTGATTGAGCACTGTAGCTTCTTTGTACGCGCGTATTTCGCTTCGGAGAAAAGATAGACCTTCCAAATTTTGGATTTCTATTATCCTTCACACGTGTAAGCGATTAATGCCATAAGCTGAATATCCTATTTTTGATGACACTCCTTCTTTAAAAAGGCAGCCATAAATTGTTGGGGATACTGAGTGCAAGTTTCGGCATGAAAAAAAGATTCTCCAAGGCTTTATTATTTCGCGAGTGGGTCTCACTTACGATTGATTTGCCATAAAAAAATGCAATCGCGATTTTTGACTCCCTAATGTGCACGGATATCTCAAAATCAATCACTTTCTCCTTCCATGTCAAAGCTGAAAAAGACTGAGCCATGGGTATACAGAACAAATAAAGCAAAGCTCACTATAATTCAGCCGGCCAGGCGCCACGCGTTCCTTCGTTCGCAATTTGCAATTTTTCATCATTTCAAATATTTTCACCTGCCAATCAATCTCGAGTTCACTTCAGAAATGACACAACAACGGCCAAATGAACTCTATCGTGCGACGTTTTTCGACTGTCTGAAGCGAGCAGCCAATGGGCAAGTAGAAGACGTATGTTTGAGAAGTTTTTATTCAATATTTTGCCTGATTTCGCCTCCCCCATTTCGCCTATGCATGTGAATTGCCTTTCATGTAAAAATATTTTTGCATATTTTTTGCGCAGTTTTGTAAGCATTTCTCTGCAATCCTACCTATGGTCCTCATGACAGCGGGTGAGTGATGTGTTGTAGTTTTGCCGAGACCTGATATTACAAATTCACTAACACTCGTCCGAAATAATTAAACGTTCCGCTCCTAATCCATTCTAAACAGCAGATACGGATGTGAGAGAGCATGGCATAGCGAGAGACACGCCGAGGTATAGAAAGAGAGCACACACAAGAGTAGTTCATTTCATGAGCGTATTATTTAAAATTTATAATACCACATCGTTCCAGAGTAGACTTTGAAAAGTAACGGATCAACTAGTTGCATAATAGGGAAATCGACCAATTTCGCGAGAAAGAGTGCGAGAAATGAGGAGTGTGCGGAGAAAAGCAACTAGTTACATCGTTACTTTTCGAAGTCTATTTCAGAGGGAGTATGAATGACAGAGCGGGTGAAAAGGAGATGGACTCTCTCAGTTTCGTACGCTCTCTTTTCAGATAAGTAACTTCTGGAGCTCTATTCTTCAGATTGGAAATTCTTCCTGAGATTATTGAGACTGCCGACAATGAGGAAGAGAAATGGGTACACAACATTGTTCTAAATAATTCTTAACAATGTTAATATTTATTACAAATATTTAGGAACTTCGCAATTATGTGCTTCGGACAATCTTACTTGAGTCGTACCTTAAAAGTTGTTCTATCATGATTTACTATGTAAGAAGGGAACCGCGGAGATCAGCTTTCTTTCCGAGCGAGGTAATTTATATATAATTTATAGAAGCAGGTGGATCGCGAACGGAGAACAGTTCTCGATAAACCAGTACCGTACACCTACTTACACGTTATCTCACTCCGGACCCCTCTTTGTAGGGTTGATCGGCCTCTGGAATTCTGTGGACTTCAATAATTGGTACGAATAATTAGTTGCAGAAACCAATCGTATATCTCGATGGACCTGCAGATCATTTCTGGCTTCGAGAAAGCGTGCAAACGAAAATGTGTCATGAATTTGACGAATACGACCTCAACGATTGACGGCTTTCCATATCTGTCTTATTTTGGCCAAGGCGGTTTTATGTGGTCTTTGGCCACACACAGAAAAAAGTCTTATATGAGGCCCATGACCCTCAAAAAAGTCTTATATTTAAGACTAAAGTTCTTATATATAAGACTTTTGAAAAGGTCATGGGCCTAATATAAGACTTTTTTTCTGTGTGCAGGCCGAAGTTGCGACACTAACTTCGATTGTTCGTATTCGACCTTTATGGTGTGATCTGGCTTCGGTTTACAAGTTGCTCTTCTCCCCCTTGTCAACGTCCTTTTTCAACAATGACATGATCTTCATCCCCCTATTTTCTAGAGACAATGACCATGGCCCATGCACTTCCTCGCTTCATTCGACAAACAATTTGATAACGGAAAATGTAATTTTCAATTCAGGTCTGGTAGTGATGGTTAAAACAAAACAAAAATAAATTTATGAATAACCCTAGCACTGTGCGATAAGAGGCAACTTGTTACTTCTTCTGATCCTACAACATCTCTTTTTATGCCAAAAACGTCGCCACGTGTCTATCTCTCTCGTTTCGCAGCGCTCTCTGACTGTCTCTCTCTAACTCATCCTTGCACTGTGCAAAAAGTAAATGAATAAATGTGTGCGCAATCCTCCTCCTTCACCAGCATTTCGAGAGTGGCCAAACCCAATTAATTAGGGCAAAAAGTAACGAATGCTCGCAGCATTGCACATGCGCTCAGAGCGGGAAGTCTCCAACTTTCCTTATTCTGGAGACATTGTCTCCAGCTGAGAGAGCGTGCAAAATGGGGAGAGCGGGCTAGAGATAGTGAGAGGTGATCTCTCGATTTTGCATGCTCTCTCAGCTGGAGACAGTGTCTCTAGAGTACGGAAAGTTGGAGACTTCCCGCTATGTGCGGACACCAGATGCGAAAGAATATTCTGGGACGAAAAGCTTTTCGACAGGGCTAAACGATGTGGTTCCTTCGAATGTTTATTTATTGTTCTTTTTTTTGGAAAACATGATGAAAAGTGAATCGGATTAAACGCAAACTTCTGCATTTCTAGGCATCTGAAACCCGAAATCCACCTGGTTAATAATTTAATTCGAAATTTAAAGAGTCCTATCGTTTTCTCACAATTTCTCTTCGCAACCCTCCTTCCTCCATTTGGTTTGTGATTGTGCAAGTGAGAAACACCAAACACTCCTGTCCGACTCATGTTTCACGCATTTCTCAATAAACGTAACACGGCCAAAGGTCTGATCGCATGAGGGCAATTCAATTTTCAAATGATGCTCATTTCATCAGAATATACCACCTGGTCAATAAGCATCAGCTAGAGTAATGGTCTGACCCTCTCAATTCTGCATGCTCTCTCGCGTTGTCTGTCTGAACGATGAGAGAGCGTGTAAAATGAGGAGAGTCTGATCATTACGCTGACAGTTGTAAGGGGGACAACAAGGTAAAAATCAACGGCGATTCTTCCACTACTAGATCACATAGCTTCATGTGCTAAACTCGCATTCACGAAGAGTACCATCCCTGCTAAATTGATGAAATACAATTGTTGACAATATCGTGTGCATCAACAAATTCTTTATCAAATAAATACCAGCAAACAAGCAGAGTTTCGTAACTTTCGAACGAAAAATAGAGAGAGAGGTCTTTATCGAAATGAAGAGTATGATTTTTTCAAGTCGACATTGCTTTGGATTGCTTTTCTGAGCTTTACAACAAGTGGACAATATACAAGAGTCGTTGTGCTCTTTTGATACTATACGGGATAGATGGCACACCATCCGATGTAGTCTAGTGGTTATGATTTGCGGCTCTCACCCGCAAGGCCCGGGTTCGATTCCCGGCATCGGAATAAATCTTTTGCAATTAGTCAAAAGCTAGTTAAGTTGCGAGCGTCGCGTCTCTTACAATTGCCGCGATTCGAACTGGAATCGAAGAAAGCCACCGGCAGATTTTAAATTCACCCTAATTCGTTCTACCCACATCACATCATTTATCCACTGTGGCGAAAATTATTGTAATGAGGAACAATTCGCCAACTGGTTCAAATTTTGGTGGATTCTTTTTGGAAAAAAAGATTGAGCAATTTTTATATTTGCACCAAATAGAAACCAAAAAGATGCCACGAGCCGGGATCGAACCGGCGACCTTTAGATCTTCAGTCTAACGCTCTCCCGACTGAGCTATCATGGCCGATATGTAATAGCTCTAAATTTGTGAGTTTTGATCACGGGCAATCTATCCATTGTCTATTCTTCACCATATTCTTTCAGAATTTTCTTACTTCTCCATCCAAAAAATCCATCCAAAAAAATTCTTCCCAAGATTGCAAGTTCGCTGTGTCCGGAAATAATCCCAGAGACCCGGCGAATTCGCGTTCCAACATGCCATCAAACCGCGATGAAGCCGTGCACATTGTGGTAGTCGGCGAAAATTTATAACCGATCAGTGGTTAGCTTTAGCCCTCTCCATGAAATATTAATTATCTATTTTCAAAGGGAATTTATAGAAGACATATATCATTGCATTTGTGATATCAGAAATTGGATTTAGATTCTAGCACATTTGTGAAGAGTGGGGCTACTCTGGACCCTTGCTTGTCTCGGGAATGTCTGTTTGATTCTGCTCATAAAGAAATTTCCGTCTTTTCGGTGGTCGCCCGCGTCACGGTCTGGATCCTCGGGGGATTCAATCGATAACAGTTCGATTGCACTTCAAATCGTGACCGTATTCATGTGCAACCAGTAAACTGTTCTTTCAAGACAGTTCGAGCAATGTCTCCCAGCTTATTGTTAGTGAGATCACCCAGCCCCTAGTTTGGGACAAATTCAGGTGCAATGCAATCTGCCCTCCAAGCGTTTTTTACCAAAAATATCATAATCCTACACTACGCGCTCTGGTCCCCCATTGGGGGAGAAAAACCCTTTCAATGTCTTTCCCTTCGCGTGAGCAACGCTACTCTCACTCAGATCGCGTTCAATTAGTTAGTGTCTGTGCCTAGATTTAACCTTCCCGTCTCATTACATCGTCCATAATGAGCCTCGTTAATTATGATAATACGCAATCGATAACGGTGAGTATGTATTTTCTTAGATACATTGTCGAAAAGTAAACAAATATGTAATACAGTAAAAATACTTGAGTCTGAGTTATTGTTTAATTTCTCCTACTTCAGGGCGATATCAACTCCATCCCCGATGAAATAATCATGGAATGGTGTCGATATTTGAGCCTTCGTCCACGCGCCAACTTTGCCCGAACTTGCAATAGGATCGCACGGCTCGAGAGAGGGGCCGGGGAAAGAATTTTGGACAACCTGGACTTCTATGTATATGTTAGTCGCTCAACGTTGCTCTTAATACTTAACACTTCATTCTACCATGGTGATTTAGGTGATAGGGGGTAGGGTTGCCCGTTCGGCGTCGGTTTCGGTATTACCAATCCCGTTGGTGTCTCTTTTTCTCTATTTCTCTCTCCCTTATGAGCCGTATTACCGATCTCTCTCTGAGAGAGTCGTAATACGAAAACCGAACTTGCATCCCTAATAGGGGGTCCTCTTGACGCGATGAAGAACTCTGCGGATCGTGATCGAGAGTCGTTTTGTGTTTGGGTGTTTGTGTGGGGGGGGCAATCAGGCAGTGCTCTTGTAACAATCAGAACTTACAAATTCGGGAGATGGTCGTGCCTTTTTGTAAAACGTGAACGTATTATTTCAATTATGATTGTGTATGAGGATGGTAGCGTGCAAATAGCATTTCAAGAACGAGGGCATCCGAGTTTTTTTTAGATTTCTACAGCGCAGGGTTCGTTTCACACTCAATGCTATGATACTGGACTTGTGTACCATCACGTGAATTTATATTTCGAATTACGCATCATTTTCAGAATGGCATGATATCGTTGGTGGTCAACGTAAAGCATTTGCAAAGCTGGAAACCAGAAAAGACATCGAAATGGCTGAATCGGGCGCTTATTCGAGACCTTAAAATAACGGTGAGCATTTTGCTCGAAAATTAAAAAAAAAACTCAAAAATTCAGAAAAAAAATGTAGTTTTGAGATAATAATTACGCAGATTTCCGATGGCAGCGTGGAATATTCTTCCGTGTTCATGCAGACTCTCCATAGTCTCCGATATCAGGCATTGTCGGCAAACCTCACTGCAGGAGACGACAATCAACACATCAGGTAATTTCCTGACACCATTATTTATTTATTTACCGTACACCACAAAGGAGCGACAATATGTACATAAATGTGCGAGATTAGCCTTTTTAAGTGCATACACAATCGATATTTTCAGCTTGCTTGATGCTCTGCTGCATAATAGAGACATCAGCGACGCTGAACTGACACTCAAATGGAATTGTGCTTTCGAAGAACGCAATATTAGATTAGCTAAAGAGTGGTTGCTGAAAATGCCCAAGACCAAATCGTTGACTATCATATGGGAAAGTTCTTCGAGGCCCGTAAGTTTACGTTTCCTTCTCATTGGAAAATGCGACTACGGCTCGATAAGCCTAATCTGTCTAGCGACGACTTCAAACTGTAATAGGCACAGGACCGAGTACGAATTAAAAAGTCATCACTCTGCAGCATAGACTTTTGGTCTCAAACTTGGGTGGAGAAATTAGTGCAGTTTCAATGCATAATGCGTTTTCAGTACGTGCACTGAACACCGGTGTATCGATGCACTCAAAAAATCGAGACTTATGTACCGAAATGCACTGTGCACTGCCAATGCACTGTGTACTGCTAGCACACTACGCGCTGTGGGAGAGCGTGTACTGCAGTGCACAGTGCATTTCAATATATCACTCTCGCTTTCCTAGTGTATCGATACGTTGGCTTCTTCAAAATCACGTACTGCAGTGCACATGAGACTCAAGTGTACTGCGGTACTGCACTGCTATTAGCCACTCTAATCCGTAGGCATATTTTAATGAGTTATTCTTTCATTTTATTATATCAGTGTCCCGTGGATTCCACATTGGATGATGCACTACTGTATCATCTTTCAAAAAATACAACCAATCTCAATCTATCCGCACTAACCGGTTTCTACACCATACAAGAAATTACCAAGATCTGGGAGGTGCCCAACATTCGTTTTATAAATATGTTCATATTTAAAAATTTTAAAGCTTTTCTTCAACACGGATCTGCGTGCAGTACAACTATCGGCTTCCATTAACGTTGCGGAACAACTCCAGGTTCTCTATGGCGCCTACGATAATTCATGTTTTAGTTTTAACGTCAAGAAAGATTATTATTTGGACAATGCTCACATAACGATGACGTCCACCTTAGAAATCTGAGTTCTGCCAATTCTGTGTTATATTGATTTAATGCTTGATACACGCGATTCTAACTCAAACATCGGTGTTTGAGAAACAAAATGTATGCAAAATCTACTACCTCTTATCTCCTATTCCGATTGCGCAAATTTTCACGTTTCGTAAAGTATTTTTTACCATGTCAGTTAATTGTGCAAATAAGCATTGAAAACATAAAAGCCGCACTAAAAACATGGTCAGTCGTAGAGAGGGATCCGAATTCATCGCGGCGCTCTTCTCATTTCGCAGCGTCTCTTAAACAATCCTTCTTCCTCCGATTGGATTGTGATTGTTTGATGTGTCAAATGCTCCTGCCCGACTCATGTTTCACACATTTGTACACTTGTCACGATCAAAGGTCTTCAATATCTTCACGCTGTTGCACACCGCATGATAAAAAATAGAGTTGCGAATACTATTATCATAATTTATTCGAAATTACACAACAGTGTTTCATCCATTACCGGATCGTGTATTTGACGCATCCTTGCGTGTTATGTGAATATGAGGCTTTGACTATGAGACAAACGGATAAGGCAAAACTGGCGATCGTACAACGAAAGACGAAGAGAAGAATGCTCAGAGTGGGGTGGAGAGATACATGGACTAGAGTTTGAAATCCGGGTGAATAATTGGATCAGATCGTTTCACACTCTCTCACTTATCGACCGACAAAGATAGTGTGCGAAATGAAGAGATCTAATCCAATCATTTATCCAAATTTCAAACTCTAATGTGGACGAAGGAACGTTTGACAAGAGCGTGCGCGATTGAGTTGCAGAAGCAGTAAGGAGAAAGTTGAAATGGGCTAATAAGATCAGACGAAAGGAGGACGATACACATAGAGAAAACATACTAGGAATACGACATCAAGTTGGCACGCCTACTAATCGCCTACTTATATATTAGTAGGCCCTACTGATATATTAGTAGGCGTGCCAACTTGATGTCGTATTCCTAGTATGTTTTCTCTGTGTGTAGATGGGCGAGACGACTCACTGTATAGATCTCGTATAATGTATAGATCTAAAATACAAATGGATGCGGAGAAGGAAGACCTCGTGAACTAGGGAGGAATGAAGTAAAACGAATATTCGGATCGGACTAGTTGAGTACATCACTCACAGCCGAGCACCCATCTCCAGCGCCGACCGCGCAACCCCCAACCGCATATTACATTTATAAAATGATACGATCATGCCAAAAAGCCGAATAACGAACTTCCGTTGTTTACCATAGCGACCCTCTCGCTTTTGCGTGCTCTCTCGTCTCGGTAAACACAGGAAGTCCCCAGTTCGACATTTTGTTTGATCGTATCATTTTATAAATGTAATACAGAGAGTGAGGGGCGGACACGGAGTGACGATTCTATCTCGGACTGAAGGGCGCGATTTTTGTCGTCGGAAATGCTTTGGATGTTGTGTTGCCGCCTTCTGGCACTTCGGAGTTTTAAAACAAGGGGAATTTTAGTGTCCCCTCGAGGTGCGTTGATTGATGAAGTACTCCGTTATCCGATGTAGTCTAGTGGTTATGATTTGCGGCTCTCACCCGCAAGGCCCGGGTTCGATTCCCGGCATCGGAACAAAGTTTTTGCATTTGGTCAAAAAAAATTTAAAATTCTGTAGCGAGTCTTAGAATTTCCGCGAAAAAAAGCGATAAAATAAGGAGATATCGAAGAAAGCCTACCGACAGAAGTGACATTCATGCCTATTAGTTCTATAATCATGTGGGAAATATGCCATTTATATTGTAGATGTGAAACAAGTCAACACCACAATTCGTTTAAATATTTGTGGGACCTTTTTTCAAAGAAAATCAATTGAAAAATTTGAGGATTTGCAACAACATAAAAACAACAACAAAATGCCACGAGCCGGGATCGAACCGGGGACCTTTAGATCTTCAGTCTAACGCTCTCCCAACTGAGCTATCATGGCTGATAACGACACCCTCTGAAATCGCTCTAAACTGTACATTCGCTTGTGTCCTATGGACAAGCCACATGGAATCTCTTGCAACATTTTCATTTTTATGTTAATTAGCTGGGCAATATATTTCGCGCACCATGCAAACTTGCGTTTCCTGTCTCAAAATCGATATTAGACGGAAAATGTCGTAGTGCTCGGCAAGAATTTCCAACCGATGTTAGCTTCTAACTCTTTCCACGAAGGAAAGGGGTTTAAATAGGTGTATCTTTTCATGATTATTGTTTGCATTACGCATACCGCAACTTCTGATCCGCGCTTCAAACACTAATCAATTAATCTTGGCAATACTTGGGTTTCCCAGATCTCTCCCTTCCCTCCTGTGAATTCCCCATTCCATTGTTGTTATTCGCTGATTTATGTATCTATTGTCGCACCCTTGTGGTGTACGATAAATAAATAAACACTGGTTTCCGTGCTCCATCTACGATCGTCGTGCATTGAAGTTGTACTCTCGGTGTTAACCGCTTGACTACTTGCTGGCAGTGCAATTGAAATCAAACTATCTTCAAATTCGAGATCATTTTCCAATTTTCTATAAAAAATAGCGGTCATGTTTCTCACGAAGCCAACCCTAGCTGGCACGCACTAATCAGCTGATCTGTCTGTATTTTGTGCTTTCAACGACAGGTTTGGGCCGCACTAATGAAAAGGATTCTATACGGCATTGCAAAATATCACTGATTAGATGGAGCTGTGATAAGCCCAGTCGCGGCCCTTAACATCACAGAGAAAAATGTCTGTCATATATGGCTCCTGAACTGCGTTTGTATGTCATATATGACATACAGTATGTTATATATAACATACAAGCGCAGTTCAGGATCCATATATGACAGACATTTCTCTGAGTGATGCGCAGATGAATACTAAAAAGGCACACCGTGCGTGCATAAAACAGCGACATTTCTATTTTTTCTAGTTTTTTTGGCTCCAAACCAGGATTAAGGGGGTGAAGGTTCATGAGTGTGCAAAAGTGAGAGAGACCCTCTTGAAATTACGCGCTCTCTCACTTCGAAACGTTGCTTGCAAGGTTGATCACCCCTGATAGCACCGCATCAAGACCCGTGACAAGACGCGAGTGTGCTGCTACACAACAAATGATCTCTAAGATGCGTACTTTCTCCCCGCAGTAGAGTGCGAAACGACAGTCTCTTCATTTCGCGCACTATCTCGTCCACAAACTGGTTCAGTCAATGCACACAGTGCATGAATGCACTGAGATGAGACACCTAGTGTAGGTAGTAAGTGTATTCATTCTGGGTGTACGACATGATGAGACCGTGGCCTCGTGTTTCGCACTCTTCCCCGCAGATCACAGAGAGCATGTGCACAATGATGACAATATTTTCCGGAGAGCAAAAGAACAATGCGTGGCCTCCTCCCGACCCGATAAACCCATTGTTTGCACACTGATTATGCCTACACAAAGGAAACGCTTTCCAGGACACGAAGGCTTCCGCACGTAGAGATTAGAATGCGAAATGTGAGACCACGGTCTCTTCATTTCACACACTCTCTCGCCTATCGACCGGTGTAGAGAGTGTGCGAAATGAAGAGACCGTGGTCTCACATTTCGAACTCTAGTAGAGATGTGTGCATTTCCGATTGATGGGTTTTCCTCAGGGGGTGAATGCTGCATATCTCTGTTGACCTTTCCTAGAATTACTCCCAGGAATCCTATATTTCTGTTTCTTTTTCCAGGCTGACCCTTGTCTAATTCCATGCTGGAAATGCAAATTACGTGCAAATTACCCACATTCGTTTAAAGGGCGTTTATGCTTGAAAGGAGATGAATGTGGCAGATCCACCAGCGTATTTATCCTATTTATTCTGCTGAAAATGAAAAAAACCGGGAGCGAATTATTCAATTTTTTTAACTTTGCGAAGAAACTGGTTCACCACTCGTGAGTAGGAGAATAGTTTTTCCGCCTCGATTTACCGGGAACCACTCGGACATGAGCTGTGAAATGTGCAAAATAACACATCAAATTCGATGAGAAAACCAAACAAGTAGTATTGAATATTTTGCGTGAGATCCGGTAAACGTCACGATATTTTCTGTACGTACGATATTACAGCTAGATCAAGAATAGAGAAAATTACCTGCGATTGTGACATAGTGACATTACCTGGCCATCGATCCTTTCCATTTGTTACCTTCTAAATGATAAATATATGTGTCATTGAGCTCCATTCTTATCTCAAACGTGTCGTCTGCCAGAACGTGTCATTGTTAGACCGATCAAACCAATCACATCACAACTATGACTGGAGAATACCTCCCAATCCAATCTGTAAGCGATTTTCTTCTTTTCGATTATAACTTGAATTATTTCAGACCGAGAATAAATCCAGCCACAATGTTGATCGAAAGGTAGGCGACTGTGGAGAATTTTAAATCCCAATAATGAATGATATTTTCAGGAAATTTTTCTCCGACAACTTAAAGTTGTTGCGTTTCTGACAATCTTATTCATTCTATCGTTTATCGTCTCGCAGATTTTCTTGCTAATCATCCGACGGAATGGTAACTATGAAAAATGTTAAATTATACATAATCGCTGCACATCAGGTTCTGTAAGGAGTAATGAGAGCACTGTCCAACTCAAAAGTTTATCCGGTAATGGAACACACGTAATTTTCCTATTCAAGTTCGAAATTTCAACAGAACAGCACATCGGCGTCTTCCGGTTACCCGTTCACGGAGAATTCAATTGCGAAAAGAGTCTTCTCGACGCGAGTCCAAGTGTAAGCACCGTGTTTTGCATAGTTGAATTCAAAGAATCCTTTTGTGCCATGCAAAAAATTCTAATTTCGGTCGCCATTCGATGCGAATCGAGTCCGGCCCGCCGACGTCAAATACATTGCCGCAATGGGCGACTCGTACATGGTGCGTTTTCCGATTTGGATCATTCTTTTTTTGTGCAGAATTAGGCAATTTCAGTCCCACAATCTCTACAATTTTCTTGTGTTTGCCCTACCGGGTCACTGTGGTTCACTCATTGGGCAGTACAGTGGGAAACCATAGGAAAGATAATCACATTGGGGCAGGAAACCGAGGCGGTTTCGCTGCTAATCCTGGCTCTCAGACCGGCTTCCTTTCTTACGCGTCAAGTGTTGAAAATGAAGAAAGCGCGAACGACACGCGGAACTCAGTTGGAAATAGCTTCATAATGGGAGGAAACGGAGCTCTAGCGGATCATCTGACCCTAGCCAGTTAGTTTACGCTTGTATTACTGTCAGAGGGAAATAAGTCTACGACTTAAGCTGGCCAGCGAAGACTTCAAAGCATAAACGGCGCCGGGGAGCGAGGCGTGTAGACTTTGAAAGTCGTCGCTGGCCAGCCCATAAGTCTAGAATCTTAGAAAATCGTAGACTTATTTCCCTGTGAGTAGTCATCGAGCCACAGCCCCTTCACACCTACAAAAAGAGTTAAGAGATTGTGCCACAGCAAAGGGACCCTTCTTTCGCGCTCACTCTTCCTGGCGGTTTGGAATCATGATTTTCTGTTTTCGGATTCTGTTTTTTTCGCGTTCGCAAAAAAACATGGACGCTGTCCATTGGACAGTATATTCATCAGTCATTATTTAGAACAATGAAAAGATGTTTGTTTAAATTTCAGACGTTTTTCGTCATCTCAATCCATCTCTAATAGGATATTCGACAGGAAATGGATTGGAAGATGGGGAGACAAATCTGAACGTAGCCAGGCCGGGAATGCAAGTTTTGCATTTTCGTTTTTGAACTTTCTGAGATTTTGACAAGCTTACAACAGGGTTCTACTGTGTGAACACGAATAGATGATCCTACTAGCATACTAGAAAACAAAAATTGTAAATATTGTTTTTATATGTTTTACGTATGTATGTTTTACATTAAAGGTGGGTAAATGACATGCAGCGACAAGCCCGCGAACTCATTCGACGCTTCGGGAACTATTCGGTAGATGGGAATTAACCGAAATGTATTTATTACTTGTTTGTCAGACGAAATCGCTTGAAGAGGACTGGAAACTGATCAATATCTTCGTCGGCACCAAAGATATCAGCGGATATTGCATCGGAGAGGTATTTCAAATTGATTTCAATCGATACTCTGTCATAATAGTCTGGAAATTTCTATCAATTTGCATTTTTTTGAATCAGTGAATATTGTATTGGAGAGGTACGTCAAATTGATATCATTTATAGCAACACTAGACTGAAAGCTTTCCGGTGTTAATCAGCGGAACGCTTTATTATTTCGACTCATTATTTGTAAGATGGCTAATAAAAGTCGTTGAAGGTTGGCGTGGAACTGCTTGCTAGCTTCCGAAATACTGGTCGAAAGGAACATGCTGTTATAGTGCAACACATATTCGACGACCTTTGGACGCCTCTTCGAAAAGTATTAGTAATCTCTCCATCCCTAATACATCCCTAATACATCCCTCTATGTACTTTGGGTCCACAACGCAATCTGTTGATTGCATGCCAGTTTCTCCGAACAGTTTTACCTCTCAACAGTTTCATCGGAGCACATTACTCAAGCTAGAGAATCAATTTCAGGAAGACAGCTCGTTCAACGCTGACTTCTACGCCATTGACGCGTTTCACCTAAGCAACTACGGGAATAGGTAATTCGCAAATTTCAAAGACAAATATCCCTTTCTTCTTTCTCATTTTTGAGATTACTTTCTGAATATTTCTTTGTAATTAGTATGTACAAGGCAAGATCACCAGGAATCCACCACATGATTCCAAACCGATAGGGGTCATGGAGAGAGCAAAATTGTCCCTCTCCACACACACTCACTTGAAACTCCTTTCTGTAATGTTTATCGGACTGTGGGATAATGAGCCACGAGCCGGTACATGTTTTTCAGCCTGCAGTTGTGGTACCATCTCGTCTTGCCTGATCATGCGAAGATTACCATTAACAGAATGATGAGCGACGAAAGTCCTTTGTTGCTGTGTCCACAAGTAGTGAGTCGTTTCTACTAGAGGTTTAAAAGTGACGCTACCCGACACCCTCGGGACTCGCACGCTCAGAATGATAGGGAGGTTGGATCCGACACCCGAGAATGAAAAAGGAGAATGGATTCGACATCCAAGAATAAGAAGGGGTCAGGATTCGACTCCCCTTTGTTTCTCGAATGACACTATCATAAATGAATAAGCGCTTTTACATATGTTTGTTTGCTTTGAACTGTCATTTTCACTGTTTCTCTCAATCTGTGATGGTTGGTCGTCGAAATACGAAAAGGAAGGCTCCTTCTGGCGAGGGATAAGTTGAACTATTCTTGTAGAAACAACTCTACGATCTTACAGGCCAATTACACGGGCTAAAAACAAGTTAAAACAAATTCTGACGTAAAGGATTCTGGCTCATCTGAAATCACGAATACTGAAGGAAAAAAAGAAAAGCCCCTCGCAAGTCCGGAAGAATCACCGTTTGATCTATCCGAATCTATCGAAGCTAGCAAGAGGAGCTCTCAGTATCTCCGCATCGTCTGCTGATAGCGAACGTCTTTTTTCTTATGTTGGACTTACTCTAGAATCGCCGATGGACGGACTAGTAGCAAATGGTGGACGGACTAGTAGCAAGTGGTGGACGGACTAGTAGCAAGTGCTGATCGGTTAGTAGCAAGTGCTGATCGGCTAGTGGGCGACCACCATTTGCTACTAGTCCGACCATCCGTCTACTAGTCCGGTCACCACTTGCTACTAGTCCGTCCACCATTTGCTACTAGTCCGACCATCCGTCTACTAGTCCGGTCACCATTTGCTACTAAACCGTCCATCGGCGATTCTAGAGTAGTCCGACCACCATTGACTACTAGTCCGTCCATCCGACCACTAGTCCGACCACCGTTTTCTCGTGTCCTAGTAGTTTGGCTACTAGTCCGTCCACCATTTGTTACTAGTCCGACCATCCGACTACTAGTCCGTCCACCATTTGCTACTAGTCCGACCATCCGACTACTAGTCCGTCCACCATTTGCTACTAGTCCGACCATCCGTCTACTAGTCCGGTCACCACTTGCTACTAGTCCGTCCACCATTTGCTACTAGTCCGACCATCCGTCTACTAGTTCGGTCACCATTTGCTACTAAACCGTCCATCGGCGATTCTAGAGTAGTCCGACCACCATTGACTACTAGTCCGTCCATCCGACCACTAGTCCGACCACCGTTTTCTCGTGTCCTAGTAGTTTGGCTACTCGTCCGTCCACCATTTGTTACTAGTCCGACCATCCGACTACTAGTCCGTCCACCATTTGCTACTAGTCCGACCATCCGACTACTAGTCCGTCCACCATTTGTTACTAGTCCGACCATCCGACTACTAGTCCGTCCACCATTTGCTACTAGTCCGACCATCCGACTACTAGTCCGTCCACCATTTGCTACTAGTCCGACCATCCGTCTACTAGTCCGGTCACCATTTGCTACTAGACCGTCCATCGGCGATTCTAGAGTACTATGGATGACAGGAAAAGCAGAATGAAGCCTCAGCTATTGGAAGCAACACTTCTCTGCTCCCTCAATGATGTATCTAATTCTCTTCGAGAGATTACTGCTATGACCGACGAACCCGTCGACCTGTCTGATGTTTCGAAGACAAGTGATGGAATAATTGCACACTTAGATGATGACGATGAGTAGAATCTCTCTTGCAAACTATAAAATTTGCAATACTTTCGTGTTTTATGAAGAAGAATTGTTGATAATATAGTTTAGAAACCATCTTGTGTTTTTTTTAAAATGCAAAATATATGTATGCCGGAGAAGTAGGTGTCGAATCCTGATCATTTTCAAAAGGGAGGGTGTCGGATCCGAATCATTTTGAACAAGGAGGGTGTCGGATCCAGTCATTTTGAGAAAATGGACCGCAGGAACCGGTCTTTCGAAAAGGAATCGAACCGAATTAAAACCTCTAGTTTCTACTCATTTTTTTTAAATTTTCTTCAAAAATGATGATGACGCGTGTCAACATTGCTGATTTAAAGGTCACCCTAACATCATTGATTGAAACATATTCATTTTCAGGCATGCCCATTCATTCGAACGCCGGACAACAGTGTTGATTGCGATTAAATTGTAATGGTACTAAGAATAAGTAGACACACCTGCACTCAATACACATCACTGTTATGTTTTCGATTTTGATTTCCAAATAATTGAAATGTTTCATCCCTTTAAAATACAGCACATCTCTTGCTCTCCTTTTAATGTGAAAGATGTATTGTTACGCGGCTGACTATCATTTTTGAGTTAAGAAGTAGAGCTGAATCACTAGTTCACCATAATCCTCACTAGTTCACCATAATTCTCACCGGGGGAGAGAATAATGCAATGCTGCCACCGGTGAGATGCCCTCTTGGTGCTTTCTGAGAGCTTCTATCTCGTCATCCGATGTAGTCTAGTGGTTATGATTTGCGGCTCTCACCCGCAAGGCCCGGGTTCGATTCCCGGCATCGGAACATTTTTTTGCAGCTAGCCATAAAAATGTATTGGTCTTTCGTATGAACTGCACAGTATTTATTTATTGAATGTATATTCCCCGTGTATTTTGAATTCTGTTGCGCCTCGGACACTGACAAATTATTAATATAATCTTAAAAGAGTCATATGGGATTGTTAACGACACTTCAATAAACCATTCGTATAAATTTTCGTGAAATAGAAAAGTGAAAAAGAAAAGCAGAAATTTTGTTGATGATTTGCGTCAGCAAAAGATGCCACGAGTCGGGATCGAACAGGCGACCTTTAGATCTTCAGTCTAACGCTCTCCCAACTTAGCTATCATGGATGATAACGACGTCTTCTGAAATCGTCTATCACTTTTTCTTTCTGTTTTTTCCACATCACATTTAATATCCTGTATTACAGAAGGATGTATTCTACAGAGAAGGATGGATGGATGTATATATTGTATAGATCAGCCGGTTTTGTCCGGACGTTTCATCATAACATTGACATCATCAGCGGTTCTTGTCATACGGTAGGCGTGATCTACCGTACGACCACAAATTCCGCTAAACTCAGGAAACGGTGGCGAGAAAACGTCTTCAAGCAACAGAGACGCCGATGTAGCGAACAAAAATACATAACAAATTAGTTTACGTAGTGCACGTATCCTCTCGCAATCTCAATCCGTCCTTTGTCACCACATCATTCCACAGACCGGTCAACCTTACAGAAAGGTTGACCCAGAAAGGTTGGAGTGAGAGAGCGTGTGAAATCGAGAAGGACTCTCTCAATTTAGCATGCTCTCTCGCTCTAACCCTGGTCTGTAGGTTTGGAATCATGTGTCACCTTCCCCAGCCCCCGTTTAGATTATCTTATATACTTCATCTCTTTTATACGTGCTGCCACACCCTTCGCGGATGTATCAAATAAATAATATAATAAATAATAAAGTATCATTTTATCGTTGTAATACTTCCTTGAACAGCTTATATTCGTTCTTCTTCTTGTGGTGAACAAATCTCATGTGCGTTTTGACATGTCTTGCCATCGTAAATTGCATATTACAAAATTCGCAGCTGAATGGCTTGTCTGCAATAATACACTTTCGATTTTAACTTTATATTCTCTCAAAGCGGAATTTCTCAAATAGCATTTGAAATTCGGGTAAATAATTGAATTAGCAATCTTCATTTCGCACACTCTCTTCACCGGTCGACTGGTGAGAGAGTGTGCGAAATGAAGAGATCTATTCCAATTACTTACCCGAATTTCAAACTCTGATCTCATATGCCTAGAAAATTGAAATAATATTCGCGAAATATCGTCGGAGTCTCCCACTATTTCTATAGAGCAGATAGTAACGAACATTGAATCGAAGTTACCTCCGTGCATTCGCATATGCCGACGAAGTTCCTTCTCGTTCCCGTATCTCGCTTCGCACTTGTCGCAGCCGAACTTGCGCCGAGCAGCGGCTGCAGCTGCTGCAGCAGTCTGGTGCTGCAGCTCGCGGTGCTGCATCAAAGCATGCCAGGATTTGAAGACCTCCCCACACTTGGTGCATCGAGTACCGCAGAGCGAGGCAAAGTGAAGCTGAATTGGCGTTTAATTTTCCTTTAAAGGTGGTGTCCCACGAACATTTGGTCAACTAAGTTCTCACTGTCGGGTTATGGCAATTGGTTTCCAGATAAGAGCCCCGCAAACCGCATGTTCAGCCGATAAGTTTGAACAAAGTTATTCGCGTTTGGCTCTGTGCCAAACTGACCCTGAAGCAGGAATTCAAAAATGATAGGGAGGGATAAGGGTGGACGAGGAGAAAGCGACCGCTCCATTGAAACATATGAGATGGGGAATGATGGAGCAGGAGATTCGTGGTACTCCTTCTTTAATTTCTTTTCAATTTCAGTAATTTTCAGCCCCGTGAGTCACCTTGCGGGCACAAATTTGCTAGGAGAGCGGGTTTTCAACCGCCTCAATCTATACACTTTCTTGTTTAGGTGAATAGACAAGATATGCGCGCATGGAATGAGGAGAACAGAAAATCACGATCTAAGAAATCTTGGAAACTGCTATCCTAACAAATTTGAACGCAGTGCATTTGTGCGGCGGAAGCCATCAAAACCATAAATCTCGTATTTCAAGTTCCCAATTTTTCGGCTCTCCGGGTGTTGGTCCCTAAAAACACTCCGCGAAATAAAGAAAGTAATAATTAGCATTTTTTAATTAACTATTGCATAGCAAACACCTCGATATCCGCTTTATTCACTTTACCTTGAAACCGGCGGCGGTAGTGAAATGCTTGTCGCAGTTATCGCACTTGCGTCCACCTGCGACTGCGGTCGCACGAGTCGCACGGGCCGAACTTGCAGCAGCTGCAGCTGCAGCAACAGGTGAATCTGCAGCCACTGCAGCAGCTGCATATCCACTGGTCACATTTCTCACTGCGACACCTGCGACAGCCGTCTTGCGAATCAGGGTGAAGTTCAAGATTGGGCACTGAAATGTGGAGAAATGAATGCGAAATTAATATTTTTAAAAAACTAACAAATTCGTGAGTGGTGGACCGCGCTTCGACTCCGCAATCGCATCGAAAAGCTACTCCCGCCTGGAATGATTCCGCATCATTCCACAGGACATTCAACCTTACAGAAAGGGCTGTGGAGCGAGAAAGAGCGTGTGAAATCGAGAGAGACTCTCTCACTTTTGCACACTCTCTCACCCTCACCCCTGTCTGACGGTTTGGAATCATATGATACGTAAAGACCGCCGACAAGCACCGGTGTGCAACCACAAGTTGATATCAAGCTCATTCACAAGTTGGCATCAAGCTTGAAGGCAGCTTGTGAATGAGCTTGATATCAACTTGTGAAACAGCTTGATATCAACTTGTGGAATCTCTGTGGGCCCTGCGCTCCCGTACCCTTGTTTATACGCGTGTTCTTTCATGTTTTTCAAGCAAGTCAAACAGTTTATCATGCACAAATCTTTTACATGGTGATAGGGCATACTAAATATGGTCCACTTCTTCTAATTGGCGTTTCTTCGTATAGAAAGGACGCAGGAGCACTTGAAACAACGGCCCGATATATATATATATATATATATTATATATTTTATCGACGCTCGAAGGCGCAACGGAATAATGTGTGATTACACGAACGATGTTCAAATATGAAATTTCGGCTGCTTCCTGAAAGGAATATTGTAGGAAACGTTTCCCTTACCTTGAGTATCGACTAAATCTCCAAATTGATGATTAGAAACAGCACAAATGGTCTCGCCGATAGAAAGAAACATTACATAAGAAAATTTATAAAATGGATCTGAAAAGAAGATTATTCTTCAATTACGAACCTTTTGTGACGAAAAACTGTATGCCGATCAGACGCCTTAATTTATGGATGAGAACGTTTAGAAATTATAACTATACAACCAAATATCCATTTCGAATATCTTCACATTCTGAAAAGACGAGAGTTTCATAGGAACTCCGCAGTAAATAATACCTCAATGTGACTGTCGCCGTTTTCCACGATTCCCGCAGTAGTTTGAGATAGAAAATACGATGAAATTCGATAAATAACAGCAGGAAATCGATAAATTGATTTGAAAATGAGACGCGGTGAACGCGCCCGTGCTTTGAGTGCACTGGCTGGAGTTGTTTACGAGTACTTTCCCCGGTTGCGGCAACTTGATATCAACTTGTGAAACTGCTTGATATCAACTTGTGAAATCTCGAGCTTGATATCAAGTTGATATTCGCTCTAGGCTTGATATCAACTTGTGGCTGCACACCGGTGAGGCCACGGACGCATTTCAACTGGGGATGCCAAAGAAAGAGAAGAAGAGGGGGCGAAGATATGCTAATAGGGGTCAACACTTCCGCAAGAGTTGGCCGATTTCGCCCCCCCCTCTTCCTTGCAAATTTCCATTTCCCTAATCACAAAATCACAGGAAGGCATCACTCTTCCTTTTCCATCCCTAATCACAACTATGACCTAGCTCTATTTCCTGACTAGAGTTTGACTTTCGGATAAATAAATGCCTTAGGATTTTTTTCATTTCGCACTTTCTGGGGAAATAAGAGAACTAATGCAGTTGATTAACAGAAAAAAATAACCAGTTCTTGATATTCGAAATACAGTAAACCGGAACAGGACACCCGCATTATGGACAATTTCTAGTTTTAAAACTATTTTTTTATTTACATGCATAATACATGTTATATTAACGTTGTAATACCTGTTTCGCCGTGACTCCATGATGATCCCCCAGGTGGCTTACAAAAGTGCGTAATTTGTGAAAGCCCATCTGAAATATTTTCAAACTTTTCCGGCAATAGAAAGTAATAACTAGCGAATATAGAAATAGTTTACATTGTATCTACGAGGATAGAGAAGAGGAGAATATTTGTGTGAAAATAAAGATATTATTTTAAACTAATAATAAATAAGTAGGTTTAGCGAAATAATCATTTTCTCCGCACACGCTGGAGGGAGTGAAAATCAAACCATTTGGTTTTTTCAAAGGTTTGATCCCTCTCTGACCTCGAAGGTTTGATAAGGAGAGTGTGTTCTCTCGCAACCCTTTGAAATGAGGGAGAGGTCAAGGGAGAGAGAACCAAAGGCTCGACATTTGAACGGGCAACCCTAGTTTACACCATGGCTCATAGGCGAAGAGATTTACTGACCTACATGAATTCGCATGATCGTATTTCCTTTCATTAAAACTATCCGGAATGTATTGAGGTTACATGCATTATGCTTTATGCATAGTTCCGAATACAAGCTCAGTATTAGATAGTAATATTGTTAATTGCGAATAGATTTTAATAATTTTAATAACGCACATTACAAAAGGGGCAGGGCAGCAAACGTTGCGTCGCATCCGTCCTTGCATTCTTGCTAATTCGCAGCTCCGACGCTGCGGCTGCTGCTGAGATCACTGTGAAATTGGGGAAATCGCACTGCAAAAATATTGATCAAACTATCTTATAGAATTAGTTTACAATAGACATAGCTAATTTCTAGTGTACTACAAGTAATCGCCGTTTGAACTGCAATAGGTATGACTATTTCGCTCCCTTAGCGTTCAATTCTAGAATATTGACTATTCTTAATTTATTTGCTACACGCGAAGGATGTATCTGCATATTTTACATCAGTACACAAGCCTGTGTGAAACCGAGAGGGATTCTCTCATTTTCACGCCTTTTCTCATACTGATAACTTTCTGGCTGGAAATAAGCAACCGTGTGCACCCAGGCTTCGAATAACTGATTTTTCAACTTCCAGCAGCACTGTCTCACCGAGATCAGTTGAAAGGAGGTGAGTCTTATAAAATCAACAGTACGATACATATCTCAATATAACGGAAGATCAGTACCGCGTGCCTGATGCCCAAAGTTTTGGAGTCACGTGGTGTGATTAAATAGAAATGTAAAATATAATAATATATTTTAAAATGTTGTAAAAATAACCTTATGGCCGCCCTGTAAACGACTCCGCAATCGCATCGAAGAGCGATTCCCTCCTGTGAATTTATTTATTTCTATAAATTCGATTTTATTTTTATTTAATTATTTCTTCCTTCCTGGCAATACGCAACAATTTTTGGAGATTTAACAAAATACTTTGTCACCGTTGCTACTCAGGCATAGGGGTGGTCGAGACCGCCTTGCGTGTAGAAGACCTAGCACCTTTACTTTACTTTACTGGCAAGCTCGAAGATCCTGACCACTCCTGACCACGAAGCTACCGTCCTGCAGGCCCATTTGCCTTGATGTCAGGATAAATCTGTATCTGTAATCTGTATCTGGCAAGCTACCCTTTGGTTCCCCCCAGTGACCCGAATAGTCTCTATAGATAATAGACATTAGAAAAAATAATAACGTGAAAAATACATACCTTTGACGTTGTCGTATTGTGATTTTGACGCAAATGTGTGACGAAAGTTCCGGAGTAGATGAAACTTTTCTAAAAATTTTAATTTATAAATTATTATCAGTCTCTGTTCCCCGTCGCCCAATAAAATTTAAAAAAAATTGTTTTTAATGAAATTCTATCGATTGTACACGTAGAATATTTTTTTTCAAGTCGATGACACGTCGGGAATTCACTGCTCGAACTTTTCCACATTCCCATTTCAGAAAACCAACGCCACATAAGATAATAACATAGCTCACCTCGCATAGATGGCATTTCATTTTCTTTAAAGCTGCTTCAGCAGCAAGCAACTCCTTGTCCTGCACCACCGTGTAGTTGCTGATTTCGCACTTGAAAGTGGGTTTAAATTCACAGGAGGGAATCGCTCTTCGATGCGATTGCGGAGTCGTTTACAGGGCGGCCATAAGGTTATTTTTACAACATTTTAAAATATATTATTATATTTTACATTTCTATTTAATCACACCACGTGACTCCAAAACTTTGGGCATCAGGCACGCGGTACTGATCTTCCGTTATATTGAGATATGTATCGTACTGTTGATTTTATAAGACTCACCTCCTTTCAACTGATCTCGGTGAGACAGTGCTGCTGGAAGTTGAAAAATCAGTTATTCGAAGCCTGGGTGCACACGGTTGCTTATTTCCAGCCAGAAAGTTATCAGTATGAGAAAAGGCGTGAAAATGAGAGAA
Organism: Pristionchus fissidentatus; assembly: GCA_036245785.1. Classification (NCBI taxonomy): domain Eukaryota; kingdom Metazoa; phylum Nematoda; class Chromadorea; order Rhabditida; family Neodiplogasteridae; genus Pristionchus; species Pristionchus fissidentatus. The sequence continues at coordinate 29,917,576 of BTSY01000003.1, read as the reverse complement.
TCCCTCTCGGTTTCACACAGGCTTGTGTACTGATGTAAAATATGCAGATACATCCTTCGCGTGTAGCAAATAAATTAAGAATAGTCAATATTCTAGAATTGAACGCTAAGGGAGCGAAATAGTCATACCTATTGCAGTTCAAACGGCGATTACTTGTAGTACACTAGAAATTAGCTATGTCTATTGTAAACTAATTCTATAAGATAGTTTGATCAATATTTTTGCAGTGCGATTTCCCCAATTTCACAGTGATCTCAGCAGCAGCCGCAGCGTCGGAGCTGCGAATTAGCAAGAATGCAAGGACGGATGCGACGCAACGTTTGCTGCCCTGCCCCTTTTGTAATGTGCGTTATTAAAATTATTAAAATCTATTCGCAATTAACAATATTACTATCTAATACTGAGCTTGTATTCGGAACTATGCATAAAGCATAATGCATGTAACCTCAATACATTCCGGATAGTTTTAATGAAAGGAAATACGATCATGCGAATTCATGTAGGTCAGTAAATCTCTTCGCCTATGAGCCATGGTGTAAACTAGGGTTGCCCGTTCAAATGTCGAGCCTTTGGTTCTCTCTCCCTTGACCTCTCCCTCATTTCAAAGGGTTGCGAGAGAACACACTCTCCTTATCAAACCTTCGAGGTCAGAGAGGGATCAAACCTTTGAAAAAACCAAATGGTTTGATTTTCACTCCCTCCAGCGTGTGCGGAGAAAATGATTATTTCGCTAAACCTACTTATTTATTATTAGTTTAAAATAATATCTTTATTTTCACACAAATATTCTCCTCTTCTCTATCCTCGTAGATACAATGTAAACTATTTCTATATTCGCTAGTTATTACTTTCTATTGCCGGAAAAGTTTGAAAATATTTCAGATGGGCTTTCACAAATTACGCACTTTTGTAAGCCACCTGGGGGATCATCATGGAGTCACGGCGAAACAGGTATTACAACGTTAATATAACATGTATTATGCATGTAAATAAAAAAATAGTTTTAAAACTAGAAATTGTCCATAATGCGGGTGTCCTGTTCCGGTTTACTGTATTTCGAATATCAAGAACTGGTTATTTTTTTCTGTTAATCAACTGCATTAGTTCTCTTATTTCCCCAGAAAGTGCGAAATGAAAAAAATCCTAAGGCATTTATTTATCCGAAAGTCAAACTCTAGTCAGGAAATAGAGCTAGGTCATAGTTGTGATTAGGGATGGAAAAGGAAGAGTGATGCCTTCCTGTGATTTTGTGATTAGGGAAATGGAAATTTGCAAGGAAGAGGGGGGGGCGAAATCGGCCAACTCTTGCGGAAGTGTTGACCCCTATTAGCATATCTTCGCCCCCTCTTCTTCTCTTTCTTTGGCATCCCCAGTTGAAATGCGTCCGTGGCCTCACCGGTGTGCAGCCACAAGTTGATATCAAGCCTAGAGCGAATATCAACTTGATATCAAGCTCGAGATTTCACAAGTTGATATCAAGCAGTTTCACAAGTTGATATCAAGTTGCCGCAACCGGGGAAAGTACTCGTAAACAACTCCAGCCAGTGCACTCAAAGCACGGGCGCGTTCACCGCGTCTCATTTTCAAATCAATTTATCGATTTCCTGCTGTTATTTATCGAATTTCATCGTATTTTCTATCTCAAACTACTGCGGGAATCGTGGAAAACGGCGACAGTCACATTGAGGTATTATTTACTGCGGAGTTCCTATGAAACTCTCGTCTTTTCAGAATGTGAAGATATTCGAAATGGATATTTGGTTGTATAGTTATAATTTCTAAACGTTCTCATCCATAAATTAAGGCGTCTGATCGGCATACAGTTTTTCGTCACAAAAGGTTCGTAATTGAAGAATAATCTTCTTTTCAGATCCATTTTATAAATTTTCTTATGTAATGTTTCTTTCTATCGGCGAGACCATTTGTGCTGTTTCTAATCATCAATTTGGAGATTTAGTCGATACTCAAGGTAAGGGAAACGTTTCCTACAATATTCCTTTCAGGAAGCAGCCGAAATTTCATATTTGAACATCGTTCGTGTAATCACACATTATTCCGTTGCGCCTTCGAGCGTCGATAAAATATATAATATATATATATATATATATCGGGCCGTTGTTTCAAGTGCTCCTGCGTCCTTTCTATACGAAGAAACGCCAATTAGAAGAAGTGGACCATATTTAGTATGCCCTATCACCATGTAAAAGATTTGTGCATGATAAACTGTTTGACTTGCTTGAAAAACATGAAAGAACACGCGTATAAACAAGGGTACGGGAGCGCAGGGCCCACAGAGATTCCACAAGTTGATATCAAGCTGTTTCACAAGTTGATATCAAGCTCATTCACAAGCTGCCTTCAAGCTTGATGCCAACTTGTGAATGAGCTTGATATCAACTTGTGGTTGCACACCGGTGCTTGTCGGCGGTCTTTACGTATCATATGATTCCAAACCGTCAGACAGGGGTGAGGGTGAGAGAGTGTGCAAAAGTGAGAGAGTCTCTCTCGATTTCACACGCTCTTTCTCGCTCCACAGCCCTTTCTGTAAGGTTGAATGTCCTGTGGAATGATGCGGAATCATTCCAGGCGGGAGTAGCTTTTCGATGCGATTGCGGAGTCGAAGCGCGGTCCACCACTCACGAATTTGTTAGTTTTTTAAAAATATTAATTTCGCATTCATTTCTCCACATTTCAGTGCCCAATCTTGAACTTCACCCTGATTCGCAAGACGGCTGTCGCAGGTGTCGCAGTGAGAAATGTGACCAGTGGATATGCAGCTGCTGCAGTGGCTGCAGATTCACCTGTTGCTGCAGCTGCAGCTGCTGCAAGTTCGGCCCGTGCGACTCGTGCGACCGCAGTCGCAGGTGGACGCAAGTGCGATAACTGCGACAAGCATTTCACTACCGCCGCCGGTTTCAAGGTAAAGTGAATAAAGCGGATATCGAGGTGTTTGCTATGCAATAGTTAATTAAAAAATGCTAATTATTACTTTCTTTATTTCGCGGAGTGTTTTTAGGGACCAACACCCGGAGAGCCGAAAAATTGGGAACTTGAAATACGAGATTTATGGTTTTGATGGCTTCCGCCGCACAAATGCACTGCGTTCAAATTTGTTAGGATAGCAGTTTCCAAGATTTCTTAGATCGTGATTTTCTGTTCTCCTCATTCCATGCGCGCATATCTTGTCTATTCACCTAAACAAGAAAGTGTATAGATTGAGGCGGTTGAAAACCCGCTCTCCTAGCAAATTTGTGCCCGCAAGGTGACTCACGGGGCTGAAAATTACTGAAATTGAAAAGAAATTAAAGAAGGAGTACCACGAATCTCCTGCTCCATCATTCCCCATCTCATATGTTTCAATGGAGCGGTCGCTTTCTCCTCGTCCACCCTTATCCCTCCCTATCATTTTTGAATTCCTGCTTCAGGGTCAGTTTGGCACAGAGCCAAACGCGAATAACTTTGTTCAAACTTATCGGCTGAACATGCGGTTTGCGGGGCTCTTATCTGGAAACCAATTGCCATAACCCGACAGTGAGAACTTAGTTGACCAAATGTTCGTGGGACACCACCTTTAAAGGAAAATTAAACGCCAATTCAGCTTCACTTTGCCTCGCTCTGCGGTACTCGATGCACCAAGTGTGGGGAGGTCTTCAAATCCTGGCATGCTTTGATGCAGCACCGCGAGCTGCAGCACCAGACTGCTGCAGCAGCTGCAGCCGCTGCTCGGCGCAAGTTCGGCTGCGACAAGTGCGAAGCGAGATACGGGAACGAGAAGGAACTTCGTCGGCATATGCGAATGCACGGAGGTAACTTCGATTCAATGTTCGTTACTATCTGCTCTATAGAAATAGTGGGAGACTCCGACGATATTTCGCGAATATTATTTCAATTTTCTAGGCATATGAGATCAGAGTTTGAAATTCGGGTAAGTAATTGGAATAGATCTCTTCATTTCGCACACTCTCTCACCAGTCGACCGGTGAAGAGAGTGTGCGAAATGAAGATTGCTAATTCAATTATTTACCCGAATTTCAAATGCTATTTGAGAAATTCCGCTTTGAGAGAATATAAAGTTAAAATCGAAAGTGTATTATTGCAGACAAGCCATTCAGCTGCGAATTTTGTAATATGCAATTTACGATGGCAAGACATGTCAAAACGCACATGAGATTTGTTCACCACAAGAAGAAGAACGAATATAAGCTGTTCAAGGAAGTATTACAACGATAAAATGATACTTTATTATTTATTATATTATTTATTTGATACATCCGCGAAGGGTGTGGCAGCACGTATAAAAGAGATGAAGTATATAAGATAATCTAAACGGGGGCTGGGGAAGGTGACACATGATTCCAAACCTACAGACCAGGGTTAGAGCGAGAGAGCATGCTAAATTGAGAGAGTCCTTCTCGATTTCACACGCTCTCTCACTCCAACCTTTCTGGGTCAACCTTTCTGTAAGGTTGACCGGTCTGTGGAATGATGTGGTGACAAAGGACGGATTGAGATTGCGAGAGGATACGTGCACTACGTAAACTAATTTGTTATGTATTTTTGTTCGCTACATCGGCGTCTCTGTTGCTTGAAGACGTTTTCTCGCCACCGTTTCCTGAGTTTAGCGGAATTTGTGGTCGTACGGTAGATCACGCCTACCGTATGACAAGAACCGCTGATGATGTCAATGTTATGATGAAACGTCCGGACAAAACCGGCTGATCTATACAATATATACATCCATCCATCCTTCTCTGTAGAATACATCCTTCTGTAATACAGGATATTAAATGTGATGTGGAAAAAACAGAAAGAAAAAGTGATAGACGATTTCAGAAGACGTCGTTATCATCCATGATAGCTAAGTTGGGAGAGTGTTAGACTGAAGATCTAAAGGTCGCCTGTTCGATCCCGACTCGTGGCATCTTTTGCTGACGCAAATCATCAACAAAATTTCTGCTTTTCTTTTTCACTTTTCTATTTCACGAAAATTTATACGAATGGTTTATTGAAGTGTCGTTAACAATCCCATATGACTCTTTTAAGATTATATTAATAATTTGTCAGTGTCCGAGGCGCAACAGAATTCAAAATACACGGGGAATATACATTCAATAAATAAATACTGTGCAGTTCATACGAAAGACCAATACATTTTTATGGCTAGCTGCAAAAAAATGTTCCGATGCCGGGAATCGAACCCGGGCCTTGCGGGTGAGAGCCGCAAATCATAACCACTAGACTACATCGGATGACGAGATAGAAGCTCTCAGAAAGCACCAAGAGGGCATCTCACCAGTGGCAGCATTGCATTATTCTCTCCCCCGGTGAGAATTATGGTGAACTAGTGAGGATTATGGTGAACTAGTGATTCAGCTCTACTTCTTAACTCAAAAATGATAGTCAGCCGCGTAACAATACATCTTTCACATTAAAAGGAGAGCAAGAGATGTGCTGTATTTTAAAGGGATGAAACATTTCAATTATTTGGAAATCAAAATCGAAAACATAACAGTGATGTGTATTGAGTGCAGGTGTGTCTACTAATTCTTAGTACCATTACAATTTAATCGCAATCAATGTTTTGGATTTCCATTATCATTCATATGTGTAAGGAAGTAATGTGATTAGTTTCAGATCCCATTTTTGCTGTTCTTCCTCCTTTAATGAATTTCACTGGTGAATTGCGTTTTTAAAATGTTTCGTTTGCACCCAACACGTTTCTCGTAGTACAGCCACGATACTCCATCCATTGTTAGGCATAATGTGAAGCAAGGAAGCGGCAGGGTAAATATGAATATTATTTTTTCTTCGTCATCGAACAACGCAAGTTATGATATTTTTGAGACGAGTTACAGTATTATCAAACTAGGGTTTTATTCAAATGGTGGAAAAGACCGATAGTATTTATATCCCCCCTTTATGAAGGTTTAAAAAGTCTGCTAAAAGATGTGAATGCTGTTTGCCAACAATAATTAACGATCACAAATGACTCTTTTAAGATTATAATAGTTAGTCCGCGGCCGTTGCTCAAAAAAGATCTGAATTTGGATTTTGAAAATTTCAAAAATACAGGGAAGGTTCTCCAAATAATATTCTTCAAATCATTGTGAAACTATCCAGGTCGAACACCGAACCGTGTCGAACTGTTGTTTTCGAACTCATATGTAGCTCATGCGAAGTTGCAAAATCTTTGTTCCGATGCCGGGAATCGAACCCGGGCCTTGCGGGTGAGAGCCGCAAATCATAACCACTAGACTACATCGGATTTTAGGAATAAGGACACGCTGGCTTGTTGTAGTATAGCCATTCTTGTAAAGCATAATGTTAGACAGTTGCAGATCAAGGAGCGGTGGGAGTCAACGGTTTTGAATAGATGGCATACATTGCTTGGGGCCAACCCTACAGAAAGGCGTGGAAAATCAGAGCGCGCGTAAAATCGAGAAGTACTCTCTCTCTCTCTCACTTTTGCACACTATCTCGCCCCTGATCACTTTTTGTAGCTTTGGAATCAAACTCAGAAAAAAAGTGATCAGAGTCACGACAGCGGGGGCGGAATTTACGTTGTAATTTCGAAGAACTTCGATTCGATGATTATGTCTAAACCTTCAATGCAGGATGTAAGGTGTCGCTGAAACATTGAAGAAGCTGGTTGCGGAGGCACAAAAATTGTAAACAATAAAACGAAAGAAAATATACTCCCTCGGATGATGGAAAATCGCCGTATGTATTTTTTGTACAAACTTTTATAATAAAAAAGAGAATCTTCCTGGGTTGTCAATTGCAGTTTCAGGTCATCTCTCCATCGGGTAATGGGGTGGCCTTGAGGTCGTTTCCAGTTGTAGGGGGTTCACATCGTAGTTGCTGCTAGTCATTCCTAGGATCTTGAATTCGATCCCCGCCGAGGCCAACCATCTGGGGCGGTAATTTGGTAGCGATTGTGATTACGGAAAGTTAGGTGCCCTAGATGTCTTTGCAAAAATTGGGGAACATAATACCACTTTGCATATACTCGGTGTCGCATATACTCGGTGTCATATCTCAGTATAGAATATACTCAATAGTAAGTATATTCATTCTGGGTGTATGTAGAAAGCCGTGAATGCGATCGCCGCCGAGGCCAACCAAGCCTTCCATCCATCTGGGTCGGTAATTTGGTAGCAAATGTGATTACGGAAAGTAACTTTTCCTAGATGTCTAAAATTGGGGAACGTAATATCACATTTGGCTGGCTGGCTTACCGGCTTGCGCCATCTAGCGTGTTAGCCTACTACTGGGAAATTGCTTGAATTTTGTTGAGTTACTTGTTTCTTCTATGTGAGGCCAAGAGAGAGACGAGAGAAGGAGAACATTAAAAGTAACTAAACCATGACGAGAATCAGCGAATACCCTCTACTTTTATTGAGTATACCCTCCGGCTGTCTAGTTTGCTCTACACAGAGAATGAATACACTGAGATGTTGAGTGTATTGGCGCGTCGAGAGAGTGTGCGAAAACGAGAGATTTGTAAGTGTATCGTGCACTAGGTGTCGCATCTCAGTGTAGGATACACTCAATAGTAAGTGTGTTCATTTTGGGTGCACCTCTCAGCCGTATTCTCTCATTCTTGATGCGGCAAACAATTGCCGAACCGAGATTTCTGTGTTCCTATCGAACAAGCTCAAGAACTGTATGTTCCTAATTTTGTTCCTGTTTGCCCCCTAATGTTCCTTCTGCTCCAATTTTCGTTCCTCTTGTTCCCATTTTTGTTCCTGTTGTTCCTAGGAACACTCGGCGGATCGTTCCCAGGAACAACAGGAAAATTTTTAGGAACAAAAAGTTCTTGAGAGGGTCTGCCTGCACACAGAAAAAGTCTTATATGAGGCCCCTAACCCCTTCCAAAAGTCTTATATATATTATATATAAGACCGAAAGTCTAATATATAAGACTTTTGAAAGGGTTAGGAGCCTCATATAAGACTTTCTTTCTGTGTGTGTCTGTTCGCGAACCCGTCTGTTCGTCTGCTTTCCCGCGCGAAAGCGACGCCGTTTGAGCACCCATAAATCCCCCTGTGCGCATCTGTTTCTTCCCTAACCCTAACTCTTTATTTCTCCGTACCTTTGGTCTATTGTGTCATCTATCCCTTCCACTTTTTTATATTTCTTGAACAAAATTTAGAATGACCGTGCCATCTCTACATTTCATTTACAAATTGTGCAAAATATCTTCCATCCTTCCATTCTTTAAATGCATTTTCGCGCCGTATTTTGTCAATCTTCATAGTTTACGTCAATATCGCTCGACGCTCTTGCAAAACTTGTTGGTGACGTCATTTTCGCAAAAAAACAACAACAACGCTCTTTCCACCATGGACGAAAAGATCGAACAGCTGAGAAGACAGGTTAGTAATTAATAGTTTAGAACAATAATAGTCCAACCAGGCGCAAGAAAATTTTTGTACTACACATTTGAAAGGATACGGGCCTCGGCGTCTCTTTTGTATTTACTCAAGAATTTCTTACTGTGTTTAGCAGAGGAATGTTTTAAAATTTAGGGCGAGTATTTACGTTACAGGCTTTCGCTTTTTCATCGACAGACCAGCTGGGAAATGCTGCTTGCCGAGCCTTTGAAATCATGAAAGAAGTAATGAAGCATGGCGCGAAATCAAAGGCAAGACATTCTTCAAATCATATTCTGAGAGATTTCCGCACTCTGACTTGTGAAAAACTCGTGTAACTGAGTTCAAACTGGACGAAATCTCTCCACTCAAAAAAAAAGAAAATGTTCCTTGACAGGTAATGTAATAATTGTGGTTTATACTTCACCTGAATCAAGTTTGGAAGTTCTAGGTTTTTTTAGGAAAAAAGTTATCAAAGTTGCAAACAAGCTGTGTTGCACTTTGCTCCCATGAAATTGGCGCAGAATGAGACAATTCTCACATTTGCAGAACGTTGAATATCTGATGAAGTCTCTGGCGAACGAAGTGAATCTAACTGAGGACCGTGAGCACAGGTTTGTCGAGGAATCAATTCAGATGAATGTTCATTATTAAACATGATTTTATTGTGACACGCCTTTCAGATGTACATATAATGCATAAAATGAAATATGTCTATTACTGAGGAAACAACGTTCGCGGTCTCGTATATGACTTCTGCAAAGGTCTGCGAACTTCCATAGAGGCCATCAAACAGGATAACGAATCCCATGCGATCAAACAGGTAAACCACACAGCGTCCCATCGCCCCCTTAATAGGGACATCTTCGTTTGAACGGTTGATGTGAAGAGTTTTTTTTAAATTCTGGGCGGCCGAACAATACAACAACAAAGACTGGTGTCTAACGCTCTCTCACTTTCACACGCTCTCTCGCTTTTACTAGTTTCGCTGCCGCTCCCGCCAATACCCACGCGTGAAACTTTGTAAACCAGCTATGACTCACACGATGGAAATGGAGATAAATAGCGATACAGACCTCGGTATTTACTTTACGGTACCTTGCGGTTGATGCACATTTAGCGCCACTTGTCTAGACGGGACTGCCCTCTCTGAATGCTAAATTTCGGGGGGGGGGGGGGGGGGTGACAAATCCGCAACCGACATTTCCGCAACGGCTTATAACTTTGCTCAAACTCGAGAAATCTGTGTGAAATTTTTCCCCAGTTTGTTATTTGCTAACCTCCATCGATTCGGCGTGTTGCTGTATTTTTTTCTGACCATTTTGAATTTTCGGCTAATTAGCGGAATTTTAATTAGCTAATTAGTTAATTTGTGGTTTTGAAAGCCCTCGCGGTTCACGGCGTTTTGGCGGGAACAATTTTGAACGGCTCTTGTAAATTCCCTTCGAGAGAATCAGTGGATTGGCAAAATGCCAGTACACAGGCTCTCTCACTTTCTCTCCTCTCTCGCTGACCCCTTCCCATGACTCTCTTTTGATCTACCTCTCTCCTACACCCCCCGTAAAATGCCGTGCGGTTCTGATCATGATAACACTTTGGAGGAGTTATGAAGATAGGTTTAGAGCAGTTAAAAACTTCGTTGCGGAAATGTCGCGTTGCGGAATTGTCACCCCCCTAAATTTCTCCCATTGGGAAACAGTCCGCACCTTTGATCTTCCCCCAATGAGCTGTCAACAGGGGATCCATTGGGGCAAAAAAGTATAAGTATAAGTGCATGGACAATAAGTGAGAAAGTCAGAAATATGACGCATCAACCGCAACTTAAAGTATTTTTTTCTAAATCGTGTGAACAAATTTTCGTCCTCCTCGATGCCCGCAATACTTAAAGGAGGAGGTGAATGATGATCAACGCGACGTATTTTCTGTTCGGCTGCCATTGAATCTTACTGTAAAGCCTGGTGCTTCGAATATCCGAGGCACCCTATCGAACAAGAATCCTCCCAAGCCCTCTTCAAAATCGATGCAATGTCCGATATGTGGAGTAAGTATATCAACACTTTCGATTTATTTATAATCTAAGAGAACTAATTGTTTATCATAAAAAGAACACTAACTGGTTCTAATGCTTAAGAATATCTACTGAATTCGGCTTGGAGTTTTCCAAATTCGCTTATATCATAATTCGAATATAGCTCAAATACAAATCAGTGCTAATTTCAGCAATATTTTCAATTCGTCAATTCGTTTGTAAAGCACATCAAGAGAGATCACAAAACATCTCCGAAAGAGGTATCGACTAGAAAAAATAGGAAATTTAAAACTATAATAGACACACTTGCAACTATTAATAATAATAATAATTTATCATGACAAATATGAAACGTGTGGTTTTACAGTGATATATAAGGTGGGAAAGCGTGAAAAAATATCGAAAATTTAGCTTTCCCCTCATAATGTCTTTCATAGCAGTCATTATCGATCAGCTTGCGGGTCGGAAGTAAAAAGGGGGAGAAAAGCGATAATAAATATTACTAATTAATTAATTATTTATTACTGCATATTAATAATTATTCTTCATTCTTCATTCTGTGCCTCGTGACGGGCGGTCGACAGTCTCCCCGCTCCTCTCCCACCTCAGTTTGGAGAATCCTTGCCAGTCAGCTTGGGCAACCCGGCAAGTATTTCGCCCACCCGGTACCACTTCGAGCAGAGAACTCGGATCGACTACATATAATTCAAGTCGTCAACTTTCAAGAAAGGCCCCAGTCGACAAGACTACGACGTGAGTTCCCACTTTGGTTGATACACGCTAGTCAGGACGTCACTGGAAGCTGGAAGATCTACTTATACGCTCAATGCCTATCGTCCAAGATCGGCACTACAATTGACCATGGAAGCCAAGCATGATCCATTCCCTTGACCCAGTTGCCTCGAATTCGAAGATCTCGACCACCTCTGTCCCCGAATGATACCTCCTGCAGGCCCTTGCCTTGATGTCAGGATAAATATGTATGTAAATATGTATTAATAATTATTAAAAATTGATAATAAATTTTATTCAGGAAGGAATCTTCTTTGTTTGTGATTGTGGAGCAAAATGTCAATCCAATGGGCACAAAGTAATTGTTTCATCACATATTACAAATTCACAAATACTCGTCCAAAATAGTAAAAAATTCGGTTGCCGAATGACTTTCGCTACTTTGCTTAGTATTTTCTGCATTAGCCTCAAATCATATTCCCATATCTCCGCATTTTAGCCATAATTTTCTCGATAAATAATCCTAAAACATGTAATATTTAAAAGGGAAATAAAAAAATGTGAAAACTAAGATATTAAATATAAAGTTCTCTTTCATTAGACATTAGACATTATTTATCCTGACATCAAGGCAAGGGCCTGCAGGAGGTATCATTCGGGGGAAGAGGTGGTCAGGATCTTCGAACTCGAGGCAACTGGGTCAAGGGAATGGATCTTGCTTGGCTTCCTTGGTCAATTGTGGCGTCGATCTTGGACGATAGACATTGAGCGTAGAAGTAGATCTTCCAGCAACCAGTGACATCCTGACTAGCGTGTATCAACAGAAGCGAAAACTCACGTCGTAGTCTTGTCGACTGGGGCTTTTCTTGATAGTTGGCGACTTGAGTTAGATGTAGTCGATCCGGGTCCTCTGGTTGAAGTGGTACCAGGTGGGCGATATACTTGCCGGGTTGCCCAAGCTGACTGGCAAGGATTCTCCAAACTGAGGTGGGAGAGGAGCGGGGAGACTGTCGACCGCCCGTCACGAGGCACAGAATGAAGAATGAAGAATAATTATTAATATGCAGTAATAAATAATTAATTAATTAGTAATATTTATTATCGCTTTTCTCCCCCTTTTTACTTCCGACCCGCAAGCTGATCGATAATGACTGCTATGAAAGACATTATGAGGGGAAAGCTAAATTTTCGATATTTTTTCACGCTTTCCCACCTTATATATCACTGTAAAACCACACGTTTCATATTTGTCATGATAAATTATTATTATTATTAATAGTTGCAAGTGTGTCTATTATAGTTTTAAATTTCCTATTTTTTCTAGTCGATACCTCTTTCGGAGATGTTTTGTGATCTCTCTTGATGTGCTTTACAAACGAATTGACGAATTGAAAATATTGCTGAAATTAGCACTGATTTGTATTTGAGCTATATTCGAATTATGATATAAGCGAATTTGGAAAACTCCAAGCCGAATTCTGTAGATATTCTTAAGCATTAGAACCAGTTAGTGTTCTTTTTATGATAAACAATTAGTTCTCTTAGATTATAAATAAATCGAAAGTGTTGATATACTTACTCCACATATCGGACATTGCATCGATTTTGAAGAGGGCTTGGGAGGATTCTTGTTCGATAGGGTGCCTCGGATATTCGAAGCACCAGGCTTTACAGTAAGATTCAATGGCAGCCGAACAGAAAATACGTCGCGTTGATCATCATTCACCTCCTCCTTTAAGTATTGCGGGCATCGAGGAGGACGAAAATTTGTTCACACGATTTAGAAAAAAATACTTTAAGTTGCGGTTGATGCGTCATATTTCTGACTTTCTCACTTATTGTCCATGCACTTATACTTATACTTTTTTGCCCCAATGGATCCCCTGTTGACAGCTCATTGGGGGAAGATCAAAGGTGCGGACTGTTTCCCAATGGGAGAAATTTAGGGGGGTGACAATTCCGCAACGCGACATTTCCGCAACGAAGTTTTTAACTGCTCTAAACCTATCTTCATAACTCCTCCAAAGTGTTATCATGATCAGAACCGCACGGCATTTTACGGGGGGTGTAGGAGAGAGGTAGATCAAAAGAGAGTCATGGGAAGGGGTCAGCGAGAGAGGAGAGAAAGTGAGAGAGCCTGTGTACTGGCATTTTGCCAATCCACTGATTCTCTCGAAGGGAATTTACAAGAGCCGTTCAAAATTGTTCCCGCCAAAACGCCGTGAACCGCGAGGGCTTTCAAAACCACAAATTAACTAATTAGCTAATTAAAATTCCGCTAATTAGCCGAAAATTCAAAATGGTCAGAAAAAAATACAGCAACACGCCGAATCGATGGAGGTTAGCAAATAACAAACTGGGGAAAAATTTCACACAGATTTCTCGAGTTTGAGCAAAGTTATAAGCCGTTGCGGAAATGTCGGTTGCGGATTTGTCACCCCCCCCCCCCGAAATTTAGCATTCAGAGAGGGCAGTCCCGTCTAGACAAGTGGCGCTAAATGTGCATCAACCGCAAGGTACCGTAAAGTGAATACCGAGGTCTGTATCGCTATTTATCTCCATTTCCATCGTGTGAGTCATAGCTGGTTTACAAAGTTTCACGCGTGGGTATTGGCGGGAGCGGCAGCGAAACTAGTAAAAGCGAGAGAGCGTGTGAAAGTGAGAGAGCGTTAGACACCAGTCTTTGTTGTTGTATTGTTCGGCCGCCCAGAATTTAAAAAAAACTCTTCACATCAACCGTTCAAACGAAGATGTCCCTATTAAGGGGGCGATGGGACGCTGTGTGGTTTACCTGTTTGATCGCATGGGATTCGTTATCCTGTTTGATGGCCTCTATGGAAGTTCGCAGACCTTTGCAGAAGTCATATACGAGACCGCGAACGTTGTTTCCTCAGTAATAGACATATTTCATTTTATGCATTATATGTACATCTGAAAGGCGTGTCACAATAAAATCATGTTTAATAATGAACATTCATCTGAATTGATTCCTCGACAAACCTGTGCTCACGGTCCTCAGTTAGATTCACTTCGTTCGCCAGAGACTTCATCAGATATTCAACGTTCTGCAAATGTGAGAATTGTCTCATTCTGCGCCAATTTCATGGGAGCAAAGTGCAACACAGCTTGTTTGCAACTTTGATAACTTTTTTCCTAAAAAAACCTAGAACTTCCAAACTTGATTCAGGTGAAGTATAAACCACAATTATTACATTACCTGTCAAGGAACATTTTCTTTTTTTTTGAGTGGAGAGATTTCGTCCAGTTTGAACTCAGTTACACGAGTTTTTCACAAGTCAGAGTGCGGAAATCTCTCAGAATATGATTTGAAGAATGTCTTGCCTTTGATTTCGCGCCATGCTTCATTACTTCTTTCATGATTTCAAAGGCTCGGCAAGCAGCATTTCCCAGCTGGTCTGTCGATGAAAAAGCGAAAGCCTGTAACGTAAATACTCGCCCTAAATTTTAAAACATTCCTCTGCTAAACACAGTAAGAAATTCTTGAGTAAATACAAAAGAGACGCCGAGGCCCGTATCCTTTCAAATGTGTAGTACAAAAATTTTCTTGCGCCTGGTTGGACTATTATTGTTCTAAACTATTAATTACTAACCTGTCTTCTCAGCTGTTCGATCTTTTCGTCCATGGTGGAAAGAGCGTTGTTGTTGTTTTTTTGCGAAAATGACGTCACCAACAAGTTTTGCAAGAGCGTCGAGCGATATTGACGTAAACTATGAAGATTGACAAAATACGGCGCGAAAATGCATTTAAAGAATGGAAGGATGGAAGATATTTTGCACAATTTGTAAATGAAATGTAGAGATGGCACGGTCATTCTAAATTTTGTTCAAGAAATATAAAAAAGTGGAAGGGATAGATGACACAATAGACCAAAGGTACGGAGAAATAAAGAGTTAGGGTTAGGGAAGAAACAGATGCGCACAGGGGGATTTATGGGTGCTCAAACGGCGTCGCTTTCGCGCGGGAAAGCAGACGAACAGACGGGTTCGCGAACAGACACACACAGAAAGAAAGTCTTATATGAGGCTCCTAACCCTTTCAAAAGTCTTATATATTAGACTTTCGGTCTTATATATAATATATATAAGACTTTTGGAAGGGGTTAGGGGCCTCATATAAGACTTTTTCTGTGTGCAGGCAGACCCTCTCAAGAACTTTTTGTTCCTAAAAATTTTCCTGTTGTTCCTGGGAACGATCCGCCGAGTGTTCCTAGGAACAACAGGAACAAAAATGGGAACAAGAGGAACGAAAATTGGAGCAGAAGGAACATTAGGGGGCAAACAGGAACAAAATTAGGAACATACAGTTCTTGAGCTTGTTCGATAGGAACACAGAAATCTCGGTTCGGCAATTGTTTGCCGCATCAAGAATGAGAGAATACGGCTGAGAGGTGCACCCAAAATGAACACACTTACTATTGAGTGTATCCTACACTGAGATGCGACACCTAGTGCACGATACACTTACAAATCTCTCGTTTTCGCACACTCTCTCGACGCGCCAATACACTCAACATCTCAGTGTATTCATTCTCTGTGTAGAGCAAACTAGACAGCCGGAGGGTATACTCAATAAAAGTAGAGGGTATTCGCTGATTCTCGTCATGGTTTAGTTACTTTTAATGTTCTCCTTCTCTCGTCTCTCTCTTGGCCTCACATAGAAGAAACAAGTAACTCAACAAAATTCAAGCAATTTCCCAGTAGTAGGCTAACACGCTAGATGGCGCAAGCCGGTAAGCCAGCCAGCCAAATGTGATATTACGTTCCCCAATTTTAGACATCTAGGAAAAGTTACTTTCCGTAATCACATTTGCTACCAAATTACCGACCCAGATGGATGGAAGGCTTGGTTGGCCTCGGCGGCGATCGCATTCACGGCTTTCTACATACACCCAGAATGAATATACTTACTATTGAGTATATTCTATACTGAGATATGACACCGAGTATATGCGACACCGAGTATATGCAAAGTGGTATTATGTTCCCCAATTTTTGCAAAGACATCTAGGGCACCTAACTTTCCGTAATCACAATCGCTACCAAATTACCGCCCCAGATGGTTGGCCTCGGCGGGGATCGAATTCAAGATCCTAGGAATGACTAGCAGCAACTACGATGTGAACCCCCTACAACTGGAAACGACCTCAAGGCCACCCCATTACCCGATGGAGAGATGACCTGAAACTGCAATTGACAACCCAGGAAGATTCTCTTTTTTATTATAAAAGTTTGTACAAAAAATACATACGGCGATTTTCCATCATCCGAGGGAGTATATTTTCTTTCGTTTTATTGTTTACAATTTTTGTGCCTCCGCAACCAGCTTCTTCAATGTTTCAGCGACACCTTACATCCTGCATTGAAGGTTTAGACATAATCATCGAATCGAAGTTCTTCGAAATTACAACGTAAATTCCGCCCCCGCTGTCGTCACTCTGATCACTTTTTTTCTGAGTTTGATTCCAAAGCTACAAAAAGTGATCAGGGGCGAGATAGTGTGCAAAAGTGAGAGAGAGAGAGTACTTCTCGATTTTACGCGCGCTCTGATTTTCCACGCCTTTCTGTAGGGTTGGCCCCAAGCAATGTATGCCATCTATTCAAAACCGTTGACTCCCACCGCTCCTTGATCTGCAACTGTCTAACATTATGCTTTACAAGAATGGCTATACTACAACAAGCCAGCGTGTCCTTATTCCTAAAATCCGATGTAGTCTAGTGGTTATGATTTGCGGCTCTCACCCGCAAGGCCCGGGTTCGATTCCCGGCATCGGAACAAAGATTTTGCAACTTCGCATGAGCTACATATGAGTTCGAAAACAACAGTTCGACACGGTTCGGTGTTCGACCTGGATAGTTTCACAATGATTTGAAGAATATTATTTGGAGAACCTTCCCTGTATTTTTGAAATTTTCAAAATCCAAATTCAGATCTTTTTTGAGCAACGGCCGCGGACTAACTATTATAATCTTAAAAGAGTCATTTGTGATCGTTAATTATTGTTGGCAAACAGCATTCACATCTTTTAGCAGACTTTTTAAACCTTCATAAAGGGGGGATATAAATACTATCGGTCTTTTCCACCATTTGAATAAAACCCTAGTTTGATAATACTGTAACTCGTCTCAAAAATATCATAACTTGCGTTGTTCGATGACGAAGAAAAAATAATATTCATATTTACCCTGCCGCTTCCTTGCTTCACATTATGCCTAACAATGGATGGAGTATCGTGGCTGTACTACGAGAAACGTGTTGGGTGCAAACGAAACATTTTAAAAACGCAATTCACCAGTGAAATTCATTAAAGGAGGAAGAACAGCAAAAATGGGATCTGAAACTAATCACATTACTTCCTTACACATATGAATGATAATGGAAATCCAAAACATGAGATCTCTAACTTTCCTCCGAACCGAGATACTCGCGAGCGAAGAAGCTTCAGGGCTCAGGGACAATCAGGATCAAGTTGCCGCGCACGTGCGCGAGTAAGCAAATCTCTCGGTCAACTTTATCTCCTGTGTCGAATTTGCGTGCACTTTACTCCCGCGGGGGAAGAGGGGGAGGGAGGATTGTCTGATTCAGAGGCATTCTGCCGACTCCATGCAAATTGAGGAAGACAGCGAGAGAGGGCGAAACAAACATGTAAATGGGCGAGTTCTCGCAAATATGTCAACCTTTGTCTTACAGTAAGTAAACGGAAATTCAGGGTTGTCGTGTTAAGATATCCTGCTGTTCGTCCTCCTTTAACTCCTTTATCAATTTTTTTCGAAAATAACATCACTTTTTTTTACTTTTTTTCACACCAAGAGACGACGATTTGTATGTCAAACCATCCTTAGAACAAGGCGAGACGTTGAACTCATAGAGTGCCAAGGGGTCCAGGCATTTCAAATTTCCTGAACGAGATTAATATCTTGAAAAAGTTACGAGAGAAACCCACCCTGTCATGCGTGGGGAAGTGTGTTGGATATTTATTGAATATATCTGGGAACAGCATTTTTCGTATAATCCACTCCAGTCTCGTGGTCAACACATTTCTTAAGGAAATATTTAGTGCATGTTATTTTTTCATGATTGCACGTATTCATAAAAAATATTCAATGTTCCATTCACTTTCACTCCATCTTCTCATTCTCGTCGGTCGGTCGGTCGCTCTCGGCCACTTGCTGCTCGCTTCGAGTTCCGTACCCTTGGCGAACACGGTATCCCGGCTGAGTGCGGATGGCTACCGTATGCTCAATGGCGCTACTATTGCTGTTACTGGTACGGGGCGCTTGCAACTGTTTTTACTGCATTACCATATCTGTTTCGTTATGCAGACTACTGTACTTTCAGACAATTCCTCTCGTCTTCTCTCTCGTCATGTGTGAATACTAGAGGTTTAAAAGTGACGCTACCCGACACCCTCGGGACTCGCACGCTCAGAATGATAGGGAGGTTGGATCCGACACCCGAGAATGAAAAAGGAGAATGGATTCGACATCCAAGAATAAGAGGGGGTCAGGATTCGACTCCCCTTTGTTTCTCGAATGACACTATCATAAATGAATAAGCGCTTTTACATATGTTTGTTTGCTTTGAACTGTCATTTTCACTGTTTCTCTCAATCTGTGATGGTTGGTCGTCGAAATACAAAAAGGAAGGCTCCTTCTGGCGAGGGGTAAGTTGAACTATTCTTGTAGAAACAACTCTACGATCTTACAGGCCAATTACACGGGCTAAAAACAAGTTAAAACAAATTCTGGCGTAAAGGATTCTGGCTCATCTGAAATCACGAATACTGAAGGAAAAAAAGAAAAGCCCCTCGCAAGTCTGGAAGAATCACCGTTTGATCTATCCGAACCTATCGAAGCTGGCAAGAGGAGCTCTCAGTATCTCCGCATCGTCTGCTGATAGCGAACGTCTTTTTTCTTATGTTGGACTTACTCTAGAATCGCCGATGGACGGACTAGTAGCAAATGGTGGTCGGTTAGTAGCAAGTGCTGATCGGCTAGTGGGCGCCCACTAGCCGATCAGCACTTGCTACTAACCGATCAGCACTTGCTACTAACCGATCAGCACTTGCTACTAGTCCGGTCACCATTTGCTACTAAACCGTCCATCGGCGATTCTAGAGTAGTCCGACCACCATTGACTACTAGTCCGTCCATCCGACCACTAGTCCGACCACCGTTTTCTCGTGTCCTAGTAGTTTGGCTACTAGTCCGTCCACCATTTGTTACTAGTCCGACCATCCGACTACTAGTCCGTCCACCATTTGCTACTAGTCCGACCATCCGACTACTAGTCCGTCCACCATTTGCTACTAGTCCGACCATCCGTCTACTAGTCCGGTCACCATTTGCTACTAGACCGTCCATCGGCGATTCTAGAGTACTATGGATGACAGGAAAAGCAGAATGAAGCCTCAGCTATTGGAAGCAACACTTCTCTGCTCCCTCAATGATGTATCTAATTCTCTTCGAGAGATTACTGCTATGACCGACGAACCCGTCGACCTGTCTGATGTTTCGAAGACAAGTGATGGAATAATTGCACACTTAGATGATGACGATGAGTAGAATCTCTCTTGCAAACTATAAAATTTGCAATACTTTCGTGTTTTATGAAGAAGAATTGTTGATAATATAGTTTAGAAACCATCTTGTGTTTTTTTTAAAATGCAAAATATATGTATGCCGGAGAAGTGGGTGTCGAATCCTGATCATTTTCAAAAGGGAGGGTGTCGGATCCGAATCATTTTGAACAAGGAGGGTGTCGGATCCAGTCATTTTGAGAAAATGGACCGCAGGAACCGGTCTTTCGAAAAGGAATCGAACCGAATTAAAACCTCTAGTGAATACTACAAGAAGATAAAGAGACGGAAAACGCTTGAAAGGGATAGAAAATTGGAGAAAGAGAGAAGAAAAGCATATGAAAACGAAATGGAAATGAAAAGGAAAGAAGATGAGGTGAGTTTGAAAGATTATAGTTTGGAAGAAAGCTTATTCAATTTTACCACGCTTTTACGTCATAATTTTCACTTTTCACATAATTTTGGAAAATAGATAATTTTATTAAATAAATAGTCTGTTTCCAGATCGAGTTGGACAAATGGGAAGCAGAATACAAGCTTGCTACGGTGAGAATCGTGTTGCATTGTGCCCATACGTGTCCACGGCCGCAGGCTCACCTTTGGGAGGCAGAATGCACCCATGATGGGGGTATCATGGAAGTTTGGGAGGCAGAATTCACTCATGATGGGGGTATCATGGTCCGAAATGGGGTCGGGGTCGGGTCCACCGAACCCAAAGTGGCCTATGGTAACTTAACCGCCGGGGTCCCGCAACGAAAAAATGTACCGTAACCCGATCTACCGTAATCCGAAAATACGAAATTGAGAATATTGACCCGGTATACGTTGCATGAGGTAGGCCTTGAGTAGTACTCCGGGATTTCAACGCAAGATGCGCGCGCGATTTCCACTACTAGTTTCGCGTCGTGTAAAACTACTAGCGGAAATGTCGCGCGCGTCGTGTGGAAATCGTGTATTCTGTTGAAGGTCTTGAACGGAAATTACGGTATCAGGATCAGGCCCGCGCGCGACGTGTGGAAATCTCGCGGCGCATCATGTGAAAATCGCGCGCGCACGATGTTTTACCGGAATCGCGCGCACATCGTGCGTTGAAACTCCGGAGTAATTACCCGGACGGCATACGATGGTCTCGGCACGACATTGCCGATACCGTAACCGCCTACAGTATCCTGAAATTTCAAATTCAGCCAATTCGCTCAGTATTTGTTTCATGAGCTAGACCTCGAGTAGAAATTAATCGGGCGGCATACGGTGGTCTCGGCACGCCATTGTCGATACCGTAATCAAGTCTACAGTATGCTGAAATTTCAAATTCAGCCAATTCGCTCAGTATTTGTTTCATGAGCTAGACCTCGAGTAGAAATTAATCGGGCGGCATACGGTGGTCTCGGCACGCCATTGTCGATACCGTAATCAAGTCTACAGTATGCTGAAATTTCAAATTGATCAAATCGAATCGGGATTTGTTTCATGAGCTAGACCTCGAGTAGAAATTAACCGGGCGGCATACGGCGGTCCCGGCACGACATTGCCGATACCGTAATCAAGTCGACAGTATGCTGAAATTTCAAATTGATCAAATCGAATCGGGATTTGTTGCATGGGCTAGGGCTCGAGTAGAAATTAATCGGACGGTATACGGTGGTCCCGGCACGCCATTGCCGATACCGTAATCAAGTGTACAGTATGCTGAAATTTCAAATTGAGCCAATTCGCTCAGTATTTGTTGCAAGAGCTAGGCCTCAAGTAGAAATTAATCGGGCGGTATACGGCGGTCCCGGCACGCCATTGCCGATACCGTAATCAAGTCTATAGTATGCTGAAATTTCAAATTCGAATTCAGCCAATTCGCTCAGTATTTGTTGCATGAGGTAGGCCATGAGATTAGTGATTGCCTGAGTCGTATACCGTATATCTTCAGAGTACTACAGTCTACTTGAGGCCTAGCTCTTGCAACAAATACTGAGCGAATTGGCTCAATTTGAAATTTCAGCATACTGTACACTTGATTACGGTATCGGCAATGGCGTGCCGGGACCACCGTATACCGTCCGATTAATTTCTACTCGAGCCCTAGCCCATGCAACAAATCCCGATTCGATTTGATCAATTTGAAATTTCAGCATACTGTCGACTTGATTACGGTATCGGCAATGTCGTGCCGAGACCACCGTATGTCGCCCGATTAATTTCTACTCGAGGTCTAGCTCATGAAACAAATACTCAGCGAATTGGCTCAATTTGAAATTTCAGCATACTGTAAAGTTGATTACGGTATCGATAATGTCGTGCCGGGACCCCCGTATATCGTCCGATTAATTACCACTCGAGGCCTAGCTCATGTAACAAATACCGACTCGATTTGCGAAATTTTGTATTTTCCGATTACGGTAGGTAGGATTACGCTATCGGCAATGTCGCGCCGGAACCCCCGTATATCGTACGATCAATAACTACTCAAGATCCACCTCCTGTAAAAATCCCGAGTCGATTTGATCAATTTGAAATTTCAGCATACTGTAGACTTGATTACGGTATCGGAGATGGCGTGCCGGGACCGCCGTATACCACCCGATTAATTTCTACTTGAGGCCTAGCTCATGCAACAAATCGCGAGCGAATTGGCTGAATATGAATTTTCAGCATACTGTAGACTTCATTACGGTATCGGCAATAGCGTGCCGGGACCGCCGTATACCGCCCGATTAATTTCTACTTAAGGCCTAGCTCATGCAACAAGTCCCGAGCGAATTGGCTGAATTTGAATTTTCAGCATACTGTAGACTTGATTACGGTATCTGCAATGGCGTGCCGGGACCGTCGTATATCGCCCGATTAATTTCTACTCGAGCCCTAGGTCATGCAACAAATCCCGATTCGATTTGATCAATTTGAAATTTCAGGATACTGTAGGCGGTTACGGTATCGGCAATGTCGTGCCGAGACCATCGTATGCCGTCCGGTTAATTACTACTCAAGGCCTACCTCATGCAACGTATACCGGGTCAATATTCTCAATTTCGTATTTCCGGATTACGGTAGACCGGGTTACGGTACTTTTTTTTCGTTGCGGGACCCCGGCGGTTAAGTTACCATAGGCCACTTTGGGTTCGGTGGACCCGACCCCGACCCCATTTCGGACCATGATACCCCCATCATGGGTGCATTCTGCCTCCCAAGCGGGACTGCGGCTTGGACACGTATGATTGTGCCTATTTCCATTGGACTATTTATATGTTTTATATATTTTTTTATATAAATTGTTATATATAAATTGTATATATAAATTGTATTTTACATTTACTTTACCTTTATTTTACATATATTGTATTTTTAACTGCAGGGACGTGACGTTAGCGAGGAGAAACTGCCCTTCAGAGAGGAAAGAGTGTGTGATTATGACGGAATACCAGGAAAGCACCATCGGTGTGCAGACAGTGCTTTTACTGCTGGAAAAAGTTCGATGCCGAGCACGATAGGAGTAAGTGTCTACTTAGTTTTCTTAATTAAATTACATTTTATTAATTAGCTAGCTAATTAATTAACAAGGCGATTGCCATCATTACAGCTTGTCTCGGCTCTCGCAAGTTTCGCAAGCGCAGTATCGAGTTTAGACTCGATGACGAACGTAGGAAAGTCTTGGAGATGAACAAAGAGGTGAGTCCCACCCGGCACTACACAGAGGAATTGTATGACACATCCTGAACGGCGCTTGAACGTTTGTATGTTATACTCAGAGCGGGAAGTCTCCAACTTTCCTTACTCTGGAGACATTGTCTCCAGCTGAGAGAGCATGCAAAATGGGGAGAGCGGGATAGAGATAGTGAGAGGTGACCTCTCGATTTTGCATGCTCTCCCTAGGGGGGTCGAACCTCCGACCCAACGATCAGCACTGAAGAAACTTACCTGTACACTATACAGTGTAGATACAGTGTAGGGCACTGTTCACATTTGCTCACCCCATTCATAGGGAAACGCCGGTCTGAAATTTCCAATGGGAACAAGCAGCAAGCGAGCTACAGTATGCCAAAAATCGTTCTAAGAGTACGCACTGTTTGGTTTGAATTTTCCCGCACTTTTCCGCGGTCAGGCTCTTATTTGTTCAGTGACCCCCCGTTTCATAATACTGTGATACAAACGCAGTTCGGGAGCGACGCATTTTGTTGATTTCGCTGAGCGTATATCATTATGACGATCACTACTGTTCCCTGAAGGTGTTCGATCTCCAACGATCCACAGCGCTACGGTAACTTATTTAGTGGGTCACAGTCGGTTCGTCACTCTCTTACAGTACTCCCTCGGTACTCACTTCCTCTCTTTAGGAACACGTTCGATCCACGAACCACAGTACTCTCTTGGTACTCTTACAACGACGTGACCTCTGTTGTCACTAACGAATCTTGGTTCTTTACTGATCACCACTGTTCCCTGTACGTGTTCGATCTCCAACGATCCACAGCGCTACAGTAACTTATTTAGTGGGTCACAGCTGGTTCGGCCCCCATGAACTATCTAGGTCCCACTAGATATTCAGTTGGATCTTCAGATCCTTCTCTTGGATCTTCAAATCCTGACGTGTATCAACACAAAACAACAATAGGTCTTTACAATACACAGTTTATCTGCCTCGGACCTCGTCCGGGAAAGACCTCGGCCTGGGCTGTTGCCCGTCTACGCCGCTCCTCGACCCAATGGCCAAGTGAAAAGGGGATGGGGGTTTCTATACAACTCCTAATGAGTCGGTTGAATATTATAATAGGGGATTAGAAGGGTAATGGGGACAGGATTGGGAGGGATTAGGAATCTTCTTATTATCTCTTGCTAACAGCTGTCGTTAAAATCATACAAATAAAGGCGTAAGGGCCCCGAGTTCCAAAAGAGTTTCGTTTGTTCCGAAAAAATATGTAAACCTCAAAATATCGGTAATTAATAATTCAAAAATTACAGTATTACAATCCGTTATTTCAGGTTACATCCCACAAGGAGGCTGTAGAGTGAGGACAAAAATAGGTCTTCTCCAATATTTGTATAAATTCAATCGACCCAAATCCCCTCCGTGAATCAATCCAATCTCGTGTATTGTGGGGAGCTATCGATGTCGGATAAACAAACATATTCAGGGATCATTCATTGTATCTCTAGCATAAATATCGACTACAGCTGCCATTCACTTTTAGTGCTCTAGAATCGCCGATGGACGGACTAGTAGCAAATGGTGGTCGGTTAGTAGCAAGTGCTGACCGGTTAGTGGGCGCCCACTAGCCGGTCAGCACTTGCTACTAGTCCGACCACCATTGACTACTAGTCCGTCCATCCGACCACTAGTCCGACCACCGTTTCCTCGTGTCCTAGTAGTTTGGCTACTAGACCCGATAACCGTTTCCTCGTGTCCTAGTAGTTTGGCTACTAGACCCGATAACCTTCACCCGATAACGCGCCCGTTTATCCTAAGTGTTACCGTAGCCTTTGGAGCGAGATACAGCCGCTCAAAGATTTGAAATTCAACAGGCAACCATTCGTGATTCAGGAAATACCTTGATCATACTGTAAAGGCTCGCCAGACAAGAAATAGGGAAGGGGATGTTTGTAAGGCACTCTCCCCTTTTCTCTCTCTGCGTCTCTGCCCCGCCTGGGAAGAACGGAGAGAGAGAGCGTTGTGTCTTTGGAGAGTGGCAGGAACGCAGAGAGCTCTGGTCGTATGTCGCTCTCGCCAAGTAGAGAGGGGGAGAGGGTATTTTTGAAAATTAAAATCTCGCGCGCTAACGTTTTTCATGCGCGACACTCACCACTTGGCATTTTGCCCACTTTAGCCCCAAAATCTTTCAGGATTTAGTGCTTTCAAGATACCGTATTTTTCATTGAATCGACAGGGACTTTCGGGTCCCCATTTTATTTTTTATTCGTGGGATGCCTTCTTTAACTGAGGGCTCTCGCGTAAGCCTCGCGGAAAACTACTCCAACTCCAACTTGTACTCCAACTTGCGCTGTCGTCCTTCATAAAACAAAAATTGAGAGGCAATGCGAATTTGTGTTTCGCTGTTTTCCAAAATGCTCGGCCTCCACTCCCTGAACGATTCTTCTCCAGGAACCACTGAAAGTGCAACCAAAACACAAAAGCTAGCATGGATCCTGGCTGTTCTCTCGTTGCATCATCGCTAATTCTATCTCACTCTCAAACCCGGCTTTTCTAATTCTTTCTCTTCCTCCCTCTTCTCCACTTTAGTGAGTGTCCTTCGTGTCTAGCTGTTACTCATGAGTTAATTCCATGAAGACAAGTGCTCAATTCGGAGATAAGACGTTAAGCTGCCTTCTCGAAGGGGAGACGGACCATCTGGTCCATGGACAAATTGCAGCTGCGTTGTTCTCAATTAATACTGATACGTCGAATCGGGAACGCTAGGACGATGAGAAAAACATAAAATACTGTAAATGTTCCATTGCGAATGGGGAAAACGGTGTTTATGGCATGAGATGTGGGGAACGGGTCTGTATCCAGACTGTTGACGCATATCTAGTGTAATAGCTATGCACACAAATCTTGAACTCTTTATTCTCTAGAGAATTCGATTATCTTATATTCAAGAGAGTTCGCTCTCTAGGCAATCCATTCACTATCTCGCTAACTATCTAATGAAAGTTGCGTTCCCCAGAAAGTTCGTTTTCCTTGCAGAATAAAGGAGCCCACCAAATTTTGAAACTAAAATTGGTGTTTTCGAGTTTTACCATTTGCACATATACTCTTTGGCTATATTCACGAGAATCGTATAGCGATGTGCTAACATAAATATAATTACATTACTTAATAATGATGTAATGCCCAATGCCCTCTCCCGCTTGTACATTGCGCCATAGGAAGAGGACGAAATCGAAAGATAGCAGACCCGGGTTCTCATTGTTACGAGAATTGCCGAGAAGTGCAATTGAGTTATCAATAGGAAGTCGAAAATGACATCATTAGTGTATATTTCAGCGCCAACTGACAGATGCACGGTGTAAATTTTTGCTTCATGAATAAATAGTTTCTCTATTGGTGTCCGATTTCACCCTAATAGCGCCATAGTCAACCGCTAATAAACTTCTCAATGCAGTCCTCCGCCTTGCCAGACGATGGTGTAGGATGAGATTAGAACGAGAAGAGAAGAGAAGAAAACGAGGGCGTTTAGCTTGCGGTGACAGAAAGTCAGATAATATCTTCTTGAAGTTGCTCTGTATGACAAGAAGACAATCAAGAACGACGAGGGCGGACCACACGAATCTAGCCACATGATTCCAAACCTACAGACCAGGGTTAGAGCGAGAGAGTATGCAAAAGTGAGAGAGTCCCTCTCGATTTCACACGCTCTCTCACTCCAAAGGCCTTTCTGGATGGTTGACCGGCCTGTGGAATGCTGTGTAGTAGGGTTGTTATTTGGAATAATCCTATTCGCGAATAACAAAGGGTTATTCGCGAATAGGATTATTGAAAATAACAACACTACTGTGTAGCGGACTTGATGCCTCATTTGCGAAACTCATTCACCTCTGTGTTTGATTGATATTATCACCATTCTCCCTCTGCTCTTTCTCTCCGATTTGCCGGTTATCTGCCACAATTGGTTTTATTCATCTTGATATCTGGATATCTTCAATCGGGTCGCATCCAGGTTTCACCATAAGATTACTTGCAAACGGCATCACCTGGATTTAATTTTTTCTTATCTTACTCCGCCGATGCATTTCCGCAATCATCAATCCGTTCCGTCTCCAAATTGATATAAAAAAATCGGTCGATAACCCTCCCGAATCCTCTTCAGATTTGGTGTTATTTAGAAAGAACACATAAATATTGGAACCGTCGACTTGCCCACTTTTCCCTCGAAAGCGAACCTAGATGAAAAATGACAAACCCGACGCTATTGCGTTGCACACATCAATCATTACAATGACTTTCGCTACTTTGCTTAGTATTTTCTGCATTAGCCTCAAATCATATTCCATATCTCCGCATTTTAGCCATAATTTTCTCGATAAATAATCCTAAAACATGTAATATTTAAAAGGGAAATAAAAAAATGTGAAAACTAAGATATTAAATATAAAGTTCTCTTTCATTAGACATTAGACATTATTTATCCTGACATCAAGGCAAGGGCCTGCAGGAGGTATCATTCGGGGGAAGAGGTGGTCAGGATCTTCGAACTCGAGGCAACTGGGTCAAGGGAATGGATCTTGCTTGGCTTCCTTGGTCAATTGTGGCGTCGATCTTGGACGATAGACATTGAGCGTAGAAGTAGATCTTCCAGCAACCAGTGACATCCTGACTAGCGTGTATCAACAGAAGCGAAAACTCACGTCGTAGTCTTGTCGACTGGGGCTTTTCTTGATAGTTGGCGACTTGAGTTAGATGTAGTCGATCCGGGTCCTCTGGTTGAAGTGGTACCAGGTGGGCGATATACTTGCCGGGTTGCCCAAGCTGACTGGCAAGGATTCTCCAAACTGAGGTGGGAGAGGAGCGGGGAGACTGTCGACCGCCCGTCACGGGCACAGAATGAAGAATGAAGAATGAAGAATGAAGAAGTTCTATGAAGAAGAATGAAGAAGTAAAGTTCTCCAAATTTTCTAAAATCGAGTTCTCTATATTTTTGTAGTAGAGTTAGATTTTTTTGTTTTCTGACACTCCTGGTACGTTTGTGTGTCACCCTCAGCCCAAATTCCCCGAGGCCTTATTTACATCAATGTTCCGACGGTAGAGGGAGTAAAATATGAATCAGAACATGACTTCCTCAAATACGACACGCTAGTTTCTCTCCTTTACGATGTTCGTCCCTAGATTTCTTGGCAAACACAACAATCTCAATAAATGGTTTGTAAATGTCGCTTACTATTAGTTTACTGTATTTAAAAAGGACGAGCAGGGGCGAATGTAAGATTCGTCCTTTGGTGAGATAATAGAAAAAAGGTGCCTGAAACTGCCTCTTGATCACGCATTTCACGGACTACTCATAAATTCGAATTTTTTGACCTATTCAATATCTAATGTCCACATACCTGCCACAAAAGTCATCCCTCCTACTTTCCTCCTTCGTCTTTTTTTCTTTTTTTCTGATTTAAAAAAAGAGTAAGATGCTTCATCGCTTCATTGCATTGCTAAATGTAATCGATACAAGGCCAGATATGGCCTGATGTGACCGGTCCCGAAAGGATTGAAGTCAGCACAAAAAAATATGCTTATTCCGATTCCATTCCGATTCCAATTCTGATTGAATTCCGATTCCAAAAAAATAATAGTGATGACGTAATAGATATAATGCCAAACAAAAAATACAATGTATATACATACGACGAAGTGGGCTATGAAAAATAGCATTATAAAATATCCTGGCCAATTGAAGATTCAGTCGATTGCCAGTCGTAACTAAGACTGCCCAACCCCAGCAAGAGATAACGAGAGGGCAAGAGGATGAGAACATAAGGAACTATCTCTATCACACTTTAACACACTCTCTGGCTCTTGACCCCCTAAAGTGGATGAAACATTCGGGGAATCTATGTTTCTGTCACTTTCACGCACTCTCTAGTTCCTGATCGGCAGTAAGACCATTAATGTATTAATTAAGAAAATGTTCATGTATTTAGATATGTTCTTTCTGCCGTTCGCTCAACGAAAACATCGCAAGTTTCCATTGCACGAATATCGTTGTCAACGGAATCAATCCCTGCAAAGAATAGCACATAGAAGATAAAGACTATTTGATTTTTAAAAATCGTACAGAGCAATTAAAAAATAATTGTAGTTAGGAAAAAATTAATTTTTTTTTCATGTGAATAATTATTGTATTGTGGCAAACTCTTCTCAGAAAATGACCTCCGAAAAAACGTAGATTGGTAGTTGATCTTCATCATCTGCATATATCCAACTATTCTAGTACTTTTCCAATTCCATCGTGATGGATTTGCTCTTTGAAGAAGATTTCGTCACGAATTTCATCGCAAAACAGGACTGGACGTAACTGAAATATGTCATATATTTCATATATACAATTTTCAACATAAAGTGAAACATATCTCAGCCGGGT
Source organism: Pristionchus fissidentatus (assembly GCA_036245785.1). Taxonomy (NCBI): domain Eukaryota; kingdom Metazoa; phylum Nematoda; class Chromadorea; order Rhabditida; family Neodiplogasteridae; genus Pristionchus; species Pristionchus fissidentatus. The sequence goes on along the minus strand of BTSY01000003.1, from coordinate 29,887,788 downwards.
TTGATCTATGTAACTTCTCGTGTACATTTTCGGTCTCTACGGTCAAAGTTTACCCTAGGGACAACTTTTTAGCACTGTAGAGAGAATCTCAATCGACTCAGATATTCTCTCATATGCGCACTAAATAACCGCAGCAAATCGTATTATTCAAGACTAGCTTCTTTGATCCCTTGCTGCCATGCAGAAGCAATACCCCTTCCCCGATTCGACCATGGAAAAGACGGACATACGACTCCTGCCCCTCAACAACCCGCCTCATGATCCCAATTACCTCTGACGAAATAAATAATAAATGACAATCACCAACACTCGGTAAGGCTTTACATAGAAAAGGGTGGCCATAGGAGAAAGCACAAAAATGGCAGAAGCGAACTGAAATAAATCGATAACTTGATTTTTTTTATTCTGGATTTACCGATGATTGCGCAAAGTCCATCCAAATTGCATGGTACACATCAAGTATTGAAAAGATGAATATCGAAGAGGACATCGAAAGCGAAATCGCGGTGACCAATTGGGCTCGAAGTGCCTGCACACAGAAAAAATGTATTACTTTTCATACATTTCATGGACGAGGAGAGGAACCAAATCCATGAAAATGTATGAAATGTAATACATTTTAATGGAGTTGAAATGTAATACATTTTAATAGGTTCCTTTCCTCGTCCATGGCATGTATGAAAAGTAACAAATTTCTTCTGTGTGTGGAAAGAGTATGGAGATCAATTGTTACATTGCTTGCCCACCTGGAGAAGCATTTTATGCTGCGCGTGTGAAGTTTTGCTCATCGTGCCCTGAAATTTATGGCGCATTGAATCGATCATAAAAACAAATGCCTCTTCTATTCTCAATATCCCCAAAACTTGATAAGTTTGTGACTTTATTTCTTTTGTTGTCCATTGATGTTAAGTATACCATTTTGAGGCGTAATTTAGAGGCAATTCGCTGTCTCATCAGGAGGCAGCAAGCGAAGATTATGGGTGACGTGAATATGATGGCCGCGAATGTTGCCGTTGAGCTAGCACGCGCCGTTGCATCCAGAATTCCTTTTAATTTATTTATTTATTTAGCCCGAGGCGCAACAGGATTTGAAATTTTACAAGAAATACGGGAAAATATAGGGGAGGGGGTAGGGGACTCTCCGAATATTTCTTGAGATTACGGAGGTCTTTCACGACCCTTTTAAAATATGTGTTTTCACAAAAATGTGTTAAAATTGTGTTTGCTCTTCTTCAAATTACCTGTGTGCCCAACTTATGGAAAATAGCAGCGACTTGCATATTCTTTGGTTTCGCTAAGCTCATCCAACAACCTAAAAAGCTCGCCCGAAAAATACCAACCTACCGACCTTCCCTGAACACAGGTCTCCTGTAACGGTGTAGGAATGCCAGCTACAAGAAAAAAGTTTGCATCTCCTATTCGGATGAAAGTTGGATGGTGCATACCAATGGGTGTTAGAAAATTTTTCATGGAGTAGATTTTTTCAAATTTCACAATTATCGATTTTTCTCATCCAAAATTTCAAATTTACACAACTCAGTCAATTTTTATCGCATAGCGAACAAATGTTTTCCATTCTGTTCGTCGTGACCATTCCTACAAAATACTTGTTGGGATTAATCGTGTAGAATCCCGTCTTTATTGTGTTTCAGGGCAAAAAACTGTTTAAGTATAAAATCGATAATTGTTCGAAATTTTTCTCTTGAACCACAAAATGTTATTGCAAAAATGGAGTTAGCCCATGGTGTTTGTGGTTGCCTTGTTTATCATCTCGAATATGAGGACGACATAAGCATCGATCACTTCCATACTATGGACATTGTCGTTTTTTTCATTAAAATTTTAGTTATATGATCGTATCTCGCTTCAAAATGGTCCAATCGTCTATTTAAAAAATGGAATCGACAGCATTTTTCGAGACGAATAATATATTTTTGGTCGACCTAATCGATTGGATGAAGCATAGCCGAGTTATTTTAAAGAATTTGCAGTAAACGTTGAGTAATCGCCTATTTATGTCATTACGACTTTCAATACTTTCCAAAAAACCCTGTTGTCGGAACAGATCCTTTTATTGGAGAATTCGATGAGTAAATGTTTTCGCGGATCATTTTGATAAAATTACTTGTTCATAAGATTTGGATGTATGTGTTAGCAAGGATACACCAATAGTTAACAACGATTACAGGCGCAGAAAATCGAGAACGAATTTAACGCGAAAGAAGCGAAAGTTGAAGTGTAGTGAAAGAAAAACGCATATTCCATGGCACATATAAAATAGAAAATGTCAACAATGGCTTTCTAAATTCGCAAATGTACCGCGGATAAATTATTGGAAAGTATTGAAAGTCGTAATGACATAAATAGGCGATTACTCAACGTTTACTGTAAATTCTTTAAAATAACTCGGCTATGCTTCATCCAATCGATTAGGTCGACCAAAAATATATTATTTGTCTCGAAAAATGCTGTCGATTCCATTTTTTAAATAGACGATTGGACCATTTTGAAGCGAGATACGATCATATAACTAAAATTTTAATGCAAAAACGACAATGTCAATAGTATGGAAGTGATCGATGCTTAGGTCGTCCTCATATTCGAGATGATAAACAAGGCAACCACAAACACCATGGGCTAACTCCATTTTTGCAATAACATTTTGTGGTTCAAGAGAAAAATTTCGAGCAATTATCGATTTTATACTTGAAAAACAGGTTTTTGCCCTGAAACACAATAAAGACGGGATTCTACACGATTAAACCCAGCAAGTATTTTGTAGGAATGGCCACGACGAACAGAATGGAAAAAATTTGTTCGCTGTGCGATAAAAATTGACTGAGTTGTGTAAATTTGAAATTTTGGATGAGAAATATCGATAATTATGAAATTTGAAAAAAATCAACTCCATGAAAAATTTTCTAACACCCATTGGTATGCACCATCCAACTTTCATCCGAATCGGAGATGCGAACTTTTTTCTTGTCGCCAGGTGAGCTCGTTTTCCTACGCCGTTACAGGAGACCTCTGTTAAAGGGACATTAAAGACACCGTTGAATTCCCGCACATTTCAAATGTCTCGCCTGGATTTCTGGCCCGCGGGAATAAACAAAAGCATAGGGTGGGTGTCGAACCCGCGACTTCACGATCGCTAGGCAAGCGTTTTACCGCTGCTCCACTCGGTCTGATATCGGATAGGGCGTATACTATCTCTATCCTTACGTCGCTCTTGGAAAGTGGATCAAATGAACAAGAATTTGTGTGTTTACTGTCCCTTTAATCCCTGCCCGCGAATACGTTGAGTATAAGTAAGTAAACGACGGCAGATAGCTCACCGACAGTTGCAGCATCGACGTCAAAGTCGAGTCTGTTGCCCAGCAGAACAGCCACCCGAGAATTATCCGTATGGAAGAGCTCATTATACGAGCCAGCGAACGCCCAATAGTTGCCGATAAATACGCAGATTATAATCCTGGAAGGACGCTCGAATTTTATTTTTAAAAAGCGATGATGTTTGCATATTTATGTAAATTATTATAGTAGCATTTCTTGAACAGAGTTGGTAAACAAATCTAAAATTGTTACTGGATCATGCGGTTACGTTTCGGCGCCCCTCCCAGTCCGCTCATGGCGTAGAATCGATGGGCGAACGACAAGAACAGCAGGCAATGAGACATTGTCAACGAGTATATCGCCAGTGCTGAAATAATTAATAATAATAATAATAATAATAATAATAATAATAGTAATAATAATAATAATAATAATAATGTAAGAGTATATCGCCAGTGCTGAAACAGTATATTCAAACTGATATCCCATATATTTTCACGGCGTTATCATGAAATGATGAATAAAATAAAGAGAAAAAAACATATTGATCATGGAATTGATTCCACTGTGTGTAGTATTCTTCCACTAAAATTTGTAAAAAGACGGGAGATCTAACAACTACTACTCACAAAAACATATCCAGCATAGCTGTTTGCTGACCAGTGTGGAAGGTCCGAAGAATATTAAGATGATGCCGAATGGGCCAGCTATACTCCTGCAGCAATTATCTTTAAGCGTACCTGCTTCAGATCATTCGAGTAGCGTCGTACACTACATACATTTTAAAACACACAATGTGGGTGAACAGTTTTTTTAAGTAAGCAGTTTCGACCCTCGAAACCTATCTATAATTACGCGGCTGCAAGAGTTTAGTGAGAATTCACTCAGATCTGACCAGTTTTGTGGGACTTGCACTATAGTTCTGGCCAGTTTTATGCGATTTCTGACCGGTTTAATAAGATGTATTGTGAGTGGCACGAAAATGCATGACTCGCACTCGCACGACTACACTCAGAGAAAAACTACTTCGCCATTCATGCGACTTAGTAAATAAATTACTTACGCTCTCCGCATCAACCATGCTCTCTAAGCTAAAATATAAGTAATTCAAAATTGCTGCGTTTTCTCTGAGCGTATAATGGCGTATACGCCGTATATATACACAGAGAATGAATACACTGAGTTAGGGCATCTAGTGTATGATACACTCAATATTGAGTGTATTCGCGTGTCGAGAGAGCGTGCGAAAACGAGAGATTTGTAAGTGTATCATACACTTGATGCCCTAACTCAGTGTATGATACACTCAATAGTGAGTGTATTCATTCTGGGTGTAGTGCGATGTCAATTACAATTAAACAATATACCTTGAAATGGTGAGAAGCGTCGAGGTTGCTCCAAGTAGGTCAATCATTGACGTGCTGAATATGAGAATGGAGTAGGCGCGCATGGTGTGTGGCGTCCTGCGTTAGAGATAATAAAAAAATTGGAAAAAATATTCAGTATTTTGCTAAAAAAATGTGCAGTACCTTCTTAATATGGCGAGTAGAAGGAGCAAATTGAGAGCGACTCCGATACCCGTCGATGCGGCAGTGAGTGCAACGGCACACTGGAGTTTGAAATTAGGGTAAAACATTGGCTTAGATCTCTTCATTTCGCACACTCTCTACACCGGTTACTAGGTGAGAGAGCATTTGGAATGAAGAGGTCTAATCTAATTATTACCCGAATTTCAAATTCCACGGCACACTGCTCTGCTGACGAGTGCATTCACGATTCTTCACACCTGCGGCATATATATTTGAAATCGATCAAAGATTGTGAACAGGCGCTTTCAAAAACAAAAACGAAATAAACTGCTTTCTTAATGCATTCCGCAAAATAAATTCATTTGAAGTCAGTTAGCATGACCTAATTTGGTTTAAAAACAATGCGGCGACCACCCCGTTGACTATTACAAATTTACAAACACCCTTTCAAAATAATAAAGCGTTCCGTTGATAATCCGTGCTAAACACAGAAATGATAAGCGAGAGTGCATGGAAAAGCGAGAGACAAGCCGAGGAATAGAAAGAGAGTGCACACACCAGTAGTCCATGCTATGAGCGTATCATTTTAAAATCATAATTTAATCTCTGTAAAACCGTACTTTAGTGTAGATGATTGACATATGAACACCATCGGCAATTAGAATTTTTCGATTTCGCAGCTAACAAAGAGATGACGATTCACTCATTCATTTATTATTTACTTCAGCCAGGGGGATTGTAATTGTTAAGGGAGTAACAAGAGATCGTCGACACGGCCGAACCGGATGTGGATTATGTATGTCAACAAGAGTATTGCGTGGGGGCTTGGCAATGAGTCAAAAGCGCGGATAATGAAATCTGCCAATGGTGAAAAATAGATTGACGAAAGAAGGGTTTAACTTGGTGACAAAATGCGAAAAGAGCCGCGGGAGAGCAAAACAGCGATCGTCCTAGATGGACTTGTGGAATGTTAATTGGAGAGAAGAAGGGCGGTGAAATTCGGAAAGGATGTGAATCAGTAGATCAATCGATATCGATTATTTGAATACCGTAACCAATAAAACTTCCACAACCTCTCTGCGTTGCACGGCGACGACTTCTCGCGACTGGACGCTTACATCGGTGACATGCTGGAAGCGGACGGATTCGGTATTTCGAGAGAGTAGATTTAAATGCCAGAAACACTTTCGATAACATCGCTCGTAGTCCGATGTAGTCTAGTGGTTATGATTTGCGGCTCTCACTCGCAAGGCCCGGGTTCGATTCCCGGCATCGGAACATACTTTTGCAACTTGTTAATTGTGTATTCTGTCGCATGATTTGCATCGTAAAGAATTGATATTACAACGAGGATCGAAGAAGGCAGTTCTAAAGTTAGATTTTGCTGATTTTTCAGTTGCGGGCGCTCGAATCATGCATTTAAAGGCTTTAAAGGTGGTTGTCCCACGAACTTTTGGTCAACTGAGTTCTCACTGTTGGGTTATGGTAATCGGTTTCCTGATAAGAGCCCCGCAACCCGCATGTTCAGCCGATAAGTTTGAATAAAGTTATTTACGTTTGGCTCTCTGCCAAACTGACCATGACGCGCAGGGATTCAAAAATGATAGGGAGGGATAAGAGGGAATGAGGAGAAAGCGACCGCTTCATTGAAACATAGGAAATGGGGAATGAGGGAGCAGGAGATTCGTGATGCTAATGTGAAAAAAATTGCAGACGAATTATCTCAAATTTCCAACAACAAAAAATGAAGAGATTATTGTAGGGGGAAATTAAAATAATTAGACAATTTTGAGAGAAAAAGATGTCAGTCTAACACTCTCCCAACTGAGCTATCATGGCAGGCAAAAAGGCAACAGAAGCATCACTGAAATAAAAATGTAAGATATATTTCTTCCGAAGATAGTCACATGCATCGGATCCCTCACAAACTTCGTGACCTTCAAGAAACACTGAAACAGGAAAGTCAAGGCTTTATTTTGCCCAGTATTTTCATGAGACACTGTAACTCACAAATATCGAGGGATTCGTGATTTTCATTATTAACAAAATCGTGCTTACCACGATTCATTGAAACCAGCGATTTATCACCGAAAAGAAATGAGACAATCACAAAAAAATATAATAATTAGAGAGAGATTGCACATAGAGAGGAGTGGGCAGCGTGCGGGGGAAGAACCTTTCGTGTTTCGTCGGGGATACTGTAGCTTGCTTGGGTCTCGGGTGGATGATATGAGAGGGTACGGTATCTCATGATATCGATCGTTGTGGAGTGTGAGTCTGTGTGTGTGCCTGTGTAGGGTTGCAACGCATGGGTCGATAAGCTCAGAAGGAGGAAATACCAAAATCGATAATTATGCTGAGACGGTATACATTGGTTACGGTGGTGGTGTAAGAATGGGGGAAACGGCAGAAAGGTCATACACGAAATGGTGGGAAAGAGCAGACTAGAAGGAACACAATTTCGATGGCGCTGTCTATATTTCGTGTATGAGATTGCACATAGAGAGGAGTGGGCAGCGTGCGGGGGAAGAACCTTTCGTGTTTCGTCGGGGATACTGTAGCTTGCTTGGGTCTCGGGTGGATGATATGAGAGGGTACGGTATCTCATGATATCGATCGTTGTGGAGTGTGAGTCTGTGTGTGTGTGCCTGTGTAGGGTTGCAACGCATGGGTCGATAAGCTCAGAAGGAGGAAATACCAAAATCGATAATTATGCTGAGACGGTATACATTGGTTACGGTGGTGGTGTAAGAATGGGGGAAACGGCAGAAAGGTCATACACGAAATGGTGGGAAAGAGCAGACTAGAAGGAACACAATTTCGATGGCGCTGTCTATATTTCGTGTATGTGAGTGCAACTTACAGTAGCTAAGTCGATTAATTTGCCTATAGGGAATACTGTAGGTCGACCTTGACTCGGGGATATGGCGGAATGGCATCGATCGATAAATGACAAAATTGCGATACTACGGTAGTGTTGATATCGATTAGAACGTCTCGAAGCGATAAATGAACGAGGGAGCATCGCGATCCTAAAAGAGTATAACTAGGGTCCACAACGTCCGCCCACTTCTCGCGCACCCGGATTTGACAAAAAATGAAAATTCGAAAGCACAAGCGTAATTAGAAACGATATGAGTCATATTATGGCTTGTTTTGGAGCTCTTGGAGAGCGCAATCGATTTTGCCTATATCAGGGATGATCAGAGAACGTCGAGGTGTCGAAAAAGTGAAAATTAATTTCGAAATCTTCGAAATTGGGCTTAATAATGAACTCACAACTCCTGATATACCCGCATTTTATTCTCTTGATTTTTATGGGAATATTACAAGAGAAAAAGAAATCAAAATCGGCGACTCCGAATTGTGCTTTCGTTTGCAAAAATAGTGCGTGAAAATGGGGATTTTAAGAGTACGAGAGTATCAAAATTACGGTTTACTGTAAATAGCAATGGTTTTCGCAAAAGGGGAATTGAACCTGCGAGATCCCGTTCACAAAGCAAACGCTCAACCCACTGCGCCATGAGAGCAGATGCTTACTATCTGCAATTGCGCGCATGGTTTTTGAAGTGTAGCTCGGCTCAGAGATAAGATATCGACCTAAATCCAAAAGATTTGTCTTAATCAGACATGTAGGCACACTTTGACACTACATTCTACCCCAGTCGGTCACTTCCGCAGACCACGTTGTGGCCCCTAAGTATAACGATCAGTTTCGCGCAATTAGGGAAAAAAATGAAATAAACAACCAAATGCAAACCGGATACGTACTGAACAATTTCTGAGTAGGGAGTATTCATTTTAAAAACTGCATCAACCCTATGCGATTTCCTTACCTGTAGTGTAGCAATCATCCATCGCCTCACCGCATGGAACATCCAATTTGGATGATCCTCGTTCATGCGATTTTCTCCTATCCCAAGGCTGTGGAATAATGGTTTTGCAACTGCTCGATTATCGTTTCACATGATAATTAAAATCGAATCGTTTGCGAATCATTTGATAATGTGTGTCTCTCCTTGAAAGGTTAGAAACCAATCAAAAATGGTTATTAGAAAGCTCAGAAACCGAGCGGGTTGATTTATTCCGATTAAAGTATTTTTGAGCAAGATGTGCGAGCTGTGTGAGGAATAAAAGGTAAATAACTGGATCAGATTTATTCGTTCCGAGCGCTCCTTATTTACACGCAGGTTTATTGGTGAGAGTGTTAGGAATGAACACATCCGATCCAATTTACACTCAACTTGTCGCTTCGTCGCTTCAATTGATATGAGGTTACGAAGTGTGGAGGTTGCGATGGAAAACCGACATCTCGAGGAATATAAAATATAGATGCTGATGATCAATGTATTACAATTCTCTCGTCCTCTTAACCAAATTCCCAACTTGAGATAACCCTGTGTAATTTATAGTTGTGCAAAGCACACGTATCATCAAATTTTCAATAATCATTCGTCTATTACGGCATTAATAATCAAAGAGCTGTGTAACACATTTGATTTTTTCCCATTATCTTGTACTTGTAGAGCGGAATTGCCGTGGCTGAGTTGGTGTTTCTTCTCCAGACCGTTTCACGTTTCATGCAAAACATATCACCTTCGATTTTGCTTATCTCGTCAATAAGTGTAAAGCAGGCATTGGCTCACGTATCATAAGAAATTCAATTTTTTAGTTATTATTATTATTATTATTTGTATATTAATTCGTCATAGAACGCGCGCCGCATAGGTCGCACGTGCTGTCGGTCAATAACTAACGTGTTGCCATCACGAGAAAAAGTCAAGAATAAAAAGATCAGCGATTAGGCACGAGAACTCATACCGCGCTCAGCCTTTTCTGCTGGCATTCTCCTTCTCTGAGAAAAAAGTCACGGCGGATCAGGACACAAAGTGAAAATGTTCACTTACCTGTAAGTGAAAGTCACTAGAAATAAGAGACATTTCACTTACCGGTAAGTGAACATTTTCACTTTGTGTCCTGATCCTAGTGACTTTTTTATGAGTGTTCTCGTCCTTATCGGAAGGTCTCGGAATCCATTCTCCTCCTCCTTATTCATTCACACTATTGACTAACCTGCGAATCCCGAGTTTCCGTCTTGTCATAATAGACCTGTCCAAAAGGTCTTGGCTGATATATCACACGTTTCCATAAAAGAAACCCTGTAACATGCTTCCACCCTTAACAAATGTGTCTAGTTGAAGAGCAGCGACCATCAACTATACACATTCATGTTTCATCGGTTCCCTTTTAGAGAGCAGTGTGAGATACTGCGAGTTTGATATGCATTGATATTATCATACAGTGGAAAGTATTTATCAGAACGATATAAAATGATATGCATTAACGCTACGTCACATTTTTGCCGAAAATCAAGAATTTTAACTCGGTGATGGCTACTGCGTAAGCCTCGCAGAAAAGAAGTAATACAACGTGCTCTGTCGACAGTACCGCATAAAACAAAACAAGAGACTGTGTTTCGCTCTTTTCCAAAATGCTCGACCGCAATTCTGTCAACGATTCTCCTCTAGGACACACCCATCCAAACTCAACACTAGTATCGATCCTGGCTGTTATCGTTGCTTCATAGTCCATCATAAACTCCGAGACAAGATATCGACAAACGTCAAAAAGGATTATGTCATTGGGACCTCAGCAGATATTTTGAATATGTTTTTCAAACATTTGCGAAAAATTGGCAACACACCTAGCGGTCTCTAATCATAGAATTCTCCCGACCACTCTCCGATATGGCTTGTCTATTTGTCTATTCTCCTCCTTCTGCTCGGGTGGTGCGATAACCGCAACGGCTTATAACTTTGTTCAAACTTGACGAATCTGTATGAAAATTTTTCACTATTGATTATGCTAACCTACATCGATTCGGCTTGTTGCTTGATTTTTCTGACCATTTTGGATTTTCGGATAATTAGAGAGTTTTTAATTAGCTAATTAGGTGATTTTTGGGTCTGAAATTTCTCGCGTGGTTTTTGCCCGTGGCGGTGGTTTTGTCACCCCTCTTCTGCTCACCTTGGTCTTGTGAGCTCCTTCCAACAGCGCGCATACCTTGCTGTTATTCTCGAGTTGATTTCACGAAGACAATTCAGGGATAACTCGCCAAGTTCCTTTATTGTGCGTTTATTGTCGCTGAAAGGTCAGAAATGGTCTCGTCATTCTCCACACTCTCTCGACCGGTCGGTAGGTGAGAGAGTGTACGGAATGACGAGACCATTTCTGACTCCTCAGCGACAATAAACACAGCATTATAGGAGCAGTTTGGTCTGGTGTAGGTTGCCGAAATGTAGGTTGCCATTCAATTGGGACACTTCTCTCCCCTATCGAGAAGGGGGTGGGCGGAGCCTGTGGAGGCTAACTGCGGGACTTATAGTGTCGTTATTTTTGTTATTTGGATAATTTCGGCGCCAATTAAAAAAAAAAATATATTACGTTTCGGAACAATGTTGTAGAGTTAGATTTTTACGAAATGATTAGTAATATATTACGTTTCGGAACAATATTGTAGAGTTAGATTTTTTACAAAATGATTATTTTCAAAAAAAAATTTCTGGCAAACATGGTGCGTTTGTGTATCACCCTCAATCCAAATTCACAGAGGCGTCACCTGCATCAATGTAGCGACAGTAGAAGCAGGAAAATATCAATCAGAACATGGGATCCTCATGCACGACATGTAAGATTATTTCCTTCAGGATTTTCTGTCCCTAGTGATAGATTTTGTGGCAAACACCACCATGTTTAGAAATGTTGTATGACTCTCACTTAGTTCCACTGTGTTACTCGTCAGTAGACTTCGAGAAATAACCAACCCGTTGTTTCATTTTCCTCATTTTCCGTTAATAAACCGGTCCATAACCCGTTGCGAATGAAGCAACGGGTTGCTAAGAACTTTACAACCCGTTGCTAAAATTGGAGCGGTAAACATTTTTTTGATAAAACCTAACATATAAATGGAAGCGAAGAGTGTTTGAGTCTGCATGCTGAATTATGCGAATACCAAGAATATTTATAGTTTTCAAATCACATTAGGTCTACTGTAGTCGGAATTACTGTAAATGAGGCACAGTATGTGCTGCCACAGGGCAATGCCCAATCCAAATCTACCTCATGCAGCCAAACCCGAGTAAATTTGCTCAGTTTCAGAAATCTTGTTTACGGTAGACCGGTTACGGTACCTTGGTGTCCTGAAATTTCGATGTCTCTTGAGAGTACTGTGACCCCACACAAGCCCTCTGATGTCCATACTGTTTAAATTCTCTTTCTATTGTAATAAATAATGCCTATTTACTCACGCTAGGCACTCCCGAAGCCGTCCTGACCACTCCTCTTAAGCAACGGGTTGTGAAATGAGATCCCATAAATGACCAACCCGTTGTCAGACCGCTTACGTGACCAGTGAATTAAAAGAATGAGATTTTATTAATTTCTTAGGCAACGGGTTGTATAGTTACATATCGTAGAGTTTGAAATTCGGGTAAATAATTGAATTAGCACTCTTCATTTCACACACTCTCTCACCGATCGATTGGTGAGAGAGTGTGTGAAATGAAGAGATCTAATTCAATTATTTACCCGAATTTCAAACTCTAACATATCGTTATTTCTCGAAGTCTACTCGTCAGGTCAAGAAGGGACGAATCTAACACAGCTTCGTCCCTCGATTCACGAGAAATGTTCCTTTGATTTTACTCTTATCTTCGAACGTAATTGAAGAGGGAATACTTAGTTATCTTCATGAGGAATCAGTTAGTTAGAATGCTGAAAAAGTTAGATAGAATGCCATACGAGTACATGGCAGGTTGGATCAGATAACCCCACTCTCTCCTCACTCACCACTCTCTCATCGCTCTCTCTCCCCTCACACACTTTTCTCATCATCGTCCTCAATCTACTTTCTTTCTCTCTCTCACAGCTTCTGTATCCTCACGTTTCCCTTTCTGTTCCCCCCCCCAATGTAAGCCCACCCTAGGTTTTTTTTTGTCACTGTTGGTGGGCCTAGTGCCCGAAACGCGTCTGACTCGATAAAATCTGATCCAACACTTTAGGTACTCGTATTGCTATAATTCAGCACCCTAACTAACTAATCTTCTAACGTCTAAAAAACACAAAAAAAAACATACGCATTCAATAAATTATTATTAAATGTGCAGGTTTGAAGAAATGCGACCCTTATAATCCGTCAGAAGTTCGCGAACTTTTCACGCATCTTTTCTTGCTCGTTTTAGGCTATTTTCTTTATAATTTGCGTTGGGTCATTAGAGACGCATAAGAAACTACTAATGCCGAAGAAATTAACCAAAAATATAAACTAGGGAATTAGCCGCACCTCTTAGAAGGTCGCGGAATTCTGCGAGTTGTTTTCACGCAGCTAGACAGTGACGAGAGAGCACGTAAACAGAGAGAGCGCAGAAATACAACAACAACATTGCTTACTTTTCCCTCTCCTCGTTCCACGTGCTCTCTCGTCACTGTCTAGCTGCGTGAAAAAAACTCGCAGAATTCCGCGACCTTCTAAGAGGTGCGGCTAATTCCCTAGTTTATATTTTTGGTTAATTTCTTCGGCATTAGTAGTTTCTTATGCGTCTCTATTGACCTAACGCAAATTATAAAGAAAATAGCCTAAAACGAGCAAGAAAAGATGCGTGAAAAGTTCGCGAACTTCTGACGGATTATAAGGGTCGATGGTCTCCAGTGATCGATAACTTTTGTGAGGCTAAAGTGACTTTGTGTTTCATCGCCTACTCTTGTACTCATCCATTGTGCTCACAGCAATGTACACTCGGTCTTGACTATGAATAGTATACTATAGTATCAAACGACGACAGTTTTGCTTTATCTTTGAACCTTTTTCTCGCCCACCTGCACAATATCCTGGGCGTTCCACCAATTCTGACAGAGACGAAGCGCCAGGAAACCACCGACTTGCATTAACAATAAATATAATTTGAATGCAATTCACTGTCAAAATGTCGATTCACTTAGTTTTTTAACAATATATTTCCCACTAATCCATTTTTATGTAGCTACAGTAACCAATAAATACCGTACCTCTCGTCCGAAGGCGCACTTGGCATCGCGGGCGGTACCTGTAATGCAAAAATGTTGTGATTTTTAATTTTTGTATATTTTCGGCGCCAATTTAATTCTTTGGGAATTCTTTCCAGTCGCGAGATGTCGTCGCCGTACAGTGCAGATAAGTTGTGGAAGAGCTGCGATTATTAACATAATCGATATTGATTACTACCGCATACCTATTAGTCCGGTACATCTCAGCGTTGATCGTGGCCCAGGTGCGCGGCGATAGCTAGAATGAACGTCTGAAGTCATGAATATGACCCAACCTAACGGGATATCGTAACTAAGGATACATGGATTAAACAACATTATACCAAACCTGAGAGCATTTTAGTTGGGCACTCCGTTATCTCTGCCTCTCATAACGGAAGATGAAACGACGTCCAATCGGGTAAAATGCATCGGACCAAATATGTAATCTGAAAGTGTACTATTTTCGAAAACAATCAATAGTATGTTGTTCAGCCGCTCTAATATTGAAATAAACAATTGCATTGGAAAGCTTATTATAATTGCACAGCTTATTATTACAATCAGCCCCCGTGTGTTTGTATCTCCGCAGTTTGTATCTCTCATTTGAAAAGTTAGAGGAAATGTAAAAGAGGATGCGCTCTTTGGTCAGAATGGAGTGCGAAATTTTAGAATTCAAGAATGATCTCGCCTCTCAGATCCTCGACTACAATATTGTCTTCGGCCTCGGCGATTTGTGACGCCATGAGAATGATCTCGTCCACTGAATACTGGACGTGTTTAATCTGTGACGTTTGATGACACAGAATGTTACATTCTCTATTTCTGGTCTTCGAACAATAATAACAATAGTGGTGAGGGAGATCTTTTAAGGGGCAACTGGTGGCTTTGCGTTTCACCGTTTGCACAAAGGCTCGCCGATTATGGTCCCAACAATTCGTTCTCCATATTCATGACTACTATAATATTATCGACAGAAGAATCAAAATTAAATATTAATTAATCTTTTATATTTCCTCTTCTAACCTGTACAATATCCTGCGCGTTCCACCAGTTCTGACAGAGTCGAAGCGCCGGGAAACTACCAACCTGAATTAAATTAAATTCAGTAATTTGATTATTATTCTCTAGCAATTGAACAATCTAAAAATGAACCATTCAGTGACAACCTATTGTTTTCATAAAATATATTTATGAAGATACAGTAACTCCCGAATACCGTACCTGTCGTCTGAATCATCGCGGGCGGCACATGTAATGCAAAAATGTCATGATTTTTTAATCTTTGGATATTTTTGGCGCCAATTCAAAAGTTTGAATTAATTTCACGATGGAGTGCCGGAAGCGGAGGGCACAGGTGGCGAAAGCGTGAGAAATGCGGTTGCCGAGCAGTGCCGGGACGAAGTCGTATACCTATAGAGTACAATTTTCTGCAATTATTATAGTTACACTATAAGCACATTTGTGTTTCACCGTTCAATCAAATGGACAGTGAGATGCGCGCAGCAATTCATTCGTTGCAGATCAGAAAAGAACACAATCAGAATCAGAACAACAGATCACACGCTATCACAAAGCCGTTGCACCGTATTTCCTCAACACTATGGTATTTATTGCATCATCCCTATGCAACCACCTCGCCTGTAGTGTAGCAATCGCCCATCGTCGTGCTGCGTGGAACAACTCGTCGTTGGTCCATTTTGGATGCGCCTCTTGCAAGCCTGAAAATATATTACGGCATCCAAAGGCAATGGTAGTGGTTAGCAAGCTACATTCTTTATTTAATTAATACCCACTCATCAAGATCGATCGCATAATTACTTTTAGTGTTCCATTAGTAAGCGATCTCATCTGTTCGATCCATGGAATTTGGACCGAGGAATGAAGTGTCGATCCACGCCGTTCGTTCGTTCATCTGAAGAATTTTAATTGGTATCTAAGTTCTCTTCAACTATCAAATACATCGCTAGCGCTTCGATTTTACGTCAAACGTGCAACTACAATCTCGCAAGAGGTAACGAAACTTGCTTGTGCGCGGTTTCATCGCATGCGTCAATAGATGAAATACAAGTGTGGAACTCTCTCCAAATTCGTGTTTCATGCATCGATTATTTTACATTTTTTCGATTATGATATTTACATTAGCGATCTTTCCAATAAACTCATGATTTGCTCATCCCCAACAAACTCTTCTCACCGTAATCTCTCGATGCTCAGTTTCCTCCCCCATGAAATGTTGGATGCTTCGTGATATAGCTAGTTGTAGGTAAATCTGAACTCCTTGTGTCTCAGCATCAAACTACAGGCAGCACAGTTTCGAGGCAAGGCTTTTCGTAAATTCCGGTAATTCGACCAGTTTCACTGAGTATCCAACCATTCCCCCGATGTACGAGTTTGGCTTACAAAATTGCATCACAAATGTTATTGTTTCTTAATTGTAACCGTGTTTTTCCATGTGAATTCGCATAAAAATATACTATGATACATGCACGTGTCCAGAAAGGATTGAAAACAAATTAAAATTAGCGAAGAATGCTGATACCTTTGATTCCCTATTCCTGTTCCAATCATGTGGTAGAAATGTTATCTCAAACATTACATACAATTTAAATGCTCACATTGAAGTCATTCATGGCATCTGAAAAATGACATGCGAAAAGAACCCGCTGAATCAACGTTTCCATCCTAGTTTTATTGAATCTGTCTATACGAGTAATTAATCGATCTATACGAATAATTAATAGATTCTTGCTATCGGAATCAAACATTGCTTAGGCTGCTCAACCCTCCAGCAAGTGGATGAAATAATTGGAGGAAAACTTTATCTCTCACGCACTCTCTAGCTTCCGACCCCTTTCTGGAGATTTGTAATCGTCAACATTTTTCATTATCACTGTAATCCGATAGCAATATAAAAAAGTATTATCTGCACGAGTAAACCGACAACTAGAAACAAATCGATTCATCAGCACACAATTTATCAACAAATGCGAACCCGTTCAGTAAACTTCAAATTTCATATTTTGAAAGATGTTTCAACTCGATTTCTTGCATATTATACACGCGAATTTGCTCTTCACGAGATGAAATATTCGTTTGGTTTCTTCAATTAACTTCGGATCAGCAAGGGTATTCACAACTGGATCGATGAGCATTGAGAGTACCCTGAAAGAAGAAGAGAGAATGAGTCTTAGACGAGCCGGGTTTGAAGAAAGCTTTATAATGACTCTCTTGTTAATTTATTTTAAATATCTGCGGATACAAAATAAAGTGTTTTTAAAAGAATGTTAGTTAAACTCTGTTTGACCTACCAAATAAGTGCTGCAGCGCTGGCCAACAATTCAATCTCCACGAAAAGATCCGCGTTGAGATACGTCTTACACGGCGATCTGAAGAAATTCTTAGAATATTTTCTTCTCCTTTTCATTTTCAATGTAAAAATAGCCCTTCCCCTTCAGCTTGTATCAAATGTAGTTAACTTATGAGAATATTTTATTCGATTCGAAACAAAGCCTTGATCATCTTTCTCCCCTCCTTCTTCCTCTTTGAATGTCTATTGAAACTCACTTTTCTCCCTGTCCGAGCGTCGAAAGATTTGAGAAATTAGCGAGAGTGTAGATGGAAATTGCAACGAGAGGAAGAGTGGCAATGGTGAAGGTTAGCCTGGAAATTAAAGAGATCAAAGATCAACTTATCATCAAGAAAATTAACCGAAACTAAGATGCGGAAAAGTTCAGAAAGCAAGGAACAATGGTGTCGGATTATACGGAAATTGAGTGAGCCGCGATTATCCACTTTTGGTGTCGGATCGAAATATGATCAAAGTTTAAAGAGCGTGAATGAAACATTAATCTCACATATTGATCGCTAGTCGATTCATTGCGACTACGGAGGAACGTTTTTGTGAGGCGCGAGATTCGGTTGATTTCTGGAATGAATTCATAAATTATGTTACAAATTAAATAAAATATAGATTCGTAACTCGGGATACTAATAATAAAGAAACTGAAGAACTATATGACTAGCTTTGAGCACCTATTTATGGCATTTTCCAAAAAAATGAGCTTTCAACAATGACGATCAGTGTTTCAGTTCTACAGTTTAGGTACGGGCCGCACTCTCTAACTGATCAGATCTACACTCCTCTAATAGAACTTGTACAAACTTGATAGATATATCCTATCAAACTAGAGACATCTCATCCAATTAAATATCGAAAATTAACGAAAAAAATAAACATCGTTTCGAAAACTTCCACTCACAACACTCATTGTGTGCAGTTCTGCTCTATTCCTCGCTCTCATTCTTAGAAGGAGAACAGTGTAGATGAGAACGACTGAAGCTGTGCCGAGAATGAGCAGAACGACCTACAATGAAGGGGATTGAACTACAAACTACAAAGACCAGACTACGAGAGAATTACGATACAAACCACAAAATATCCGATTTTAATGAGAAGGGTTTGAGGAATCGGGCGTTGAGGAGATAGATCAGTCTACGAACTAACGCAATTCAAGAACCTTGGTCAGATTTAGAGTGTAAACAACAAAGATCATAGATCAAACTACAAATCGAACTCACAATCACAATTGCCACTGGGAATCCGCAAGTATCCACTGGACAGAAAATGGGAGTTGTGTCGGGGTAGAAGAGAGTAGCCTCAAAGAGACCGAAACACACCTGGAGACGAGGAGTATTATGGTTTTACCATTATTCTTATCTGTGCAGAATATTCCAGCGACTACTGAACGCTATCGGTGTGAGTAAGTGGCAAGCTACAGATTATGCGACTAAGGAATTGTGAAGTTCAACCGCTCCACCGTCTTCCACCGACATTTTTTTGAGGATGTACAATTTGGCCTCTCTGATCTCATAGAATTTGAAGTTTGCATTTTGATTTCACTCACCGATAAAATCGTAGTGACGAGATAGATGCAGCCGATGATTACATAGCAGTGGAGCAGTCGGAATTTCGTCTGTGAATTCGAATATTTTAAAATTTCGAAAATTATAAATTCACCTTGTAAAATATGGGATGCACGACGGCCGTGTAGAGAATGCCAGTGAGCACGAAATAAGTGGCTGAAAGAGATCAAAAATCACGAATGAAATCCTTCCCAATATATATTAGGCCTCAATGGATCGATTGTTGTACACGTTTGATAATGTGTAATGGTAAGTGATGCGCATGTCATATGTCATAGATCAAACTCACAAGCGATGCAAATGAAATCGTGACTGCCGATGAAGATGAAAACAGCGACGGAAGCATAGCTAAAATAATAATAATCATAATATTTCATACACACACAAAGAAAGCTGGGATGCATCGGATCTCTCACAAGCCCCGTGATCTTCAATTCAATTTAATTCAATTAAATTATCTATCACGTCAGGCAATAGTGCTCAGATCTTCAAGAGACGCTGAAACAGTAAAGCCGCGGCACTTGGATAATTTATCGAAACGAGTAAATGCATGGTGCTCCCGCTCCCTACCTATTCTTTCCCAACAAATTTTGCAAGCATAATTACACAGTAATCAATCGATAATCTTCTCACTTTAGTCCTCCTCCCTGCCAGACGATGAGAAGTATGTAGAAACAGATGAGAGTGAGAAGAGAAGTGACGGAGCGGAACAAAATGAGGGCGTATCGCTTGCGATGGCTGAAAATAAAGTATTTTTGTTATTTCAAAAATGTATTGGTTGATTATTTATTTGGAAGCCTAAGAAAGTTATCAGCAGCGACCGAAACAATACGCGGGCTTGTAGCCTCGTTGAAACTTGCTTCCACTTGGTTTGTGAAATGCAATTTCGAAGCATTGTAATTTCTGCAAACTATCGCAAGAATTTTCGTTCTTAGAGAGAATCAAAATTTGCTATCTTATTTTCTTGCTGGCACATAACTACATCTGCTGTTCTAAATATCTCGCTCTATTTCGCAAGTGTATTGTTTCACAATTAAACGACTCGTTCATGAATGAGGATATGAAAACTAATTGACTTTATTGTTAGTGATGTCAGTAAAACACATTTCCACTTGGCCTACTCTTGTATTTTTTTAATTAGAGTGATAGAGTTTTTTAATTTTTTTTTAAAAAAAAATTTTAAAAAACTTGTATTTTTAATTAGAGTTTTGTGGCCCGGCCGAAACACAATTTCACATACTTTTCAAAAAAAAAACGTTTTTAACAAAGTTTATATAACCTACCCCGACCCTGCCTTCCTCCACACAGACCACTGTAGAAAGAGGAAGATGGCGTTGAAGATGAACGCGAATACTGTAATTGGGGCACTACCGTAACCCGTAAGTTGTGGCGGGAGTACTGTAGGGTACGGTAGTTACCGCACATGAAATGTCCAAAGTAAAGTCGTGTTGAGACAAACACTAACACTAGTTCTAATTTTATCGTGGTCTGCTTTTGCCTAGGCTGTTCAAACGGGTGTGGTTTCGCTGAACTACAGTCATCCTTCATTTCTATCCACGGTAAATCAATCGATTACGGTACCTACCATACCTGATAACACAACGGGGACAATGGCGAGAAAGTATCTGCGGTACTCCTTGACCTCGTGCAGTTTCTGCAGTAATTGAAGATTGATTGCATCATCAGTAGGCAATCTTAATAGCAAAATCGCTGTCCACAATAATGTCTCAATATTCAGATTGCGGGCCGTTCTTGTAATAATAATATTAGAAAAAAAGGCAAAATTAAAATCCAAAATATGTGGCATACTGCAAAAACGCGTAATATTTGAGTAGCGGAGAAAGGCATACGAATTACTTCATCCCTACGCAATCTCACATCGAGCAATCGGCAGGCCTCCGCAGCGTCGCTCACATTGCAGTTGGCGTACTTGTCATCAGAGCCGGGCCGGAAGATAGACTGGCAGCCTGAGGAATTGCGTTATCACTAGGAAACAACCCGAAAAACTTAAGTTTTGCTTATTACTATTTGCACCGCACTTTCCTTTCCTGGTCGGATTTATTCGTATTAGGAAATGGACATTTCTACGATTAGCCCTGCAACAAAATGTCACGCCGTATTCTGGTCTGGCTGGAACTCAGCTCCACCATCGAAAAAATAATACATCTTTGGTATTTAGCTAATATTTTGGGGCAAGGTTTGAGTAATAATGTGCAGTAAATGCAGAATGCACATTGCGCCATCACTATGCAATACCTTGAAAGATCGGTGGAATCACGTTGAAGTTGCTGGTAGTCGCCGTTCCCATGAATGCATCTCGCTTGTATTTATCGTAGAAGTCGACGTCCCCCTTGAACGGCCAGAAGGGATCGTCGTAGATGACGTCCATCCTGGAAAGTATTGCATAGTAATGATGCAACTTCGCTTCGAATGCAATTGCGTCATCACTATGCAATATCACGTACCCGTATACAACATCCATTATCGGAAAGAGATTGCGTCATGCCTATGCAATGCTACCATAAAGTTGCTTCATCCCTAGGTAATCGGAATCGGCGCAATTGGGATCGAAGTTCAAACTTGAACTCTGTAAAGAATGGTAGATTGCATCCAATCTGGGAAGGAGCATCATTGCTGTATGCAACAGGAAGAGAACTGCTATTGCGTCATCACGATGCAATCCAAGTCGAAGCATTGGATATTCACGTAATACGCTTCGTTGGAGTGAATTCCGTAAATATTTGCACGGGAAATGAGATATAATGCTGCGCAAAATTCATGGGTGGAATTCCACCCTCTGAGGGTGGAAAACTCGCGTAACTCAGCTCAAACTGAACGAAATCTCTCCAATAAAAAAGGGAAATGTTCCAAACGTGGCTTGCAATCCCTGTATCAAGTTTGGAAAATGTAGCTTTACTAGGAAAAAGTTATGAACGGGTGCATAAAACTGTTTTGCACCTTGCACCCCATGAAATTTGCGCAGCATCACTATTACATTTATAAAATGATACGATCATACCAAAAAGCCGAATAACGAACTTCCGTTGTTTACCATACAGGATTTTGCGTGCTCTCTCGCTTTTGCGTGCTCTCTCGTCTCGATAAACACAGGAAGTCCCCGTTCGACATTTTGTTTGATCGTATCATTTTATAAATGTAATAGCACAAAACTAGCTGCGATCTAGGCGAATTCGGCTATTACAAATTCGCAATCACTCGTCCGAAATATTAAAACGTTCCACTGATAAACAGCAGAAATGGGAGTGAGATTGCACGCGAAAACAAGAGAATCAGACATTATCCACACGACAGGTAGTTCTTGAAGTGGAACGTAGTAATTTAAATTTATAATAATCTTGCTGCGATTGTGGGAGCAAAACCCCTTCTTTCACGAAATCGAACAAACACGGCTGGATGAATGCGGAAAATAATCCACATAGGAACGATAAACACGCCCACATAGATATCCAAATAGATGAGGTTACCGCACAACGTGTGTGGTTTATTAGATATGTTTGAATACAAAACACCATAAAGGGAGTCAGGAGCGAGAGAGTATTAAAATATGAGAGGGTCGATCTCATTTTTTTCGCTCCCAACTCCTTACTGGGCGTTTGGAATGATGTATCTCGCTTCCTACGGTTTTGAAATGTCAACGGGTCGAAATCAATGTACACGATCAAAAGAGGAAAAAAATGAGGTACTTCACGTCGAGCTCGAACAATGGTCACAATGTTTCGAAAATAAAAATTGCCTGAAGAATTGTCAGGAAAGCGATCACTTAGTGCCTTTTCCCCAATAGGGAAAACACACTAGGTGGCAGCCTTCCTGACACTCCTAACAATGTGTGCTAGGACAGTGCTGCAAAGGACACATTCAGTCCCTACAATACGTTCACCGCACAAGTATTGCAGAATAAATTGATCTGTCGGATCTTCTTTTCAAATCTCATCATTTCCAAAGATCAAACAGTTTGTGTTAGGATAAACGGGGTCCGGGTGAAATTGTCAATATATTTGGGGCCGCGAACGAAAAATGCTGTACTGTGCAAACATTGACGCGAGATATGGTTGGGAGAGTGGAGAGTAGGAGCGAGAGTGAAAGAGAAGGAGAGAAATAGAGTATGAGAGCTCTCATGACTAATCCCACTGATACCGTCAATCCTTCTGTTGACCTCTCCCTGATCCTCACGCTCTCTAGGTGGTTAGAGAGGACGAGAGACTGCGGGAATTGAAGAGAGTCATGACAACACAAAGCCCTTTGCACTACTCTGTTATTCATTCTGTTTCCATGATCTCCATATCGGGGTGACAAAAATAACTAACCCTACCCCATCCGTAAAATATCAAACAAAATTTACATGTATATCCTACTTTTAGTTAGATTCTTCACAAAGTCTCAGGAATCACCGGTTACTACTAATTGTTTTTTTCTATACACTCAATGAAACTGTGATCCTCCAGCTTCCTCATTTCAATTAATTGCATGATTCAAGTACAATCGTGATCGTTCGTTCCCTTCTAATCATCAAAGTAAGCAGAGTTCAGAGGCTCCGAGACAATTGAAACTTGCCCGATCATAAACTATCATCATAGCTCGAAAGGCAGGCAAATCATCACCTAACCAGAGAAAATATCGGAGTTTTGCGCCGCTAGCAGCACTAAATTTAACACAGATTTTGATTATTGCGATGAGAATGGACGACCACACGTCTTTCGAGAATCAACAGAAAACCAGCCAGCATTTCGACGCTTTTCGAACTATGAGCGTGATTCATTGAATAAAAGATCACAGAACGCATGGGAAACTAACATGACCATACACCATCAAACATTGACTGAATAGTACAACTCATCGAAATTGTGCAATGCCGTCGATGTGAATGTGAATGGTTGAGATAGGGAGTCAAGAAGGAATAGAGAGAGGGCAGAGGGAGAAAGAGAAAGAGAGAGAGACAGGAGAGAGGGTGCAGAGTCAGTGAAGACAAACAGTCCTTATCACTACTCTGGGTATCACTGCACTCTCCCCAGTCTGCACACTCTCTCGTCAGTCGAGAAACCAAGGGCGCCAGAGAAACTCAGAGATGATAATCGGCTTACCGAAGAGGAACACCATGAATATTGCAAATATGAGTCATTTATCACACAAACATCACCAGTTATTAGGCAATCTATGGCAAAATTTATAGTAATCGCGTAGTCCATTCAATTTTGGCAAAATTTCTAACTAATATACAGTACTCCAGTAAGTGACTGAACAGAAGAACTAGCAAAATATACGGTAATCTCGTAAGTAAAGGATATTTCGACAGTTCGCCTAGCTCTATTTCCACAATATAACTATCCAAATCTACAGTACTCCAGATCGTCCTAACAGGAAAGGTAATCAGACAGTAGCTCTTCGCCCTCTTCTACGTTTCTAGTAGCCACCAGGGCGACGACTCGGAGCGGAATACCGTCGTGGACTCCCGCTATTCCTCCGTCCGCCGGTCTATAGGTGGAGTACGGTAGCCAACGACGAGTGGACAGCCGCCAGTACGCCACGTCCAGATCCACGTACTGCACGTTGCCTGCAGAGGGGATACGGTTGATAACTGATACTGTAATCTCATTATACTGGAGGGGAAACGGAATTTGACTGATACAGTAATCGCTTCCTTTGTCATGTCTCTCTAAACTGAAAGGGATACGGTATTTAACTGATACCGTGGATCTAACGAAATATTATTTTTTTTGTTTTCAGCGAATTCTCATTACGGCTAAAATCATTTTCTTCCTCACGTTCACCTATCACAGATATATATCACAGATACATGAAAACGTTATCACTGAACGAAGCATTTTTTTCGGTTCAGGATGCGCGTAGGTGAATCATGCGCATGATGCATAGCTTAGGGTACTACCGCAACGATAAGAAAAGGTGAACAATAGCCGTAAAGTCTGACTAACGATGTAGTAGTCAGGATGAAACCATGATCCGAAAAGGAAAGATGTCGTATCGCTGCGCAATAGAGTTGAAAAGCCACGGGGAGAAACCGGGAGTGACGTGCGAATAGTAAAGCAATATTAAGCAGTAACTAGTCCGGAAGTTCAATGACGACCCGAAAATACCGAGCATGGTGTCGTTGATCGTGAATGAAAATGTGGACAGGGTTTCGTGTTATACGGTCGTGGATACTTACGGTGGTGCTCACGGTTCTATTTATTTCCCGATTTCGAAATTACCCACGCGAAAGGGAATCCCTAGTTCAACGAGCGGGAACATATGCCAAAAGGTATGTAAAAATCGACGAAGACAACTCAGATTTTGGCATTTTCATGGCCAATTTTTGAAAAAATTCTACCCACATTCTTCGATTTTTAAAAAAAAATTGAAAAACCAACCCACATTTTCACTTTTTCATGCCCATACTTGATAAATGCAACCCACATTTTCGAATTTCCCCAACGCACCCTTTTGACCTATGAGATGGAACATCAATCATTACACTATTTTCGATAAAATTATCGAAAACAGTGTTGTTTTCACTTCCGCCTCTACGACCTGTGACTGCAACAGTAGGGCACGTCTCTATCTCACCTTTGACATCTCTCGCATCGTTGACGTACTGGCCCATGTTGAGGAAGTTGATGGGATCACGGTCGAGCCACGTGAGATCGCACACGAGGTGGCCAAAGTCACGGTAGGCACACGATCTGCAATAATCAATAATTACGTTACTAATTATAGCTAATGGTATTATTATCACTATTAATATTAGTTATCGTAAAGAGAAGCAGTTAGGCGTGGGTCCTCGTTTTCTAGGAGTAGCAGAAGAATAATCAAAACATATTTAAAATTATCATACGACACCTCAAAAAAAAAGAAACGACCAAGCAGTCTCTATTAGATTTCTGTCTTCTCTGAGCAGAGCGAAAAAAAAATTAATCGAGACGCGCAGTGTATTCAAGATTTCGGCTCTACTGCTGAAGGACGGATCTTATATATAGAACCGATCATAGGCGCTATATTCACTTGAAATTAGTAATTTCAAAGACACATGTCCTGGTATTTATGACAGACGAATCCGGTTCTTCTCTGCATAGCTTCTGCCAGTTTGTACCGAAAAGGATACGGTACAAACCGGCAGAAGCTATGCAGAGAAGAACCAATCATGTGGAAGAATGGTGTTTATCGACAGGCCCTTGCCTTGAAGCTCGAATAAAGATATTGATATTGAATCCGGGCTTCAGCAGTGCCAACATTTCAAAGGCGATGTTTAAAACGCGTTATTTGTAAGAACGTCGGATGGGGTGGCACAACTCGTTCAAAGTGATCACCCAGGGCTCAAACTTTTTTCACACATAGCCTGAGGTGTAAATAAAATTTTAAAAGTGAAAAATTATTGAAATGTCAAAATTTGAAAAATCGATAATTTTTTTACGAAAAAAAAATTTTTTTCCAATTTTTTTCTTTTCCTGTTGTGTTACATATCATTCGAAAGAGCATCAAAAGTAATGTATAAATCGATAATTTCACAAGAATCGAAGCACTCTGAGCGAAAATAGGTCATTGTATACGCAGAAATTTGCCGTTTCTGTGGAACTTTATTTTTGATGAAATTGTTCCCATGATTTGCGAGCTTCTATTTTGATATATATTATGTGTTTTTCATCGCTGAAGATAAATATCATAATCTTATTACATATATCCTGCATAATGGTAGTGGCATCTTCTCCAGACCATGACCACCCAGTTGTCAATTTCGAAAAGGAAATGCGTAAAACTTTCCCCCCCGGAACGTTAGCATCTTTTCATACACGCCATTCGAAAGAGCATCAAAAGTTATGTCTAGAACCATGATTTCAGGAGGATTAAAAAAACTGCATGAGAAAAATTTTTGAGTCCTGTGCGATCACATTGAACGATAATAGAGGTGAATATTAAGCCTAGCCATATATATCGATTTCTGCGAATGGGATTATCGATTATCGCTCCTAGTTGTTTGATCCTCCTGAAATCATTGTTCTAGACATAACTTTTGATGCTCTTTCGAATGGCGTGTATGAAAAGATGCTAACGGTCCGGGGAAAAAAGTTTTACGCATTTCCTTTTTGAAATTGACAACTTGGTGGTCATGGTCTGGAGAAGATGCCACTACCATTATGCAGGATATATGTAATAATATTATGATATTTATCTTCAGCGATGAAAAACACATAATATATATCAAAATAGAAGCTCGCAAATAATGGGAACAATTTCATCAAAAATAAAGTTTCACAGAAACGGCAAATTTCTGCTTATACAATGACCTATTTTCGCTCAGAGTGCTTCGATTCTTGTGAAATTATTGATTTATACATAACTTTTGATGCTCTTTCGAATGATATGTAACACAACAGGAAAAGAAAAAAATTGAAAAAAATTTTTTTTCGTAAAAAAATTATCGATTTTTCAAATTTTGACATTTCATTAATTTGTCACTTTTAAAATTTAATTTACACCTCAGGCTATGTGTGAAAAAAGTTTGAGCCCTGGGTGATCACTTTGAACGAGTTGTGCCGGATTCCTCAAATTTCACTGCGGTCTTAGAGAGAACGCGTTTTAAAACGCAGCACATATAAGGTCAAATAAGTTCTCGCTAATGCGGGTGAGCATCTCTGCATATCGTCCGGACCATGTCAGCAAATGGACATTTTAATATTTTAATATAGGCGTGTTAATCGAATATTGGGCAAAAAGCACGTCGGCACGCAATTTTACGAATTTCTGCACAAACCAGCTGCGAGAACCATAGGTCAAATGAGTTTCTCGCAGATATTTCGTGAAGAAATGCCTAAAATCGTGTGTCGAGGTGCACATTGTCCAATTTTCGATAAATTTACCAAACAAGAGGTCACAAATGGATGAAGCATTTAAAATTATCGTTTGAAGACATGGTCTGGACGCCATGCAGAAGTGCCCATCCTCGTTAGCGGGAACCTATTTGATCGTTGGCGAGAACCACATTTGGGAATGACCTGAACTCACATTTCCCGATCTTTTCAAAAATTTTATGGTAGATTCAGCATAAAATTCTAACCATAAAACTATTTTCAAAAGTTGCGGAATGTTTTTTTGAAATTTCGTCGTCCATAACAAAATTAATAAATAATTAATAAATAAGCAAAATTAGAAACCCAAAATGGATATCTCGTTTGAGATATACAGTCTACGACTTTTGAAGTCGAATGCTGCCGTAAAACGTTTAAATAATTTATTTTTATTTTTTTTTCGAAAATTATGAAAATTAAAAACTATTATTTAAAAAAAACATTCCGCAACTTTTGAAAATAGTTTCAGTTTCAAGATCGGGAAATGTGAGTTCAGGTCATTCCCATGTTAGCCTAGGATGCAGTGGAACTTACTTGAAAATACTCCTCGAGATGCGTCGGTCGTTTCCATCCACCATTTGACCGTCCCTGAATCAATAAGAGAAATAATTCGTTGCAGAAACAATCATTAGTTAGAAAAAAGGATTTTTTAATGTGGACACAGTGATATACCCTCATGTAATTAATAAACATTCTAAATGGCAATTCTATAGGCAATTCGTTAATCTTACTAATGAATAATAGCATTCCGATGACTACATAGACGTTCGCATTGATGCGTGACATATTTATTAATGATGAAACTACTATTACAGCACTTCTGATGGGACTAATCTATATCAAAGCAGTTAAATAGAGAGATTAATACCTGCATTTCAGAATGAAGCTGTTTCCCAGCGACTGCAATAGGATCGGATCGCCGGGGCCGTAAAGCGTTCCCGGATACAGAGAACACAGAGAACGAGCAGTGATGCGCCCTCTGAAAGAGTATGTTTGTACAACAAAACTTTAAATACGTCTTTGCAGCCCTTTTTTGATGTTATCAATATGCGTTGATCAGTAGCATACGCAATGAATGACATTACTTTCATCTAAATTACCGATCATACGTGGGCAGCATATTATAGAACTTTTCTGCACAGTGCTCCCGGGTCCGATTCGGACGGTTTGCAGAGTGCCCCCGTCTACAATCTCCGAAGGCTCGCAAAAAATAATTTCCGCGTTAATAAAGCGTAGTTTCTTCATGAATTTTTATCTCCCTTATTCAGTGTTACAGTACATCACAAAAAATGTGTGATAATTTCCATTGTTGACCGGAAATTATTCCATGTTGTTTTTCTCGTTTGGATAATCCGAATATAGATTCATTATGCACACACTTCGACACATGTGCAACTTCCCTTGAAGAGGCTTCTAGATTGTATTATCTCCCTCCCAATTTCGAGTTCCCAAGTCGAACGTGGTTTTTTTCGGTGATCAACTATTTTCACATCGTCTAACTGTTAAGATTTTCACTGATCTGTTGAAACTGCACCAAAAATAGTCCGGATCCTCAAACATCGATTTCAACGTCTAGAATTTAGATACAGCTCTCGAGTCCCCCGACTATCAGAAGAAGCGAAGAACCATGTTCGATTAGTCTCAGTCAGATAAATGTGTTGGTAAAACCGTAGTTACTTTTTTTTTAATTCGAATTTTTGGCTTGAAAAAGTCGGGAGCACTTTATTCGCTCATTTTCGAACAATACAACGTCTGTAAGCTACAGCAGTCGTGTTCCTATGCCGGCCACCTCCCCTGTTCTTAAGAAATCAAAATATTATAGCTGGACACCTAAAAAAATATACACTGAAATAACACTAAATGATCGGAAGCGATCACATATGTGACCAAGTCTCTGCTCCAACGATACCCGATACTTGCCGGTATATTACGGTATAATATCTGAATGGATGTTTGAAGGGGTTGCGAACTGATTACTACGGTAAGGTATCATCAGAGACTTGGTCACATATGTGATCGCTTCCGATTATTTAGTGTTATTTCAGTGCATATGTTTTTAGGTGTCCAGCTATAATATTTTGATTTCTTAAGAACAGGGGAGGTGGCCGGCATAGGAACACGACTGCTGTAGCTTACAGACGTTGTATTGTTCGAAAATGAGCGAATAAAGTGCTCGCGACTTTTTCAAGCCAAAAAGTCGTGTTTTTAGTCGGGATCACTGGAAATCTTTCGGGAGCACTCCCACGCTCCGGTTTTTGTGCATTTTAATGGATACTAAATATTCGCACATGCTAAAGCCAAAATTGGCACGCAATTGTGCGATATTATGAAGTTTAAAACAAATTTATGCCGAAAATTCGATTTTTTTATTTAAAAAATATTATAATTTGTGTTTTTTGAAGTTACTACGGTTAGCAACCGCAGGGGCAAAATTCAAGGTACTTCCTACCATTGTAATATTAAGCCTATCCCCTCATAATTCGAGTGCCGAATCGAATGAGAGCACAAAAAAATTAAAAATCACGAAAGAAAATAACATTAAGGCGTTTTCAAAATTGAACGAAGTTTCACTGATCCTACCGTATTTCCCATCAATGGACTGTTCAATGGGTTGTCCGACTGGGTCAGACTTTTTATTAAAAATATTTTTTCTTCACATTTTGCAGTTTTATACGTCCGATTCTCGGTATTTCCTGTGATTAAAGTTATAATCACCCTCGCCCTTCCATTTGTCCCTCTCCCCATTGGAATTGAACGGCGTTAGGTTATAAAGAAGCGCAATAGTCGAAATATGGATAAGGAGAAGAAAATATATTGGGGACACGGCATTAAAGTGGTCTGGAAGCTCAACGCGCGGAACATGGGGAGTGATTCGCAACAAAACTATCTTTCACAGGTCGCTGCGGACAAACGACCCATTGGAATTGAACGGCATTAGGTTAGAAAGAAGCGCCATAGTCGAAACATTGATAAGGAGAAGAAAAATGTTGGGGACTCGAAGTTAAAGTGGTCTGGCAAGCTTTTTTTTATGTAAAAAATGGAGTGGAAATAAAACATCAAAGTTTCAAGCGAGCAAGGGCGGCTGTAGTCGAACAAACACTCAGAATGGTTGCTTATGTTGTTGGTCATGTGCTCATACGAGAAACACAACAAAAAATTAACTTTATTAGCAAAAAAAGTCAAAAACAAAAATGATATACGAAAGAGGCGGGTTACTGTAAGCGCCTTTTGTGGCACACCATAATACCTTTTCGGAAATCTCGACTAGGACCGCACACGCGGTCCCACTTCGCGGATTTTAACTACGGTTTTATCAACCAATTTATCTGACTTTGAGACTAATCGAACATGGTTCTTCAGGACTACTGATAGTCAGGGGACTCGAGAGTTATATCGAAATTATAGACGTTGAAGTCGGTGTTTGTTTGGGGATCGTCGGTTCTTCTTC
Source organism: Pristionchus fissidentatus (assembly GCA_036245785.1). Taxonomy (NCBI): domain Eukaryota; kingdom Metazoa; phylum Nematoda; class Chromadorea; order Rhabditida; family Neodiplogasteridae; genus Pristionchus; species Pristionchus fissidentatus. Next base: position 29,856,637 of record BTSY01000003.1, on the reverse strand, counting down.
GCGTATTTCCGAATCTAGTTTATATCTTCCTGTTCCGTAGTCGGAACACTGGTGTTGTAGGATCCATTTGGCTGCGTACGGCTTGGTATTGAAGTTTCCGGACTATTTATGGTGCAGTCTCAACAGATCAGTGAGCGTCAATAATGAATCTTTCTCCGTCATTCATTATTATTTTCTGAGTTGCATAGTCCCCCCGACTGGTTTTCGCGGTGTGCAGAGTGCTCCCGGGGGGCCGTGCCCACGTATGTTACCGATATTCGCGTATAAAAAGGTAAAGGTAAAGTTACTACCGGAATCAAGAGGAATTTACATCGACAAGCGACTACTCTGCCGGGGCCTTCCATCCCCTTCGTTGGCGGTAAAAATGGTAGCAAAAAAAATAGTGGAACTCGCGTATACTAATCGATATAAGTCCGAATGTTTTACTATTTCTGCATTGATTTTAAGCGTAGCATTACATGAAATACGTTGCTTTCGCGCTATTAAATAACAAATTATAGATAATTAATGGAACTCACTTGGATACGAATACTCCATCTCCGTCACACACGGTACTCCTTTTTCGTTGAAGCTCAAAACCAATAGCATTGGAGAGGACGGTGGTCACTTTGCCACGAAGATCAGCTACACGGTGGGGAACCAGCGAGGACGAGGCCTTGAACTCATCGTCGAGCGTCTCCAGGACACGCTGAAGAACGAGCACGTTATACACAAGTTCCGGAAAAGACCCACTCTCGCAACGATTCTCTCCGAAATCAAATTGTAACACGGATCTGCCACAACCAATCACCGAACGCCCGAGCCGAAAGACCAACCTGCCGACCCATATTCCTCCCTTTGCCCACGAATGCGTTGGTGATAAAGTATTGGTACAAGCACCACTAAAATAACTAGTTCCTCACCTTCAATTCAGACGATACATCTGCGAAATCGACCAAAATAGTCTTGGGAATCTTCCTTGGGTCCGTTCGAAGAATTCTTCCGAGAAGAAGTGGGGTAAACCGACGAGCATACTCCTTCAAAACATTCATACGATTGAAACCTTGAAAGGACATACTGAATAAGTTAGAAATAGAAGAACTGTCAGCAGTTCAGCCGAAATAACATGAACAAAAGATGTATACATCGATGTAAATACTTTCAAAGTGTGTTTGCTTCAAGAAAAGTCGTAATCGTACCATCCTTAACGCAAAATAGCATCTGCTACATAAAGCTAGCCCGGCATACCTAACAAATGAATTAAAATAATAATTAATAAACGAGAAAATCGATAAAAATTTAAATAAAGCTAAACAAGAACAAAATTCAGAGGTATCAACTCTCACCTGGAAAACAAGCATACGGTAGCTTTTTGCTTGCCTGAGTATCAGACCTGAATGCGCTTGAAAAGAATGTACGCAGCTAACCTATATGCATTTTTCTTTTTTTCGAATTTTGAAAATGGTTTTTCCCCTTTTTTCACGCTAAATGATGTTAGTTCTCCCGTTCCTTATAGTGTATTGTACGTGTTTGATGTTATGTTCGCCTATTCTCCCTATGTGTGTAATATTCCGTTATGCAGAACTCTCGGACGGCGGGCAATCATGTCTTCGGCTCACCCTATCACCAAGAAGAAGAAGGCCGTCCAGGACGGAGTCTTCAAGGCTGAGCTTAACAACTTCCTCATGAAGGAGCTCGCCGAGGACGGCTACTCCGGTGTCGAGGTTCGTATCACTCGTAATTTTTCTCCTAAAACATGTTTTTCTCGTTTTCTAACTTCTACATAATTATCTCAGATCCGTCGTACCCCTGCTCGCGCCGAGGTCATCATCATGGCCACCCGCACCCAGTCTGTGCTCGGAGAGCGCGGACGCAGAATCAAGGAGCTCACCTCCGTCGTCCAGAAGAGATTCGGATTCGACGAGGGAACCGTTGAGGTTATTTTTCCCTTCCTTGCATGCTTATTGTTATTGTGTCGTGTTATTATTGCTCATTTCATATTTTCTCAGCTTTACGCCGAGAAGGTCTCCAACCGCGGTCTCTGCGCTGTTGCCCAGTGCGAGTCCCTCCGCTACAAGCTGGTCGGAGGACTTGCCGTTCGCCGTGCATGCTACGGAGTCCTCCGTTTCATCATGGAGTCGAACGCCCAGGGTTGCGAGGTAATTAATTACTATTTTGTAAAAGAAAATTAAGGATGTCAATACTTGTGTAAAATGATTATAATATTATTGTCTATGTTTTGGAAACTTGCTTCCGCATAAACTGAGACGTTATTACAGGTCATTGTCTCTGGAAAGCTCCGTGGTCAGCGTGCCAAGTCGATGAAGTTCAACGACGGTCTTCTTATCCACTCCGGAAACCCCGTCAACGACTACATCCAGCAGGCCGTCAGACACGTCCAGCTCCGTCAGGGTATGTAGTTCAATTGTTCTTAATTAAGCATTTATTTTTATGGAACAAATGCGGCTAACATTGATTGAAATTGCAAAGGAGCATTATATTATTTGCCAATATTTAGTATGCTTGGGCTGCGTTGAGTAGGAGGCTGAGGACGAAACCCTCTTTCACCAAATTAGCTGCCCTAAATTAATGGTTACCGTACTACTGGCGAATCAAATATGGTTTTCTGGTGTAGAAGATTTCCTACATTGTCCTGGTGTTAATATATTTTTACAGGAGTTCTGGGTATCAAGGTCAAGATCATGCTCCCCTACGACCCTACTGGCGCCTCCGGACCCAAGAACCCTCTTCCCGACCAGGTAATCTATTGATGGTCATATTATGAAATGCTTGGGCTGCGTTGAGTAGGAGGCTGAGGACGAAACCCTCTTTCACCAAATTAGCTGCCCTAAAGTAAAGGTTACCGTACTACTGGCGAATCAAATATGGTTTTCCGGTGTAGAAGATTTCCTACATTTTCTATTTTAAAGGTCCACATCGTCGAGCCCGCCGAGGAGCAGCCCATCGCTCAGCCCCATTCCGAGCACAAGCAGGAGCCCAAGCTCACCATCCCCGCTCCCGCGCCCGCTGTTGCTCCCACTCCCGCTTTTTAAGCAGAGTGTCGAATTGTTATCTACCCTCATCGCTCCTTTTGGAATGTTACATAAATTTGTTGTTATCTGAAGAAAGAAGTGATGATTTGAATGAGTTTGTTCTGACGCAAATATATCTGATTACAATAATGAGGGTTTGAATGGGGGAAGAGAAATTGATCGTTCCATTCACTTTCTCACTCGCGCTTCCTCCCAACCGGTGCTTCGTCTTCAGAGATGTGAGTCTCCTTGCAGTGTTGTTCAAGTTCGAGAACCTGTTTCGGTAGAATTGTCCGTTTCCCTATTCTTTTCACGCTCTATCATATCAGTGAATCATGCGCCCTTCAATAGTTGCTCTACATCTGACGCTCCTGCTAGCAGTGTGAGTTGAAAACCAAAATTGGAATGTGTGCTGCGAATGGCAATGAACGATCGAGTTAGGCAACATTGTGGTACTCGTTAACTGGTTTGATTCTCATTGCTTGGTCAAGATAACGTTGCGAACTTCGTAATCGATTAGTAGCGCCCATTTGTTCACTTCTCTTGACCCATAGTCGCAGAATGCCGAGTACTCGTGCTGCTCCAAAGCGACCTGCCGATTCGGAGGGAGAAACTACCTCCAAACAGGCTAAGCCCGACGACGACATCGAGTAAACTCATTGATTGACCTTCTCGAACCCTCCCCTTTCTTTGAAATGCAAGAGAGATTGGCACTGATAAGATAAATAGGCGTCCTTGTTGAGTTGACCCTCTCTCTCTTTCTAGTCGATTGTTTTACGTTTCAGTTGGTTGTGGTGGTTTGCCATTTCCCTGTGTTTTTGTGTTCACTGATCGATTGCAGGAAGTTCTCGGTTGCGAAGATGGCGTCCACGATCACCCGCCAGATCATCCACACCGCCAAGGCGCCCGCCGCCGTCGGACCCTACAGGTACGGTACGGGTACGGGTACGGTAGCTTACTCTACTGGTACGGTACGGCTCGCATACGGTAACTTACCCTATCGGTAAGTTACGGTTTATGCGCTGCTGTCGAAAGTAAGACAAAAAGGAATGTTAACGATACGATTTTTTGCTAAGAATGTCCCTTTCTGGTTCAATAAAACGTTTGAAGTAATGCGCAGGTGTGGAGTTGGTAACGACAGGTAACGGTAGATGCATGCGTAGTGCACACAATGTATCTGTACACTAGAAGAAATAGAATAGGCACACTCCAGACCGTGAAAACACCTCAAGATTATTGTGCAGGAGGTGTAGATCACTTATATTATCGATTTCTGGTTACCGTAGGCACTCAAAATTGTGTTCTTATTCATCGAAAAATGCGGCAAAAACTTTCGATCCTGGCAGGACTCGAACCTGCAATCTTCGGTTTAGGAGACCGACGCCTTATCCATTAGGCCACAGGACCACGCGGACACTGAGCTCGACGCGCCACTCACTAGGCGAGATGGCGAGAGAGAAAGAATGATGGGGGACGGGAGAGTAGTGCTCGTTTACTGCGTTGCGCGGTAGTAATTGTATTTATAATGTTTTATAACTATATTTTGTGGTAAAAGTTTTCACGTTAGTGGCAAAGTAACTTTTTCGATGAACATACTCGCTCGAGAGACATTCCTTTCGACGAAGTTATTGTTTCAGAACGGGTTTGGTAGATGCGAGTGCGAGTTAGGAGTAGGGGAAACAGCGTGTGCGAGTAAATGAGATGAGAAGCACTGGTAGAAGAACATACTATAGAAGGGAGTAAATGTATAAATAGTTGAAAAATATTTAATAATAAGGGGCAAATAAATATATAACTACCTGGGTTATGGTATCTGATAACATTATCGATTGATTGTTTGCGTTGCAGCCAGGCCGTGCGCGTTGGTGACACGATCTACCTGTCGGGATCGATCGGTTTCGTGCCCGAGACGATGGAGCTGGCCAAGGTTTGGGTTACGGTAGCTAGAAGTTACGGTAGCTCAATCGATAATATATGACTGATTATGCCGTATATGCCTAGTTTGCGCGCACACTGAGAAGCGCATTGTTCCGCGCATGAAAGTATGCTGAAGACGGAACTACCTTTACCTTTTTTTAAATATGAAATCATTCCTATTAATGATATTCTACAATGTGGGCACGGGTTACTGTAGCTAGATGATACGATATCTAGAAGGTACGGTAGCTCTCGATAACATCCATTGACAATAGGCAATCAAACCTAACGATATTCTGCATCGCTTTTCTCTTTCCCGAATAAAATGTACGGTCGGTGGCGTGTTTGTTGCAATATCGTTTCTGGGCATGTTGATGCTGTGGAAATCGATATTGGCTGATTACGGTATTGTCGGGTTACGGTAACTGTTCAGGGCGGCGTGGAAGCCGAGGCACACCAGGCGCTCAAGAACATCGGCGAGGTGCTCAAGGCCGCCGGCGTCGGATACGGAAATGGTACGGTAGATTGGGTTGATCGGATTATGGTAACTCGCAGTTTTCGAGTACTGTAGTAGGCCTATGGATGAGCTCTGATTCGCACGTACCATTGTACCACTTGAACTTATTAGAAATACTCTGTGACTATAGGGTAATATTACTGCGAATATTATTGCAAAATCGATATTTTGCTGGCAATACGATTGTAATTGCTCTATTTCTACAGTACTTGAGCAATTTGCTATATTTGTTCTCGCTGTTAGACTAATGACAATGCAGTTCAAAGTATGTTGCAGTATTCTTACTTATTTTTGTTAGTTAGAACAAAGTAAGTTGCTAGGTATTTACCATCATACAATACGTGGAGAATATACTGCAATAAGCTCAAAAGTTACTATCGGACTTCCTGATGGTTACCCAATGTACTTAATAGTAATATCACTCTTCATTCATAGAGAATCCAAAAAATAATACTTAAAAACGACATGCATCTGATGAATATTAGTTGGGTTATTGTATTTATCTGGTGTGCTATCGATCAATAATTTGTTTGCAGTCGTCAAGACTACGGTGTTGCTCAAGTCGATCGACGATTTCGCGCGCGTGAACGCCATCTACACGGAGTACTTCACGGAGAAGTACCCCGCCAGAGCCGCCTACCAGGTATACGGTACACTGAACTCGATTGGGGGGGGGTATGGTAGCGCAGCCGAGCGATGTATAACGAGCGAATGCTTTAGCTGTATATTATAGATTAAAAGATACGTGTCCGATTGTTTAGAGTGTGTATTTCACTGATGATTACTCAGGCAGATATTACAGGAATATTACGGAGACCATTGTTGATTATGGTGGCAGAGCATCGACTAATTATAAGGGATACGATAGTAGTAATAGTAATTCTTGCGGGATATTGGCGCAATGTATCCCTTAAGTGAATACGGTATTTCGATATGCATTGATTGAGGTGTAGAAATAGTAGCGGGGGTACGGTAGCTGCAGAATTATTGGACTAGAAGTAGAGCTACTCTTGTAACACCAGCTGCGATATCAATAGGTTGTTGTCGTTGACGATTACTGTGCCTTGATTGATAAATGTTACCGTAATCTCCGATCGATTATACTATTAACGTTCATGGGTCACTGTAGTCAACGATCGATGCTATAATAAACGTTGTCTGTTACTATAGTCAGTAATCGACACTTGTATTATCGTTTTCGGGTTACTGTAATCTGCAACCAATAATGTTACCGTAACCCTTCCAGGTCGCCGCTCTGCCCAAGAACGCGCTCGTCGAGATCGAGGCGATCGCCGTCACTGGCAAGATTGTCGACGTCTAAAGATCAAAGATCAATCGATATATCGATCGATTGTTGATCCCCCAGGCTTCATATGTGTAGCGAATCTAGTACTGCCCACACACCCCCTCCCCTCCCCTGCTATCAGCCCCACTTCCAACATCATAATCAAGTGTTGCCCCGATACCACACGTCCGCTTCGTATTGTCGTTTGAGATATTACATTTATAAAATGATACGATCATACCAAAAAGCCGAATATCGAACTTTCGTTGTTTACCATACAGGAACATTGGCGACCCTCTCGCTTTTGCGTGCTCTCTCGTCTCGGTAAACACAGGAAGTCCGAGTTCGACATTTTGTTTGATATCATTTTGTAAATGTGATACATGTTCACTGTCCCCCGTTCCGAAACACGGAATTCGTTGTGCAGGTTTGAAATAAATACGATGCTATAAACGCTGTTGTGCTGTTCATGGATGCGTGCAATGGTCAGGAGCACCCCGAATGTACTTAGGTAACACTATTGATTTATTGATTGCACTTATTATTATTATTGGAATGGTGTCGCTAATGGAATACGGTAAGAGATTTGATCACGCAACTCACGACAGTGGGTGTGGCTGCCTGCTAAGAGCAAATGTATCTCATTCCCCGAAAGCACACGAAACCTCGCAAAAAAATGCACTTAATGGGCATACCATTTAGTATTCACTTGGGAAATAGGTTTCATAGGCGTAAAAAATAGGGCAAAAATTTCGACCCTGGCAGGACTCGAACCTGCAATCTTCGGATCCGAAGTCCGACGCCTTATCCATTAGGCCACAAGGCCACGAGAGACAAGCGCCTTGCGTGACACTAGACGCTGGGGCGTTCCCTCTCGCCCCTCTCGCCCCCTCTCCCCGCTATTTTCCCCTGCGTTCGCCCCCTTCTCTCTCCTTCCTCAGAAAACTCTTGAGAATTGAGGGAGGAGGGGGGTCTAGGTTTCCGGTTTTCGACTCCGGGAGTAAAATAGTCCCTCTCCCAATGATTCCCTCTCGGACAATGGGGGCAAAGGGCCAGGAATTGTGTTTAGAGGCGGCGAGGGAGGAAAAAGTGATCGAACTTCACTGTTGTGCGCACTTCCCGGAAACACAAGAACAACTACGTGATTTCTGTGTGCTTGTGTGCCGAAAGTGGCGGGTTTTGCGTTTCCTTCCTCAGATTATCGATTAATTCCTTAGAATATTGATTGATTTAGGTGAAAAACACGCGTTTGGCCGCAGTTTCTTCGGTGTACTTCGGTGTCTTCGGTGTACGGTTTACTGCGGGATGTGAGGGAGGCCGAGCTGAGAACTGATAGAGAAAAAGAGAGCGGATCGGTAACTGTTCCTATCTCGCTGACCCCCTATCAATTGATCTCCTCTCTTTCTCCCTTTTGCTGTCAGCTAGAAATCGAGAACAGTAGCCCCAGCCACTTTCTAGGGTGCTGAAAAGGGGAAATAGCTGTACTCCCCCCTTTTCCAACCGTATCTTTTTCCAATTGTGCGCTTTACGTTTTGTCAGATTCTAAAACCGCAATCGTCCCCTTTTGATCCTGCCGGCGCTGTTGTTGTTGCTTACTAGAGTGCGAAATGTGAGACGACGCTCTCTTCATTTCACGCACTCTCTCGACCGGTCGGTAGTTGAGAGAGTGTGCGAAATGAAGAGAGCGTCGTCTCACATTTCGCATTGCTCACTGCTTTGCATGTGCATCTCTCAAACTCCGACCATCTCTAACGTGCGCTGCGGTGCTTTTCCAGCCATTTCACGTGGTGATGTGTTTGTGGGCGGAAATATTCAGTGTGCTTGATTCTGATCTGAGGAGGATACCCCCCACTTTGTTGTTTATTTGATATTTATTTGATCTGTCGCCCGCGCGATAGCAGAAAACTGATCACTACAAATTCCTCTAAAAATATCCCCAAGCATCTCAATTTCGGGATCCACCCAAATATAATTGTTAATTATCGATTTATCGATTAATTAGTGGCTACGGGGCGACCTCGGGACACTAATTTGCCTACTTCCGTCTCATTGTGTGTGTGTGTGTCCCTCAAACCATTGGCTCCTGCTCACATTCATATTTAGATGCAGTCGCGAGATAAGCTCTACCCCGTCACTTTGCGAGCTCCTTTCTGCGCATTGAATGTGACTTGTGATTTATGACGGTTTTGTATGGGAAATGGCTTTTGAAAAGTTCGGAAAGCCCCGGTTTCCCCTTGAGCCAATAGTGGTGTTAGAGCGCACTTTCATTGTATAGGCCCGCAGTATCTCCTTTCCGCGTGCGCATTGTTCGAGAGATTTATGGAGGTTTTGTGCGGGCGCTGGAACGCTTCGTCTAACAGTCGAATTTCGAAACTGTAGAATTTTCCAAGCCTACAGAAGGGTATCAAGGCGAGATAATTTGCGAACTCTATCTTGCCTCTATCTCATTTCTTGAGGGCTGGAATCAGGAGATCTGCTCAAAGGTTCCAAGTTCCCTCGCCTTCTTCAAGTGCCACACCGGCAATGCAGCTTGCACTCTTTCTCTTCTTTCTTTTTTTTCTCTTTCGACGATTTCTCCCTCTGAACTTGCGCGAGAACATCCTCACCTGACCTCAGATTTGAAAACTCCAGAAAGGGATCAGGGGCGAGAGAGTGTGTGAAAGTGAGAGCCCCTCTATTTTTTAGCCGCTGACCCCTTCTTGGACGGTTGACTGGTGGGTTGAGGGATGCAAGCTAGATGCAAAAAGGTGAAATGCGCATTTCCCTCGCACGTTGCAGTTTCACCACGGTTGTTCCTTGCGAAACTGGACAGAATCACTAGTCGGTTCCAAATGCCTGAAAAAATTGCCAAAAAAGTGTGCTGTCCGTGACTGTGCTCTCACAGTTTTATTTCTGGGTGCACTACCGTATCCCACATTCATGGCGATCACGAACTGCGTTTCCAAACGGCGGCGGCATTTCGTGCCAAGTAGCACCGCGTGTTCGTGTGTGTGACCTGCTGATTACTCTCGGGATTACGGTGCTTCTTCTCTCCTCTTTACCTATTCTCTCTCTCTCTCTCCTATTCTCTTCTCGCCTCCTCACATTTTTTTAGTTCCTCTCTCTCCCGTTTGCTATTTCCGTCGATCACATGTTTTGTCGAAATTGTGTATTAATATTGTATTTATGCAATATTATAACAATTTAAAATTAGGCACTGAACCACTGTTGACCTCCTCGTCAGGAAGTGCCCTTATGGTTCCAAATCTCCAGAAAGGGGTCAAAGAGTATGCAAGAGTGAGAGACCCCCTCTCACTATTCTACACTCTTTCACACCCGACCCCTTTCTAAAGCTAGGCGACCGTGCGTTACAGAGTGCAATATTAAGCCACGCGCTTCTAGGTTTCACCCGCTACTCTAAGGTTTTGGTGAGTGGCTTCGAATTGATTTTTATGTTCATAAACCTTTCATAAAGTGTAAATATGCCTCTTTTACCCAAAAAAAAAAGAGCGGTGATGTGGGGCTGTATGCGTATTTTTGACTAAAACGAGTCAAATGATTCCAAATCTCCTGAAAGGGGCCATCAGCGAGAGATTGCGTAAAAACAATAGAGTCTCCTTGTGCCCAAATGCAACCACCATTCCTGATCCTTTTCTGGAGATTGCACTGGAGATCGTAGTGATACGGAAGAGCAAGACGAACGTTCGAACGTGAGCGTTACATATCAGAAAATTTTGCCCACGCGCTTCGCGGTTTCACTCGCCATTCAAACCCGCTGGGCGTGGCGTGGATTTGTTGCACGATTGGAAGCCGGATTTACATATTAGTGAATATTATTGATTGTTCCTATTAGATCCGACTGCACGAGGTTCCTCCACTTATAGGAAATCAAAATGTCTGTCTGTTTGTCTGTCTGTCTGTCTGTCTGTCTGTCTGCCTGTCTGTGTGTTGGTTTTTTTCCGTGCGCGTGACGGACATTTTTTTTTCGCATTTTCCATATAAATCGCTTCAAAATCTCTTCTTCCCAGATCCTTTTGCATATGATAACCGACCAGAATACCTTTCAAATTTTTCAAAATTTATTTAACCAAAACCATAGCCAAGTGGGCTACGAGCCAAACTTTGAATCCGAGACCTCCATGTTCGACCCCCGCCGCGGGCAAACCTTTTGCCGCATTTTTTTCGCTAGTGCCAGAAGCCCTTCTAGCACGTTCTTGAGTTACGTGAAACACGTTTTCACCTGTTTTACCGAGATTTTTAAACTTTTCGAAATGATTCGTCGAGCGTAGGGGATCAGAGGAAAAGTGTTTTGCGATATCGGAAACGTGTTTGAACGTGTTCTAACACTTTTAACGTGAAAAATCGAAAATTTCGAAAAGTTTCCAATTCATTACTAGAGCGTGGTGGAGCACAGGGAAAGTGTTTTGCGATGTCACAAAGATGTTCGAACACGCCAGGGAAATCAACACACGGTATCCTGCGTTTCCGCTGAGAGCGATCGAAAAAAGTTGCCACTACGCCACTTCGATCGCTCTCAGCCTCACGAGCCTTTTGCAACGGAATAAGCCAGTACTCATTCTAGAGATTAAAATTCCCCAACATACTAAGCTTTCCCTGGACCTTCAAGCAAGCTACCGAACTCCCCCTGGACGAAACCTGCACCCAGATTTATGCATAGAGCGTAGTGTATTTAACCTCAACACGGGGGTGTATCATTTTAGAACTGTATCGTTTTAGAACTGTATCGTTTTAGAACTGTATCGTTTTAGAACTGTATCGTTTTAGAACTCAATTTTGAAATTTCAGCTAGGTCATTAGTAAGGCACTTCTTAATATTGATTAGCTTACTGTAATTTTTCTACCGTATCCTGAGCTACCATAACCCGGGCGACGTTTCCCACTGCACAATAATTGCACAAATCGCTAGTATAATGACCTAAATCATTAGTTGAGATACCTAGCATAATCAATAAAGTTTCTACCGTATGTCTACAGTATCCTTCATTTACCGTAACCCGGGCGACGTTTCCCACTGCACAATAATTGCACCAATCGCTAGTATAATTCCCCAAATCATTAGTTGAGATACCTAGCATAATCAATAATGTTTCTACCGTATGCCTACAGCATCCTTCTTTTACCGTAAGCCGGGCAACGTTTCCCACTGCACCACAATTTCACAAATAGCTAGTAGTGTGTCCAGTATCAGCGTTTGACGTACTTATAATAATCGATTAACCTTTTAAAAATATTCATACAGTATCATCGGCTACCATATCCCGGGCGACGTTTCCCAAATGCACAATAATTGCGGATGCGGTCACTTGAAGGTTCTTATCGTTGGGAATGTCGATGGGGATACTTTGGAGTTTGTTTGGTATGAAGTTTTGTGATTTTCTGCCATTTTTCATTCGTCGCCCAGCCACACCACATTTTAAAAACGTTCTATTTCTTACGTAAAATCAATGTATAAATTAGGATCAATTTATTTGGAATACTTTTCTACAATTCCCTCTCTGTTTCTATCGTTGAATGTATGTGTTATCGGATTCATCCAACAGTACCACGGAAACACCTGAGGTGTATACCGATTGGTTGAAGTTTCAATTTTAAATTTATAAAATGATTCGATCATAGCAAAAAGCCAACACACGAACTTCCGTTGTATACAAAACATGATCGTTGGCGATTCTTTCATTTTTGTTGTTCTATCTCTCGCCTCGCTAATCACAGGAAGTACCGTTTTCTCATTTTATGTGAACATATCATTTTAAACGTGTGTTGGCTTTTTGCTATGATCGAATCATTTTATAAATTTAAAACTGACAACTTCAACCAATCGGTATACAACTCAGGTGCTTCCGTGGTACTGTTGGATGAATCCGATAACACATACATTCAACGATAGAAACAGAGAGGGAATTGTAGAAAAGTATTCCAAATAAATTGATCCTAATTTATACATTGATTTTACGTAAGAAATAGAACGTTTTTAAAATGTGGTGTGGCTGGGCGACGAATGAAAAATGGCAGAAAATCACAAAACATCATACCAAACAAACTCCAAAGTATCCCCATCGACATTCCCAACGATAAGAACCTTCAAGTGACCGCGTCCGCAATTATTGTGCATTTGGATATGGTAGCCGATGATACTGTATGAATATTTTTAAAAAGTTAATCGATTATTATAAGTACCTCAAACGCTGATACTGGACACACTACTAGCTATTTGTGAAATTGTGGTGCAGTGGGAAACGTCGCCCGGCTTACGGTAAAAGAAGGATACTGTAGGCATACGGTAGAAACATTATTGATTATGCTAGGTATCTCAACTAATGATTTGGGGAATTATACTAGCGATTGGTGCAATTATTGTGCAGTGGGAAACGTCGCCCGGGTTACGGTAAATGAAGGATACTGTATACATACGGTAGAAACTTTATTGATTATGCTAGGTATCTCAACTAATGATTTGGGGCATTATACTAGCGATTTGTGCAATTATGGTGCAGTGGAAAACGTCGCCCGGGTTACGGTAAATGAAGGATACTGTAGACATACGGTAGAAACTTTATTGATTATGCTAGGTATCTCAACTAATGATTTGGGTCATTATGCTAGCTATTTGTACAATTGTGGTGCAGTGGGAAACGTCGCCCGGGTTACGGTAAATGAAGGATACTGTAGACATACGGTAGAAACTTTATTGATTATGCTAGGTATCTCAACTAATGATTTGGGGCATTATACTAGCGATTTGTGCAATTATGGTGCAGTGGGAAACGTCGCCCGGGTTATGGTAGCTCAGGATACGGTAGAAAAATTGCAGTAAGCTAATCAATATTAAGAAGTGCCTTACTAATGACCTAGCTGAAATTTCAAAATTGAGTTCTAAAACGATACAGTTCTAAAACGATACAGTTCTAAAACGATACAGTTCTAAAATGATACACCCCCCCTCAACACATCCCGGCTAGTTCTTTACGTATCTTTCACATTACCCCCCAACGGAGTAGGAGGCGAGAGAAACATAGCTTGTGCGTGGGGAACTTTCAAATTTGCGCGCCTGACCCCTTTCTGGAGGTATCCACACTCTATCACTTCGGCGCCGTCTCTGCAGATTTGATAAGTCGGACAAAGACAATTGGCAATTTGAAAATGATCTCGGATGTGAATCCACTTAGCACACGAAAGGGCCAGAATGAGAGAGTGTGCAAAATCAAGATTCCCCCCCCCCTCCCTCAATTTCACCGTCTCGCTTCAAACCCCTTTCTAGAAGGTTGACTGGCCTGAAGGATCATGTGCACCCATCCAAGCTACACCTCGATTCTATCTACCCATTTCACACATTTCCATCGATTTCTTTTATTTTGCAAAATTCACCGTCCCGAACAAGCTACACACAAAAACTGTCACCCTGCCTTCTATGTTTGCCCCCTCTTTCTAGTCTGTTCACACCATTTTTCCTGTCTTTTCTTGACATCGTTCCTATTCCGAGCATGCTCGAGAAACCGAATTGTTCCCGTCGAAGCCACTCTTTTCTGTCTAGACACAGGAGTGTTTGCTTCCGCTCCCGAACTGTCAAACTAAAAATAGTGTGATTTTAGAAGAGTACAAACATTCTAGCTGCCCGTTTCGGGAGTGTCAGCAATTTTCCCGAAAAGAGCGTGTCTGGAAATATTTTAGTAATTTTCTTCGAAAAGTTAGCAAGAAACGGAAATTACAGAGAGCCATTTAAAAAATAGTACGTGATTTCGAGAGTGCGGCGAAAACATATTACAGAATAATGAATTATCTAAATTAATTATTTTATTCATGCTATTTTCTCTCTGCCAAAGATCGTGTCATGTCGAAGGTGTATACGGTAGCATACTTCTAGGATGTGTTCTCTTGGGGCATTCTCGTTTCATCCCTGTTTGTTCTGTCTTGGCCGAGGCGAATACGTCATTAAGAAAAGGAGAAAAACAGATATGGCCAATGAGAATATTGAGCAAATTTGAGACAGCTCCTTATTGATTTTACATAGTGTTTACTAATCATGGGCGCTCATAATGGGCATGCAACACATTGTGGTGGACAAAGCCGTAAAATTACCCGAAGAACGTACTCAACTAAATATCCTGCAAATTTCTAATTTCAAGCAAGACAGTTTCCCGTTTCGCAAACCCTACTTATCTCCCAATATCCCCTGTATAGTCTAATAAATTGTCCCGGCCCATCATGATCTCCTCTCTCTCTCCTGTAATATCCATCTCCGTTCTGCGTCATAAATCAATCTCTCTCCCCTCTCTCTTCATTTCTCTTTCTCGGATCTCCACCCCGCCAGATCTGATAGGGACATTTGTCTTCCGAGTATAGAGAGAGGGAGTGGATGAGTGTTCTTTGGTATGGAAGGCGGTTACAGAAATTCTACTATAGCAAGTGCTGCAACATCAACTTTGTCTCTTGCGTGAAACATGACTCCACGGTGTCTCCGAAAGCCTGGTCAACTGCGTTGCCAGAGGGAGGCTAGCAAAAAATTCCAAACAGAGAAATGATTCCAAACCGATAGACCGGGATCAGGCCGAGTGAGTGTGCGAAAGTGATGCTGCGCAAATTTCATGGGTGGAATTCCACCTTCTGAGGATGGCAAAGTCGTGTAACTCAACTCAAACTGAACGAAATCTCTCCAATCAAAAAGGAAAATGTTCCTAACGTGGCTTGCAATTCCTGTATCAAGTTTGGAAGTTGTAGCTTCACTAGGAAAAAAGTTATGAAAGGATGCATAAAACTGATTTGCACCTTGCACGCCATGAAATTTGCGCAGCATGAGAGAGCCCCTCTCGATTTCGCACGCTCTCTCACTCCAAAGCCGTTTCAGTAAGGTAGGCTGGTCTGTTGAATGATGTCCCCTCTTCTTCTTCCTATCAGATTGCAAGTGTTTGCAACGCTGCTCTTTAGCTACACATCATTCCACGGCCCGGCCAACCTTCCAGAAAGGCCTTTGGAGTGAGAGAGCGTGTGAAATCGAGAGGGACTCTCTCACTTTTGCACACCCTCTCGCTCTAACCCTGGTCGGTAGGTTTGGAATCATGTGGCTAGAACTAGCCAGACGGCAACATCTGTGCCAGACCCCATGCTGACTCATCTACGCCGCTATTTTACGCCTCCCCCAGAGATCGACGAGGGATCAGAGATCCCACCACCTCAGGGCATATCTTGTTAGTCCGCGCCCCTGCCCCAGGCGGTTGGCACCGAGCCAAGAGAGCAATGACGTCACGTGATCGCCCTCAGGTTCATGGAGCAAGCGTCTGGCTCTCTCCATTTCACAGGCTCTCTCGCACTAGCTGACCGATGAGAGAGCGCGTAGAATGGAGAGTGTCTGACCATTACTCGGTTCTTGGCTACGTGCAGAGCCCACCTCGAGTGCCGGTGATCAGATAGGTTTCACAACTAACTCTAATTGCGATGAACAAGCAATGTACAGTGATTCAATCGTTCCAGCTACTAAAAAAACAAAATAGAAACAAAAAAAAAACAAAGTGGGAAACATGAAATTTAGTTGTCACTATTTATACAAGTGCAATTCTACTGTCAATTTCCTGACATTTTAACGTTTCACAAATCTATGATCCCATTTTATAAAATGTTCACTCTCCAATAAGAGATAACAGGCTCGCTTCAGAACGCTACACTACATTCTGCTCTCACCCCACTTCCAGGATTGTAATTAGCAACATTCTCGAAATTCTGGAGAGGCAATGAATTACGCGTGTCGTCGTGAGAAGTGGCATTTTCGAAAATGCTTATAACAAACTAAAGTCGCCCCTCTGGGGGTTGTGACTCACGCCCAGTCGGAAATTGGGCAATCGTGCGACCTTTAGCCATGCGGAATTTCTCTCTCGGCGAACTTTTAAGGGGAAAAAGTCTGAACATTGGGCACATTGTGATTAGTTGTCACAGCAGGCGAGCCACATTTTGAGCTTATCTTTTGGAAATTAGCGGAATAATTTACAAAAATGATTCACATTTGTCTACCGTGTGATGACATCGCTTGTGTCGTTAGATCGAATAAGCGTATTCGCGAATAACAAAGGGTGTTCTGCGAATGAGAATGGATCATGCGCGAATAACCTTAGTTATTCGCGAATAAAATTATTCGTTCTAACACCACTTCTCGCATCCATTGTCCGATAAATAAGCTCCAGAAAGGGGCTCGTTTCCTTTTGCTTATTGTTGCGCCACGCATGATCCCAGAGACTAGCCAATCCGTCGGAACGGTTGAAGGGTAGCGCGCAAAATCGAGAGGGATCTCTCTCACTTTTACATACTATTTCACACAGAACCCATTCTGGAGGTTTAGAGTCATGTGTTCTCATGATAAATAATGCCGCGACTATAAAACACAGCGAAAACACGATTGACCTTCCATCAGCCCTCTCTCATCCGGATCTTATTATTACAGCGTACGCGAAAACCAATCACTTCCCTCCATCCCTTCCCCCCTCCCAGACAGTGCGTATTGTTTCTCTGATCCCCCCGATCTCTCCTCCCTCCTCCCATACACCCACCTCCTCTTCCTCTCCTTCCCTTCCTTCCTCCCTTCCTCCTTCCTCCTTCCTCCCTTCCTCCCCATCCTCCCACCTCCCCTGCCCCAACCACCTCCCGTTTTTTGTTCTCATCTCCCCTCTTACCGTCACTTTCACTGTCTCTCCCCCCTCTGCCCAAAACCGTTTCTGCTAGTTTTACAGTGCGCGCGCAATGTTGCGCAGCAGCAGGGCGCAACATTGCGCGCAACACTAATCGACCGTATGTGTCTACCGTACCCCTCCTCACCACCTATCGATAACTCACTTTATTCCCTCTCTCTCGTGCTCATTTCGATCTGCGCACGCATAACTTCTTCAGTGGTGTCCGGGGGCAATTCCTGTTCTCTTGCTCTCCCTCCTTTCTCCCACCGTCTCTCTCTCTCTCTCTCTCTCTCTCTCCAGCTCTCTCTCTCCAGCTCTCTCTCTCTCTCTCTCTCTCTCTCTCTCTCTCTCTCTTCCCCTCTACTCCCCCCACCTCCCTCCCGAACTGAGAGCGAGAGCACAGGAGGGCCCTTAGGCGCTGATTGCACGTATTATCGATTTATTGCTTCTTAACCCGTCGGCTACCGTAGCCTGCTCACAACAGTTGTCTACCGCTAACTAAGTTTTTTTTGTCGCAATGCAAAATTGACTGAATTTCGCAAAACTGTCTATTTTATGGCGCGAAATTTGAAATTGTCCCGATCGGGGTCGGTCCGCCGGTGATACCTTATCGAGTTCGCACACCGCCCGTCGTTCTCTCCCTGATATCTCCGCCTGCCGCTCTCTCGATTCCGCGCACTCTCTCGCCGTCTGTTTCTCTGCACCCTCTCACTTCCGCACGCTCTCTCGCCCCCACTTGTTTTGCGCTCCGTGTGAACGTCGCAGAAGAAGCTGCTTACATACCGTAACCTCTCTCGTGACCTCCAACGATTATCGATTGGTTATCGATTTTCCCTTTCTAAAAATCGAATTTTGTGGGCACCTACGTGATTTTTGCTACATTCTAGGGACAATAGGCGAGCGGCCCGGTAAGTGGATACACCTATAGTGCGCTTCGGGCGGCGGGTACTCACATTCTAGAACACTTTCGCCCCTCTCTCTCTCTCTCTCTCTCTCTCTCTCTCTCTCTTTCACTCTCCCACCCTTTTTCTCGACTCTTGCAAACCAGACCGGTCAGCGGTCACTCACTTCGCCCTAAGGAATGCGATTGTATGCGAGCGTTTCTCTGAGCCCAACCTTTTTTCCGAACCTACCGTATTATGGCTTTTCTTTGAAACCCCAATCTCCCGCGGTGCAAATTCGGTGCAATCCATTAAATGACCTTTGTTCTCTTATCTTCTCAATAATCGCTCGTATACGCTCAGACTGTATACATTTCGTGAAACCCCAACCCACCGAGATCCTACCATCGCACAAGTTTTTTGCTTTTAAATTATCGTTTCACTGTTTCCGTGAATTCCCAATACGTCCCGAGTTTCTTCGTCCCGAGATATGAGCAGGAAGCGCGCGTAAATCGATCATTTCACGCGCGGGCTATAATTGCGCACCGTGCCCTAAGGGTGCGGTTTGCGCGCGTATACCGCGCGTAAACTCGCGCCGCACCGCGCCCGACTACCCGGTTCTGCCGCCCCTCATTCACTCTTTCTCTTTCTCTACCCGCTCTCCTCAATTCACGCACTCTCTCTTATCTCCCTCTCTCACATTAATGATCTACCGCGTAATGATGTCATGCTTGCTTATCACTTTCCCCATTACTCATTGTGCGCCCGGAAGCTGCCTGCTTCACTGATAAAAAAGGTTAACAAATCTCGGGAAAGGGGTCAGGGGCGATAGAGTGTGGGAACGTGGGAGAGCCTCCGACCCCTTTCTGGAGGCTTACTGAGATTTGGGTGATGATAAGCACCCATTGTTTAACTCGGGTTCGGAAGATCAGGCAACTCGTTTACTCTCTGACACTAGCACAAACTACGTGTTGGGAAGTGAGCTCTGATCATCTGTTAACTATTATCTGTTAGCTTAAGTGTTAACCATCTGTCAGCGCTATGACTAAGTCGAGGGAGACGTAGTCAAATAACCGTTCCTGCGCAGCTTTTCCACGCGTAAGCACAACTAATTTTATTTTATGTATTTATTTATTGTAGATGCTCAAAGATGTACACATCAATTTGCAAATAGACTAAGTTGCATTAAAGATTGGGGGAGAGCAATATTTACTCCGAAGATAGGCCGCTTACTATTATCTTGAACGGATTTCACTGGACCTCTGTCTGATTTTTAAAACGCGTTCGAAAAGCGTTCGAAAAGCACGTCCTCGAAGTCGAACCCAGCGGTTCCGCGCGTCACCTTCAACATAAGAGAAGAGTAGGTGGATGAACTTTCGATCTTCCAATCACTATCAATGCTACGCAAACACGCTGATTTTCAGTAGTCATCACTGAGCGTTTGATCGAAGTTTATCATCACTGCGTTACGTTGGCATCGTGCCAAGCCTTTCTCTGACCGTCTGACTCTCTCGTTTTGTGCGATCTCTCCCTGCCTCATGATTCTAAACCCACGGACAGGGGACACATTGAGAGAGTGTGCAAAAGTGAGAGAGTATGTAGGGTGACCGGCAATTAGATTGATGTGCTGAGTCCATCGCCCAGTTGCCTGAGTCACACCCTGATTTGACCCTGATAAGCTATCACTGCGTCGATTTTCACGTAGGCCGGCCCGGCCGGGCGAGGTTTGCCCATCAGTGTGTATGTGTGTTTTCTCTTCACGATGGCCACACCAACTCAAATAGATCTAGCAAACTCTCTTCATTTTGCACGCTCTCTCGTCGATTAGAGGCGTTTAGAGATAAGGCGGAAGTGAGAGAGCGCAGAGATATAAACATAACAGGGGTGATAGGGGGATACTGATATAACTGATAGGGAAACGGGGTGGGGGTGGGCAGAGAGAGAGAGAGAGACCATTCATAACAGGAAAGAGGGAGCAAAAGCGTTCACTTTTCGCCCAATTTCTGGTTCCATAGGCGCGAACCTTTGCACGGTTGTTGGGAACCGTCCACCTTTTCTATCAACCCCCTACTTCTATTTCATCATCATTATGTAATATCGTCATTTTTTAATCGTTGCACGCGGTTATAGGGCACTTTCATTAGCGCAATGTTTTATTGCGTCATCACTAGCCAATCTCTTTAATCTCTCTCAATGAACGACGGTTCCAAACCGGGCAGAGCTCATTTGTTTCAGCACATTCCTTTCTTTCTTTCCGCCTCTCTCTCACTCTCTCTCTCTCTCTCTCTCTCTCTCTCTCTCTCTCTCTCTTTCTCTATCTTTCCGACCTTGCCTTTCCCCCTCCTCAATTCTCTTCTCTCTCTTACTTGCTCATAACTTTTATTCTCTACTACTACTATTACTCAAGAGAACGAGAACTGTTCCACTTTTTGCGCGCATTCCGGGAACCACCCGGGCATTATTCCGGTCCGCGCGTGCCCGATCGATTCCGCCGCATTGCAGACTTCCGCTCGTTAGCGTCGAGTGGCTGCAGAAGCCGCTGCCGCACCCACAACACATGCGGGAAGGAGGAGGCACCCTGCTAACTCTCCTGCTCCTGACCGTAGCCGTCGCCGGTGGGTTACGGTAGTCGACAATTATCGATCGATGGGTACTGTAGGTTACGGTATGGATTATCGATTGATTACGGTAGATTATCGATCGACTGCGCAGGCCTGCGACAGACGGAGGAGGAGCAGCGCTTCGACGGCTACTACAACAATGTGGACAACAAGGACTGGGGATCGGTCGGTGAGTGTGCGCAGGGCGACGTTTCCTAATCGAGCGCACGCAATGCAAAAAGACCGCATTTTTGATCTTGGTGTGGAGTGATCCTCGTGCACGCAATGCAAAAAAGTCGTGATTTTGGCAAATTCGTAATCGTCGGCCGCGCAGGTTCACGCTTGTACCGCGACTCGACGACTGCCAACTACTACGATGGCGTCTACCGCATCGACGAGTCGCTGCCGTCCGCTCGAGCCATTTCTGATCTCGTGTTCAAAGGTAGTTGTTGAGTAGTGATGATGTAATATTGTGTTGCCTAGTCTACAACCGTGTAATAAGCATGCAATTGTGATGACGCAATGCTAATCGTTAAAATGGTAGGCTTGGGCTGTTGTATGCTATCACTATATTTATATTTAGGGTATTAGGGTATGGATATTTAGAATGATTACGTAGTGATGACGTAATAATGACGTCATCTGCAGGTCCTTCCGGCATCCGCAACAAACGCAACATGACGACGATGCTCGCCTTCTTCAGTGAGTTTTTGCATTTTTTGCGAAGCCGTCTGATTTGATCAAAATTTGATCCTTTCGTACACTCCCTTGCATCATTTTCGGGTGTGTGTACGTGGTGTTAAAATATAGTGCAAGGGGCTCATTGAATTGTATCAGTTTGTTTGTGAAGTATGGCTAGACAATATTGACGCTGTCCTGCACAGCTATTCTTTTGGCTTGAATGCGAAACCTTGAAGAACAGAGTTTCGGACGAATATTTTCAACAAAAAAATTTTTCCTCAATCGCTCCACAACAATCTCACACTTTTGGTTATGAACGTGAAAAAGACTCTAGGGCTTTCTCTCCTGGCAATCTTGAGTTGCACGTTCCATCAAAAAGCAGAGTCAGTCAACAGACTCAGTCACTGAGTCGATTGCACATCTTGTTCCACAATACTGCAAAATCTCCAGAAAGGGGTCAACAATGTTGACTCAACATCGACAGTTCGTGTGCATCGGTCAGATGGCTCTCTCTCCCTATCACACTTTCTCATATGTGACCCCTTTCTGGAGGAATGAAATATGTTCGGGTGCTCTCCGCGCGCCGCCTGTCAGTCTCAAGTGTTGTGTTCGTGATTCACCCATCTCTCTCTCTCTCTCTCTCTCTCTCTCTCTCTCTCTCTCTCTCTCTCTCTCTCTCTCTTTCTCTCTCTCTCTTTCTCCTAATTTTTGTTGTTCGTTTGAACGGTTCGAACATCGCGCTTGATTAGCCAATAACGGCCAATTATTTTCGAGAAGGAGGGCTCTTTTTTTATTCTAGGACACGTCACATAATTGGGATTGACCAAAACCGGCGAGATCGTTGCAATTGGTTATCCTCCTCTAGAATTGGCAATGGCAGCGCAGCAACTTGACTGTGCCATCGAGCAATCTAAACAAAGAGCCGGTGAATTCGCGCTTCGAGATCACTACTTTATTCAGGTGTTGCAAGGGGGTTCAATACCTTTGCGGTGCGGTAACGAGTCTAGCCATGTAGTCTAATAAAACTGAAATGCGCTGAATGCGACAATGATTGTAGTGCAAGCATGCGCAAGAAAGGAGGAAATGAATGCTCTCCTTTTTTGTCGGCTTGCCCTTCACAGTCGTCTTTAGAAAGCGCAAGAATCGTCACTTTTTTGCTACATCATTATTGATTCCCTTCTCAATGCAGAGCCAAATTCGATTTCTGCTATTATTTATTGATGAAATTTGTTTCGCCTAAAGCGAGAAACTGATGCACGCGCTGATTCTCTTGGCAATTGTAGCACAAGCATTCGCACCAATGCGTGAAAGCCTGTAGTATTTGCAAACTTGCCCTTCACTGTCTGTCACTTTGAGAAAACGCACAAGTCGCTACATCTTTTTGCTGCCACGTGAAAACGTCTCTTTCTCGCCTAAACTGTCTTTGTGCGCGCGGCGCGCCAAGAAAGCGCAACATTGCCGCACGAAACCAAGGGAGTGTCTAGCCCTCCACGCGTAGATTATTTATTTAAGTGAGTGACGGCGATTAACGAAAATTAATTCGGGGAAGGAAAGGAGAAAAATGTAAAACAATAGCGTCTCCGCTTAACAGTTGTCACATTGCTGAAATATGTTTTTTTTCACAATTTAAGTTTCTGTAACTTTCAACATGTATATCCCACCTCGTTCTCTATCGATTCGATTAGACGAAGGGAAACTCTCATTCGATTTAAACTGCTCGAAGGGAAAGCATATGAGTCGGAACGCTAATGCGTATGTACTGTGATTGGAGCGCGCTAGTATAATTGATAAAGGAACAATTCATTTAGAACTGAGCGGTCAATGAACACAATATTTTCAAAACCGTTACTCTAAATCACCGAAAAATGCATTGTTTCACGTCTGACATTACTCGGATGCTTACAGTATTGCTTATCACTTTCCTACGCGTTGTTCCAACATTTTCAAGAACCAACACTTTCAGGGGCGATCTGTTATCACAAGAAGTTTGCGAAAAGTTAACAAAATGAGGGAGTAGGGGTGGGCGGCTCTTGAATGGAGCATACATCAACCAACATACAAACAGTTTCACTATCTGTAGACTTTGATCGTCGAGAATTGTTTGCATCTCGCACGAAAAAGCACGATATTTTGGGTAGAAAACATGAGCAATTTCGAAAATCCATGGAGTACTTCATAAACATAAAAAAATGAATATAATAATTTTTAATTTCAGGCCAAGTCGTCGCCTACGAAATCATGCACTCTACACAGATATCGTGCCCACTGGAGCAGATCAAGATACAGGTCCCGAAGTGAGAGTTTGATCTTTGATCTTTTCCGCCACAAGTACATTTCTCATTATATTACACATAATACGCGATCTAAATCATGCACTTTTACACATTTATTAAGCAAGTCGAGCAAGAAATATCTTGTTTGGGTTCATTTGACCGTAGTTCTTAGATATTTAATCGAATAGATTGATCTTTGGATGTTCAAAGTGAGTTCAGACTAAATGCGAAAAGTAGTTGTTTTCATGTGTGCGTGCGTAGATTGGCAGGGGTCGATAAGAATCTCTGAGATAGGGAGAGAGAGAGAAAGAGAGGGAGAGAGAAAGAGAGAGAGAGAGAGCCATAACCTTCCCTCCCTCGATAAACTGCCTATGTGAACGTTCACAGAAAGAAAGGGAACTTCAACAAAACAATGGAGAATTAGTGGAATGCAAACTAAACGTTTAGGCGTGAAAATGAAAGAAAAGAATGTGAAAAAATAGCAATGAATTTCCAGAACATTTTCCACGAGGTTTTGCGCCAAGTCTGAGCAGTAAAGTAGCGTTTCCGGTCGGTACTTCCAGCGCGAAATCGATTTCGAAAATTTCAATTTTAATTTCGAATTTCAGATGCGACGCGGTCTTTGACAAGGAATGTGAGGGCAAGACGGAAATCCCATTCACACGGTAAGAATTTACAATATTACAAAGACATGTTGATGAGAATGTGAAAGCGGATCATCAACGGTTGAAACGGGATTTTACCACTTTATAACTCTAACTTTTAAAACTCGTTTATAAATATCGAGTACATGCTCTGACACACTCTGATTATTACATTAATGATGAAATGAAATACGAGCACTTGATGAAACTCATTTGGCTCGGTACGATATGCAAAGTTCATTGAAGCACTCAAATTTGACGAGAAAATTTTGAATATCATTTCTAGAGATCTGCCCATAGCAGTTTTTGTGCGATCTAAGGATGATCGAAATTCAGAGATTCCGTAATTTGCTTTCTAATCGATCTTTGCAGCGCCAAGTACGACAAGCACACCGGGCATGGTTTCAACGCGCCCCGCGAGCAGGTACGGTAGTTTACGATATACTGTAGTTATCATATACTCTATTGATCTTTCAAACAGTAACGGATCTTATGAATATATTTAGAATCGGGACAGAACTATTTGTTTTGTAAACTGGTTCTGCGAATTGATGTGATTGAACCCACATAGAAAGATACCGTACTTTCCGCGCATCCTCGTAGCTCTACGTGTTTTCTATCTGTGGGGGCGTCTGTCGTCTCTTTTCTGTAAAACTTCCGCTTTTCTAAGATGACGTGTTTTGCATCTCTGAAAGTCACACAAGAGCATCAAAATTTACGCACGCTTTTGGAATCCTGTTGGCTAACAAACAAAAGTCGTCAGAATTCACACTGTAGGGAGGGAAAGAAGAGAGAGGATGGGAATGAATAGAAAGACGTCAAGGTGGTCGAGATGTGTGGTAGGCGCTGAATAGTGCCTACACCGAGGAGAAATATAAATGATACATATTTTAAGAGATTGCATAATGACGACGCAACGATTCAGGTGAATGAGCGAACGGCATGGATCGACGCTTCGTTTCTCTACTCGACTCAAATTCCATGGATAGAGTCGATGAGGTCGTTTACAAATGGAACACTGAAGGTAAGAGCGAAAATTTAAAAAAAAAATAAAAAAAATTTTTTGGGAAAAAAATGAAGAACAACAGTAAAATAGATAGATACCAGTCAAATTTCTCTCGGAGCTATACCTGGCGCCTTGCGGTAGCCGAAGGAGAATAGTCGAAAAATGTTGCTGAAATTTTGATTGATTTAGATCAGAGGTTGCCGGTTTTGAGGAATGATTTGAGACATGCCAAAAGCAGCAGCTTGCATGAAACTGTAAGGGAGCAAAGATCTCAATTGAATTGCAGGAGGGCACAGCTGGTTATCCGCCCCTGAACAACCCCCACATTCCCCTCATCAACCCTCCGCCCCCACAGATCCATCGATTGATGAACCCCGAAAGGCTGTTCAGTAAGTTTGTAACTCGTAAATAGTTATGACGTCATCGATTCCTTAAAACATTACAAACATACTCAAGTTGACGTACTAACGATGATCTCTCTCCGATGATGCAATTTCAGTTCTCGGTGACTCTCGCATCAACGAGAACCCGGGTCTTCTGTCGTTCGGTCTCGTCCTATTCCGATGGCATAATGTACAGGTGAGATTGTGTGTTACATCATAATTAGGCAAATATTCGTATATTTTTAAAGCCATGACGAATTTTGCAAGAATGGCGCCGTCGTGCATTTGGGATAGTGGTGAACCCAGAAATCACCAATTTTGATAAATCTTTAAAAAGGGCTTCAATTGTGCTATTGATCCTGATGTGTGGGTATTCTATCATCTAGTAAGCGAAGAATACGGCTTACTACTCACAATATGCTAACGATTGCCTAGTGATGACGCAATATATGTGCAGGCTCGTCGCATGCAAGAGGCGCATCCAAATTGGACTGACGATGAGTTGTTTCACGCGGCGAGACGATGGGTGATAGCAACACTGCAGGTGAAGTGTCGATTTCATAGGGATGATGTTATTTATTGCGTAATGCATAAGCAATAGTTCGTGATGTAGTATCAACAATCAGTCTCCCCTATTCAGATAAACGTAGTTTTGTATTTCATCTAACGCAAGCTACGATTGTTTCAAACGAGTTCTATCAGCATTTGGGTGAAGGGTGAAACACAAAGGCAGCAGATGTGCAAAGAGAAATAAAAAAGAACAATTACAGAAAATCGTACTCTACGACTTCGTCCCGGCGCTGCTCGGTAATCCCAATGCGGTGCCGCCATATACAAAGTGAATATTTTTGACATCGATTTACTGATGTTCGAAAGTATATTTGCATATTTGCATCTTCAACTAGATAAAAGCGGGAAAGACCAAATACCAACTTTTCCAGATACATGCCTGAGATTCCTCCGACCATCTCTCATGCCTTCGCCACTTGTGCCTTCCGTTTCCCGCACTCTATTGTGAGATTAATTCAAAGATTTGAATTGGCGCCAAAAATTCAAAAGATTGAAAATCATGTCATTTTTGCATTACAGGTGCCGCCCGCGATGTTGCTGCGTCGGCGCGACGCCAAGTGCGCCTTCAGACGAGAGGTACGGTATTCGGGATTTACTGTATCTTCATAAAAATGAGTTGTTTGAGAAATCGACATTTTGATGGTTCAAATGCCGAGAGTCGTGAATAATAAGCAAATTATATTATATTTCCATATTATAATATATAAAAAAAATTAAAATTGTTCTAATTTTAACAATTATATTTTAAATTGTATTTCCAGGTCGGCGGTTTCCCGGCGCTTCGTCTCTGCCAGAATTGGTGGAACGCGCAGGATATTGTGCAGGTGAAAAATTAAAATCAGTTTTCGAAAATGGAATAATATTCATGAAAATTCTGGGAACACTCACATTGTTACGAACGCAATTGGCAAGTACTTGAGAATACGATGAAACACAGAAGCACCAATTGTCCCGTAAAAATCCCGTTCTCAGGAATACTCAGTGGATGAGATCATTCTCGGTATGGCGTCACAAATCGCTGAAGCCGAAGACAATATCGTCGTTGAGGATTTGAGAGGTGAGCAAACAGTAGAATTTAAATTTTCCGAAGTATTTAAAAATTCGCTCTCGATTCTGGCCGAAGTACGCATTCCCTATTTATCACATCATGCGGTAACGCTATCTGGTGAGGATGTGGCTTCAGGGGTCAGGATCATTCTTCTCAGTATAGACGGATCATTTCTGCTGGGGTCGCGGTAGAGGATCGATCTTCTTCCCATTCACAGACCATCTTCTTTGAAGTTGCTGTAGGAATATACGAGATCGTTCTTAGGACCATGGACGTAGGAAGAAAGGGGAGGTTACGTGAGGCTGAAGGCAATGTTGACGAACGGATGACGCTTCTTTCTTGCACTTGAGTCCACCAAGCTCGAATCATCAATCAAAATGAGAATTAGCGAAACTGGTATCTGAGTAGCCAACATCAAACGGCCATACCCATCCACGGTGACCAGGCAGGCTAGGACGGGGATTCCGATCTTGTCGAGTCGTTGGTAGATAGACGAGGGGTCCTGGGGAACTAGGGAAGTCCCCTCTCATCAGAGCAAAATGGAGAGGGACCGCTCACGACGACTGACGGAAACGAGAATGATTCATTTCATTTCTATTACATTTCATCTAGCTTTTTATATGAGTTTCGCCGATGCAATAAAAGCACACGGAGGAGCGTTGCAATAGTGCATTCATTCCTCTTTGTTTCGACAGTAGATTGTCTGAACAACGTAATAAACATTGATTATTATGTGATCACCGTATACTTACAGACTACATCTTCGGCCCGATGCATTTTACCCGATTGGACGTCGTTTCATCGTCAATTATGAGAGGCAGAGATAATGGAGTTCCCAATTACAATGCTCTCAGGTAGGTAGATTATCGAGTGATCTAGGGTTTCTCTATTACGGTAGTCGGTTTTGTCAGATCCGTGATTTGAGGCGATCCTTCGAACTTCCGCCGCGCACATGGGCCACGATCAACCCGGAGATGTACCGGACCAATAAGGAGGTATACTGTATCGGAAATTCACAATGTAATACTGTAATCGATCAATAATTACAGCTCTTCCACAACCTGTCTGCTCTGTACGGTGATGACATCTCGCGACTGGACGCCTATGTCGGCGGCATGCTGGAGACTGATGGACTAGGTAATTCCAAACTTTTGAAATTCCCGCCGATAAAATCTGGAATTAAGCGACGGTGTCAAAATTTATGATGAACTTTTTCCATTTCTGATTTTGACAGAAAATTCAAAAACATTTCTGTTCAGGACCGGGCGAGCTCTTCTCGAGCATTATCACCAACCAGTTCAAGCGAATCCGCGACTCGGATAGGTGAGTCGATTGCCTAAGGATGACGTAATCATTATATAATTGCAGATTCTGGTTTGAGAATCGACTCAACGGTATTTTCAGTGACGAGGAAATCGCGGAGCTTAGGTATATATGATTTCTAATTTTCAATAAATCCCGTCATTTTAATGCTTCAACGTTCCGTTATCTAAACTCCATTGTGTTCGGCAATAATCTCACATTGTTATATGATTTTACAGAAACACCACTCTTCGTGACATCATCACTCAGACCACGGATATCGGAGAGACGCATCTTCAAGAAGATGTGAGATATTGTTTCTTTGATTGCCTAGTGGTGACGCGATTGCTAAAATTTTAATTTCAGATCTTCTTCTGGAAGGATGGAGATCCGTGCCCGCAGCCCTTCCAGGTATTGTAATTCTATAATCATTTTGCAATTGACGATCCAGAATGACGTTAGATCGTGGGATAAAAATAATCTGACCATAACCAAGTTTGAGTCCAAACACGAATACCTGATCAATAATTGCGTCATTCTTAGGTCAACACAACTGGCGTTGAGGAGTGCGTTCCATTCATGCGCTTCGATCACTTCACTGGAAATGAGGTCAGTCATTTTAAATATTGAATTCGCGCAATTTTCTTCGCAAAATAAAAATTTCTACTGGAAATTGCCAACTTTCCAGGTCACCTACATCTTCACCCTGATCGGACTTGGCTGTGTTCCTCTGGGTGAGTAAACGAATCGATTTATTGGAATTAGTTCAGGATTTTTCTGTTATGTCAGGCACAATATTTTGTCAGATCTCTATTATGTATTCTGGGAACCAGTCGTTATTTGTATCCTGCGTACTTTGTATACCTTCATTGAATCTTTTTTTGCATACCTTTTTGAACCTGTAAATTGTCTTTTCATATTTAATCTTTGCATCTTTCAGTATGCATCGGAATCGCCTATTGGCTGGTTCGTCGACGCAAGAAAATGGGTTGGGACGCGTCATTCGACACGTTGAAAACACATGAAACACATGATGAACACGATGGAAAGAAGTATTTCACACTTAGCGGTAAGATATTTCGTTTGGTATTATGTCTGTAGATTATTTTCTGATCTCCATAGTTTGTATGATAGTGTACAATAGAGACCGCCAAACAGCTATAGGCGATAGGCGAATGGCGAAATGACAAGGGTGAATCGCCTGTCGTGGAAAGGCGATTGACCGGCCCAAAGGGATATCGCGATAGGCGAATGACTCCAATAGGCGATTGAAAAGGCGATTGAAAAGGCGATTGAAAAGGCGATTGGACTCTATTGAGTGAGGTCCATAGCTTTTATCAGGTGGAACATTCAGTATTGGTTTGGGAGTTTGATCAACCAAAGTCCAAGTGAGATACTCATAACTATGGAGCATAACTATGGAGGATCCAAACGAAAAAAAGTACCGTAATCCATTCTACCGTAACACGGAAGTATGAAATTGAGCACTTGGACAGGGAATATTTCACATGAGTGAGACTTTGAGTAAATAGTGATTACTTGAAGGGTATACGGTAGTTACGATACTGTATCGGTGCTACCGTATTCGAGCCTTCAGATCGAAGGAGCAGGAGGTAGACCTCGAGTAAGCAGTAATCCGACTAAATTTTGTTCCGTAAATTTTGCATACTGTAACTTCGCTCCCGGATTCTGAAGCACAAATATTATATACTTTGGAATTGTCTACTCGAGGTGTACCTCCAGCAAAATTCCCGAATAGGTTTTCTCAATTTCATATTTTCGGTATACTTTAAGCGAGCCACAATACAATAGTCAAGCAATACGGTAGATCAATGTGCCATTGTCTGCTCTTCCTCTTCCTTTTCCTTCCACCCATGATAGCATTTTTGGCTTCATATACCGCATTAAGCTGGTCTCGAATGGGCGCTAAAGGGCACACCGAGAAAGAAACGACCGCACCGAGAGAGAGGCGATTGGAATAGTGACAATGAATAATAGTGAAACGCCTGACAAAGGAAAGGCGATTGGCCAATCGCCTATCGCATTTAAATAGGCGATTGAATATCCTTTTGGAGGTCTCTAGTGTACAAAATAACCTAACACGATCGTTTCAAACGATATCAAAGCTCTTTTGGGCACATTATGGAACGCAAATGCACCATGAGCTCTCTGGAAAGCTCATTATTATGCGTCGTTGATGACCTATAGTGTGAACATTTGGCGGCGTCATATACATAATGATTGGATTAAACAACACAATACCTTGTCACTTCAATTTAATCTTCGATCTCTTTATTTTCAGCAATCGAATGGCTGGATGAGAATTTTGTCCGCAACGTTTCTCTGGTGCTCGAACCCGGACCAATACTCGTCGTGAGAAAACCGAGAGCGGATAATGGAGGTGAGTAGTGAGGGGATTATAATTTCTAAAAGGGGTCAGGGACAACAAAAAAAGAAAACGCTCCGAATGCTGAAAAAAGGTGTCAACCAAATCTCGCGAAATTTAATGCAGAGCTTAGAAAGAATGGAGGACGATGAACATCCCCTGTTTATTTTGTTATCCTGACAACTAAGGAGGAGGGGAACAAGTGGCAGATATAGTACATACACGCTTCGTCTACATTATCTCTTCCTCGAAAATATCAAATTAGGAGGACTGGAGAAACATGAAACGTGCACCCAATTGTTATTCAGGTATGCTCCGTCGTATCAAATTCTCTCGCAATTCCGTCGTTGCCGTTTCCATGTCTGAACCCAACTCATCTAAGACCCACGGACCATTCGTCGTCATCTCACATGACCGACACTACGACCTGGTACGGCTGCTTCATTCCTGGTTCGGTACCATGCGGCACCAGATTATTCATCCCGTACCAATTACGGCGTCAGTCCAACTTTACCCGGTTCCAGGTGGTCCGTCTCCACTCTGACAAGGCAGCTCAACGTCTCATCTCTGAATTGGGCACTTCTCTCCGTGAAATCGACTCACGAGTAACAGCAAGACACGCGCCAAATGAGGCACTGTTGGAAGGAGCGCAGACCAAGGTGAAGAAGAGGGAGGAGAGGGATTTAGTCGAGACGAGTTTGAGACTCGAAGCAAGAATTATAGTATCGAGTTAACGACAAGAGTCGTCCGTGTTATAGGTTTGGTTGCAGTAGCAATGGGTTGCAGTAGAATAAGTGCTTCGCAAAAACTGACGAGGATTTTTGAAGAAGAGTGAAACATCGATCCTCACTGTCACAAATTTTACATAAAATTGCAGGACCGAAGACAGCGCAAGTTGAACCATTTCTTCCGCGAGGCTTACGCGAGAGCTTTCAATAAGTGAGCAAATATAATTGTATTCTAATTTATTTAGGAATGTAAATCTTGTATTTATCTGATCAGCATATTCCCTTTTCTAACTTTCCATATACATGCACAGGATAGCTCACTACTTGTCTAGTGACAAAGAAAGAACGATGAAGCACAAATGTAACTAGTTGCAGCTGACTAATTGTAATCTCTACCCTTCTTTTCACCGTTACAATTTCATTCTTGCGTGTTATGTTGCTATCGATGGCTAAATGTCCAGAAAGAATAGGGAGAATAAGTAAATCTCGAACTTCGCCAGAAGATAGTAGTCAACAAAAGAAAGATTTTAAAAGTTTAATATTTTTAAAAAATTTTTTCGCGTGCATCTATCATACTGTCAACCGTTTCCCATCCAAATACTAGGAAGGAATTGTGAAACGCATTTCGCTGATTTGTAATTTGATGATTATTTCCCTATTTCAGGACGGAACTATCGGACAGAGACAATCAATCGGAGCTATCTGTTGAAGGACCGGAAGATGACGTACTCAAGACAACTCTGACAAGGTGAGTGATTGCATTGGCATGACGCAACATCTTGCCTGATAAAATCGTTATAGAGATGGACAAATTAACGCTTTCAACGCTCTGGAGTAGACTTTGAAAGGTAACTATACAACTACCCGCATAAGAGGGAAATTACACCCCCACCCTCTCCATTCTCCGCTCTCTCTCTCTTCAAAAAGCGGTGAATTTCCCTTAGGGTTCGCTAATGAAACATGTTCGATACATATGTGAATTTTGATTAGACTGTTTCATCGCTAATGAAACACGAAATGATACATGGTAATGAGGGATTTTGCTCACGAGATCATTCTGGATTGATGAAAAATGAAGAGTGGTCTATACTGCTTTCACGAATGAACAAAGGAGGGGAGGTGAAGGGGGAGAAAGAGCGACAATGACCGCTCGAAACAAGGGACAATGGGGAGAAATGATATCGTTTCGTGTCTCGTGAGATATCTCAATTACCATGATACTGTTTCATTAGTGTCTATAATTCGATTTCCGTGTGTCGAACATGTTTCATTAGCGAACCCTAATTTCCCTGTTTCTTCTCGAATCATTCCCGTTTCTGTAAGTCGTCGTGTGCGGTCCCTCTCCAATTTCCTCTGATGGAGGAGAAGGGACTTCCCTAGTTCCCTGGACCCCCTCGTCTATCTACCAACGACTCGACAAGATCGGAATCCCCGTCCTAGCCGGCCTGGTCACCGTGGATGGGTATGACCGTTTGATGTTGGCTACTCAGATACCAGTTTCGATAATTCTCAATTTTATTGATGATTCGAGCTTGGTGGACTCAAGTGGAAGAAAGATGCGCCATCCGTTCGTCAGGACTGCCTTCAGCCTCACGTAACCTCCCCTTTCCTCCTACGCCCATGGTCCTAAGAGAGATCTCGTCTATTCCTCCAGCAACTTCAAAGAAGATAGTCTGTGAATGGGAAGAAGATCGATCCTCTACCCCGACCCCAGCCGAAATGATCCGTGAATACTGAGAAGAATGATCCTGACCCCTGAAACCACATCCTCACCTGACGTTACCGTCTGACGTGATAAACATTGTATTGTAATTTCCCTGTTATGCGGGTAGTTGTTTAGTTACCTTTCAAAGTCTACTCTGGAGCACTACCAGGGCCCCTGGTAGGATCGTGCGATGTGTAGTATACATATTGAGTACGACGCCGGGAAATAGAAAATTCCAGGCACGAATTCGCGGATGCCATCGGAATGCGAGAAGAAGCGATGTTTGTTAAGAGAATGTTCGGTGAGTAAAAACACTCTCGTTTCGACACAATATCTACCTTAGAAATAGTGTGCGAAATGAAGACAGTACTTCAATAATTGGAATTTTCTTAATAGGAGTCGTCACTGCTCGAACCGGAAGTGACGTCATGTCGTTCGCCGATTTCCTCGAGATCATTCAGCAATTCTCAAATGGTAATTTAACAGTTCCGGTCGAACTTCCGGTTGCTAAATCAATCGATTTCAGGAGCCATCGAGGACAAAATGAAGCTGATTTTCAAGATGTGCGACACTGAGGTATACTGTAGTGGTGTGTCTACATTCTGAATTTTCTCAAATCGCAGAACGTCGGACTCGCACGTCGTGATGAGCTGGTCGATCTTCTTAAATCACTGGGAAAGGCAGCTGGAGTGACGATGGACGCCGCCCATCAGCATGACGTCATCACTACTCTCATGCTCAGAGCTGGTGATTAATTCAAATGTTTGAATTGCCGCCAAAAATATAAAATATTGAACAGTTGAAACTCCCTTGAAAAATTATCGATTTTGGAAGCGTTGTGACGAAGCGCGAAATTCAATTATTTAAAGGCGTGCATCCGAGTACGGACATGCTGACGTACGACGATTTCGTGAACATCTTCACTAGTCAGGATGAGGTAAGGGATCTGACCCGTCGAACTGTCTCATTCACCTACCGTTACCTAGTTATACCGTAACCTTAGGTTCTGAGGCGACCCGTGGGCGTGGATCTACGTGGAGCGAGGATGAAAATCAATCTGGAAGAGTGAGGAGACTTTGATAGTTTTACTTGTTCAATTTACCATCGATAACGTCACATTATTTATTCCTTAGTTGCCGAAAGGAGACGTCTTTACACCCTCTAGGACCAATCCAAATTCAAAAATTGATCTTTGGTCTTTAATATCTCTCATTCAGACGTGCCTCTGTTCGTTCCTTCCACGTTCCTCGTGATCAGAAGGAGGGATTGATCGCGGGATGTATTCGAGTTACGCATCTGGGAAAACTACAAGCATTCATCGAAACCTATCGGTAAGAGATTGCATAATGCTGATGTCACTAATAACTGCAGGTTACGGTCTATGCAATTAAAGTTGTCTACTTTGAAGCTTCAAATTTTATGCCGGATTGCGTAGTGATGATACAATCCCCATTTCAGTCAGCACATCGTCATTCTTTTCCTTTTTGCCGCAGCCAACATTCTCGTCTTCCTCGATCGATTCTGGCGTGAGTTCGCAGCGTGCCAAGATTCAAATATCCCGCCCTTTCCAGACTATCGCTACGAGACCGAACATCGCGACCTGAGGAGAGTTATGGGAGCGGGAATTGCCATTACGAGAGGTGGCGTGAATCGAAGATTACACATTCATGAAAGAAACTGAAGAATTAGCCAATAAAACGTTAGCGGTGCTCTCGTGTTTCAGCGCCATGCGGGTCCTCCTTTTCAAATTATCACAACAATGATTTCGACAAATTAGAGAAGACATCAAATATCTATTCAGGTGCTGCCGCCTCTCTGTCCCTCTGCATGGCTCTCGTGCTGCTCACGGTAAGAGTATTGCGTCATCACTATGTAATCACTAATTGTCATCATCATAATCGCTATCAGTAATGGAAGATTTCCTAGTAATGACGCAATCGTTTGCAGGTCTGTCGTAATCTGATTACCAAACTGCGCGAGACGCCCTTTGGAGAATTCATTCCATTCGACGCTGCGATCGCTTTCCACAAGGTGGGTGAAAGACTCCCCCCCCCAAATCCTCTCGGTACATGGCAATATTCTTTTTTAAAACTTTCGAATTTGATTTTGCCGGTTTCATGCAATGCCAAGTCATATCTCAGTTGACACGATTTCGATTTTATAGTGCCTTGAAACACCTAAAGTAAGGCAGTTACACAAACATGCCAACTGTTTTTCCAATAGTAGATTTATTATTTCATTTCAAAAGAACTTTGAAACCAGAACGGCATGTTTTATAATTAATAGATTTTCTAACTTCCTATGTGGTGGTAACAAAGCGATGATAGATGTGTGTAGGAACAAGAACTGAGCATTTCCATTTTCAATAGTGCATTTTACCAATGCCACGGAACATCAAACCTCCTAGAAACGCACATTATTCCATAGAGTAAGGACCAGGGGTAACTTTAGGCCCACTAACTTAGTGGGGATGAAAATGCATTTTCGCGCTTATTTTACTAATTATATTACATTGTGCTTATTTAGCCAGGACAGTAGCCTTGGAATACGTCTGACTTTCAGCCCGAACGATATATGACGGGTGCAACTAAAATTTGCACCATAGTTACCTAAAAAGTAGGGTACCATTCCAAGTTTTCGGAAGCTTGGTTCGCACAGCGAAAAGCCATGTTAAAGGAATTTCAACTTACTTATTTGAACTACATACTTGGGAACTACTTACTTTCGTCTACTATTTGGTTCTATAACATGCGTCACCACTGTTTCCCTCGATTTCCCCTTAAAAACCATACTGGCACATTGTCAAAATGGTTATTCGGAACAACCATTCTGACAATTTGTCAGAATGGTTGGTCGGCCAAACCATTCTGACAAGTTGTCAGAATGGCCCTTTCGTTATATTTTTGTGCAACAATCTTTTCTTTTTATTTAGAATTTATATCGACATTGATTGTAGGATATGTGCAACACAGTGAGCTTTTATTTGACCGGAATAATAGATAAATTGAGGTAGCGGATATTTATAAAATCTTCTTCCTGATAGCTAAATTCCAGTGAATTTCTCGTAATCTAAACATAATAGACTGCGTATCGGTCATCGTCATCCTTGATAGTGAGAGTCCGCTTGATCCGGTTTCTCCTTTCTGGAAAAGTGGCTAAATATTGACAAAAATAATGATAGTCAATGAGCGTGTAATAAAGTGAAATAAGCACCGACCAACTGCGAAGGGAAAAAATCTGCGAGAATGAATTAAAATGAAGCGAAAAACAAAGGGGATGACCAGATTTGACTAAGATTTGAACGAGCGAACTCTCTATCTCCCTTCATTTCATCGATGTGAGGGTGTGTGAGCTGGTCGATGTGAACGATGGATTCGACATTGGTCGTCATCAACTACTTAAAACGAAGAAAGCGGAGACGCATGATTCCATTTTGCCATCATATCTCCGGAAAGGGTTCATGGGCAGGATAGTGAGTAGAAGAAAGAGTTTCTCTCTCTTTTTACACATTCTCTTGTTTCTGACCCCTTTCTGGATCTGTGAACTGATGTGGAAATTATCGTTCCGAGCAACTCATAATTAATATACATAATACACAACATAATGACATCAATACAAAAAAAGCGGAATGATTAGGCGGTACGCCATTCTGACAACTTGTCAGAATGGTTCGGCCTCTTCCTAAAATGATCAGTCCAATTCGCCATTCTGACAAGTTGTCAGAATGGTTCGGCCTCTTCCTAAAATGATCAGTCCAATTCGCCATTCTGACAACTTGTCAGAATGGTTCGGCCTCTTCCTAAAATGATCAGTCCAATTCGCCATTCTGACAAGTTGTCAGAATGGCGATTTCAAACAAACCACCAGCAATGATTAGGGAGATGGAGATTTCCTTATCCGCCGAATATATACATTGCAATATTGGCGAATATTAAGACAGAAATTTCGCAATCTATAGCTCTTGATTTCATCCATTAATGAAAGAAAAAGATGCTTTTTCGAAGTTGTGGTGCAAATTTTAGTTGCACCCGTCAATATGAAACATCACAGACAGCAGCTTTTGTATTTGTTACGCGAAAATCAGCTAATCCTTATCCCACTGAGTTAGTGGGCCGCAAGGGTGAAACAGGGGACATCCCAGTTAGTGGGCCTAAAGTTAGCTCGATCCTTAGTGATTCCACACGCTCTCTCACCATTTGGTAGTGTGCCAGCAAATGTTGTAATGTAAAAATGTCTCAGATCGTCGCAATAACTGCTGCAATTTGGGCTACGATTCACACTGTCGGCCATTGTGTCAACTTCTACCATGTGGCCACTCAATCTCAAGAGGGACTCAACTGCCTCTTCCCTGAGGCTGTTTTCGGGTACGGTAGTGCCTTACGGAAATACGGTAGCAATGTTTCAGAGTGCTAAAGTTTATTGATTATAACTGTAATACTTGTGAATTGGATTACCGTTCATCGAGATAGAATTCAACCCATGAAACACATTTCGGTTCGATAACAGCAAAAAAGATGGTTTGGACTTTGAATACAGAAACAGAATGGAAACAAAGATTATCGATAGAATTTGAAGTCTAGCCATTGATGAATGACTTCTTTTCCAGATCCAACTTCTTGCCCTCGATCAGCTACTGGTTTTACGGCACTCTGACTGGTTTGTAGTTTGAATTCCCTTTTTGTAATTTAGAATCTGCATTTTCTGTAGTGTGATCTTTGATCTCTCCAGGTCTCACCGGAATCCTTCTTGTGGCCGTGATGTCGATCATCTACGTATTTGCCATCCCGCAGTTCATGAGGTACGTAGAGTGTGAACTTAACCTTTGTAGTTTAGTTTTTGTAGTCTGATCTCTAATCTTTGATATCTCTCCTCTTTCAGACGTGCCTATCACGCTTTCCGTCTCACTCATCTCCTTAATTTCGCCTTCTACGCTCTCACTTTCCTCCATGGATTGCCGAGACTTTTGGATGTGAGGGGAATTTGAGTTTTGATTTTTGATCTTTCTAAGTTCTTCATTTCACTTTTATCTGTGTTATCTTTATTTTTTTAAAATAGAAAATCAGAAAGCAGAATTGATAGTTGACATAGCTAGATGTTCATACGATGTCGGTGAAACACATTCCTAATCGAGTTTGAATCTGAATTTTCCGATGGTCGTGTCTATTTTACCTTTCCGTAGTCTAATGATTGACCTTTTATCTTCTCCAGTCACCCAAATTCTTCTATTTCGTCATTGCTCCAATCATTTGCTTTATTATCGATCGAATAATGGGAATGAGACAGGAATACAAGAGCCTGCAGATCACCCATGCAGCACTGCTCCCATCGGGTGAGAAGGAGGATTTTTAAAGCTAGATATTTGACCCCTCATCTTTCATAGCTCTCGTAAACCCTCTACTCTGGTCCTACGGTTACTATTAATGAAAAAGGCACGCTGAAAGGACACAATATTAATCTCTGTTCTATTCTAGATATCATCCACATCCAATTCAAGCGTCCCACCACCTTCAAATTCCGCTCCGGACAGGTATTTTTCATTCACATTTGCCTTTAAAAACGAATACTGTTATTGTAAGTGCGTTAAATTCTACTCATCTCCAATTTGTTTTCTATTGTTTGATCTTTGATCTCTCTTTCAGTGGATTCGTATCTCGTCTCCCTCCGTCTCTTGTCCCTTCAATGAATCTCACGCCTTCTCCATGGCTTCTGCGCCTCAAGCACCTTCGCTCGAACTGTACATCAAGGTTCATTTTTGGTTTTTTCTATTTTAATACTTTTTCAAGAATAGATCGAAGGTCACCACAATATCGCGATATTTTATTCAAATAAAAAAAATGAGACTGATGAAACACAAATCCGCACGAGGCACGGAGGAGGGTGATTTCTAATAGGAATCTTAAGTGCATCATTTGCACTCCTTCGTAGAACAAGTGAAATCCGGTCGGAAAAGTGCCCGTAAAATTGGCAGTCGATATTTTTTTCCTCTTCAATACTGAGTATGACGAACCACTGTAGGAGTGTGAGGTCAAGACTTTAACTAACAGCGATGAAATATCTCACATAACGCGGATGGTGAGATAATTTCATTCCCGGACAAAGTATTCCAAAAAACATTGTGTTTAGTGTGGCCTTTAATCTCAAGGAGTGTTGTTTGATATTTTGTCTACTTACCTTCTCAGGCGGTCGGTCCCTGGACGTGGTCTCTCCGTTCTCAAGTCTCTGAATACGTCTCGACCGGACTGAAATCTGCCCTTCCTCTACTTA
Source organism: Pristionchus fissidentatus (assembly GCA_036245785.1). NCBI lineage: Eukaryota > Metazoa > Nematoda > Chromadorea > Rhabditida > Neodiplogasteridae > Pristionchus > Pristionchus fissidentatus. The sequence continues at coordinate 29,816,784 of BTSY01000003.1, read as the reverse complement.
ATTTGAACGGACCCTATGGAGACGGCAATCAGGTAATTAATTATTGCATCATAACTAGGCAACAATAGAGTTGCATGACAGAAAATAGAAAAAAAATCAGTTTGAGCACTAAAGTCACTAAAGTAATTCCACGCATAATAATTCGGACCTGCAATAAGCAAGTCTCAGATGATTCAAAGAGTGAATAACGATATCTAACTCTATTTTCAGGATTGGCGTCACTATGAAGTGGCAATAATGATCGGTGGTGGAATCGGAGTTACTCCTTATGCATCGACTTTGATGGATCTCGTATTGGACAAGGGATCGGGACGATTCAACAATATTAGATGCCAGAAGGTGAGGAGGGATTGCTTCATTACTAGGCAATATTTTACTACTGTCTAGGAAGGAGATCCGGGCATTCTACTTGCATTTATTCTATTTCATCATCACTAGCTAACTTATCAATTCATCTTCATCAGGTCTACTTCGTATGGATCTGCCCCACACACAAGAACTACGAGTGGTTCGTCGATGTGCTCAAAGCAGGTACGGTATCGATTGATTACTGTGTTCCTGCTGGGACGAACTTCGATTCAAAGCGATCATTTCAATCTGAAATAAAAAAAAGACTCTAGTTGTTAGGTTAGGTGCAACAGATCTAATGGAAATAATTACATGAAGTATAAAATCTTAAATTTTACCACTTCGATAATCATTGTGTTTTCAGTGGAGGAACTTGATGAGAATCGAATTCTCGAAACTCACATTTACGTGACGCAATTCTTCCACAAATTCGACCTGCGAACTACTATGCTCGTGAGTGAATCGATTTATTTTTTACAGCTACCGTAACCCATGTTTTTGTGTACAGTAGCCTACCAATCCTCAGAATATATTCCATGCATGAACTAATCGATAATCAATTACAGTACATCTGTGAGCAGCACTTCCGTGATGAGAGCGGAGGCGCTTCGATGTTCACCGGACTACGGTAAGCTATCCTGAATTTTTAATTTAATAAAAGCGCCTAGATCAGAATCATCAAACATTTCAAAAATTATCACCTGTCGTAATGCCAAGGTTGTTTTTTTTAAAAGCAAATCTTCTTTATCTTCCAGGGCGAACAATCACTTCGGTCGGCCCAAGTTCGACTCCTTCCTTCGATTTGTGCAGCAACGACATCAAGATGTAAGCTATTTTTGAATTGAGCCGAAACTAGGCGCGAAATTCAAATTCAAATGTTTTCTCCTCAGGTCAACGAGATCGGCGTGTTCTCATGTGGACCGGCTGCTGTAAACAAGCAAATCAGAACCGCCTGCCAGATATCAAATCAGGTATACTGTAATAATAGGGACTTACGGAAGAAATGTGTGAATAAGGCAGAAAAAAAGAAATTGAATTTGAAATGCACTACAGTGTTCATCGAGTAATGTAGCAGTGTTCAACTATCTAATTTCGTGTTCTTAATTAATAAAAAAATAGTCACGTAGAGCACTTTAAATGAAAAAAAAACAATTTCGATTAAAAATATCTATAACACTTAATTCTGGTAAAATGGGAAAAGTTCTTATCTTTGAACACTTTTCAGGATCGCGATGCTCCCTCGTTCATTCATCGGTTCGAGACATTCTAATCTATATCAGACTTACCGTAGTATCGCCAATCTGTCATTTATCGATTGATTCCATTCCGCCATATCCCCGAGTCAAGGTCGATCTACAGTATTCATTATAGGCAAATTAATCGACTTAGCTACTGTAAGTTACACACACATACACGAAATATAGACAGCGCCATCGAAATTTTTGTTCCTTCTAGTCTGCTATTTCCCACCATTTCGTGTACGACCTTTCTGCCGTTTCTCCCATTCATACACCACCACCGTAACCAATGTAAACCGACTCAGCATAATTATCGATTTTGGTATTTCCTCCTTCTGAGCTTATCGACCCACGCGTTGCAACCCTACACAGGCACATACACAGACTCACACTCCATAACGATCGATATCATGAGATACCGTACCCTCTCATATCTTCCACCCGAGACCCAAGCATTCTACCGTATGCCCCCGACGAAATACAAATGGTTCCTCCACAGCACGCTGCCCTACTCCTCTCTATGTGCAATCTCTCTCTCTAATTATTATATTTTTGTGGTTTTTTCATTTATTTTCGGTGATAAATCGCTGGTTTCAATGAGACGACTACCCGAATACAGTTAAAACTATTGCATCATCAATATATATCAGGAATCCCTCAACAATTTCGAGTTTCAGCTACGGGTCGTCTAAATAGTTGATTCCCATGGCACAAAAAGTGGAATGATCAACACCAGGTTGAACTGTATTTCAGCTAGATGTCAATTCAGACAATTTCTATTTCGTACAGTTGTTGCTAGAAACCGTACTCAAATAATATCAATGTTTCCAAAAACTATGTTTTCAAACTGGTTGTCCAGTGACGCTATGAGATTGTCAGTCCATCTTCCGGTCCGGCGAAAAGAATACAAAATGGGAAGTTATCAACGATCATACTGTGATACAAGTGGATCAGGAATTAGTATGTACTGTTTGTCTCAACACGACCTCAATTTGAGCATTTTCCTAATCATTTTCGATAATTTACGTACCCTACAGTACTGTCACAGTCCACACGGTAAGGCTCCCACTTACAGTATTCATTTTTTTCATCTTCAACGCCATCTTCTTTTTTTCATGGGTCTGTGTACATTAGTTTTTCTTGTTTGGTTTTGATGAAACGGACTCTCGCGTACCCTCTGGCAGTCTGCCTCCGTGAAACGGCGAGAGAGTGATAACTGGCAGTTTCACGGAAAACGGCCCGTTTTGGGAGTAGAAATAAATTCGCTGTGTGACTCAGAATAATCGAGATGAAAGGTGGGACATAAATTGGGCACTTCTCCAGTACCCATTTCTGATTTTTCGACGATCGCCGTTTTTCAATTTCTTCAAATTGGCTGCTGCCTCCAAAACGGCCGTTTAGACAAATGCCAGAGGGTACGCGGGAGTCCGTTTCACCGAAACGGAAACCGAACAGTCAACTCTATTAGTGTACATCAAGGCGGGATCGGCGTTAGTCTCGATTCCTTTCGAGCGCCAAGTGAAAATGTGTTTCACCGACGCCACAAATGACAATCGTCGTAAAATTCTCACTAGGACGTCCTGCCGTTATCGAAAGAAATCCAAATTACCGATAGGAAGCGATTTTCGCTTTGCCGAACGATGTGAAATAATGCATGCGTAGGTACGGTTACGATCGATATCATGAGACACGTACCCTCTCATATCTTCCACCCGAGACCCAAACACGCATTCCCCCGACGAAACAAAAGGTTCTTCACCTCGCACGCTGCCTTACACTTCTCTATGTGCAATCTCTTCTAATTAGTATATATTTTTGTGATTGTCTCATTTGTTTTCGGTGAGAAATCGCTGGCTTCAATCGAGCCCGGTTGCCTGCAGGTGAAATGGTGTTCCAGCAAGGCGAAAAGAATGCACAATTATTGGAATGCTCATTGATGTCTTGCTCATGTGACAATTTAAAATATCAATGAAAATTTTCCTAGTGCGCTCATGTGCAATACCGTTACCAGTGTGGAAGCCATCTAAGATAATCGACTTTGAACGAGTGACAAAACATCTGGGGCTGTTCGAGCTGTGGTATCGCGGCACTACCGTAATCCCCTATTTCTGATTACGGTACTTCAATGGATTACGGCCGCTACCGTACCTGATAAAACAACGGGAACGAAAGTATCTGTATAACTGTTTCGCACTATTTCATAGTCATGAGTAATCTACGACGATCACTTCTGGACGTTTGAGGCAGGCGTTTACGATAAATACAAGAGAGACGCATCATTGACGCCGGTTACCAGCGATTTATATTCAGTTCCACCGATCATTCAAGGTATTGCATAGTGATGACGAAATACGGACTCTTAATTCACTGCTCAGTACAACTCGACAAATTGACAGTATATGGAAACGTGTATATTTTGCGATTTTTATGCCCTCCAATCGAGCAAGAGTGAAAAGTGGAACTGTGTTTCAGCTAATCCATAAGTCGGCGCGATATTTTGTTACAGGACTAGTCTTCAGCTATCCTCTTGCCATCATATAATACGAATAAATTTGGCCTGAAAAAAAGTTCAGCACAAATCAAAAAAAAAGTATGCATAATTAAAATTTTTGGGCTATTGCCTATTGATGACGAAATATCTCAGGATGCCAGTCTATCTAACGGCCCGGCTCTGATGAAAAATACTCCAACTGCAACGTGAGCGACGCTGCGGAGTCATGTCGATTGCTCGATGTGAGATTGCATAGGGATGACGAAACTCGAGTGCCTGTCTTAGTTCAACAAAAATCACGCCATTTTCCGTAGTCTCCCCAGGAATAATTTCTTTGTTTGAAGTCATACCGTAACAGTGTACAGTGATACCGTAACTTTATTGAACTTGCCTAGTGGTGATGCAATCGATGGAAAATTGCGGGTGCTACACGAGGTCAAGGAGTACCGCAGATACTTCCTCGCCATCGTTCCCGTTGTTTTATCAGGTACGGTAGCTGCCGTAATCCATTGGAGTGCCGTAATCTGAAATGGGGGATTACGGTAGTTTCGCGATACTGCTTGAACAGCCTAGGCAAAAACATATCATAATAAAAGTAGGACTGTTTCCAAGGTTTGTCTCAACATGACATTACTTGATAATTGAATCTATGTCGTTGTGATATCTACCGTACTCTACAGTGTGCCACTTGAGGGTTACGGTATGCCTCATTTACAGTATTCGCATTCATCTTCAACGCCTCTTCCTCTTTCTGCAGTGGTCTGTGTGGCGAAAGGCCGGATCGGGGTGAGTTAAATAAATCCCGTTTTGAAAAAAAATGAAAAGTATGTGAAATTATGTTTCGGCAGGACCACAACAGCAACAACAAGATTTTCTAATAAAATCTCACTCTAATAGAAAAATTTGAATACAAGAGTAGGCCAAGTGGAAATGTGTTTTACTGACATCACAAAAGTCAATTAGTTTTCATATCCTTCATGAACGAGTCGTTTACTTGTGAAACAATAAACTTGCGAAATGGAGCGAGTTATTTAGAGCAGCAGATGTAATTGTGTGCCATCAAGAAAAGAAGACGAGAAGCTTTGAGACTGTCTAACAAGGGGAGACCGCGTAGTCGATATGGAGTTTCCGAATGAGACCTTGTAAGAACGAAAATTCTTTCGGTAGTTTGCAGAAATTGAAAGTCTAAAAAAAATTGCATTTGACAAACCAAGTGGAAACATGCTTCAACGAGGCTATAATACCGCATACGCTTCTGTTTCGGTTGATGATTGAAGGTCCAATTCCATAAAAATATAGTAACAGTATTTTTTTAGAAATATCAAAAGGCGTTATTTTCAGTCACCGGAAGCGATACGCCCTCATTTTATTCCGTTCCGTCACCTCTCTCCTCACTCTCTTCTGTTTATACATACTTCTTATCGTTTCGCAGGGAGGAGGACTCAAGTGAGAAATTATCGATTGATTACTGTGTAATTATGATTGAAAAAAGCGGATATTACTTGCGAAATCTGCTGGGAAAAAATAGGGAGTGTATGGAAGCGGCGGTAATAAACGATGTGTCTTGAAACGAACGAGTGAAATTGTGTTTCAGGGTTCTTTGAAGATCGAAGAAAGCAGCGAATCTCAATCTTTCTTCCACGCCTCAAAAGAAAAAAGTGCCAATACAAAGAAAATATCGAACACCATCCACGTGCCCCTTTTAAATTTTTATTTTAAATTCCCCATAATAATGTAATTTCATTAATACGTAAATATGGTTAGAGTTTGCAAAAAAAGCTAACGATTGATCTCTCACAGTATGATGACTTTGAACAAAATAGTGCACAAACAAAACGTGGTGTACTACAGTACTTTTCGTTCAAACACAGCGATTTTAAGTGAAATGTTCTCTTACCACGAAAACAAGCGTACTGTAGCTAGTCATCGTGTCAAGAGGAAACCGCTTATCGGTGATTTGCCTAGAGTGAGTCGAGCAAATATAGCCAGTGTCACATCGGACTAGTTATTCCAGAGGTAAGTTTCTTCAGTGCTAATCGAGGGGTACTGTTTATAAGTTGTGTGCTTATGAATCGGCTTTTCTCTGGTTACGAGTTTGCTTATTAACCCTGATATTATAATAACAATATATTGTGATGCAACGATAATGAGACGTGTGAAAAATTGAAAACTTTCAGATAGGGACGGGGAACTGGAGAGGGTGTGAAAGTGTGAGAGATGTCCATCATAATTACTACTATTCGATCACTGACACTATATTGCTTACTCTGTAAATTGTTGTCAAATGATAATCGACTGAAACCTCTATTGTTCGGGATCATATGAAATGCCAAATTGCAGACGCCGCCATGAACATTTACACTGTATCTAGTCACAATGTTCGTGTTCGGACTTGGGTAGTCCCATGGTTCGGCAATGCAAGAGTACAAGCAGGGATAACAGTCTCCGTTATCGTTAACACAAAAGATACCATAAAACCAGCACGGTCCCTTTTATATCCTTGCTGAGGACACTTATACCCCCTGCCTTTATGGCCATCTCCTGCAAAACGAAACGAAGGGAAAACCAAGCGGAAATAGAGGATCGATTGAGAGAAGAATCCAAACACTCCCAAAACAAGAAGAAAAGGTTGAACAGAGAATGGTGAACCATGCAACCGCCGAATCAGATAGGACAATGGTGTTGTCAATGGTGTCCTGACAATGGTGTTTCGAGTATTGTCTCCGGTAGGTGTCTTGAGTCGTCCTTGTCCTGTTGCATTGCTGTCCCGTCCATGCTGTCATCTGTTGTCTCCGTGCTCCCTCCGACCGATTTGTTCGGGCTTGTGTCCCGGAAATGCGGGCTTTCCGCCCGATTTGGTTGGCAGCTTATCCCAGTGTTGAGCTTCCCCATCTCAGCAGTTAACTAAGGATTATCTGAAAATAAAATTAATTCATAGCATACTTCCCATTTTGCCTTCTTACAATTACTGAGCCCATTATAATTACTTCATATCTTACAGCGTAATTCTATGATCATAATTATGCTCTATTGCACTACTTCATCTTCTTATATAATATACTACAGTTTAGTTTTTAAAAGGTTCCAGTCTACTATTCATCTTACAATGACACTCCCAAAACAAGAAGAGAACTCAGGTAATAGGAAAAAAAATAAACATGTGTAATAGATATGAATACCCTCAAAACGGACGAAAGTGAACCGCGTCGGCGATTTTCGGGGATTTTCCCCGAAAAACTCCGACACCCTGCCAAATCGTTGTTTCTCAACCTAATCATCTGAGTTTTTGAGCACGAAAGTTTGAGCCGATTTCCTGATAAGCGTTTTGAAAACTAAGAAAATTATTGATTGGAAAGTACATAAATAAAAAGGTGGTGTGTTGTGTATCACTCGAGGTGCGATGGTGTTTCTGTGCACATTACATATATTAGGCCAGTGTGCGTGCTGGGAGGACTCAAGTACAAATTGTATGAAGGGATGATGACGAAGCATCGCAAGCTATTCAGTTTCGGTGTGAGCTGTCAGTCTACCGATTTATTGGATACCGTAGTCCCTCAGTGCTGAACTGAACTTATTGCGTGCAGTTACAGGCACGACCCGCCCTCAGCGCGCAGGCGAAATTCCCGGAATTCGATATAATTTTCTATCCGGGGTACTGTATTATTTTCTATCCGGGGTACTGATTTATCCAATACTTATTTCGCATATGCAGGCGCAACTGTTGGAGGGCCTCCGTAACAATCAGTACGCTGATTGCGTCGCTATTGATATCGAACTTTATGCATTGAGCTTTGCCGCCGCTAGGGAGACACTTGACGAGGTTTGATTATCGATCGATCGCTACATGTCTCAGTCTCTGCAATCGATCGACAACTGTCTTTATTTCAGGGTGATCACTGCATTCTGAGGATTAATTCTGCCGATGCAATACGTAGACTGAAATCAATTGCAAACATTCATCCCATCGTGATATATCATTCGTCTAGTCTTGAACATTGCCTCACCTCTACGTGGTGTAAGGGAGTAACTCAACCCTCTATTGCTACGAGGAGTTGTGCTAACGGGCAACCCGCTCACGCAGTACTAGGCACTTGCACGCCCCATGTATAGGCGGCCCTCCAGAACCCCCAGCTCGGAGCAGGGAGGGTATCTAGAGCACCCCTCAAGCTACGACAGTTCTTCATTCGCGCCCAAGTCCTCCGCGCCCCCTCCCTGCCAGTCTCCGATGTCGGACTGAGCAAAGGGGGCAGGGCCATCCAATCACGGAGCATACAGGACATCTACCATACCCCCCGACACGACATGACAACGACCTGCGCATCTGCACTTTTAATGCGCGCACCCTCGTCTCCCATGAGAACCAGGCGATCTTCGAAGAGGCCATCCGAGGAATTCGATACGATGTTATATGCATCCAGGAGACAAAAGCGAAGACACTCAACGAGACCACCCTTGCCTGCGGAGCCAAGCTCATCCTTGGGCCAAAAGTCACCGTGAAGAATCAAGGAGGAGTCGGATTCCTCATTCACCCCCGCCTTGTCCCCTCCATCCATTCCTGTTCCATCCTCTCCCCTCGCCTCGGCGTTCTCCATCTCCGTATTGGGAGATCGACCATTTCCATCATCACAGCCTATGGTCCCATTTCCTCTGCCCCGATCGAGGAGCGGCAGGCATTCTTCGATGACCTCGCCACCCTCTACACGGAACAGAAGAAACACTTCTACAGGATCATAGCCGGTGATCTCAACATTCGAGTCGGAGAGAGACGGGAGGGCGACTACCGGACAGGGCCGTATCATCATGAGAAGACGGGCGATCCAGACGATTTATTGCGTGACTTTCTTTCCCTCACTCGCACGTTCCATTCTAACTCCTTCTTTCAAAAGAAGTCGAGTAGTAGATGGACGTGGGAGTCCCCTGGAGAGAGGACTCGCACAGAGATCGACCACATTCTTGTGAATAGAAGATGGATGCACCAAGATGTCTCTACAGTACCCGGCTTCTCCTACCCTTCCGATCACCGTCTACTCCGAGCCCGCATTCGTCTGGACACGCAGATTGAGAAGAGTTGGAAGTTCTCCTCCCGCCAACTGCCGCGCCCTACCATCGACCCTTCCTTACTGCAGGCAGCGATCGCGGAGTACCCATGGGACTGCCACCCCGACGCCACCAAGGACTACGAATTGCTCTGCATAGGTCTGAAGGCGTGCGCTCGGAAGGCGGAATTCCACCCCACTCCCCCACTCCCTCGCTTATCAGAAAGATCTACATACTGGATACGGACAAGGAAGGTATGGAAGAACGACCCCACTCGACTACCATTCGAGAAGACGATGGCGGACTGGACGTGCAGGATGATGGTTAAGCGAGACATAAAGGAGCACCGCACCCGAGTGCTACTCAGAGCAGCTGAAGAGAGGAAGTCACTGAAGAAGGCCAAGCAATCACTGAGCAAGAACCGTACTTCGATGGACGCAGCCCTCGGCAGAACTGGGGATCCCATCACCAGCAGAAGTGGAATCGAAGATCGTATGCAGGAGTTCTATACGGATCTCTTCCGATCGGAGATCCATGTGCCTCGATGCCCTTCCCCGGTCACCGACGATCTCCTCCCGCTCCTTCCATCAGAAGTCCGCCATGCCATTGAGAAGACGAGGAAAGACGGTGCAGTTGGTCCCGACAAGATCTCTGGCCATCTGCTACGACACGGAGGACCCGCAGTTCACTCACTCCTTGCTGCACGTTATAGTCGATACCTCACGGAGCAGAAGTACCCGGATCAGTGGAAGGCCTCGTCGTCCATCCTCATTCACAAGAAGGGAGACAGAGCAGATCTCAATAACTACCGTCCCATCGCTCTGCTCTCCATTCCTTACAAGATCTTCACGAAGGTTCTCGTGAATCGGATGGAGAGGCAATTGGACGAAGCGCAGCCTGTGGAGCAGGCAGGCTTCCGTCGACGGTTCGGATGCATGGACCACATCCACACACTCTCCACCCTAATCGAACACCACCGCGAATTCCACCTTCCTCTCGGTCTTGTCTTCGTGGATTACAACAAGGCATTCGACTCCGTCGAAATCCCCGCAGTCCTCAACGCCCTCACGCGATCCGGGATCGATTCGTCTCACGTCGACTGCCTCGAGAAGCTCAACACCAACAGCTATACAGAGATGAGACCCTTCGAGAGACCTGTTCGCATCCCCATCGGCAAAGGAGTACGACAAGGAGACACCATTTCGCCAAAGCTCTTCACTGCCGCGCTCGAAGATTGCATGAAGAAACTCAACTGGGAGCACAAAGGAGTCCTCATCGATGGGAAACGACTCTCTCATCTTCGATTCGCCGACGATATCGTCCTCATCGGAACCGACACGGTCTCTCTCCAGACGATGCTCACGGAGCTGGCCGACGCAGGAGAAAGAATCGGACTGAGTGTCAACATGGAAAATAATCAGTTGATGAAGAACGTGTGGTGCACCGGGCCTGCAGTCTTACTTCACGGCGATGATCTAGTGGAGACATGTGCATACGTCTACCTCGGCCGAGAGCTCGAATGCAACGGCTCTATCGATTCGGAGCTACTCAGAAGAAAGCGGGCTGCGTGGGGCGCCTTCGCCAACATCCGCGAGGTCACCTCCCAGCTGCAAGATGCGAAGCTACGCGTATCTCTCTTCGACTCACACGTGCTTCCCGCCCTCTGCTACGCCGCTGAAACCTGGCCACTCACGAAGACGACGGTCTCCTTCATCCGGAGAACCCACCGTGCCCTGGAACGCGCGCTAATTGGAACTACGCTATTCATGCAGCAGAAAAAGAATCAGTCATGTGCCGACATCCGCCGCATCTCTCTTCTATCGGACCCGATAGTTCACATCACGAGAGCCAAGCATCGATGGGCAGGTCACGTGCTACGAAGAGACGACGATAGATGGTCTACCCGTGTCACGCAGCAATTCCCCCATCCCAACCTGTTTCGTCCACGAGGACGACCACCGGCTAGATGGAGGGACTCGATCGAGGAGTATGCCAAGATGCCCTACAGTACAGGACGATCTACCCGATCGTCTTCCCAACGAGCGCCCTACCAACACTGGATGACGCGCGCTCGAGACAGAAGCAATTGGAAGAACTGTGATCCACGCGGCTTCGCCGCTGAAGATGGATCTACTAAGTAACTAAGTAAGTAAGTCTTGAACAGATCATGTGAGTTTACATCATTAAAATGGACGGTCTAAGTTTTTGGGATTTGGATTATGTTCAACTGCAAAATATCTCTCGATTTCGCGTGCTATCTCGCTCCTGACTCATTTCTAGAGGTGTGAAATCATGTGAGCGGGAAATTTCTGCATGATGGGCGATTTTTTGCCGTAGAATCGACCGATAATGATCTGTGCAGGGAGTGGTACCGTAATATTAGCGAGGATACTGCACATTCACTGTACCAAGATGAACTGCAGGAGAAGCGAGACTACTATGATCTAATTACTCGTGAGTTTTAATTAGTCTACAAATTTTAGAGGGATTAGGAAGGAATAAATCTCTGGAATCTCTGGTGAGGCCTCTCTTTATAAAAAAACTGATTTTCAAAATCTAAAATGAGTCGACTCCTTGGTTTATTTATCAATCGGCGCGTAATCACAAGCTACAGATTTTGACAAAATACTCTTGTTGTTTTGACAATAAAATTTGTTGACAAAATAGTAGATGATTTTTCTCCCAGAAAAATTGTCTAGTTCTCCCCCAAAACAGTTCTAGTCGTCGACACTGTTCGCACCATTAGTCACGGGGTTATGGATTGGGCGTCAACGTATGCCATTCTCGATGATAAGTGTTGCAAATTGGAACGGATGTGTTGTGAAATAATAATAAAGCTGTTATATAGAAGAGGATTGTAAATGTCATATTTAGTATGTGCCACGCAGAAGTGGAGAGATGTGTGTAATTCATAAATATGTCAAACCTGATCGTCCGAGAACCCTTCCTTAGATCCCTCCCTCTCAGCCCACGCAGAGAACAACGACCAAACGATTACAGATGGGACCACGACGATTAATTCACTGATTTCTCCTATCGTACCCCTGTCCTCTACTCTATAGAGCATCACAATTTACTGATTTCACCTCACGATTAATTAATTTCACGTCTGTATTTTTTTCTTGTTGCGGGCATCGATAAAATATAAATTCAGAGATAAAATATAAATTCAGAGATAAAATATAAATGAATATAAAACATAATTTCATAAAATATGAATACAGACGCTGAACGATGTCCCCACTCATTCCGCATTGCTACTTCTGTAGGCAACAAATGACTCCGGGAGAGAGTGTGATATGTGACCGCGGTCTCTTGATTTCACACACCGGATCGACCGAAGAGGTGAAAAAAATGTGTTCCATGTCAAGCGATTTTACAGTAGCAAGCTACCACGCTAGATGGGGCGCTAGACGGTAAGCCAGCTGAAACGTGGGATTACGTAACCCATGCTTTCCCAAGGCATCTAGGGCACGTTACCTTTCGCAATCAAAGTTGCTACCAATTTTCCGCCCCGGGATGGATGGAAGCCTTGGTTGGCCTCGGCCAAAAAGGTTAAGAGAGTCTGCGAAATGAATATTCAGAGACCGCATTTTGGACGGAATAGGGAGGATACAAATGTCGGGTGAACTGTGTCATGCAAAGATATGATTGAAAAAAGGGTCCAGCTATTATTTTCCTTTCGTGGAGAGGGCTAGAAGGTAACTGACGATCGGGTAGAAATTCTCGCCGACTACAACGATGTGAATGACATCATGCTGGTTATGATAGATTTTGGAAACACGAATTCGCTGGGTTGGTGGCTTTATTTCCAGAATCTTGTTTGTTTGGGGATTGTTGACATGGTGCCAAAAATAAGTGTCAGGATATGAATTACTTGAAAAAAAAGTTTTTTCTGTTCCCGGTAAATATTAACGAATTGATCTTTAAATGACTTTCAAATGTACAATGAAGCTTGAAAGTTCAGGGTGATCTGAGCGCTCACTTCTTAAAAGTCAGCACAAGCTCACTTTCTTCAATCCGCCTTCTTCGATCCTGGTCACCGTCAATTCTCGGTGGTGAAGATCGAGTGACAAAATATTTAAAAATCTGGCAAAAAGCTGCAAAACATTTGTTCCGATGCCGGGAATCGAACCCGGGCCTTGCGGGTGAGAGCCGCAAATCATAACCACTAGACTACATCGGATGATGGGCGCTTCAATCAAACATGGCACCAAGAAGGCATAGTCTTCTTCTCCACTGAAAGCCGATTTGTTGTAAAGCGTGGGGAAAGCGCGTGAGTGGGTGAAAAAAATCCAGACGGTCATGAACCGTATTTTCTTCAAACGGAAACATCGAACTGTCTACTCTTTTCTAGTCTGAAATTGATATAAATCATAATTATGACGTCATTGATTTTCCACGGCATTTTACAGGGAGGGGGGGGGGTATCAGAGAAGTCGTCCATCCGCGTTTGTAAGAACAACAGGTGGAACTGTGTTTCAACTCGGCCATAAGATGGCGTGATATGTCCTTGCAGAATTACTCGTCCGATTTCTGAGTCTTGGAATGAATTTACATATTAATTACATATTAATCGCACTTTAAATATGTCACAACAAGTATTCCGTTTGCACCAATTGTAAAACAGGCGGTAACATGCTTCAGCGAGAAATGAAATCTGCTTCATTCCCTGGTCGTTCTTGATGACCCTCTTGTCATGCAGAGCGATTTCTTAAAGAAGGACGAATGTCCGCGACTCCCGACTGGAAATTTTCTTAGCGAACAAGCGGGTAATGTAAGCAAAGGTTGAAGATAATCATCGCAAACTGAGTTCGCCGCTAAACGCAGTAACACTTTTGGTGATTTCACCTGTTCCTCCCCTTCCCTAATCCCTCGTTTGCATGTACTCTCTTCCTTCTCCCCTCCCTCTTCCCTGTGGGGGACGAGGGAAGGGAGGGGAAGAAGGTGCATGCAAACTCGAAGGAGAGAGAAAGTTGACCGAGAGATTTGCACGGCGCGTCAAACACCCCCCTCCGGTTCGGTTGGTGTAAAGCGAGCGTGTACCTTATCCTGTCTGCCCTTTGTAAGGTGCTCGAATTAGAAAATCTGTATGTTAAATGTCAAATGTTTGTATGTCAACCTGTGCGGAATTCTTCACTGAACGCGATCACAATAGTCACAAGTCAATTGATAGTTGATTAGACGAGTTGATACACGTGGGACTTTTACTAAAAGTAGACTACAAACTACATCACCGAATCACCGAACATCTGACCCGCCGTGATTTGATTACTCGCGCACGTGAGAGAACGCCCCCTTTACCGTATTCGGCACTTGAGCCTGATTGTCCCTTAGCGACGGTAGTTTCTTTGCGCGCTGGAATCTCGGTTCGGAGAAAAGATAGAGGTCTCAAATTTTGGATTTCTATTATCGTTCACAGGAGTAATCGAGTAATACGATTAGTTTGAGATTCTATTTTTGAGATTACTCCTTCTTTAAAGATATTATCTGATTTGCAGTTACCACAAGCGATACGTCCTAATTATCTTCCGCTCCGTCACTTCTCTCCTCACTCTCATCTGCTTCTACATACTTTTCATCAGTTGGACAAAAGTGAGAAACGATTATCGAATGATTACTGGTAAAATGATCGATTACTTAAAACAGCGAAATGTGGCTATTACTGGCAAAAATCTGATGGGAGCGAATAGGTTGGTGTATGGTAGCGGGGGCACCCTGCATTTACTCTTTTTGATCAAACCCGGAGCCGGCTACCGGGCTTCCCCTGAACTGAACCTTTCTCAGAACTATGCATAGAGCGTAGTGCATTTAACCTCAATACATCCCGGCTAGTTTAAGTAACAGTGAAAAAATAATTAAAGAGATTAGCGAGAATGACAAAATCAAGATATGAAAGCGTCACGGTTCTTCAAGCGTTCCGCCAATGGGTATACAGTAAATGTATCAAGCGTCTATTGGAAAAACTTGTGACGCTCCTTTTCCTTGGTAATCTCTGCCTCGATTTCGTCGCCAGTACATGAGACGATGAACTTGCTCGAGAAGCATCCCGGCGCCGACTACTGTCTCATCGTAGACGCTACCAAACTCTTCGTTTCCAAGCACGTAAGTGATATCAGAGAGAGAGATAGAGAGACAACGACTGTTCCAGTAACATGATTAATTTATGCTCCATCGTAAGTCGTTTTTCCCTTTTTTTCCACACTTTCCCTTTGATGATTGTGCTAAATCGATTGACACAAATTGACATACTAATCACGCTTATAGTTTCTCTCCATGCGTTCGCCCGTTTTCTCGACAGTTTTCGAGAGTGAAAAAGAGGAATTCGAGCTCGAAGACGTCGATTTGGAGGTTTGCAATCATCGATTGAATATCGGAAATAAGTAGAAAGTAAATTTATTTCAAAGACGTTTACGCTGCTACTATATGTGCTCTATCGGACGATTCCCCTGGTAACGGTACCGAAGCTGATGGATGTCATCGAACTCGCACATAGACTTGAGATGAAGGTATGTGATGGGCAGAGTTGACCAGCTTGATAGATATTGCTAGGTACGACTTTCAATGTGAACTGGACCCAATATGATCAAAACAGTAAAGACTAGGATTGTTTTTTTTGTTTCATATTTTGTTCATTGCAGAATATTCTTGAAGAAGCAGAGGATGTGATTTTTACGACCGCTACTCTAGTGCCCTTTCACAGACAGCTCCTGTGCGGAGACAGATACGGAATGGAGAAGCTGAAGGTTCTGTTGTATTTATATATTTTATCAACGACCGAAGGCGCAACAGAGTAATGTGTGATTACACAAACACAGTAAATGTACAGTAAATTAAGACTATCTATGGTAGGTATTGTTTGGGCAGGGAGGGAGGTTGCAATCGGGGTCAGTGTGTAGATCTGTACTTAGGAATGTTCAACTCCTTAAAAAAATAAACATGTATCGCAATCCCATGATTTCTAGGGTCGCTGCATGCAATCTTTCTCAGGACCACGATGTATAGCGGCTGCCAACCACCTTAAGAACTGCTCATCATGCACTCAGAGAAAAATTACTTCGTCGCATGCATGAAGTAATTAATTACTTCTGTGGAAATACACTATAAATGTGTTTGAAGTAATCAATTACTTCGATTGCTGTTCTAGCGTATTTCCACAGAAGTAATTAATTGCTTCATGCATGCGACGAAGTAATTTTTCTCTGGGTGTGGGAGAAATACAGTGCTAAGCTAGTGTGAGTACTTCGTTCCATTTGATTATCCACAGTAGTATGGTCCTGCTTTGGGGTTATGGACCACACAGAGAATGAATACGTTGAGATGAGACACCTAGTGTATGATATACTCAATATTGAGTATATTCGTGAATCGAGAGAGTGTGCGAAAACGAGAGATTTGTAAGTGTATCATACACTAGGCGTCATATCTCAGTATAGGATACACTCAGTTGTAAGCATATTCATTCTCGGTGCACCTGAACTCATGGAGCCCTGATCCTTACCGAATTTATCGCTGGCTTCTCTTTGATGATCTTTCTTCTAGGTCCCAACTCTTGGATGCGATTTCCGATGTCAAAAAGAGCAAGAAAACGACAAAACTTCTTCCGCAATGATTCCACAAGATTGCATGTCGAAATTGAAAGGGAGTGATCATTCGAATGGCCAATTCAAGTGCGCCAAGAGCTGCACCATCAAACAGGCATTAACTCGATTCTAATATAATAATTATCATACATTGGCATAATAAACATATTCGCGCTTTTTTTTTTCGCTTTTTTTTTTGTAATTCGTCTTCAATCGTGTCTGGAAACAACCGAACAACTAACAATTGGTACGAGCCCAATTGTGCATAATTGATTTGAGCAAAACAGTGAAAATAAATTTTCTCATTTCGATCCTTTTCTGGAGACTGGGACTGACGGTGACATGAAAGTTCAGTGTCTTCCAGTTCTTGTGTTTCAGTATCCCTTGAATATTCAAATTTTTATTTCAGCCCATTATCTAGGAAAAAAATCAGACAAATTTCACATTTGAACTCGCCACCTCCTTTCACGTATGTATATCTTATGATATTCAGCATTTTGCCAAAAGATTTAGCACAGAACTTACGGGTTTTAATAAGACTTAAAAAATTCCTAGCATTATGCCGCTACTCTCCTATAAGTTCTTGAATATCACGAAGTTATTAATATTTGAACGATCGGCATTATACCTTTCGTTTGATAGGCGATCTTTGATCTTTCCTGTCACTCGTCGCCTCTCAGAACAGGAGAAATCGAATGTAATTACCGATGGCCGGTAGACAACTCCAGGTAGTTTATTGAAATTTATAATCAAATAATAGCAGATGATATCGTGTTTCGACAATACCACAAGAACGCGTGAACCTCGTTCGTGCAATTGTATATTGAAAAGTTTTGATAATTCTCTCCACAACGAGAAGCGGCAGACACCATAAATAGTGAGTAATTGGGAGAAAGAATGCATTATCACGTCATAATATCGTTGATTAATTTTAGTTCTGTCATCGAAGGACGCATGCAGTGGATAATCACTTGATCCCGACATGTCACTGTACATTTACCGTACTGATAGTGTATTTTATATTTTTATCATTGATTTCCTATAAAGTAAAGGTAAAAGGTAAAAAGTTGCTACCGGATTCAAGAGGACTTTACGTCGACTGGCGACTATTCTGCCGGCGCCGACAGGTAAGGCCGGTTGCTGCACAGGTCTACGTATCCCCTGCTGACTAGGCTTCTGGGGCACGTTACCTCTCGCAATCAATGTTGCTTCCAATTTTACCGCCAACGAGGGAGATGGAGGGCTTGGTGAACCTGGGCGGGGATCGAACTCGTGACCCTTCGTCTGGCAAGCAGTGCCTTACACCCCTAGGCCATCCGCCCTTGATTGCCGACTATTTTTACTTTGTGTATCTTTTTAATTTCAGATCGTCCAAAGACCCTATATTATTTTAGTTTTCTTACTTCGTGCCAGGCTGGCAAATATTGATATTTGGCTGCCTTCAGCATATATACAACAGAGTTGAAACACTAATCGGCATAGTTATTCTGCTTTATAAAAAGGTACGATGCCACAACACGGCTACAAGGGGATTTGTGAAATAAATAGAAAATGATAAGCTATTAGATTACATGATGCGTCATTTTTGATGACTACTTTTCTACTAGTCGGCATTCTTCAATTAAATAAAAAAATGACTTTCAGCCAAGAATCAAGAAAAAATGAGAGAAGAGGAAAAATTGCCTAGAATACATTCTCGATATTTATCTTTCCAATATTGCCTCTACTCTGTAAAATCAGTTTTTATTGTTACTTTTTTCACGTTTCGTCAGGACACTGAACATAAATCCAGTAATAACACTGACATACGCATTATCTAGTGGTGACGTAAGCAGTAAGGTGATGAAATCTCTGCAAAATGGGAGGATGTTGAGTCATTGTTGACGATACTCCGATAGAGTGTGGTCCTCCCCCCGTGACGGTATACAGTGAAACGAACGCGTGACCTCTTCCCTCCCTTCCCTCCTCGTCTCTCTCTTCTCCCTTCACTTGGTCAGTCAATGCTTCTCATCCTCCCCTCTCCACTTTACGCATATGCCTTTCTTGTCATTTCACGCTTCATGTTTGCTTGTTTGTTGCTAAATTCACCCTTATTTTTCTTATCCCTCATTTCCTCTTTTAAATTCTTATCTCTTTCCTCCCTATTTCACAATTTCCTTTCACTCGCTATAGTCATCGTGCTGATAAGGTCCACCCATCGTGAGGCGGTTGGGTGTCTACGAACCCAAGGACCGAAACATCAAACCGCGATCATTTAGAAAGTCTTCCAGCTATGTATGCCTATCACAGTAGCAACTTACTATTCATTCAAATTCAAGTCCGATAGTTAATCAAAGTTCACATTTGATGGTTGTCAACTTGTCAATTTGTCATGTCTCAACCATCCCCCCTTCAATGTCTCCGGTCCCATTTGCATTATATTTTAAGTCTTTATGCTTCCATATTTGCCGTCTTTACCGGCCTATAAACATATAAACAAAAACCAATATTTTAAACTTTGCAGAATGGAAGGGCAGATTAGTGCAAAACGGGCTCGATTTGATGATATTTCTACAATGAACAATGATGAGGTCAGCTATTACAAATTCACAATCACTCGTCCGCATTATTAAAACGTTCCGCTGATAAAGAACAGAACCGGGAATGAGAGTGAACTCGGACGCGAGAGAATCAGACAGTCAATACACTATAGGTAGTACTTGATGCGGAACGTAGTATTTTAAATTTTTAATACGCAATATGGAAGCATAATTAGTTCGTAAATTTCACTTGGGTATTCTGTTGTTTCGAAAAGATTTAATCCACATATCAAAATTTGTTTTATCATACCAAAACATTCGTTTGAAATTAGGAAGTACACGTTCAATATTGAATGTGTACTTCCTATTTTTTAATGATTGCTTGCCGATGGCCAATATAAACTTCATTTGCCGGTTGTAAATGCAACGCGAGACGAGATCTTCTCATTTTTCATTGGAAACGCCATGAACGATGATATGGATTCTGAAATGTATGGTCTGAGATACACATTCTTCACTCAGAGAAATGCATACTTATATATAAGTATGCCATACTATGAACTCGACACCAAGTTGGAGTCATACTTCTATATAAGTATGCGCCTACTTATAACTTGATGTCGTATTCTTAGTAGGATTTCTCTCTGTGTTCCGATACACATTCTCGTTTATGCGCAATTCTAAATTAAAATATATATCTTATACATTGAGGCGTTTTTTCCGTCTCCTCTACAAACTCTACACGGACGAACCGTTGGAAGCGAGAATCACTTCGAAAAATATTTCGGAAAGCGAAAAAGAACTGGTGAAACGATGGTTTGATGCTCCACTGGGATTCCATTGCTCCCTATGTTGTGAAGCCGAACTGCCAGCTTTCTGCGAAGATTCTATTTTCACGCGCGAAATATTATCAGGAATAATCCTCTACCGACTGGAGTTTTTTCCACTTTTTGTTGATATTCTAGACCGTAGCAAGGACGAAATTCGATGGTTGCTTTCGCATTTTCGCTGTTCAGAGTTTGCATTTTACAATGTGATTGAAACGCAGTATGTGGTGGAAGAATTTGACAGTGCTGCGGGCCCGAAAGATCACTCATTTTGGAATTCCGATTTCGTCGCTCCTGAGCACTGTGATCACGGGGACTCGGAATATGCATTGTCGGACTGAATTGTTGCGCAATAATTTTGGCTGTTGCTATGATGAAGGTTTGAATGAATTACTTGTACATACATGAAAAAATCATAAGTCCGCACTGAACATTGCACTTTTTTCAGTGATATTCGTTTATCGAGTAGAATTGGCAAATAGGCTGCACACAAAAATGATTGAAAAAAAGACGGGGCAGAAAAAGAGCTAACCGTAAGTTGGGACGACTCACTGAACAGCTATAGTGCTTGTCTTCTATTGACTTCGTTTTTTGGAACCGCGAAGCTTTTAGTTGTGTTTTTCATCAGTGATGTGCCTTTGGAAGTTGTAGAATCACATTCTTGGACATAACTGTGCAGAACGCGCGAAGCGTTATCATCGTTCGCCCCCCCCAATACCGCCGGTACCAGGGTTGGTCAAATCGGTTCCTGCTCTCTTCATTTCACACACTCTCTCGCCCGCCGCCTTGCGCAGAGAGTGTGTGAAATGAAGAGAGCAGGAACCGATTTGACCAACCCTAGCCGGTACGACGTAGCTCGCTAGTTTATCTTATGTATCCGAACATAAACGTTTGCGTCAGTATGATACTCTGCTTCTTTAAATATAATTTACGAGCGAAGAACGGAACGAGGAACCGGCGGGAAGATGAAAACACTTCAACTCTTGCCTCTCTTCCCTCCTGTCCAACTCTTGCCGTAGTTGCGACTCAAGAGGTTCACACTACACACAATGACCACTATAAAACTGTCGGTAGAGAGAGGGAAGTCACAATGATGTTGCTATTCACTTCAGTAATTTTCTTGACCTACCTCAACATTGCCGATGCCCAATTGCCTCATCTCACTCTCGGAGACATACCCTTTTACAAGTATAATTACATAATTATTTTAATTATTAATATTTTACTGTATCAAACTGTGCTGTGTGTCGTACATGTCAGGGAAATCGGAACGAGTACCGAGCAGTACCGTACAATTGGCTACAATTGAAACATTGCGAATACAGGGTTTTAAATTTTGATTTTATGCTCATTTGATTTCCCTTCCCCGATTAGCGGAAAACGACTCGGATTGTCTCGGTGAAATATCGCTAGAAATCGATAAGTCAGTGTCATGCGTGTGCCAGTGTGCCACGTGTTTTGTGTAGTGCGCAAATTGCCACTGCCGGCGCGCTTTCAGTTCGCGATTCGATAGGCCCGGCGACTTTTTAGCTAACGTTTTATCGATTTCTAGAGACATTTCGAGAGCGGACATATGAGCTAGACGGCTAGACAGAAGTTAAAGAGCGTTCGCTGAAGAGAGGGTGCCAGACGGCGAAGCGAAAGAACGGGCCATATTATATCGGGAGGGCGCGCGTTACTCGAGACGGGGTGGACAAGTATCTCCCCCTTTCGAGTGGCGCAGAGACGCAGAGCTGTCTCTGTGCCGCAGTCAAGCGAGCGGGCGGGCGAAACGAGATCGATCATGCGAGGGGGCGGAGCGCGACGTCACCTCTCCTCCCGCTTCTCAAACCCGGCTCGCGCACGGAGCTGGTTTCGATGTGGGTATATATAGAGGGTCTGCGCCCTATCCTACCGTACTCAAGCTTCTGCATAAAGAGATATGATGTGCATTTGGCATTCTGCCACTTGCTTATGGCCGAGAAGCAATACCCCTGAAACGCTGTGATCCGAGCCGTTTCCGGCAAATCGGGGAAGGGAAATCAAATGAGCATAAAATGAAAATTTAAAACCCTGTATTCGCAATGTTTCAAATGTAGCAAATTGTACGGTACTGCTCGGTACTTGTTCCGATTTCTCTGACATGTACGATATGTCACATCGACTACTGGCTTTCTTTCTAAAGGAAACATGCGAGAGGTTTTGCACCGCAATAACAATTCAGAAATCCGTGTAGTGGAAACACGACAGAATGGAGTGAGCAGAAGCAAGCGAGATGCAGGCAGAAGTTAGTTAACCATCTATATTTCATTCATTTAATAATTAATAATAATTATACTAAATTCTTATTATTGTGCATTGTTGCATTTATCGCTAACCCAAATTTTCAGGTTTTCCTTTCTCGGTTTCGGCCAACAAGGACTGGGATTCAACAAGATCAAGAAGTTAGTCAGATTACACTTATATTTCCTTAGAAAAAAATTTTTATTATACGAATTTCGCCTATGAATTAGGCATAGAGAAATAATTGACGACACAACACATTTCTAGCGGATTAAATAATGCAGAGGGGGGGGGGGTAGAGAGACCTCTTGCTGTACTAAATCTCTTGAGGCAGTACAGCAAAGGACAAGACGGGGCAATATTGCGTCGTAATGACGCAATTCCTCCAAAACTTCCAAATTCACTCCACTATTGCAGATCGAACAACGTCTACTGCAAGGTATTCCGGTTGTGTCTTAACTTCTCCTATGGCAATCTTTACCTGTCAGCATACGGATTCTGGCGAGGCCACGGATTCTACCCGCCCAGGGTGAGCAACATTGCGTCGTGGCGAAGTAACACTACTATTGCTTCGTAATTGCTCAAGACGGGGATAAAATACCGTTAGTAGCTAAGAAAGCCGTACTTAAAGGGACCTGGCATAGATGACGAAATTGACTTATTTAGTAGTATTTGGTTCAGTAATCACGGGAAAAAATAAGAAAAAAATTTCAGACCCTTAGGAAAGGCGCTACGGCTTTGCCCTTAAACCACACCACGGTGCATCTCAGTGGGCGCCTTTTCCTAATTTATTTTCAAAACTGATGCAGTCCCAGTAAATTCGATACAGATGAATTCCTATTGTATACTGGATGACAACTAAATAGAATTGCGAAAGTTTCATGCTAATTCCCCGTACTTGCGACGTCATTAGGAAACGTCGAACCAGCACACCACGATATTTCAAATGAGCATATCTCGAAACAGAAAGTTCCAAGATTTTTTTTTGGTATTTTTCCCGTAATATCCAACTCAAATCCCACTAATAGAGCTCAAGTTGCCAATCTATGCCGGGTCCCTTTAAGTAGTGGTTGTCTGTCGGATGTTCTTACAGGCCTTGTTTGTTGAGAATAGTAAAGAGCAGTTGTCTTCTTGCCTAGTAGGAATGCCGGTTTGGTGTTTGTGGTCCGGCATTTCGAGCGAAAGATAGAAAAACGATTTATAAAAGGCAGAGAATCAGACAAAAAGAGACTGCCAGAGGAAGTTAACGACACCTTACTGAAAGGAGCAACATTTGGCGTATTGCCTAGTGATGACGTAATCTCAGCATCTTCTCAGAACTACAACATCCACTCCACTGGAGGAAATAAATTCGAGGAGTCGGTGGAAGTGCAGAAACCAACTATCGAGGAACTCAAAAACGCCATCAGTCAGTGCTTTAATGATATTATATATAGTAATTAATTAATGTTTACCTTTCTCACAGCAATGATCGAATTTTTTTGCCGCTCGAATGTGTATATATTTATTCGATCACAATGAAACGCGGTACAAATTAAGTTAAATTTTAAAAAAAATCTGTGAAATCTGTGAAACATTGTATTTCTTGGCGCTTTGCACTACGGACTAAAATAGTTCGTGTCTCCTAATTTTGCGCATTCTTTTATCTACCGAAACGCAATAAATACTCGTACTTATTGTGTCATACGTATCAGGTCATCCAAGATTACAATACAATATTTATCACGTCAGACGATGACGTCAGGTGAGGATGTGGTTTCAGGGGTCAGGATCATTCTTCTCTTGGATAATTTCGGCCGGGGTCGGGGTGGAGGATCGGTCTTCTTCCCATTCACAGACCATCTTCTTTAAAGTTGCTGGAGGAATATAAGATATCTCTCTTAGGACCATGGGCGTAGGAGGAAAGGGGAGGTAACGTGAGGCTGAAAATAATTAAATGCAATAATTAAAAATGTAAATATATTGCAGGTCAGCTCCGTCGTAAGATGAGTGAGGACAGTCTAACACTCGGGGTTCGAGAAGAATCTGATGCTGAGAAAATATCGAAGGAATTGGGGGAAGGGAGGAATGAGAAAAGGAGGAAGAGGAGATGGACACGATAAATGATAATTATTGTTGAATCTCGAGACCCTTTCTAAAAGTGCGGAAACAGATCAGCAGTATATGATGAAGACCACACAGAGAGAAATCCTACTAAGAACAGGCACTCACTAAAAAAATAAGCTGCGCATGATTCAATATTAGTAGGAGGGTCAAGTTGAGTGCCTGTTCTTAGTAGGATTTCTCTGTGTGCAGGCAGGAATTTTGAATAGTGCTATTTATAAAAACAGATCTGTTGAAAAAAACACTTAAATATCGATCAGTCAACTTCAACCAGCCAATCCCTACTTTTTTAAACTACCGAATTGTCATTAATTAATTTTTACACAAATAGCTCAGGGCCTCTTCGCATCCTACCTGCCTCTTTCTCTCATGAATAATAATAATAATAAAATAATGTTTATCATGAAATTTACATAGCAAATTGTAATATAACTTTGAGACTAAGTGAAAATAACGGCATACATGAGATGTAGAATTACCGCTGAAACATAGAGTAGCACAACAAGTAGTTCAGGAGTGATTTTAATTTTAATGATACAGTTATTGGACCAAAACAGTAGCCAACAAGCATATCTTATGACCGGTCGGTAGGTGAGAGAGTGTACAGAATGACGAGACCGTTTCTGACCCCTCAGCGACAAGACACGCTGCATTACCGACAGACACCTTTCACCTGAAACATATTTTGTGTCTTATACATATTGACAGCCTTCAACATTCAAAAAGAGAAGTGCAATGAATATTTCGTGCACTAGCTCTACAATGGTTATTTCTCATCGTATTTACACTTTCTAATGTTGACAATCGTTAACCCATAGCACAACGAAACCATAAATAAATATTTTCTTTCCTATCAAGAAAGGAACACACGAAATTATCGAAACTCGCATGTCTCTTAGTCTCATCAATTTCCGCTGAAACAGACCCAATCTTCATCAACTGCCAATAAATATTTAAAAAAAATTCAACTCGAAGTACGCATCCATCGGAACGAGACTGCCTCTTACGCTCATAAGACACCACTGCAACATATCGTACGCCAATAACACTCTGTACAAAGGTGTGGCACAGTGTGGCACTTTTTGGCACTTTTTAGCACTTTCTGATTTTCGCCTTGAAAGAAGCCAATTTTGTGGCATGTCTTGTTATAAACCGCTTCCTATCTAACTTTCCTCTAACATAGCACAAAAAAATAAAATTAATGAATTAAAATAATTAATTTAGAATGGTTCAGCTGTCAAGGTCGAAAAATAAAACCAGTTGTCAATCACGCTCAATCACGTCAAACACCGTAATCAGCGCTTGAAGCAGGTGCGATTGACAACTGATTTTATTTTTCGACCTTTGCAGTTGAAGCATTCTAAATTAATTATTTTAATTCATTAATTTTTATTTTTTGTGCTATTTTAGAGGAAAGTTAGAGAGGAAGCGGTTTATAACAAGATATCCCACAAAATTGGCTTCTTTCGAGGCGAAAATCAGAAAGTGCTAAAAAGTGCCAAAAAGTGCCACACTGTGCCACACAGTGCCACACCTTTGTACAGAGTGTTATTGGCGTACGATATTTCATTTTCGAAAAATCCCACCCAAAAATGGAAATGTCTATTATGCTGAATGCATTTTAGAAAAGTCGAGGAGTCGGTCTCATCACATTACAAGGTGTCTCGCGAATTGACCGGTCGAGAGACCTTACGAAATGGAATTTTAAAAAAATGCTACAAAATGTTGTAGAGCATCGATAATAAATGTGGCATCAGAGGAGAGCGGTCTCATTTCCGGCTTGATTATTGATTGGCAACAAAATAGGATTAGTTTACAAAAAAACGTTGAAATGTAGTGTGAGTTTTTCCGTAGTGCGGTGTGTGCGAGAGCGTTAGATTTTACCATGTAGGTGAACGAAAGATAAATATAAGTATGAGATGAGGAATGATGGAGCAGGAGATTCGTGATACTCCTTCTTCAAGCAATTTGCAAGACACGATCACACGCAAAGGAGAACTCTCTTAGCAATCCAGATCAATCCAGATGGCTCAACGGTATATGATTAAAAGAAATTTATTTTAATTAAAATGTTGTGCTGTCAACACCGAGAGATTCGAAATAAAGTCCTCGCACTCCTACATGTAATCACTCTGAAACGTGCAATTCCCAGGCGAGCGCGAAAGAGGATGGTAACTCCATGAGAAAAACGCAATCAATCGATCAATTATAACAAAAGTCGCTGATTGAAATTGAAGAATTTATGAGCAATGGCACAGTTGATGTGATTGGATTCACCCTAGGACTACGAGAAATCAACCAAATTCAATACTAGAATAATACTAGAAGAATAATACTAAATAAAAGAATAAGAAAATAAAATAAGAAGAATAAAAGAATAAGAAAAAAAAACATTGAAATGTAGTGTGAGTTTTGCCGTAGTGCGGTGTGTGCGAGAGCGTTAGATTTTACCATGTAGGTAAACGAAAGATAAATAGAAGTCCGATATGAAATCCGAAATAACATATTATTTTCTTTTTAATCAGAAGTCGCAACATCATCGGAACTCACCCGTCCCAGACTATCATCAAACTCCGCTGAAACGTAACCAACTTTTGCCATGTCACGGGCTGATAGCCTTAATACTTACACATTCTTCAATTCCATTAAAATTGTTCTAGAAGGAGACGTCGACTCATATCAATATTAGGTATCCTCAAAGTCTCTTCCACCCTCTGAGAAACAATGTTGTGCCGGGCGCATTGCAGAGTTTTCTACGATATATCAGCGACGGCTTTTTATACAATAACGATTCGTCTCAGAATGATTCGCTCGCTCCAAACCATTGGATGTTTTAGTGAAGGTTAGATGCTATTAAAACGATCTAAGCTCTCTCATTTTCGCTTGTTCGATTTAATAATTAATTAATTCAGAACAGATTACAGTCCTGGTTGTTTCCCCCGTGAACATGGACCGTCCCGGCCGGCCAGGGCCGGCCCCTAGCGGTCCCTGCCAATTTGTGGCTCGAGCAGAGAGAAATTCGAGACAAACTCTGTGCAGTCTGATAGTTCAGGTGGTTGGTCACCGGAAAGTGTCAAGAGAAATTTAAATTACTTATTTTATTAATTTTAAACTTGTTAGAAAATATCATCATATGAAAAATCAGTTTGCGGTTAATTCGAAAATCCAAGAGATACTGTAATATTTTGCGTCAAACTCTAACCAAATTAATTTACTTGAAATGATTTTTTAAAGAAAAAAGTAAACGTATATAAGAAAATAATTAAATTTTTCATCGACATTAATCGATGACCAACCACCTGAACTATCTGACTGCACAGAGTTCGTCTCGAATTTCTCTCTGCTCGAGCCACAAATTGGCAGGGACCGCTAGGGGCCGGCCGGGACGGTCCATGTTCACGGAGGAAACAACCAGGACTGTAGCACCTCTTCTTTTCTTATCAAGCAACTCGCAAAGCCCGCGTGTTACCGCATTTTCGCCATTTCCAATATCGACCTCAAGCTTGAATACGTATCTAAGGCGTCAGATGACAGTTCATTTGTATTGTTCAAGGTATATTATAAGGTAGCGGAGAAGGGATAATCGACACTTAATATTCTCCTCTCTATATGATATAACTCTGAAACGTATCGTCATCAAGTGAGCACGATCGAAAGAGGAATGAACATACTCTATGCCCTCCTTTGCAGTCCCTCCGAGTTGAGAAGACATGAAACGAAAGAGCAATGAGTCTTCTCTGAATTAACGAATCCTTCAATCGAACAAGCGAACATGAGTGAGCTTAGACCGTTTGAGTAGCACCGTTCCACCGACAAACACGTCCAACATTTGTTGGGAGCAAGGTAATCATTCTGACAATGAGACGAATCGTTATTGGGGAATCAGCTTTCCCCAAATGATGTCGGCTGAGACATCGTATCAAACTCGACAATGTGCCCGGCACAACATTGTTTCATAGAGGGTAGATCAGACTTGGAGGCTACCTTATATTGATAAGAAAAGCCGTAATATTTTAGAACAGTTTAAACAAGGTTTGGAGATTTTTTTGACATCACCATTAGTGCGATAAAAGTGGAGCGGATATGTTTCAGCGGAGTTTGATGAGAGCCAGGAACAAGTGAGTTCGGATGGTAAACGGTTTCTTATTCAAAAGAAAAATATGTTAAAGAAGGAGTTTCAGCAAAAATAGCATTTTGAATGTATAATGTTAATCGCTTGCCCATGTGAACGATAGCAGAAATCCAAAATTTGGAAAGTCTATCGTTCCTTATAACCGAAATACGCGTGCGCAAAGAAGCTACAGGGTTCAGGGAAATCAGGTTCAAGTGCCGCGCGAGCGTGCGAGATTAAGCAAATCTATCGGTCAACTTTCTCCGTGGTGTCCGCTGGGGGAGAGGGAGGGGAAGGAGGATTAGCGCACTCCCTAATTTCTGTCCATCTGCATACGCGCATTTGCCTAGGCCGCGTGTTCAAGAGCAGACGTCAGACGATTGCCCTTACAGTATTCTTTCATGACTTGGGCAGGGTAGTCGTGGTGGAAAAAATAAAAAAGAAAAAAAAAAAAAAAAAAAAAAAAAAAGAAAAAAAAAAAAAATAGAAACACAAAATGCGAAGAAATACAATGGAACATTTCCAGGAAATGCATTCTGATTTCGAGAAAGCAATGGCGCCTTCAGCTCGATAACCATGAATGCATTTTGATGTTTCATCTCTCCGTTTCTTCTCATGCATCACAATTGAAGGCTGAATATCGCCCATTCAAAAACTCCAAAATTCACACAAAGGAATGGCGTTCTTCAAGAGGAATTTTTCTGTATAAAAAACCTTGTGCTTAAGGAGATTATTTTGTGGTCGACATGAGAGCTCTCCTCTCCCTTCTCTGCTCGATTGCAACAGTGGCAGCAAGTTGCGGCAAACTGCTTCATCAAAACGGCGAAAACGCTGAGAGACGACGCCGTTTTGTAAGATCATTTAATTGGGTTTAAAAATTATTTTTGTATATTTCTCTGGACTAGGGGATGCAGCTTGTCATCAGATATCTATTAGCAAGTGCAAGGCAATTCCGAGTATTCTGAGTACCTGAGAAATGGGAACCGGAAAAGGCGTCCGCAAAATAGCTCAAGCGTCGGTTGCAGGTTATCGGCGGCGATACGGTGGACCACAAGAATTGGCCTTGGTAAGTAGCTGTGCACGATAACTTATTTGGAAGCTGTGGAGGTATGCGAACGTGAACCTGGCAGGATTATATACGGTAGTAAAAAAAGCTTTAATGGTGAAGAGTAGGGTTCCCTTATTGGAAGTATTGGAAATGAACTAGCCATATTCTCTCTCCATTTCACTCACTCTCTCACACACGTTGCGAAATGCGTTCCTTTGTACTTCACATTTCCCATTTCCAATAGTTTCCAATAAGGGAACCCTAGTGAAGAGGTACCCGAGAGCTTGACGGATGCATTTGTAAAACTATACTCCCATTTTAAGGAAATGGACATTAGAGGGCAAAATCTGGTGGTTTAAAAGTCTGGTTTGCAAATATGTTAAAAATACCATACCGCAATTGAAGAAATTTTTGAACCTGAAAACGCTGACTGTAATCGCAAATCGATGGATCTTGACAGCTGCACATTGTATTACGTGAGTTTCAGTGCACCCTCCGTAATAATCGAGAAACCAAAAATTCAGACCTAACGCAAAAATGACTGTTCTGGCGGAGCAACGTATTCTGGTCTAGATAGCAACGCTCTTTCTGATGAGGTTCGTGTTAATGTTCGCGCCACTATATCACTGTTAATAATTCCCCAAAGAAAAGCGTCAATTTATTTGCAAGAAAAAAATAAGATGAACTATTATAAATTCACAAACACTCATCCAAAATAATAATACGTTCCGCCCCTAAACAACAGAAACGGCTGCGAGAGAGCATGACAAAGTGAGAGAAAAAGAGGTATAGAAAGAGAGTACGCCACTAGTAGTCCGCTAGTATGAACGTATCATTTTAAAGTTGTAATACTGAACCTAGGAATAGTCCTGATTTCCATCTCTAGTCCTTCTTCCAAAATCGGGTTACCTATGGATTCCACCCTCAAAAGGTGCATGCTTCCTGCTTGCAAAAACCTGTTAAACCAGCCATCGTAACACTCATAAAATCATCTCACATTTGTATCAATATAATATCATTTTATCATAGTTATAATGTTTATTATGTGTCACATTCAGGTGGTTGTATTCGATGTAGCCAAATCGTATATTCATGAGAATTATACGAATGACGCGAGGCAACAGATCAATGATATTGCTCTGTTGGAGGTATATTTCGATTAGTATCAAGTGTACTCCGACATTCCAGTTGAATTCTACTATGGAATTCAATGATATTGTCGCCCCAATCTGTCTTCCTTCGCGAGATCAGGAGACTCCTGAAGATGGCTATTATGTTGCAATCGGATATGGTAGACGGAATGATGATGACTTACTCACAAGTAAGCTTGATTCCAATGAAAATCTAAATTAGGGAGTACCTATTATGCATTTTTTTCTAATTTCAGAAGACCCCACAGTACATGACCTGATCAGTGACGGTTTGCTGCGTAAGACCATCTTGCCTCATATTTCACTAAACTCATGCAAGTAAGTTATTCGAAACCGATAAATTATCGTACACCGAGTCCACTTTGCAGGAAAGTGTTCCACAGTGTTCCACAGTGGAACACATTTTTCCACTTTTTTCCACTTTCGTCAGTTCATGGTGAAAATGATTATAATTAGGGCTCTTTTTGTGGCTACTAGCTGCGTGTCAAGTTTGTTCCTCAAAATGACCGAAATAACGGATAAAAACGACCAATTTTGAATGATTTTATGCAATTGTTGAATTTTCCACTTTTCCACTTTTCCACATTCTTGGTGTTCTATAGTAAGTTACGGTATTTTGGTGTGCGGTGCATAGTGAACATTTCAATTTGCCTGGTTTTTTCCGGTTCATATTGAAATTACTCGTTGTTTCACAGTTTTCTCTTAATTTTTATTTATTTATTACTTCTTCAACTTCCCCCCATGATATCTGGACCACGATTGGCTTTCTGCCATTTTCCTGCGAGACCACTTCTTGGAGACGCAATTGAGATGATATGAATATTAATAATAATAATAATAACAATAATGATTATTATTATTATTTCAATAATAGTAAAAACAAGGGAGTTCAGCCTGTATTAGTTATTTCCATATTCACATGCGCTATAGCACATCATAAGCATTCGAGCACAGTGTTATTTCAAATACAAATAATATTGGAGACTATTATTCAATGATATTATTCGCCCTCAATTTAATGTAAGGAGCGAATGGGAGTGATGTGACTAATTTGTGGTGAACAAACGACGCAAGCTACTGCTGCTTGGTGGCCAAGAGGGCGACGAGGTACGGTAACAGATCATCGATTGAATAATTGAATGAGGACCAATGAGGATAGCGCTAGAATAGTATATTGTTGTCGAAATAACGGTTTTCAAGCTTTTTTCATTCGTTGAGGGTGAATAATATCATTGAATAAAAGTCTCCAATATTATTTATCTTTGAAATAACACTGTGCTCGAATACTTATGATGTGCTATAGCGCATGTGAATATGGAAATACATAATACAGGCTGAACTCCCTTGTTGTTACTATTATTGAAATAATAATAATAATCATTATTATTATTATTAATATTCATATCTTCATATCTCAATTACTTCATATCTCAATTGCGTCTCCAAGAAGTGGTCTCGCAGGAAAATCGGAAGATGGCAGAAAGCCAATCGTGGTCCAGATAGCATGGGAGAAGTTGAAGAAGTAATAAATAAATAAAAATTAAGAGAAAACTTGAAACAACGAGTAATTTTAATATGAACCGGAAAAACCAGGCAAATTGAAATGTTCACTATGCACCGTACACCAAAATACCGTAACTTACTGTAGAACACCAAGAATGTGGAAAAGTGGAAAAGTGGAAAATTCAACAATTGCATAAAATCATTCAAAATTGGTCGTTTTTATCCGTTATTTCGGTCATTTTGAGGAACATACTTGACACGCAGCTAGTAGCCACAAAAAGAGCCCTAATTATAATCATTTTCACCATGAACTGACGAAAGTGGAAAAAAGTGGAAAAATGTGTTCCACTGTGGAACACTGTGGAACACTTTCCTGCAAAGTGGACTCGGTGTACGATATATATTGTACATTCACAAACACTCATCCAAAACAATAAAACTTTCCGCTCCTAAACAACAAATATGGCTGCGACAGAGTATGGCAATACGAGAGACGCTTCGAGGTATAGAAAGAGAGTACACTCACCAGTAGTCCATTTCATGAATGTATCGTTTGAAAAATTGTAATAAACAAAAACTCAAAGGATGCGATGGAGCACGCAGAATATAGATATTACTGAGAGTCACGTTTGTGCAGGAGCATCAGGACATGGAATAGCAAATGTGAGTTATGAAGCTGATTGCTAAAACAAAATTATTTTAAAAATAATTTTTGTCATTTGCAGTTTTAAATTTCTTTGGCATGCTATATATAATATATATTATATATATAACGTAAGAATATAGAATATATTTTTTTAGTCCTTTATGCAAGAAATTTACTACATATTTAAGCATAATCCCAGACAATCGTTTCGTTATTCTCTAGATATGCTTCCGATCTTTGCTTTAGCTAACGGAAAGAGTGAAAAAAAATGCTATCCGAATTTGGCGTTCTCATTCTGATTTCTTGCAGGGGGACAGCGGCGGGCCACTGATGATGAAATCGAGCGATAATCGCTGGTTCCAGGTTTCAACAGCATTTTTAAAAAAAATATCTGCATCAGTTTAGATGGGCATAGTTTCCTTCCTCAATCCCTTCATCCCAACACGGCAGGACCTTTTACCAGGTCAGGTACACTCAGAAAAATGATGGTAATTTTTAACACTCACACTCAGAAAAAAACGCATTGGAGTTAGCAAATGAATTACTTACTTTTTAGCATAGAGAACATGGGAAATGTGGAGAGCGTAAGTAATTTATTTACTAACTCGCATGCATGTCGAAGTAATTTTTCTCTGAGTGCACGATAGTCATGGTGGGTACAAGACAGTTAAATATTACTAGCAATTTGCTCACAATAACTATCACTTACTATCATTTTTTAAAATCATATTTTTACAATCTTCTCTTTGTGGGTATATTCCCTTGATCTGAATGCCGCAAGCTGATGTTTCAGTAAACAACGAAATTTGCTTGTTTTCTCGCACTTGCTCATTTTGGAAACTTCCAGGCGTCTACACCAACATTCAAGTGTTCTGAGACTGGATTGAGAATAGACCAACAATGAAGCCCAGTGCGAGAAAGAAAACGTGGTCCTGAACAAAAACGCATAAGTATGCTCTAGAAAATTTATCAGCATTTATACCTAAGCCAATAAATACGCTCGAAGTTAATATTTGATTGTCTACATTTAAAATAAAGCGTTCAACGGCCACCTTGGCCGGTCCCTTCTGACATTGCTTGTTCGATGTTTACCTCCTGCAAATCTTTCGACTCGATTTGCTCACTTTCGTATATTCGGCATACTGTATACAGATGCGCTACAGTATGCAGATGCGGGATGCAGATTACGGCATGCCTATCTGACATTGAAAGTAGTGTGTACCGCAACTAAGCAGCGGTTGCTATTTTGGAAGCCTCGGGCCTGGCATGGATCTATCGTGCACTCGATTTTCACTCGATAAAGAAGCACTTGAGTCACTTGACTTGTCCAATCGCTTAAAATAGATTCGCGCCCTGAAGGAGGCATTTTTACACAGTTGATTTTATGGGCCAGTTTTGATTCCCTTTTATTTGAGAAAAAATATCGTGATACCATCAGAAATTACAATTCTCTCAATCTGATCAAACTTCGCTGAAACATATCCAATTTTCACGAAAACTTTGTCCGAAATGGGAAGATCTCTCACGTTGATCTATTAAAGTAGCTGACTCAGACAGAGTCAGATACTGTAGAAGAGAAAGTTTTTTTGTTTTAAAAATACGATCAAGTAAGAGCAACGTGTTAACATATTGTCCCCACTCAATCTCATCTATCTATCCTCTGAGAAACTCCATTGTCACGGGCGCCTCGCTGTGATTTGATCACCTCAGAAAAAAGAAATTTGTTACCACGGTACCGATCCCTATTTTTTAACTGAAATTTATAAAATATTCTGGACGTTCGAAGCTATATGTGCTCTGCTGATTGATTTTCGTTTGCTCGATTAGAGTCCATTCGGCGATTCTCATCGAAAAAGAGAAATATGGGAAAGGGGAGAGCCTGCCTTTCAATCGCCCCCCTTCAGAAATCAGCGCCATGCAGTTATAGTGTTTAGAACGTATTTGGCGTGTGGTCCTTTTATAGATGAATTAACCGTTGGTAAAGTTGAGTGTTCATAGAGTTTTGCCGTTCCATGAGAAGGTCTTATAACCCCGTTTAATTGCTTCAAAATACCACTGACACGGCTCACCTATCAATATTTCGTCACATTTGAGTCTCTTCCACCCTCTGTGAAACGCGACATCACCAGGAGAGAGCAATCGAAAAAAGAATGGGAATCATAATTTTGATTTTCTTCATTCCACGTTTCCACCATAATATAATGGGCATTTCGTGTAGGGCAACCCTCTTGAGGGGAGCGTAGGGCAGGAATTGAAGTGTTTTGCCCCCACGCGAGATCCTTGTTTAGATATTTCCTTATTAATCGAACATCGAAATAAAATAAAACGCAATTTATGGTTTGTCATTATAAGGTTTTTTCCTATACTTTTAATACCTTGCTTTGATGTTATGTGTGCTTAGGATCTCCAGATTACAATTTTTTATAATCTTAAATAGAGGATGGTTAATAAAGGCAGAGTAGGAGACTTGAAGATTTCGAAACAATAACATAGTCGGTTCTTATCCCTGAAACAAAGTCAATGATCTCTGCGAAATATATAAGAAGAAATGATATTTCTTGGGATCGCACCTATGCGAACATAGAATTTTACATGCATACCACCCCGGTAAACGAAAACTCATTGAAGCGTGAATTCTCCACTTTTCAGAATATGCGTGCACATATTTGTGTGCATCATAGGACATTTGTTCCATTTTCTATCTTCCAGAAAGGAACAATGTAGAAGATACAATGATCACGAGGGCAAAATAAACAAGGAAGAAGAGGTCAAAAACACAACTTCAAAAACAGAACTCTTGCACTTAGCTCCCCTCAAGAGGGTCGTGGTACACGAAATGACCAATATAAAACGGTGGAAACGTGGGGAGGTGAGTAACTATGATGTTTCTACTCGTCTTAATCGCCCTCATCACCTACTTGGACAATACTGACGCTCAATTGTCAGAGCCGACGACCGATAACTTGCCAGTATTCAAGTGAGTATATTGTTTTAGTGCGGCAGTCAGCCTAGGAACGGAGTTAGGACCGACGCAGTCGTAGCATGTAAACGTAAAGGTAAAGTTACTACCGGAATCAAGAGATGTTAACGTCGACAAGCGACTACTCTGCCGGGGCTCACCGGTAAGGCCGGTTCGCTAACTAGGTCTACGTATCCCCTGCTGACCGGGCTTCTGGGGCACGTTACCTTCCGCAATCAAAGTTGCTACCAATTTTACCGCCACCCAGGGGGAAGGAAGGCTTGGTGAACCTGGGCGGGGATCGAACTCGTGATCATTCGTATGACAAGCGGCGCCTTACACCACTCGGCCATCTCCGCCATCTCCGTCGTAGCATGTGCTCTCTAATAATTAAAATCTGGATTTTTGAGGTTATCCCGTACGATAATATTTGGCATATTCAGTGGTGCCAGATTACAGTACCGATTAAAAAAAGGAAGTCGAAACTAGCGTGATCGCAAAATTATCGCATGGAGCTTTAATTTTCGGCAATAATCTTTTTTTTTCACTTCAGAACCAACAACTTCTACTGTAAGGTGTTCCGGATATGCACAAACTTTTCGAATGGAAATTTTTACCTACCAGCATACTACTTCTTACCTTTCGGCTACAATCTTCCCAGGGTGAGCAGATCTTGCCTACTAGGTAGACTGCGAAATGTGAGACCACGGTCTCTTCATTTCACACACTCTCTCATCAGTTGACCGGTCGAGAGAGTGTGCGAAGTGAAGAGACCTTGGCCCCACATTGCGCACTCTACTACTAGGTCTAGTGGTGATGTAGCCATATCTTGTAGTTAGTACAAAGTTCGATACTGCCAATGACGCAAACATGCTAGGAAAGTTTGAACGAGCCGCTAATTACTTACCTAAATCAGTATTATGTGAGATTTCAATGCGCTTTTATTTCAGAACTATCACACACAAGCAACCGGTGGTCCAAATATCGAATATCTCACTAAATTTATCAGTCAGTTCCTTATTCGCTTATACTATCCTATAAAACCTCGAAAAATTGCAATAAAATACTTGGATCTGGTTTTTAAAAATAAATGCGAGTGGGACACGCATTTCATTAAGAAGAATGAATATATGTCTAAAAATAAATTATAAAAAATATTTTATCAAATATTTTAATTTGTTTATTCCAGATTTGTTCTCCCGAAAGAAGACAGAAAAGAATTTTGCGATCGGAGCTCGAGAAGAGTCGAATACTAAGACGAATTCTGCATAATTTCATTCACAGTTAATTTTCTTGTACGCGATCCTCTGACGGAATAAATAATGAATGAATGAATGAATAATTGGGAGCAGAAATGAACGAGAGAAAAAGAAACAGAGGAGGGCGATGAATGAATATTGATCTCCATTGCAGAACTGATTATTTGATTGGATAAATTAATTGATATAGAAACATCCTGTAATAATGAGGGTCACGTGTGTAAGGGGCGATAAAGTTGTTGCGATAAAGGATTTCTGGAGCGCATATTATTGGGCCACATGCGAGTATACTTCTCATGAATTTACAGTGAACTAAAAATGAATTAAAACTGAAACATGTGCTATCGACAACTATTGGGGAACTAGAATTATAAAGAAGATATTGGAGTAAGGGAAGAAGGATTTATTGCGACAAATCATTGCTCACCCGCATTGATCATTACACCGACCTTCTTACAAACCAACCTCTCGATATAGACCTGTCGATGAAAACACACTCTATCAGTTTGCACTCACTTTATGGAATGGAAAAAAAATGAAAATGACGATGAGGGAAATTTGATTAATATTGGTCGATTTTTCCATTATTCGTCGAATTGCAGTAAACATCAATTCAGTTTTCAGGGCTATACAACTAAGCTGAAACATTTATTGAATAGCCCCGTGTCCACACCACAAACTTCATGTTTCTTTTTTTTTCAAAGTGTGAGAGATTTTAACTTCGTCTCTTTCAATTAGTGTGTTTACTGTCCCTTTAATGATTCACTTTTGACAGGAAAAAAGAAGAACGTATATATATATATATATATATATATATATTTATGCGTGTTCAATGGAAACGCGGTTACAAATAGAAAGAGAAAACGAATACAGAATAACAGAGTGAGATCATGAAAGGTCGGGGTGTAGGCGTCGCTCATACAGGGAAACTGATTTGATTACCGGGTTTTGAGAAAAGCCGAGCCGCTCTGGGAAAGAAACTACCGTCAAGTTGGAAGATTTTGACCAATTCCCCGGTTTTGCCGGGTTTTGCCTAGGCAAAAATAGGCCAGCCTCGTATTGCTCTCACAGAAATCGTGAAGAGCTAATTTTTGTTTTACAATGTCATTTCAATGTGTCCATTCATTTTTTACAAATAAGATAATTTTAAAAAATATGGAAATGGCATTTCTCAGAAGGGAGCATTCAAAACACGCGGTGTGTGTATTCCTGGTTACGGTAGGTTTGGGCGGACGCATGCGTGTAACGTGCATATTCTATTTCAATTTCGCCATTTTCGCGCGCAGTTCAATTTCTTTCATTTTCTCTCTCTTTTCAGTCGTTTTATTGTTTTATTGATCGATTTTTCATGTCTCGATAGTCCGCGGGCCCTCCACGAGCGACTCGACGAGCGGCCGACGCCCGGCGCTGCACGAAAAGGATTAGGTTGGTCCTTTTTACTTGATTGAAGTGAATTGGACTTGAGCTTTTTTTATACTTTCTGATTTTATGGCTACCAGAAATTGTTTATATTTTACGTCTATTGAAAATATTTCTCTCGCGGGGTCGGCTTGTGGATCATTGCAGTTCCTCCGGGCTGCAATTGCCCGTCTTCGCGTTTTTTTCTGGTCCAGTTGAAGCAGTGCTTGTTTGAGGCTCCGTTCTCCTCGGCACACAAAGGTGAACAAATTATTTATTAACACGCAAACATCAACAACAAAGACAAATCGGGGCAGGGCGGGGGGGGGACTTCGAGTGGGTGATTACACTTCACTATCGCCATGTTCTGACGTATTACTCTCACGATCTTCATCGTTCTGTACCTCGCTCTTGATCATTTTGCGCAGTTTTGGTGCTTTGGGCGCGTCGGAACCCTTTCTCTTCTTGGCCACGGTTCTGCGCTTGCGTACGTATTCGTTCAGGCGGGTGACGATTGCCGTCTGGCTTGTATTTTTGTGCAATCCTGCCGACGCCTTCCTTCTGTGCAAACAGCACTGAAATATGTAGAATTTTTGAATATTTCTAAAGATTTGCATAGTAAAAACTCACGCTTACGATCCAATCTCTCTTCTTTGTGTCTTTTCGGTCATTGAAATTGAGGTAGAGATCGGGATCATTTTTGTCATAGACTTTCTTCTCCAGATCGGTTGCAAGGTTTGCCAGGTGCTGTCCTTTATCGGTACCGTCGACATCCTTGTGGTCCAGAAACGGCCCGTAATCGAAGGCTGTAAAAGCATGAAAAGTATATTTATGGGAATACTCGGATAAAAGATGTATTGCCGATCGATACCTGTCTCAACCGCACTTTCCAGCATCTTCTCCAGCCCCGCTCCGACTGCCTTCATCCCTGCCTCAATCTTCTTAGTGTGTTCTTTGAGGCCGTCGGTCTGGATACGTATAAATGTTTTAAATGTTATGACGAGTGTTATTTTGTCCCCATGATCGATCTAAAGACATTTATCAGAGATGTAGTGTACAGATCTTGGCATTTTACAGTTAGCAGGAAGCCCCGCCCATTTATGCCACGCCCTTTGCCTCATACTCAGCCTCAAGCTGAGCCTTGCAGTCAATGTTAGAATAAAGTGTGCATTTCGGTCCGGGATTACAATGACTCAAACATTACGGAATATCTCTCTATCCTACCAGATCGGAATAGGGGTGTATGAACAATGGGCGGAGGTTCCGGCTAACTGTAATAGTACCCAGATCATTATGGAATTTCGTTACCACTAATAACCTCTTTGGCCGATGATTCCGCTCGATTTGCTGCTGCCAGAATGAGCGGGTTCCAAGCGGTGAATATGTTCAGCAGCATGTTCTTTAGGGTCGCCACCTCCGTAGTCAGAGTGTTGACAGTGGAGAGGAGAACAGTGGTGAGCTGATCTACATTGTGATTGTTTCTACCTTATATTTCTATTTTTCATCAATCTAACCGTTGGTTCCCTGTGGTGGCAGCCCATGTTGGCGACAGAAATCATCCGCCGCTCTTTGCATGTCTGCGGCCTGCTGTGCAGCAGTCATCGAAGAAGCAGACGAGTTGCGACGATTTGTCGTCTTCCGTGCCGGAGTAGCCGTATGGCGGGGAGGAAGGGTGGTAACCGGATGATGTGACTGAGAAGCCGCCAGAAGACTAGTCGCACTTCCATTGGGAGTGATCAGCTGAGAGAGGGAGAAGGAATTGGTGGAAGGAGGAGTGAAGATGGAAGGAGGAACTGGAGTAGATGAAACTGCAGGGCGAACGGGCGATGTCGGTGCCGGTGTTGCACTCCTGCTGCTTGTGCTGGCTGTCGACGCCGCACGTCTCTGCAATTCGCATGAGTAACCCGAAATTGATAATTTATCCCAGAAAGAATTAATCAACTTACTGTACGTTTCTTGGGTGCACTAGTCGACGGCTCGTCCATGGCAATCTCCATCAACCGTATCGCTCCTCTCTTCGATCTGTCTGTATTAACAATGATACCAGTTTGCGTGACACCGTGTTCATCTTCAAATTCAGCCTCATTATCGATGCAGGCTGGCTCTTCTCCCGTCAAATCCTCTTCATCAATTACAGTATAGTTACCTCCGTATTAATTGTCTTTGGAAGACAACGCATAGATCAGTATTTAGTCAAGCGATCTTATTCAAGGGAAAAGTTTCGGAGATCTTCTGATAACGGTTGTTTAGTCGCCTCCCAATCTCATCTATCCTCTGTGAAACTGCATTGTCCCGTATTTGACTGGATAACTCCCACGCGGAATACCCTGCCGCGCAGGACGCCGTAATGGCGTCTAAAGCGCTAAGCAATGTATGACGTCTAACGCGCATGATACTGTAATCAAGCGTATGCAGAGGTTTTTTTTAGTGTGCCCTCTCTCTCCCCATTTGCCAGTAGACGTTTCTACACTTGTTTCAGGAACTTAACTGATTGGTGCTTGAACATGCTGCAAATGTTTATGCGAGTCCAGCCCAACACCCTTTCTGGAGCAGTCCCTTCCTTTAAAGAGCGGCGTCCATTCCGTGAGTATAAATTTTGAATGATTTATTGATAGAATTATCGTGTATTTGTTCCTTTTCTTAATTGAGTTATCCTTTTGACTTAGTTCGATCATAAATACACATTCATCTACACCCAGAATGAATACACTCACTATTGAGTGTATCACACACTGAGTTAGGGCATCAAGTGTATGATACACTTACAAATCTCTCGTTTTCGCACGCTCTCTCGACGCGCGAATACACTCAATATTGAGTGTATCATACACTAGATGCCCTAACTCAGTGAATTCATTCTCTGTGTATCGATAACTAATGATTTAGGTGCTCGCAAGAATGATGCCGACGGAATCAGAAGACAACAGCCGCACAAGGTAATATATACTTTTTATAAATTGATACGATCAAACAACGTGGTGCTTCCTGTGTTTAGCGAGATGAAAAAGTGTACAAAAATGAGAGAGTCGCAAAGGTTTCTGTTTGGTAAACAACGGAAATACGTGTTTTGAGTTTTTGGTATGATAGTATAATCTTAAGTGGGGGCGGAATGGCCGAGTGGTGTAAGCAACTGGTAATCATTTGAAGGGTCACGAGTTCGATCCCCGCCCAGGCCAACCAAGCCTTCCATCCACCCCGGGGCGGTAAATTGGTAGCAACTTTGATTGCGAAAGGTAACGCGCCCTAGATGCCTTGGGAAAGCTTGGGTTAGGTAATCCCACGTTGCAGCTGGCTTACCGACTTGCCCCATCTAGCGTGGTGGCTTGTTACTCGGCGTAACATGCACATCTACACAGTGGCTATTTTGGCCTAGTGCATCCCCACAATGGCATCAGCGTGTCTACACAGTGGCTTTCCTCTTCCAAGTCGAAGAAGCACATCGCCACTGTGTAGCCACTGTGTCGATGTAGTGGAGGGTGGCGATTGAGTGGCGATCAAGTGGACATGAGTGTATACACAGCGGCGATGATATTTGATCGGAATATGATAAGTCAAAATATATCACCAAAACGTTGATGGGGGCTCTTTTTAGGATGAAAGGATAGCGTTGGCTCAACAAATTAGCCAAAATTTGATGACAAATTTCGATCACAAAATATAGCCGAGTATTTCTGATTTTGATATCAAAGGATTCTCCGTGCTCGATTTACTATTCTTAGAAAGTTCCATCAGCATACTATTATTTCTAAGCCCCAACTAACAAAAGAGGTCATGCGAGTTCCGAAGAGTCTAGTACTCCGCAGCTCTTGAAAGCGTTCTGTCAGGGTAGCGCAGGTGGTAAGAGTTCGGGTTAGAAAGGCAAGGGGTGGGTAGGAGCGAGTTCGATACCTCCCTACATTCCTTTTGCAACTTTTCACCGACCCAGCGCATCGCCACTGTGGGAATCCCACATCTACACAGTGGGAATCCCACATGTACACAGTGGGAATTGCACATCTACACAGTGCGCCGGCGTGTGTAGACACGCTGTTGCCACTGTGTAGATGTGCGATCTCCACTGTGTCTATTCGCATGTTACGCCGAGTACTGTAAAATCGCTTGGCATGGAACACCTTTACCTTTTGTATAAGTATGAGACGATCGTATTACAGGTACCACTGATCGTGGAGAGATTCGATGGAGAACGTTCTCTCCCCCGCATCGACAGTTGCAAATTTCTCGTTGCCGACCATACAACCATCGCTGAGCTCATGTTCATCGTGCGACGACGGTTAGATCCATTTTACAAGACAAGATATATAATTAAAATGAATTATACTTATACTGATCAATCAATCAATCAATTGCTATGCTTCGCCAGAGCTCACCAAAATCTCTTTTTCAAAGCAAGCATCGCAATTGTGATTGATATCTTAGTAAAGCATAATAAATATTATGCGTCAACAAACTGTGTTTGTCTAACATAATATATCATTAGAATTTACAATATAATTATAAAGTAAATTCAGGCTGGAACTGCATCCTGAACAGACGTTCTTCCTGCTCGCTAATGAAAAGGCGATCGTTGCTAACTCGATGACCCTCGCTCAACTTTATCGATCGGAAAAAGATGCGGATGGATTCCTCTATTTCGTGTACGCTTCTCAGCCCGCGTTCGGTTGAATGCTCCTAATTAGAATGCGATATTCGGGTGGATCATTTCACACACTCTCTACGCTGGTCAACTAATGAGAGAGCGTGTGAAATTGAGAGAGCTGATCCAATTATTTACCCGATTTTCAAACTCGACTCCTAGTCACTCATTCCCCCCCCCCCTTTCTTTCTTTCGATTATTTCTGCTCGTGTTGAACCATTGTGGTGTATGATAAATAAATAATTAACATCTAAATAAAATTATAAGTTGCGATCACTTCTCATTCTTCGGCATTTTGGAAGGGGACTGGAAGGCAATTAGCCGTTTCCGGTCGCGATATATGAAATAACTTTGAAACGTGCCATCACCATGCGAGCTCGATCTAAAGGTCGATACAAATTGCAATTTTCATCGAATTAATTATTAAATTTTGTAAGCGCGTTTTCTCGAGTGACCCGCCGTCAAAGATCGTACTCATTTCAAGATCGTGATCGTACTCACTCGTACTGATCGTACGATCGTACATCGTAGATCGTACTCACTCATTTTTTTACATAAACTTTTCTCCCATCCACATCCCTTTTTCATTATATTTTTGATATATTGCTTT
The DNA here is from genome assembly GCA_036245785.1 of Pristionchus fissidentatus. Lineage (NCBI taxonomy): Eukaryota > Metazoa > Nematoda > Chromadorea > Rhabditida > Neodiplogasteridae > Pristionchus > Pristionchus fissidentatus. Next base: position 29,773,058 of record BTSY01000003.1, on the reverse strand, counting down.
GTCTATGATAATGTTGTTTCAGATATTTACCGAACCATAGAATAATTATTTATCTACCTTACAATTCATTAGAATAATAATTCCTGCCTTCGTTTGTGAAACATTTTGACTTTCTTCCCCATTTTCACCGTTTTATAATGATCATAATAATAATAATAATAATATATTTATCATGCAATTTACTGAGGCTAAGTATGGGGAGAAATAATAAGTTAGTCTAATAAACAAACGGCAAACATGAAATACGATGTCGCATTATGTGACAAAGAGTTTTGTTGAGATATACTAATACAATAATGAGAAAACAAGAGAGAGCGAAAAAAATGCAGGTTATGAAATGGATAGAAAGTCGTCATCATCTCGTGTAGGACAACCCTCTTGAGGGGAGCATAGGACAAGAATTGAAGTGTTTTGACCCCATATTTCTTCTTGTTCCGATGGCACCTCATGAATCAAACACCAGTATCGAACACAATGCAGACCCACTGAACACTATTTATGATTTATCTTTAATCTTTAATCATTGTAATGTTGATCGCACATGTAATCTTTGATCTTGATCGTGATTATGATCTCCAGATTAAATATAAGTTCCTCCACTACTAGGGAATCGAAATGTCTGTCTGTTTGTGTGTTGGTTTTTTTTCCTTCCGCGTGACGGACGTTTTTCCGTTTTTCCGCTATAATTCGCTTCAAAGTTTAGCAATCGTCTCACATCCTTTTGCATGTGATAGGCAACGACGAAACACATCGAAATTAATATTTGAAAAATCGATAATTTCATGGCCAAGTCGGTAGCGAGCTCGACTAGAAATCGGAGGGTCTCAGGTTCGATCCCCGCCGGTGCATAGCCTTTTGCCGCATTTTTTCCAAGTGTCAAATGTGGCCCAAACCCATTTTTTAGTAACGAGATTCACATTTCAGCATCTTTTGCCGAGTTTCGAAGTGCAATATCGATTGATTTCACTTGTTTTCACTCAATTTCACAAAATTTTCGTACATTTCGTTCCAAATCATTCCACATGCCGGCAAACCTCATAGGAAGGGGTGTGGAATGAGAGGACGAGTGAAATCGAGAGGGACTCTCTCACTTTGGCACACTCTCTCGCCCCTGACCCCTTTCTGGAGGCTCGGAATCGTGTATCGGGAAGCTTTATAAATCGCTTGAAAATCACTCTATCTTCTCGGATCCTTTTGCAAACGAAAACAGACCAAAATCCCCTTCAAATTTTACAAACTTTAATTGACCAAATTCATAGCCAAGTGGGTTACGCGCTTGACTTCAAATCCGAGACCCCCAGGTTCGAACCCCGCCGTGGGCAAAACGTTTGCCGCATTTTTTCGCAAGTGCCAGAATCCCTTTCAGCACGTTCTTGAGTAACGTGAAACACGATTTCATCTGTTTTGCCGAGTTTTAACACGAAAAATCGAAAATTTCAAAAAGTTACCAATTGATTCGCAGAGCGTGGGGGACCATAGGAAAGGTGTTTTGCGATGTTGGAAACGTGTTCGAACACGCCCGAGAATCCAACACACGGTATCCTGCGTTTCCGTTGAGAAAGGCTCGTGAGGCTGAGAGCGATCGAAAAAAGTTGCCACGGAGCCACGAAGTGGCGTAGTGTACTCTTTCTAGAGATTACGAAGTGGCGTAGTGGCGAAGTGGCGAAGTGGCGTAGTGGCGACTTTCTTCGTTCGCTCTCAACCTCACGAGCCTTTTGCAACGGAATAAACCAATACTCTTTCTAGAGATTAACATTCCCCAACATACTAAACTTCCCCTGGACCGTACTTGGAGCCGGCTACCGAGTCCTCCTCCCTGGACCGAACCTCAAGCAAACTACCGAGTTCCCCCTGAACCGTGCCAGAAGAAGGCTACCGAGGTCCTCCTGGACCGAATCTTAAGTAGGTTATTTAGCTCCCCCTGGACTGTACCTGGAGCAGGCTACCAAGTTCCCCCTGGACCGAACCTGGAGCCAACTACCGATCTCCCCCTGGACCGAAAATTTACCAAGAACTGTGCATAGAGCGTAGTGTACGCATAGAGCGTAGTGTATTTAACCTCAACACATCCCGGCTAGTTTTAAAAATCGGAGACTGTCAAGAAAGGGACCAATGAGTATTAAAGAATTGTATATTTCTGAACGACAACTACCTATCACAGAAACAAATCAAAACGCTCAACTCATGGCCATGCTAGCAGAACAGGCCACAAGCGCAATATCTTTTTCTAGAATATAGCGAAAAGGTCCAGAGGGAGCATGTTAACGCCGCTAACGATTCACTGGTTCATCCAATTCTGCTCTAATACGGCATCATTTATCAGCGCTACTGCAAAAGATTGTCGGGCCACGCGAACAAACGAAATTTGTCCGCCTCCCGGCTCTATAAAATCACATTGAAGCGTCAATTTTCCAGCTTTTCAAACTGCGCTCGTGTTCGTTTCACTTGTTGTGTCGTGCTCCACATGATTCCAAACATACAGAACAGGGGTAGGGCGAGAGAGCGTGTAAAAGTGAGAGAGTCCCTCTCGATTTCATACGCTCTCTCACTCCAAAGCCCTTTCTGGAAGGTTGACCGGCCTGTGGAATGATGTGGCTCGTGTGTGCGCATGATCAAGGGTTATTTTTGTTCCATGATTGTATCTTCAAGGGGGTGAACTATGGAAGGGATTCAATGATCATGAGCGAAAAAAAAACGAATCAAGGAAGAGGAGGTCAAACAATACTGTAAAAAACACACACAACTCTTGCACTGTGCTCCAGTCAAGAGGATCGAAGTGCACGAAATGACCATTATAAAACGGTGGAAATCTTGGGACGATAATGTCAAAATGATTTTTCCACTCATCTCAGTAGTTTTCGTCACCTACCTGAGCACTACCGATGCTCAACTATCTCTGCCAACGACCGGCGACTTGTCGTCATTCAAGTGAGTAGTGATTTAATGAAATAGTCAGCCTAACATTTTAATGACATCATAAAATATAATAACGCGAAGGTTTTTTGTTCACCCGTTGATTGCTGGAATATCCATGGTCTCTTCATTTGTCATTTTTCATTACAGAACCAACAACTGCAGAGGCAATTTCTACCGGCAAACGTACGCTATGTGGCCAGGTTTCGGCTTCTATCCACCAACGGTGAGCGAATGTTGCCTACTGATGATGAAATCCGCTACATTTTAGTGCGAAAACAAAGTAAAGACGCAAATAGGTCAGGCAAGTTGGAATGAGCGGCTTACATAGTAAAAAAAAATTAGCTCTGTAACAATTGAAATGTCCTAACCTACAATTAATATTTAGCATAAAAATGAGTGCTGTAATTTAATTTTCAGAACTACTACACCCGTGCTACTGGGGCACCACTAGGCGAAGAGCTCAAAAGGAAAATCAGTGAGCTAACTTATTCTTTCATCCGATCAATTGAAATTTCCAAATCAAAAATTTGAAATACTTAAATTTAGTTTTTTATGTATATGATTAAATATTCAACCTATTAAATTCCAGAGTTGTTCCTTCGAAAGAAGACAGAAAAGAACTTTGCGAGCGTAGCTCGAGAAGAGTCGAATACTAAGGAGAATTCGGCAAAATTGGGTGAAGATAAGACAGGAGAAGGCGAAGAGGAGCGCGCGCGATAAATGATTATGACTCTCCATCATAGAACTATTATTCTGTATGGCGTAATGATTTGATTTGGGAAGAGAGGGTTGCGATAAATAATGGCTAATTTTGTATTGACCAGAGGCTTTCTTTGCATCTCATCGAATACACCTCTCCATCTTCTGAATTTGCGTTGAACCATATGAAATTAACGTCTACTGAGGAACACAAAAATATCAAGCAGATAAGCCTGCAGTCTCAAAAACGTTGACAGTATTCAGGCAAGAAATGTATGTACACGGTTTCCCGTTCGAGTCCCGGATTCGAGTCCCGTTACAAGGCCTTCCTCCTTATCTCAGTCCACATAAAGAACAACGACCAGGCGATGACAAATGGGGCACCGTATCGTACTCCCATCCAATAATAATCTATAAAGAGCCATATTTTGCAATTTTCTCCTGAAAAAAACATTAGCTCATTGCGCCCTCGGGCTTCCATAAAATATATTGTTTTCTACGCGTGCTAAGGTACGCATTCGCTCAACGACCGGACAACGGGGCGATAATGTCATAGAATCTATTAGACGTTTTTCTAATGCCTCTTAGAGCTAATGGTGTTTATAGTACCCATCGATAAACTTTTCGGCTCTACTCAGTAGTTTTTTTTTGAGTCATTCACAGTATATTTCGGCTAAAGGCTTGTATCGCGCTTATAGAGCTTTGATTTCAGGTTAATATAAAAGATATTAATATTTTTAATGTCCTTGTTCACACTACATTCGATAGAATACAATAGAGAGATGAATGCAACCCATGTTTTCCATTTTGTACCCGGTATTGTACCTTCCATTTGTATCGGATCGTGTAACTCTTGCACGAGAATGCACTTACCTGAGTGATGGAAGTTGCTCAGTTACAATTAAACCTCAGAATTGTCTTATTTCGCACTCGTTTCTCGCCAGGGTCAAAGTTGGATGCAATTTTAAGCCATGGAGCTAAGTGAGCAAAATTCTTATACTTGATAACTTGCAACTATACTTAGCTGTGAAGCGACATTTAAATTAGTTATAGAAGATGAAAGCAATTGCACTGCTCTTTCTTGTTCTATTATTTAGCTATTGGTGATGCAATGATTCACATGATTCCAAACCTACAGACCAGGGTTAGAGCGAGAGAGTGTATAAAAGTGAGAGAGTCCCTCTCGATTTCGCACACTCTCTCACTCCAAAGGCCTTTCTGGATGGTTGACCGGTCAGTGGAATGATGTGGATTTAGTTTTTTTTAAAGTGTCGATGGACCCTGAGAAAGTAGCGCTCGCTACCTTCAGAGTCAATTGCGTCTCGGCAATTGGCGTCATGACGAACTCACTCGCTCTAGTTACCATTTACAAGAAGAAGACATTACATAACTCGTGAGTCTGTTCTTATGTATTGTTTTAAAACATATTGAACTGCATCTTAAAGCTACTAATGCACAATAATCTGTTGCGCCATCGATCGTCGATAATACAATATTACATACTGTAAGAAAGAAGATGCGCTCATGTTAGTTCACTCAATTTTTTGAAAACTTTACATGAAATTTTCACAGCATTCGACACAGAGTCAACGAGAACGAGTTAGAGAAAGAGAGAGATGGCTAGATAGCGTGCCAAATGAGAGGGTCAGACAACGAGAGATGTTCTTGGCATGGTGCCAAGTCGATTCTGTGATTTTGCAGATTCGGCATTATTTGCGTCGCGATCGCGCTGAACAATCTCTTCATGCTCGCTTTCAATACAATCTGGTTTGACTTGTCATCTCTAATTTGTAATGCATTTTAAAGCATTTTACAATTAATTTTCTGTGCAATCATAATGTTGAAATGAAAATACACTTGTTTGGAAGCACCAAGTACACATTTATGCATTTACAAATATAATATAAATAAATAAAAGGCGCTTGAGCATTGCATAGGAACATTTTGATTGGAGGTATTCGATGCCCGACGGTCCCCTCTTCTCGACTGACTCGCGGCTCAGTCGCTACGTTGGATTTGTAAGAGTCTCTTTAATTTGTCAACCTCAAGTGGGCGGAGCTTAAGGTGGCTACGCATAGATCAATGTTGTTCTTCTCTCGCAGTCATTTCTGTGTTTAGCAGCGGAACGTATTATTTTTTGGGATTTTGAAAATCACTAATAGATCGGCGTCTCTCTATGGGTGCTCGGGTGTCGGACGCACTTGTTAATCTCAATCAATCGATTTATCGCAGCTGTCTTCCCGCTTTACAACTACAGGTAATTAATATTCAATTTTAATGTGCACAAACATTTACCACCATAAATACGTGTGTAGCTCTAGATAACAGCTAGTAAATATATTATACCGATGATCGGATTACCCCGTTGAAGGAATGGAGCAATCATTCAACGGGCACTTGCCCTGAAGCTTGAAAAAATGATTTTATTTTATTTGGAATATATAATATAATATTGCTTATGTTTAATTAAAACAGGATATTCACGATCATGCTCGCTCGAGCATTTCAAAACTTATAAATTGAAATCGTTTTCACATAACGCAATTCAGGAAGCAGACAAAAGTTCGCACGATTGTTACTGTTGCCCTACTACTGCTTCTGTCAATAGTTCAGAACGCGTATACTCTCATGTGAGAGTCGGGATGGCTTTCTTGGCTTACGATTATGTATATTATCATCGTTTTAGTCGATGACGTATATTTCATCTACGACCGATCAAAGATGTATTGGAGCTTCGCTCAGTCGGAAAGAGCGAAAATGTTAACCTTGTAAGAATTTACAATCGCATCGTACATTTTTGATACATTAATTTTTGAATTTTTGAAAAATTAAAATATATTTTGAAAATTAAAATAAATTTATTTTAGTTATCTCAACACGATAACCATCGAGGCGGACTTTTTCTTTTCCCTCGTTTTTGATGTGGCGACGCTTTTTCGACTTCGATTTCGCCGTAAACAAGTAATCTACTGTATTGAAATGTTTTGTTTACTTCATTAGCAGGAGACAAATAAGGCCAAAAAGGGCACGCGCTCATCGAAACGTCAAGTCGAAACGGCGCTGGCTCTACAGGTATGCAATTTTTGGGGCATTCTTTCAAGAAAACAATGCATTCACGGTGCTTAGAGGGCTTCGACTAATCTGACCTGCGTGCAACTAAAATGTTATGGATTCATTCAACCAAGTCATGTAAAATCCGTAATTTTTGTAAAATACAATAATATACAAGTCTTCGATAACAGGCTTTTGCTCAATGCTTCCCCGACTTCGCGGCCTGCATCACTTTCACATTTGTCACCCCTCTGATGAACAGTCCTTTTGGTGCAGTTTGCTATACTTTATTGTTTAGAAACATTCGGTAGTTCTGCAAAACAAGCCAAGATAACAGTGCACGTAAATTCAAATGCGCATAGTACACACTTGAAGTCCCATGCTATCCTTTTTTTTCTGGAGATGTTGCCTCCTGCTGAAAAAAAAACGTTCAAAATCCGCGTCTCTTATCGACTTTGATCTTGACTTACACCTGTGTCATGATAGTGGTGCCTTCGAGTAGGAGCTCCCATTACTGAGCGCCCCGGGTGCTCCACGAATTTCATAACATAATTTTTTTTGACTACCGAAAACTGTTTGGGAACATCGTCTGCCCTCTAACCTGCATCAACCCACTGGTGTTTGGGTACAACGTTTTCACACTTTACCCATGCATAACCCCCAGTCACCATCTAGTCCAGGCAGTTGAAGGCCCTGTGGAAAATTAGGAAAATCAAAGACATATCCACCCTCAGAAAAATGACTAGATCCGAGAATTCGTAATAAATCAACCGTCCCATATTTTTCTTCTTTCCAATTTCGAGAACTCCCCAATGTATGGTGGTGAAGTTGGCTCCTAGTGTGTCGCCCTGTTTGCACATGATTCGATAGGGGCCTGCTTCTTGATATGTGCACAGAGTGTTAAAATACAGTGGAGGATTTTCCGGATCGGTCCTCTTCGGTGTGAGAAAAGTCCATATTCTCGCTATCGAGAGTCCAACTTTTCACAGTGTGCAAAGAGGTTGCTTATGACTGATGACTCACATCCACATGGCGTTCAAATCTGAGTGACTTTGAGCCAGACAGGAAGACGAGCAAAACTACCTCCCAAAAGTGGTGAGGGACGTTAACAAAACAATTCGTATTTCTCCCTCAGAGAACTAGAAGGGACTAATCATAACCGTGCTTTAGAGAGAAGGTATGGACCCCCTTCTACTGTAAACTGGAAGGCACATTCCAAAAAGAAACAGTGCCGAGATAACCCGCGAAAGTGGACGCTCAAAAAACGACAGGACTTTTGCAACAGCCTGATAAATAACCTACGTAGGGTCCACAACAACATCTTCAAGAGGCATCTCAAACTATTACACTGGTCAGCTTCTACTGTGCATTCCGAAACAGATAATAATTTCTCAATCGCAAACTGAATTCCGTTCAAAGTGACCTACGAACTTCGTAGTATGAAACTATCTCTTTATTTTACTTATGTGATAAGATTCTTGAAACACTCTCAATGCTGATTGGTTGCCTAACGTGCAAAATGAAAAATTATTTTTAATTGTTCACTCCCTCTTTCAAACTATGCAAATACTTTCAATCTCAATTCAAACAGAAATTGCACATTATCAAAACGCAACCGCATAGAGGCCGTATGATATCATGCTTATACGTGTAGTCACCGGGCGAACTCGATACGAGGCAATCGGAGCGAAGAAGAAGTGCGCAGATTAATGCAAATTCCTGTCAATCACACTCTTCAGAATGATTGCATACATCATGGTAACGACTACGTTTTATTGGTCCTTTGTTGTGGCAGAAAAGAAAACGCTAGATTATTACGATCCTATTGTTAAATATCTTACCGATTTGAATTAAATAATCTACTTACATAGCTTGAATCTAAATGGTTGAGCGCAGATTCATGAATTCGCTTGTCGATCAGACTTTTCCGATTTACTTCAGCCCATATATAATAATTTCTCAATCGCAAACTGATAACGGATACGGTTTGATGCACGTTCCACTGTGATTGTAGAACATTTGATAGGAGAACGGTTTCCACCCTGGGCGGCGTCGTTGCCCAGGATACCACCCAACTGATATTTATAAACAACTGAATTAATTACTTGACACGAGAACATCGACACACAGTATTAATTACTTGACACGAGAACATCGACACACAGTCTGTACGTGCATTTAGCTGACGCACGACTGGAAATTACGAGTTTGAGAATGATCTCATACGGAGTTGAAATGGCTACTTTTTGATTACTTGTGTCTCCCTGTCATGTAAAAATAATACACAATAACAAATACTCAAAATAATAGTGTATTCGATCGGCTATTCCTTTTCCTGGAAGAAAAAGAAAAGAGTAAATAGGATGACCTCTTTGTCAAAGCGCGAAGTCTCCAGCTTTCTTTACTCTGGAGTGTTCACTTCTCCTAATAATGGGAGACTTGATGTCTCCATCTCTCAATTTCGCATGCTCTCTCAGCTGGAGACAACATTTCCAAAGCAAGGAAAGTTGGAGACTTCGCGCTCTGTGCTCACGGAGGATCACCTAATGGTTCCTGCACCCGCGGATCAATTCCCCCCTTTCATGGATGCTCCAACTTTATCGTTGTTATCGTAAGGGGAGACACCATAAATGAGTTTCGCCCGGCACCTTTCCCCCTCAATTTTCAGATATGTTTCAGCGCGCATTCATCTCACTGATGGACGGGTTGACATCGATAACCAACGGTTCTGCGAGATTCAATAGTCCGTCGTGTATATTCGCATATTTAATTGTTATGTATGCGAATATACACGATTATTTCAATTATTTGGCTGAAATAGTGTCATTGTGGTTACTTCAACAAAGCACGACCAAAACTTAGCCGTCCCATGCCTATTTGCACAAAAACGTGAAAGTTGTCATTTCGCAGTCCGTCCTCCTAGTTACACTAATCACGTGAAGATCGCTGCTTGGGCTAGTGTGCAAGAAAACATGCCATGTGCTATCTAGGATGATGGGTAGTAATTCTTTCTTTCGAGATTGAGAAAGCATGATCAAATAGTACCCTATTAAAGAAGGAGTGAAGGGAAAGGTTCCCAGCTGGAAGTCCCTGTAACTGCAATGAGCAGTACTGTAAGAGCTCGGCAAACACATAACACAGATCTTCTGAGAAGGTGTAGGAACCGTTGCAGCAAAAAATATTTTTTGTCTCCGATTCCTTTGTAAATTGAAGTATGCATACATATAAAATTAAGAAATTTTTTTATGAACGTTTTTCGAAATTTGCATATTATCGATTTTTTTGATCTACCTCTTTAGAGGGGTATATCTCAGTCAGATTAAAATATTTTTGCTACTTCTTTTTTCCAAATTGTTCCTCAAAACATGATCTACATTTTCTTCAATTAGCACTAACATCTATCTTCACTCGTTTTAGAGATATTCGTCAAAAAACAAATTTTGATATACATTTTCTTCTTTTTCTCGAAAATATTGGTCAAGCACCATCAGGGTTATTTCAGAATCTGAATCAGCGTCTTCTGTTTACTATATTTGCATATTTCGTTTAGCATAACTCTGGGAACTTTTCTGCGCACCCCCCAGTGAGTTTTCGGACTTGTACGAAAAAACGCTAGGAAACGGTTTCGTTCATAACTTGCTTCAAACTCATCGCTCAGAGCTCGCCCGGTGTTCACTCCATAGCTGATCAGCAGCTCTACAATTTATATTTAGTACTTCTAGACCTAAAACGTACTGGTTTTTCAGTTACGATAGAAAACAAAAATTTAAAAAGTGGCTTTGAAATTGTACAGTGTTTCATAAAAGCATTTGCCCACTTTTCTCGTTAGCTGTTACTTGTGAACCAGATGTGTAATTAGTCTGAAATAATAACTATGCGTAGTACACACCGTACATACCCGTTTTGAACATTTTTACATAGGAGGATTATCCGTTATTGCGTAGCTATGACGTAATTTTGCACTGATTATATAGCTACGATTATTTGTTCTATAAATATTACGATAATTTCTGTTTACTTATTTTTTAAATTACGAATACAGCCATTGTTAACCTTAGCACACTTCTCTAGCACTTCTAAAAACTGAAATTCATTCTTTTCAGGTAGCCTATTAGAACTCTGATGCATTTTAGATATTAATTCGTGCCATGAGGTGCTCATTTTTTTCAAACATTCATACTCATTAAATATCATCACAATATCGTATTCTAGCTGTAAAATATTCCTCCTACTAAATAATCACTCCTATATTATCAGTGCACAATTATGTGATCACAAAATTACGTCATAGCTACGCAATAACGGATAATCCTCCTATGTAAAAATGTTCAAAACGGGTATGCACGGTGTGTACTACGCATAGTTATTATTTCAGACTAATTACACATCTGGTTCACAAGTAACAGCTAACGAGAAAAGTGGGCAAATGCTTTTATGAAACACTGTACAATTTCAAAGCCACTCTTTAAATTTTTGTTTTCTATCGTAACTGAAAAACCAGTACGTTTTACGTCTAGAAGTACTAAATATAAATTGTAGAGCTGCTGATCAGCTATGGAGTGAACACCGGGCGAGCTCTGAGCGATGAGTTTGAAGCAAGTTATGAACGAAACCGTTTCCTAGCGTTTTTTCGTACAAGTCCGAAAACGCACCGGGGGTGCGCAGAAAAGTTCCCAGAGTTATGCTAAACGAAATATGCAAATATAGTAAACAGAAGACGCTGATTCAGATTCTGAAATAACCCTGATGGTGCTTGACCAATATTTTCGAGAAAAAGAAGAAAATGTATATCAAAATTTGTTTTTTGACGAATATCTCTAAAACGAGTGAAGATAGATGTTAGTGCTAATCGAAGAAAATGTAGATCATGTTTTGAGGAACAATTTGGAAAAAAGAAGTAGCAAAAATATTTTAATCTGACTGAGATATACCCCTCTAAAGAGGTAGATCAAAAAAATCGATAATATGCAAATTTCGAAAAACGAAGTTCATAAAAAAATTTCTTAATTTTATATGTATGCATACTTCAACTTACAAAGGAATCGGAGACAAAAAATATTTTTTGCTGCAGAGAGGTCGAATTTTCCTACACTTTCTCAGAAGATCTGTGATAAAGTGTAAATTCAGAGACTCGAACGTGTCCAGGGAGGATTGGCAAGGATTATCCTCCCACCAAGGAGACAATGGATAAGCGCAGGGGCATGTAAAATAGGGAGGGCGCTGATTACACGAGACGGGGTTGAGACAGGGGGAGAGAAGAGTTGAAGAGTGCATGCAAATCGTAAACACAGGGGTAACGAGCGAGAGTCGAGGGATTATGCAGCTCAGTTAGAGATTTTGCAGCTTGTTGGCTGATACACGTACGGAATCCCTGATCATCACGCAAACTTTGCGCGCGCATATCTCCGTCTGTTTTCGACTTTGACATTTAAAACTTTGGGGATCTCTTATCGTTGAGGGAAGCAATCGACGTGTGTTGCCACCTTACTCACGAAAATATTCCCTTCACTCCTTCTTTAAGAGCTGGGATCGAAATATTGCTGTATTCCTACCTTACGATATGATGCTGAAGCATACAATCACCGACAGAGTAAAATATGTAAAGCATTATGCACTTAACGACAAGCGGAAAATCCAATTAATGGTATAAAATAATTACCTTTTTTTCTGTCTGCTGTTTAAACTACTGCCCAATTCTGTCATACGAAGTTAACGAAGACTTACCCCTGTGAAGTTTAATATAAATCCAAAGTTTGGAAGGTTTATCTTTTCTCTGGGGCGAAATACGCGTGTGCAAAGAAGCTACAGTGCTCAGGGAAATCAGGTTCAAGTGCCGCACACGCGTGCGCGATTAAACAAAATCTGTCGAGCATCTTTTTCTCTCGTGTCGAATTTGCGTGCGCTTTCTCCCCGCTGGGGGAGAGGGAGACGGAGGGAGGATTTGAACATTTGCTAATTTCTGCCAATCTGCATACGTGCATTTGCCTAGGCAGCGTATTCCATCGCAGACGTCGGACGATTGTTCTTACAGTATTTCCCCTTCATCCCTCAGGGTAATCGTGTCAAGATATTTAGCTGGCACTCCTTCTTTAACGAACCAGAAGCCGCAAGTGCAGCAAAATAATTCTCGCCATACGCCATACATAGCCACCGTTGACAAACTCGACTTGATGATGGGATGGAGCTGACAATTTCTTTGTCTCTGCTAAAACTGTCGAATTTTACAACCTCGGGAAGAGATAAATATATCTAGGGACCGCAAGGTGTGTTGCCGATTTTATGCAAATGTTTGAAAAAGTATCCACTGATGTCCCAATAACATCATCCTTTTTGCCGTTTGTCGATATCTTGTTTCCGAGTCGCGCTATAGCTCGATAACCATTCGCGCCGATTGACAGAATTGGTAACGAGAGAGAAAGGGGCGGAGTTTATCTGCATCTCTAAACTCTGACTGATAGTGAGAGCGGCATAGCGCTTCTCTCACATGTTCCTCCGTGGCTCATGTGGTTGAGCACGGGCTTTATAAACTGAAGGTTGCAGGTTCAAATCCAACGGTTTGCATTTTTTTTTGCTGATTTTGTAAAATACTTAAAATTCGAATGGCAATTCTGCGCATTAATAAAATTTAATTTTTTTTCTTGGTATAGATTCCTCGAGCTAATACACACAAACTGAGAGTTTCGCAGCTGTGCCGATGAAATGGAAGTGCTCTAAACACCTACTATCGAACCTTTCAATCAATATTTGATCTACTAAATGTTGTCAGATCATGGTGCGCAAGGTCTCATTTGTAGAGTTTACCGAGAGCTCTCGAATGAGCTTTTGAACGAGGGATTTGATTCAAAATGAAGCTTGCCATTTGATTGGAACACTTCTCGCCTCACGTGAAGACAAAAAGTGGGCGGAGCTTGCGCTGGCTAAATATATCAACGAAGTTTGAAAATGGCTAGAATTACACGAGTGATGCAACTACATATCACCGAGATTGTTGGCGGTGGTGATAAAACAATATGGCAATTCGAAAAGTGAGAAAATAACTGTATCTTGTGCACCGTTGGAGGTTATTCGGCAACCATAATTTTGCACAACCAGAGAAGACGCTTATGACAAACAATATATAAATTGTTAACACTATCTCGATTGCGGTAGCCGGCAATATACCTCACTCAGTTTGCCTTCTCGGATTCTACCTCCTAGAAAAATCCCAAGTTGGTTTAATATTTTTTCGTATTTTGGTAGTACGGTAGGTTACGGTAGGTTACTGTAGCCGTGGAGTACTGTAAATGAGCTGCGGTACGCCGCAAATAATTTGCCTACTCGAGGGTGATCTTTCATAAAAATCCCGAGCCGATTGGATCATTTTCGTATTTTGGTCGTACGTAGGTTACGGTAGGTTACTGTAGCCTGGAGTATTGTAGATGAGGTGCGGTATGCCCCACACACTTTGCCTACTCGAGGGTCATCTTCTAAAAAACTCCCGAGCCGATTGGGACATTTTTGCAAATCCGTCTTACGGTAGGTTTACTGTAGCCGAGAGTAGGAGAGGATGATTACGGTATCCCCATCAGGCAATGACAGCTCGAGGTCTACCTCATGCAACATACCTATTTCCGGGTTACGGTAGCATAGGTTACGGTGGTCTGTTTTCGCTGCGGGACCCCGGCGGTTACAGTATACCACTTTGACTTTGGTGGGACCAACCCAAAACCCGTTTTGGACCATGACCTGTACATGCTTGCACGCTGCCCCAAAGACTGCCTCCACGTCTGGTGAGGTTTGGAAGGGAGGCACTCTCTCACTGATCTACCTCTCTTTCACCCCCTGTAGAATGCTGTGAAAAGATAGCGAAACATATTTTGTGCCTATTCATAGGGGCCACAACGTGATCTGAGGAATTCGCTTAGAGGGGTCGAATTTGTGTCCAATGTGTGAGTAGATGTGTAATTAAGACCAATCTTTTGGATTTGGGTCAATATCTCATCTCCGAGCCGAGCTAGACCTCAAAAACAGCGCGCGCTCCCACCGTTGTGAGAGGGAGAGAAGACGCGACGAGAGGGGAGAGGGGCGGAGCCTATTCGCACATCTTTCTAGGGGCATAGCGCGCTTAATTGGAGATATTTTGATGTTATGCCAGAAGGTAAGTAGTTTATGAAGGTATGGAGAGTACTATGGCGTAGCAATTTGGAGGATTGCATGTGTCAAAGAACGGCGGGAGTGCAGGAGCATAGCGCGCAATTGCAGAGGGTAAGCATCTGCTCGCATAGCGCAGTTGGTAAAGCGTTTTCTTTGTGAACGTGATCTCGCAGGTTCAATTCCCCTTTTGCGAAAACCATTGCTATTTACAGTAAAACGGAATGTTGATACTATCGTAGTCTTAAAACCCCCGTTTTCACGGACTATTTTTGCAAACGAAAGCACAATTCGAATTTAGACGGTATCCTTGTTTTTTTCTTACCAAATTTTATTTTTAGGAAGATAACAATATATTAAACATCGGCCGAGCATGCTACGATAGCTATAATTAGATGTTTAGGGGTTTTCGAAACTGTTTTCCCTCTTTTTGAACGTCTTCAAGACGTCGCACCACCATGGGCCTGGGCTCGAACGATAGAGCTTTTCAAAAGCTACAAGATAAGCCAAAGAACGTCTCATAGCGTTTAGAATTCAGCTTGTGCTTCACCCCGCTCGACTTTTCGCGATTGAGGGCCCGGTGGATTTGGGCGGAGACTGTGGGGGCTACCTATTCAAATGAAATTGAGACAAGTGTGTAATTCACAATTAATAACAATTAATTTCATAGTAAATGAGACTGTGAAACAAAGTTTCAACTTCGCCCGGGCAACCCACAACATGCGCTATTTGAAAGATGATTATCGCTACTTTTAATACGGGCTGAGTGCTACTATATTTTAAAAATTTTATTACAGTAATCTAAATTTGAATGTGAATAACACGATCTTGATTTTACTGTCTCGAAATAACCGTGGAGGGAGAATCGAAATAAAGCCATCTTTCTGAAATTTGTTCCGCGCTGAAACTTGGAAACCTCCTGAAAGCATTATAGGCGGTTCAGAATACAACGGCGGCGGCAATATTTTCTTCTGTTTGTTTGGTGTCATGTTGGTTACGGTATGAAAGGCTTGGATAATAACAGCGGAATCGAAATTGATAATACGGTGCCAGGAAGTGGCGAAGTTTTTTTTGTTGTTCTTACCCCTCTGGATCGGCCTTTTTGACTTTTCAATTTGAAGGGTAAGTGACAATAAAATAATTGAAAGAAAATCATTCTTGTGATCTTTCTAATATATCGGGACCTGTCTCCTATTGTCAAACTTTGTCACCATTCTAATATTCTATTATTTAGAAATTACTATTCCCATGGGACAGAAAGGGGAAGTTGAAAATTTTTGACACTTTAAGAAGAGTCAGACGAATCGAAAAATATGGCTTGAAGCTAGTGGACCAAATATTTTAGAAATTAATTTTCAAGCACCTTTGGATATTCCATTTTAAAGAAGGAGTATCACGAATCTCCTACTCCCTCATTCCTCATCTCTTATGTTTCAATGGCGCGGTCGCTTTCTCCTCGTCCACCCTGATCCCTCCCTATCATTTTTGAATCCCTGCATTCAGGGTCAGTTTGGCACAGAGCCAAACGCGAATAACTTTGTTCAAACTTATCGTCTGAACATGCGGTTTTCGAGGCTCTCATCGGGTGTTCGATCTCCATTGCCCCACAGTGAGAACTCAGTTGTCTAAATATTCGTGGACACCTTCTTTAAGGTAATCTGTAAATTGGGAGAATAAATATATTTTTTCTTTAGTGAACTAGCCGGGATGTATTGAGGTTAAATACACTACGCTCTATGCGTACACTACGCTCTATGCGTACACTACGCTCTATGCACAGTTATGGGTGAAGGTTCGGTCCAGGGGGAGATCGGTAGCTGGCTCCAGGTTCGGTCCAGGGGGAGATCGGTAACTGGCTCCAGTTTCGGTCCAGGGGGAGATCGGTTGCTCGCTACTGGTTCGGTCCAGGGAGGAGGACTCGGTAGCCGGCTCCAGGTTCGGTCCAGGGGGACATCGGTAGCTGGCTCCAGTTTCGGTCCAGGGGGAGATCGGTTGCTGGCTAAAGGTTCGGTCCAGGGAGAACTCGGTAGCTTGCTTGAGGTTCGGTCCAGAGAGGAGGACTCGGTAGCCGGCTCCAAGTACGGTCCACGGGGAGTATGTTGGGAAATGGAAATCTCTAGAAAGAGTACTGGCTTATTCCGTTGCAAAAGGCTCGTGAGGCTAAGAGCGATCGAAAAAAATTGCCACTACGCCACTTCGTGGCTCCGTGGCAACTTTTTTTGATCGCTCTCAGACTCACGAGCCTTTCTCAACGGAAACGCAGATTACCGTGTGTTGATTTCCCGGGCGTGTTCGAACACGTTTCCGACATCGCAAAACACTTTTCCTGTGTTCCCTCACGTTCTGCGAATCAATTGGCAACTTTTCGAAATTTTCGATTTTTCATGATTTTTCATGCTCTATGCGTACACTACGCTCTATGCATAGTTCTGGGTGCAGGTTCGGTCCAGGGGGAGGACGGTAACTGGCTCCAGGTTCGGTCCAGGGGGACCTCGGTAACCTGCTGCAGGTACGTTCCAGAGGGACCTTGGTAGCCTTTTTCAGGTACGGTCCAGGGGGACCTTGGTAGCCTTCTTCAGGTACGGTCCAGGGGGAGCTTATGTTTGGGGGGAATGTTCATCTCTAGAAAGAATACTGGCTTATTCCGTTGCAAAAGGCTCGTGAGGCTGAGTGCGATCGAAAAAAAGTTTCCACTACGCCACTTCGTGGCTCCATGGCAACTTTTTTCGATCGCTCTCAGCCTCACGAGCCTTTCTCAACGGAAACGCAGGATACCGTGTGTTGGATTCTCGGGCGTGTTCGAACACGTTTCCAACATCGCAAAACACCTTTCCTATGGTCCCCCACGCTCTGCGAATCAATTGGTAACTTTTTGAAATTTTCTATTTTCCATTTCAAAACACGGCAAAACATGTGAAAACGTGTTTCACGTCACTCAAGAACGTGCTAAAAGGGCTTCTGACACTTGCGAAAAATGCGGAAAACGTTTTGCCCGCGGCGGGGTTCGAACCTGGGGGTCTCGGATTATAAGTCAAGCGCGTAACCCACTTGGCTATGGATTTGGTCAATTAAATATTGCAAAATTTTAAAGGGATTTTGGTCTGTTGTCGTATGCAAAAGGATCCGAGAAGATAGAGCGCTTTTGAAGCGATTTAATAGGAAGCTTCCGGATGCATGATTCCGGCCTCCAGAAAGGGGTCAGAGGCGAGAGAGTGTGCCAAAGTGAGAGAGTCACTCTCAATTTCCCTTACAATCTCGTTCTAACTCCATTTCTGCGAGATTGCCGGCATGAGGAATGATTTGGAACGAAATGTGCGAAAATTTCATGAAATCGCGTGAAATCAAGTGAAATCAATCGATATTTCACTTCAAAAATCGGCAAAAGATGCTCAAATGTGAATCTCGTTACGCAAAAATGGGTTTGGGCCACATTTGACACTTGGAAAAAATGCGGCAAAAGACTATGCACCGGCGGGGATCGAACCTGAGACCCTCCGATTTCTAGTCGAGCTCGCTACCGACTTGGCCATGAAATTATCGATTTTTCAAATATTAATTTCGATGTGTTTCGTCGTTGCCTATCACATGCAAAAGAATGTGAGAAGATTGCTAAACTTTGAAAAGAGTTATAGCGGAAAAACGGAAAAACGTCCGTCACGCGGAAGGAAAAAAAAAACCAACAGACAAACAGACAGACATTTCGATTTCCTAGTAGTGGAGGAACCAGCCCTTTGAGCTGCGCTTTTATTTCGACTGGAGAGGAATTCGACTGAATCAACACTAGACGTTTTTTTAATGAAGTTACTCTGAAACGTGTGATCGCCGGGCGACCGCAATTGAGCGCCCAGCGAGCATTAGCCAATCTGGTTGTTCACCTACCATAATGTGCGTTGCGACGTCGATTACTGTACTTGCCTTTTACATTTTTTTCCAAGGCGAGCAACGCCGATAGCAAAATCAATATATACCGTACACTTTTCAGTTGCGGCGGATGCGAGAAACGAGCTGAAATTGTTGCGAGAATTTTATTGCAGATAAATTGTAACCGTAGCGTAAACAGCAAATATGTAAGCTTCGTGAAACGAAGAAGTGAGATGTAAATTCATTCTTGCAAGAATGGCTTTCCTTATACATGACAACGAACGAATTTTGCAGAGTAAATAGTTGGGAGTATGGCTATCCTCGCAATTAATGAGTAAGGGAGGACCACATTGTTTGTCTCTGTCCAAGAAATGTCATTTTAATGAGCTTACTTGCAAGTAGGTGTTCTTTCGTGAAACGAATAGAAAACACGATATCTCCTCAATCTTTGGTACCGATTGATGGTACTAAAATGATTGTACTGCAAGAGATACGATTTATTGTTACTGGTTATTGCTAGGCGAACCCTCGTTAGGAGTTTTGCGATATTTGGGAATTGGGTGAGCCCGAGTGCTTACAAAACATTTTGACTTTCTTCCCCACGTTTCCGCAGTTTTATAATGATCATTTCATGTAGGGCAACCCTCTTGAGGGGTTGATAGGACAAGAATTGAAGTGTGTTGACTCCATCTTTCTTCTTGTTTCGATGTTCCTTTATGAATCGAACATCGGCATTGAACACAATACACACCCACTGCACACTATTTATGCCCCGTAATTGTTAGGTTAATCCTCCGGTACATTTGTTATCTTTGATCTTGAGTATTATTATCATTTCTAGATCCTTTTTTAAAACATGGGGGACGGTTAAGAAGGGAACACAGGAGTATTACAGAGTTGTAGATTTCTAATCGACAACTGTACCTGTCATTGAAACAAGGCCAAATACCTCGAAGTAATAAATCAGAGGAAATTCTATAGCTTGGAGATCGAATCCGTTTGAAGTAACTGGAGATGCTCAACTCATGACCATACATGCTAGCAGAAAAGCGACTGATGGGCCGTACAATCTTTTGTATTTTGTATTGAAAAAGTCTCTCACTACCAGAAAGGAGCATGTATACACGGCAGCCACGATTCACCAAATGGTCCTATTCGGCTCGTATCAAAAAGGAGAGGCAGTCGCTACTGCAAAAAAGACGGGTAAGGCTAACAACGAAATTTGTCCGCCTCCTGGCTCTATAAAATCACATTGAAGCGTCAATTTTCCAGCTTTTCAAACTGCGCTCGTGTTCGTTACACTTGTTGTGTCGTGCTCCACATGATTCCAAACATACAGAACAGGGTTAGGGCGAGAGAGCGTGCAAAAGTGAGAGAGTCCCTCTCGATTTCATACGCTCTCTCACTCCAAAGCCCTTTCTGTAAGGTTGACCGGCCTGTGGAATGATGTGGCTCGTGTGTGCTCATGATCAAGGGTTATTTTTGTTCCATGATTGTATCTTCAAGGAGGTGAACTATGGAGATTCAATGATCGCGATCGAAAAAAATGAATCACGGAAGAAGAGGTCAAAACACTACTCTAAAAAACACACAACTCTTGCACTGTACTCCACTCAAGTAGGTCATAGTACGCGAAATGATCATTATAAAACGGTGGAAATCTTGGGGTGATAAAGTCGAAATGGTTTTTCTACTAATCTCAGTAGTCCTCATCACCTGCCTGAACACTTCCGATGCTCAACTATCTCAACCAGCGACCGATAACATGCCAATATTAAAGTGAGTATATTTTCAGTGAGATCGTTAGCCCAACGAGTAAAAACCGGCAAATACAATATTTTGAGGAGCTATAGTATTATCGTGATCATAGGTATTATCAGTTGCTCAAGCTCCCGATTATTTTAATGACATCATAAAAGATAATAAAGCGAAGCTTTCGTGCTCGCCTATAGATTACTTGAGCGCTTTGGTTCTCCATATATGACAGGCATCACCAGAGATTGCATGAAAACCGACCCTTGGGGAAAAACTTTCAAAATTGTTTTTTTTTAAATCGCCTTTCGTTACAGAACCAACAACTTGAACTGCAAAAGCAATTTCTACCGGCCAACGTACGCCATGTGGCCAGGTTTCAGCCTCTATCCATCAACGGTGAGCAGATGTTGCCTAGTGATGATGCAAGCAGCTACATTTTAGTACTAAAAAAAGTAATGACGCAAGTAGGTCAGGCAAGTTGGAATGAGCGGCTTACTTAGTCAAGAAACTAGCTCTCGATAAAAAAATGAAATGGCCTAACTTATAATTACAATTTAGTTTTAAAATGAATGTTACAATATAATTTTCAGAACTACTACACCCGTGCTACTGGGGAACCAATAGGCGAAGATCTCAAAAGGCAAATCAGTGAGCTAACTTATTCGTCTATCCGAGTAATTGAAATTTCCAAACATATAATGAAAATACTCAGATTTTGGCTTAAAATAAATACTACTGTCAACATGCTTTATTTTATGCCGAATATACATATGTATACACTAATTTTATTCACTATTTAACTTATTTTATTCCAGAGTCGTTCCTTCGAAAGAAGACAGAAAAGAACTTTGCGAGCGTAGCTCGAGAAGAGTCGAATACTAAGAAGAATTCGACACAATTGGAAGAATGAAACGAGATGAGAAGAAAGAGAAAATTACCATAAAAGTATATTGATCTCCATAATAGAACTATTATTCTGCACCTCGT
This sequence comes from Pristionchus fissidentatus, assembly GCA_036245785.1. Taxonomy (NCBI): domain Eukaryota; kingdom Metazoa; phylum Nematoda; class Chromadorea; order Rhabditida; family Neodiplogasteridae; genus Pristionchus; species Pristionchus fissidentatus. Next base: position 29,751,659 of record BTSY01000003.1, on the reverse strand, counting down.
AATCATTTGATTTGGAAAGAGTCTGTTGTGATAAATAATGGCTAGTTTTGTATTGACCAAAGGCTTTCTTTGAATCTCATCGAATATACCTCTCCATCTCATGAATTTGCGTTGAAACATATGAAATTGACGACTATTTGAGGAACACAAATATCAAGAAGATAAGCCTACAGTCTCGAAAACGAATAAAATGTTGATTCATTGGCAGTATTCAGGCAATAAATGTTTGTTTCTCGTTCGAGTCCCGGATTCGAGTCCCGTTACAAGGCCTTCCTCCTTATCTCATTCCACATAAAGAACAACGACCGGACGATGACAGATGGGGCACCGTATCGTACTCCCGCCAATGCAATAATAATCCATAAAGAGACATAATTTGCAATTTTATTCTGACCATACAACATTAGCTCATTGCGCCCTCGGGCTTCAATAAAATATATTGTTTTCCGTTTGTGGTAAGGTTTTCGCTCAAAGACCAGAAAACGGGGGCGATAATGTCACAGAATTTATTAGGCGCTCTTCAAATGCCTCTTACACACCGTGTCAAGCGGGGGAAGAATCCTCATTTGCGTGGCGCGACTGTCTGGGGGATTAGCGAGCGAGAGAGTGAGAGAGCAAAATCAATATCCGGCCAAATTTGACAGAAATAAATTCATAATTCGATTACTAGACCAAAATGAAAAAAAATCTACTTCCAAGGAATTTTGGGGAAATGCCTCAGGGATGCTCTGTAAAATCGGTATAATCATAGCTGCCCTCCCCAAAGAGTAAATAGAGCTTGAATTATTAAACTTCTATTAACTCACTGCACAAGGCTCATGAGATTATCAAAAATTCACAGGACATCCCCATCACAATTGCCCACAATTCCTCGGAAGTGGATTTTTCAATATTGACCTAATATTTGAGTTATGAATTTATTTATCTCAAATTCGGTTTCATCCCGACCTCTCCCCCTCTCCCCACGGATTATGCGATAATCCGCCAGACAGCCGCGCCACGCAAATGAAGATTCTTCCCCCGCTTGACACGGTGTGTCTTAGAGTTAATGACGTTTATAGTTCCCATAGATAAACTTTTCAGCAGTATCCAGCCATTTTTTGAGTCATCCACAGTATTTTTTTGCCAAAAGGCATGTGTAAAGGTTAATATAAAAGATTGTAATATTTTTTAAAAATTTTCTTGTTCACACTACATTCGATAGAGTGCTAAAGAGAGATGAATTAACTTACATTTATTAACTTATATTTTCCGTTTTGTACCCTTATTTTACCCTGTTTTGTATCGGATGGTGCATTTCTTGCACGAGAATGCACTATCCCAAGTGATCGAAGTTGCTGGGTTACAATTAGAGCTCAGGATTTTCTTTTTTTCGCACACGTTTTTCGCCGGTGTCAAATTTGAATGCGATTCTAAGGCCTTGGCACTATACCTTGATAACTTTCAACTATACTTAGCTGTGAAGAAAAATTTAAATCAGTTATGGAAGATGAAAGCATTTGCGTTGTTCGTTTTGGTTTGTTATTTAGCTTTTTAGGTGATGCAATGATTTAGATATTTTAGTGTTGATGGACCCGGAAAAAGTAACGCTCGCTACCGTCACAGTCAATTGCGTATCGGCATTTGGCGTTGCGACTAACGCGCTCGCTTTATGACTTCTAAATAATCAAGAAAACACTGAAATATATATTGCCGTCCTAATGACACATACATCAATTTAAAAGCTGTAAGCCATATTATTTTGTTTGAAGATTAGAGGTAGATTACTTAAATCCCAAGAATGATTATGGTCTTCCCGCAATAATCGTTGACAAGCTCAACTTAGACTAGAACATGGTCCAGCGAATTTCTTCGCCTCTACTAAAACTGTTACACTTTTTAATCAACAGAAGACACACATCAAATGAGTTTGAAATTGGCTATATTAATGCTAGCGATGTATATCTGCAACTCACCGGGATTCTTCATTGCGGTGGTAAATTTGACAGGACCATAGCACCATTGTAGGCAAAAAACGGGACTGAGAAAGGGACAGGACAGGATGGATCATCGTCAATCGGGGTCGAAAAGTCGATTTAAAAAAATCTTAAAAGTGACGGCATTTTCTCTCGCTTTTTCACTCGCTCATGACCCCTTGCCGGAGGTTATGTCGGGATGTACTATGCATTAGTAGCACAGCTATTGAAACGTGCACGCCTCGACCACGATCGAAATTACACTGAAACGTGTAATTCCCAAGCGACCGTGCATTACATGCAATTGCATCGATGTTATATTTAGGTCTTCCGAAAGAACATGCTCTCGTTTTATCTACAGATTGGTCTTTAACGATTTATGTTTTTTTGTTGTTAATTGTGGGATCCGGCAGGTCGATATGATTACGGAAGTAAATTGCTTGCACACTCTCACAGCGAATTTGCTAAGAAAGGTGCTTGCTAACTCATTTGCTTAGCAAGTTACTTGCTTATTTTCGAGGGGCTCACTGGGCGAAGTCTCTGTCATGAACACCGGTAAGCACTCTCGCAGCATATAGAGAGTGGCGCAGTAGGTCGCGTGTTTGGCCAGCAATCCGATGGTACTGGGTTCACAACCATACCTCACCAGACGTGGAGGCAGTCTTTGGGGCTCTGGGGTCTTCCACGACCCCCTATACATGGTGATTTTTGGGGCTCGGGGCTGTCACGTATAGGGGGTCATGGTCCAAAATGGGTTTTGGGTTGGTCCCACCAAAGTCAAAGTGGTATACTGTAACTTCACCGCGGGGGTCCCACAACGAAAACAGACTACCGTAACCCATGCTACCGTAACCCGGAAAAACGAAATTGACAATACAGACCCCTGGTATGTTGCATGAAGTAGACCTCGAGTCGTCATTGCCTGAGAGGGATACCGTAATCATCCTACCGTACTCTCGGCTACAGTAACCCTACCGTAAGACGGATTTGCGAAAGTGTCTCAATCGGCTCTGGATTTTTATAGAAGATAACCCTCGAGTAGGCAAAGTGTGTGGGCATACCGCATCTCATCTACCGGACTCCCGGCTACAGTAACCTACCGTAACACGAAAATACGAAAATGATCAAATCGGCTCGGAATTTTTGTAGGAGGTAGACCTCGAGCGGGCAAATTATTTCCGGCATACCATTATGTTCCTACATTATCCGCGGCTACTGTAACCATACATAGTCGAATTTGTCATTTTCGAATTTTCGTAGTACGGTAGGTTACTGTAGCTGTAAATACTGTAGGAACATAATGGTATGCCGGAAATAATTTGCCCGATCGAGGTCTACCTCATACAAAAATTCCGAGCCGATTTGACCATTTTCGTATTTTCGTGTTACGATAAGTTACTGTAGCCGGGAGTACTGTAGATTAGGTGCGGTATGCCCCACACACTTGCCTACTCGAGGGTTATCTTCTACATAAATACCGAGCCGATTGGTACACTTTCGCAAATCCGTCTTACGGTAGGGTTACTGTAGCCGAGAGTACAGTAGGATGATTACGGTATCCCCCTCAGGCAATGTCAACTCGAGGTCTACCTCATGCAACATACCAGGGGTCTGTATTGTCAATTTCGTATTTCCGGGTTACGCTAGCATACGTTACGGTAGTCTGTTTTCGTTGCGGGACCCCCGCGGTGAAGTTACAGTATACCACTTTGACTTTGGTGGGACCAACCCAAAACCCATTTTGGACCATGACCCTACGTACTAGGGACCGCAAGGTGTGTTGCCGATTTTATGCAAATGTTTGAAAAAGTATCCACTGATGTCCCAATAACATCATCCTTTTTGCCGTTTGTCGATATCTTGTTTCCGAGTCGCTCTATAGCTCAATAACCATTAGCGCCGATTGACAGAATTGGTAACGAGAGAGAAAGGGGCGGAGTTTATCTGCATCTCTAAACTCTGACTGATATTGAGAACGGCATAGCACTTCTCTCACGTGTTCCCCCGTGGCTCAGGTGGTTGAGCACGGGCTTTATAAACAGAAGGTCGCAGGTTCAAATCCAACGGTTTGCAATTTTTTTTGCTGATTTCGTAAAATACTTAAAATTCAAATGGCAATTCTGCGCAATAATAAAATTAAATTTTTTTTCTTGGTATAGATTCCTCGAGCTAATCCACACAAACCGAGAGTTGCGCAGCTCTGCCGATGAAATGGAAGTGCTCTAAACACCTACTATCGAACCTTTCAATCAATATTTGATCTACTAAATGTTGTCAGAACATGGTGCGCAAGGTCTCATTTGTAGAGTTTACCGAGACACAGTATTCCAAACGAGCAGAAAACGAATCCGTGGTGTGGTGCACTAAAGTACAGTACACCACACCACTTACCCTATTTCAAGCGCAAGAGAATATTGGAGAGGTGTCGAACCCACGACCTTTCGGTCCGTAGTCTAACAACTTACCAATATACTATTTTCGATCACCTCTCTCTCCCTGTCCATTTCGCATACATACTACGCGTTGGGTAAGCTACACGTGCAAATCAATTCTCGAAGTGCATCTCTCAAACTTCCACTACTTCGATATGGGAAATGCTCGTTTGGCGTGTCTGTATGAGCGCTCCACAAATCGCAATCAGTAATTTATCAACAAAATGGCAAACAAATACAAATTTTCATTCTCTTCTATCTTCATTCCACGAGAACTTCGGCTCTTGCCGAGAGACATCAATTCGAACGACCTGAAAGACCAAAGATTACGGTAATGGTATTGATTGAATCACAAGCCCAACGATTGTGGTAGCCGATAGTGAATCGGTCGTTTTTACTCGCTCATTTCGAGCCATTAAGTTGTCATTGACTGTTTTGCGTCAAATTGAGTGCTCGAGTCGCTCACCGCTCGACTCTCCTCGTATCTCTTCTCCTCTTCTTCCACTATATCCGCGCTTCATGAAGCCTCTGGCCTCCGGCTCACAGTACTGCTCCCTTCCGTCGATCTGAAAGGGCACAGATTACGGTACTGGTATTGATCGAACCACAAAACGTAACGAACAGCATTTTTCGAAATTTGCATGACCCCTTTAGTCTGGTCAGCGCGAGTTACCCGCTACTCGCGAGCAACCGCTGCCACAAATAACATGGACTGCTGATACTAAGCTAATCCACTTTAGTAAGAAGTAGACCTAGAGTAGGCACGTGCAGTATCAGGTATATTGTATTCCTGACTCTGGAAATGGACATACAGTAATTTTAAATTCGAATATATACGAAGTTGATAACTCACTTGGGTAATCTGCATAGGCAGACTAGTAGAGAGACAGTCTCGACAGAGTAGTATCCTCTGTCGACGTAGTCACCCATGAACAGGTAATTGGTGTCGGGACTCTTTCCGCCCATCTAAAATACATATCATGCCGTTGGGGCAAAAACAATGAGATGATTGTGATGAGAGATGAATAAGATGACCTACCTTGAACAACTTCATCAAATCGTGGAGCTGTCCGTGAACATCACCGCAGATAGTTACGGGAAAGCGGGCTTCTTGCACGTTGGATTCCTTTTCGAGGATCGCCTTCGCCTGAATTGTATGTGTTAGCTCTGAATTCGTCGTCAATGAAAGCGAATCATAAATGAATAAGCACCTTCTCGCAGAGCATATTAACTTGCTGCTCGGAGAGCTGCTCGCACTCGTACAGCTGCTCAACCCACTGATCGGCATCGCGAAGCAACGGTCGGTCAATCGGGTAACCGGCCGCCATACTGAAAGCACAAGAATTCATGAAAAAGCAAACAAAGGCGAAAACAAGCTCTCACAAAGTTAGTGAGACGCTGCCCACTAGGGATGATCAGTCGGAAAATGTCTTTGTCTGAAATAATGTCGAACAAAGGTTCCGTTCCGGTTCGTTCCGGTTTAATCCTTTGTTCTCCTTTGTTCTCCCTCTCATTCCGGCTTTTCGACTGACCACCTCTACTGCCCACTAAGTTAGCGGGTTTAGTCAGTTGGTTAGTTAGTTAGCATCGACTCTTCATGCAAACATCAACATATTACAAACAAAAAAGAAGAAAATAATAGAGAAAGGAAATGAAAACGAAATTTGGCAAATTTGGCAAAATGCCAGGACTCATACTTACCGTACGCTAAAAATCGTGTCGGGACCAAATAATAATGCGAAAAAATTAGGAAACAGCAGAAAATCTCGTTTTCACCCATTACACCGTTGAAAGGAATACTGTGGAGAGCTCTCGAATGAGCTTTTGAATGAGGGATTTGACTCAAAATGAAGCTTGCCATTTGATTGGGACACTGCTCGCCTCACGTAAAGACAAAAAGTGGGCGGAGCTTGCGCTGGCTACCTATACGTGACAGCCCCGAGCCCCAAAGAAATTCTTTGGGGCTCGGGGCTTCCACGTATAGGGATACATGGGTGGAGCCTCAGGCGTGGTGAGCTATGTTCACAACTCACTCGATGCAGAATTTTGCTCGTTTTCACCATTTCTCTCACCATTTGCAGTAAGCAACTTTTATTGTGAAATACGGAGATCAATTACTGTACATCAGCTAAAGAACAAATTTCAAACACATTGATCGACTTTCGGAAAAATTTTTTTTTTCGAAAAATACATGAACCCGGGGTCATGGTCGAAAAAATGTAGAAACTTTTTTCACCCAATGATGAAATAATCGTATCAATTATGTGCGCGGCACTGTAAGCAAATAATATACCACTTGGTAGACGTGATATTTCGCAATCAGGGTCAGAAATATGGCCAGCAATTCACCAGGGTGCCATAAGAGCGGCCGCTTTACCCCCTTATTTCATCGTAGCGCACTCTGAGAGAGCTAAGTGAAGTATGCCTCCTAATGTAACTTTAGACAAGGATTCCAAAAATCGCATAATGGTTGTTGACACTTTGCCAATTTTTTTTCAGGACAGTCAAAAAACCTTGATAATTCAAATTATCGAGCCTTTATCGTTGTCAGATCGCTTCGAAAATATTTTCATTGTTAATATTTTCGCAAAATACATCTAGAAAACCTATAAAAACTTAATTTTAAAAACTTCGAAAAAAACGATATCGGAACGTGGGGTTACTGTAACTTTTCGGTGCGGGACTCAGAACCTTAGTTACTTGGTCAAATATCAGCACTTCTGATGTACACTTCACCAACAAGTTATTGGGATAGATTGTGAAAAAGCCATCCGTGGGGGTATGTCCGGCTTCTCGTGGATGGTCTCTTATATTCTAGCACATTCGCTGTGAGAGCAGAGAAAAATACTACTAAGAATAAGGCATCAAGTTGGCGCCTACTAGTATATAAGTAGGCGCATATTTACGTACAAGAATGTCATGCTTAAAGGGACAGTAAAGGCACCGTTGAATTCCTGCAAATTTCTAGGTCTCACCGCGACTTTCGTCCCGTTGGAAGAAACAAAAGCATAGGGTGGGTAACGAACCCGCGACCTCACGATTGCTGGCAAGCGTTTTACCGCCGCTCTACTTGGGTTGATGTCTGATAGGGCGCATACTACCTCTATCCCTACGCCGCTCATGGAAAGTGGACCAAATGAACAAGAATTTGTGTGTTTACTGTCCCTTTAAATGGAAGTATGACTCCAACGTGGTGTCGAGTTCATATTATGGCATATTTATAAATATTATAAATATATATAAATATGCATTTCTTTGAGTGTATGATGACGAAAAGGTTGAATATCGAAATCAAGTTAGATGAGGTTCAGCTGAAACGTATTATGTGCGGAACTTATTGATTTCATTTTGGAGCGACATGTGAAAAAGAGATCGAATACTCTCCATCAGCTACTGTCATCTAAGGACTCTGAAACGGCGTTCTCCCTGGCGGAAAAAGGAACCGAATTGGTACACACAGTCTCGATTTATTTTGTCTTCATATTCAGCCATTTTCCTTTTACAGTGTCACCGTGCTTATTTGCAAACTGACGATATCCGACTGTGTAAATTTGGTTGAGGTGGCACGACACATTCGATAAAGTATAGACAATTTCTTGCATCTCTTAGTTTCCTATTCGTTCATTTGGTCCAATTTGATCATGCAATATAGAAGGCAGTGTTGTTTTGTTGAATTGTAGAGCGTTAACATGCAGAGAGTTGTCGAAAGACATTCGTTCACATCCCTTACGTGTTCAAAACATCGCTGTATCTCATAAAATACTGCTGAAACATGCCACATTCTTTAAAAACATCTTTTCTCTGCTCGGGGGGGGGCAAAACAGCATTCGAAACAGAGTCAGCGACAACGAGTTATAGAAAGAGAGAGATGGCTAGAGAGCGCGCCAAATGAGAGGGTCAGACAACGAGCGATGTTCTTGGCATGGTGCCAACTCGATGATGTTGGCAGTATTTATGTACATGCATGTGCTTTCATTGCGGTCACGCATTTCACAGTGGTTTCCAATGGAGTGAGGGCAAGAATGCGAAATGTGAGACCACACACATAAAAAAGTTTTATATGAGGCCCCTAACCCCTTTAAAGTTCCTATATATAAGAATATATATATATATATATAATATATATATATATCCACACTGTCACCTACCGATTGGAGTAGAGATTGTTATGACAGTAACGTTTTCATCCTCCGCTCTCGCTGTTCTCGAAATAAAACGTAGTCATAACGACCAAATCGTAAATGATCAATTCGCTTCGAACTTGACGAGCGAAGCAAAATGGAAGCTCAATGTGCTATTTTTTCTTACAAAAAGTGTCATTGGCACCGGGCCCTTTGTAATAGATGGAAACAGGGTAGATTTACGAAACTAAATTTTAAAACTAGTAGAACACGGCCTATTTGGAATATGATTATCTCACCTTTTAATAGTGGCTAAGGGCTATTATTGTTTATATGTCATGGCAATACTTTTAAAAGATGTGGATCGCACGAGCTTGATTTTACTATCTAGATACAAGTTGTAGAAGGCGAATCGAAAGGTAGCTATCTTACACAATGTTGAAATGGCGCTGAAACTTGGAACCCCCGTTAAAACACTATGAATACAACACCGGTAGAATAGCAGAGTTCTGTTAGGGAACGAGCGCGAAAATTCGCCCACTACGCATCTGAATGTCTGCCCCAATTAGCATAGACTCGCCCTGACTTCTCGACGAATTATGAACGCGCTCCAGTTGAATACTTCAGTATATTTTATCGCTTTTAAGCCATTTTTTAATGAGAAAGCGCATTGCCACACTCGCATTTCCCCACACTCTCTCGCTACCCCGCACTTCCGATCTCCGGGGTAGTTAATGCTAGGGCAGTTTTTGCGTTAGGACCATATTTGTCACACCTTGCTACTTCAACACCGTGGAGTAAAACGTTTCCATTCTAAGGTAGTTTTAAAAACCCATGAAACTTCTGATCGGCAAGCGAGTACATGATTCTGCACTCCTCGTAGTTTCTTTTCCCCACTCCTCTTTTAACTTCCGCCGAGTGCTAAATATCGTACACCCGGCGATCGCACGTTGCAGAGCGACTTGATACGTCCAGAGGACAGCCGAGTTCCACTCGATGCCTCGGATGTAGCAAATAAAGCAACCTTCTAGTTATTTTGTTCTAGTTATTTGAAAAGCCGAAAATATCGAAACATGAACGCCGTAGCCACACTCTAAATTGCTATGAAACTCGAAATCCTCAAGTAACAGCACATTTTGCAAAATAGCTTGGGCCAATTCCCTAGCAACTCAGTAAGATTCTATCAATTTCCCTCAAATTGTCAGTGGAAATCATTTAGATGAACAATTCATTATTAATAATAATATTGTCTCTGTAGACCAGAGATCATCTCTTATTCATCGCTTCTGCTTATGAGCCCGTTTGCGTAAGAGTCGGACAAATCTCGGTACAGCAAAAAAGTGATGACCTGAGATAACAACGGTTTTCGATACACTTCGGTGAGCTGAGAAAACTGGCCAAATCTCATTGTATGCAAATTTGATTGTAGGTCACTATGGATCTCCAAAGATCGTTGCAATTGGCAGTTTTTCGATCATATCTCGATACACAGTTGATCAAACAAAAAAGTTCAAAAAGGATGTCTATTCGAATTTTCATGTGGGATCTCACTGCAGTGTTAGCAATTTAATAGAAATATTGTCAAAAAATATGAAAAAAATTAACTCTTGAACTAAGAAAATGTGGGCAGCCTTTCTAGGGTCAGGATCTGGATCATACTCGCAGTGATCTACAAAATAAATTTCGAAGCAAAAGAACTTCGCCAAATGGAGTTATGATTTTTCAACCGAAGCGAATCGACTGTCTGAACACTCATTTTTACGAGAGAAACCTCATTTACATGTATACACCCTGTCATTTCTAACTTTCAGACACCGCGCAGAGACAGTGAGGGATGTAAATGAGCTTTTTCTCCTAGAAATGAGTGTTCAGACCATCGAGTCTCGTCGGTTGAAAAATCATAACTCCATTTGGCGAAGTTCTTTTGCTTCGAAATTTTTTTTGTAGATCACTGAGAGTATGATCCAGATCCTGACCCTAGAAAGGCTGCCCACACTTTCTTAGTTCTTGAGTTAAAATTTTCATATTTTTTGACAATATTTATATTAAATTTCTAACACTGCAGTGAGATCCCACATGAAAATTCGACTAGACATCCTTTTTTTGAATTTTTTTGTTTGATCAACTGTGTTTCGAGAAATGATCGAAAAACTGTCAATTGCAACGATCTTTGGAGCTCCATAGTGATCTACAATCAAATTTGCATACAATGAGATTTGGCCAGTTTTCTCACCTCACCGAAGAGTATCGAAAACCGTTGTTATCTCAGGTCATCACTTTTTTGCTGTACGGAGATCTGTTGAGAATTGTCCGACTCTTACGCAACCGGGCTCATATCTATCTTGATCTTTTCCCCTCTGCCCTCTCTTCTCTCTCATTTAACCCCCTCAATTCGCTAGTATATAAGCCCGCTATTCTATGACATCAATAGCAGCAAATATCATCTCTATCAAAGCTATACCACGCGCATAGTTTTTTTTAAAATCCATTACATAACCTTTTACTGTTCCATATGTGTTGTATGTAACTCCAAACTAAACTTTCTTTCACACTGTGTGAGATCGTACTTCATTCTGTTTGCTTACTGGACTACGTATTGTTTCATTTGTATCAGTAAATAACATGATTAATTTTTTTCACAAGCTGATTTCACAAGCTGCGCACCGGATTCCGGGTTCGACGGAAGGATTTCCGTTCGGGACCTTTCAACAGAACGCAGCATATGCGACGGATGGGTGGTACGATGCGCTATGCGCCGAACCCTACACCCATCCGTCGCGCGTCTTGTAAAATCTGGTCCACATAGCGCGTTCTGTTGCAAGGTCCCGAACGGAAAGGACTGAAACGGCGCGCAGCTTGTGAAATCGGGTGCACATCGTGTGGCGGCGCACATCGTGCGTTGAAAGTCCGAGCGCCTTACGAAATTATGATGAAACATGGATTTCCCGTGAAAGAACACGGCTTGTCTTTGTGCTCAGGCTCACCGACAGGAAGGCAAATGTTCTGGATTAATTTTCTTGTTTACTAGAAAGTACGATTTCGAATCGAGTTTCGATGGTATATGATTTGCCAAGCGAACTCAATCTGCCCTATGCTACTGAAAAGGGTGATAAAAAATAAAATCAGATCTTTTTTTCCTGTTGATGTGAATTGCTCGCGCTGTAAGAAAACTATAAGAGGTATGAGTGCTAGACAAAAAGCATAGAACGATCTAATGAGATTTCTAGCAAAAATCTCGAAAATCTCCCTTCCCAGTACATATTGTATTAAAAAAAAATGTTTGGGTTCTGCAGCTCAGGGTAAGAGTGGTTCAAAACTTAACCGACTTCCTTATGAAATCACTCTGAAACATGTGATCGCCGGGGCGAGGGCCCGGCGATCACATGTTTCAGAGTGCGCTCAGATGAACTGTAAATAGGAATTTATAAAATGAGCGCGCTCGCCGGGATTTCAGTCGATTCAGAGTGACTGAATATTGCTTGATCATATTTAACTTTTAATTCTCCCTTCAGGGTGCTATCCGAATATAGGCGTGATAATAATGATAATTAATCGAACTTCGAATTAATCGCACTAAACGACACTAAGTAATGAAGTTATGTTTTCGTTACCAAAATGTGCTTGGCGGCGATCATTTGAGATCAAGCTTCAAATTTTTTTTCAATCGATATCGATGCCATCGCCTGGCGAATCACCACTTCGACAACACCAGCCCGTATGAAATTAGTATAAAGCGTGAGATCCACGGGCAAACTAGGACTAAATAAAGAACTAAAAAATGTAGGAACTGCATTCATCTTCATATCTTCTCGTCTCAGTACCTCTGAACACTGGTACTAGTAGATCGTTTATCATGTATTTGTTGGATATTATAGAATTCTAGAATCGCCGGTGCTCGGTCGCGTAGCATCTATCGGCCGGCCGCTAGATGCTACGGGACCAACCACGAAATTCTACGGGACCGACCACGAAATGTTACGGGACCGACCGCATTGTCCACTGGACCGCCCACAGCTTTGATCTTTAGCTAAGGGACCGACCATGAAATGCTACTGGTCCACACGTCCGACCACGAAGTGCTACGGGACCGACCACCAGCGATTCTAGAGAAAGAGAAGTCCAGAGGGAATTCCAGGGTATGAGCACTAGGGTTGCCGTTTCAAGTCCAAGTGTGTAGTGTTGACTTTTGCTTAGACCCATCGTGCTCATTATGGTTGCAGGATCAAGTGCCAAGGGTTCGTCTCTCTACCCTGACCTTTTCTCTCGTTCCAAGTGTGAGAGAGATAAAACAGTATCTGCAGCAGCTGCAGCTGCTGCAGCTGCTGCAGCTTCAGGCGCTGTCGTAGCACTTTCCCCACGCTCTTTCGTTCCTCGCTCCTTTCTGGCGATTCGATCGGGATGCTATATTACAGCGAAATAGTCAACTATTGAAACGTGTACGCCTCCAGCTCTTACGGAATTACTCTGAAACTTGCAATTCCCAAGCAACTGCGTAGGGAAATGGCGTTGTAAATCTGTCGAATGATATGTAAGTGTTCGAGCGAACAATTTTTAACGGATTCCTAAACTTAATCTACGATATATCTCTCTTTACTCCCACCTCCCTTCCTTAAAAAAGAAAGGGATGTGCACGGACTGAAATGAACAGAGGCAAAGAAAACTGTTGTTGGATTCACTGATTAGCAGTGTAGGAATCTCGTCCACACAACTAATATTGACTTGCTCTTTAATATTCCGCTTTCAAATTCTGCGCATCTTCAAAGCTGAAAAAGGCAGAATTTAATTTTAATATTAATTTTGGGTTTTTCAATTTTACCATTTTCAGTTCACTCTTTGGAATGATTATGCAAACAGAAAAAATGTTCAGCATATTTTTCCGAACTTTTGGAGCTCTTGAACGGCATTGTATCTACATTTTGAAGAAAGTTACATCGATTCCGGCTTCAGAACCGGGAAATTCCTAAAATGCGGTTCTGCGACCTGGGACCAGGATTGTTGGAATTCTCGTCCCCAGAGTACTTCTACATAAAAGTTTGATCGAAATCAAAAATATTTTTTTATAAGTTGTTCTCGGCCTCATGCAATCTCTCGTGATACCTGTCATAAGACCACATCGATCTCTCAGACAGAGAGTAATTTCCGGGCGAGAGCACTGAGAATAGGGAAACGTTTAAAAGTTCGTTATTCGGCTTTTTGGTATGATCGTATCATTTTATAAATGTGATATACTTACAAAGACAAGACACAAATTACATTTGCAAACCTCTCCAAGATCTTATAGAGGCGGTGAAACACAAGAGTGCCACGAAGCAAATGATTCTATGGCAAAATAATTATGTAATTTTTACTCGCCGACAGAGAACGAGGCCGGCGACTACGTCTGCCGTATCTGTAGTATACATCTGAGAATTGAGTTTTGAGGAGACATCCTTATTCCAGGTAGGGCTCGCGAGAAATAAAGAAACTATTTTAAGCTTGTAGATCTCCTGTCTCACGATGCCTAAGTTCAATCCGGAGGGCCCAATCTCTTCTTCGGATCTAGTTACCTTCGTGGTTACACCACTACCAATCTTTACTCATTCGAGCGCCTTGGTGAGGCGGTGGCGGTATGCACAGCCGGGAATCGAACCCCGGTGTGGAACGGAATGAACATGGGAGGGCGCCTTAGACCACTACACCACTTCGAGGCAAAAGACTAAATCACTGATTGTCGCCGAACCAAGTACTAACTGGGCCCACCGCTGCTTGACTTGACAGATCGGACGGATTAGCGCATTCTCACGTTCACATCGCGCGCTCTCTCGTTTCCACACACTCTCTTGCCCGCTCACTTTTCACATTTTTCCCATTCATTCCATCAAAACCGACCGCGCAATTGGTGCGCTGAATGATTTTCCAATGAGTATCAGTCGTATTCTACGAAAAAACTCTCCCCTCTCTCTCAAAAACTAAAAAGGCAAATATTTCCATGTGCGCACATCTAGAAATTTTAAATTGTGGTAACGAAAATGATCGTCTCGATGAGCTGCATCTTTTGAACCTAGTCTCAACATTCTCATTTTGGTTGAATTTATGAAGTAAAATATCGCATGACCAAACGAAGATACGCGTGTGAAAATAATTCCATGACATCGAGAATAGGGTGATTGTGTACTTGACCAAGTTTGGAGGGAATCGAACAATGGGTTCCAAAGAAAATCGCGAAAAACTATATATTGCAAGATTCTAGCCTGAGGCAACCAGTTGATTTCATGCAAAATGAATGATCAGCACCCTCGAAAACCTTAATAATAAAAAAAAAACTTAGTAATCCAGTCTTTCACCCGTACCCCATGGGTTCGAATCTCCGTCCTTGCTTACCTATTGCAACTTTTCGTACATAAACTACCCTTCTCTTGCGCAATGTATCGCGCGAAGGTGCACGATAATTTCGGCCTGTCTCACAGGTCTTTCAGGGTAAACGCTGGCTCTCCCTTACGGCTCTCCAGGATGGTGGTCCCTACCCGCCCACTCGAAAAAAGAGACGACCAGAGCCAGCAAATTGCCCCATTCCCCGGCTCCGGCGCGGCAACTGACTCCGGTCGGGGCATGCTAATTTCCGGATTTTTCTCATATTTTACTATTTTAACATCATATAATCGATTCAAATCGATCTGCATTTTATCGCTATAGCGTTTCAGTATGTGTAAATAGAGAAATTATTTCTCCTATATCGAAATAATTAAGAATAATATTAAATTAGCTATGAGGTAAATTTTTTTAGAATCGAATTTCGAAGGTCTGACAGCCGTAGAATCTCTCCATTTTCACATGAGAGTTGGGTCAGGTGGTCTAGTTCACTATTCAAAAGAGATTAGGAGCGGCCATCAAGAACTACGGTCAGCGTGGGTTACGGTAGCACGGGTATCTCAGTGTACAGAAAGTCTGGACGCAAATTTCGAAGGTCTAACAGCCGTAGAATCTCTCCATTTTCACATGAGAGTTGGGTCAGGTGGTCTAGTTCACTATTCAAAAGAGATTAGGAGCGGCCATCAAGAACTACGGTCAGCGTGGGTTACTGTAGCACGGGTATCTCAGTGTACAGAAAGTCTGGACGCAAATTTCGAAGGTCTGACAGCCGTAGAATCTCTCCATTTTCACATGAGAGTTGGGTCAGGTGGTCTAGTTCACTATTCAAAAGAGATTAGGAGCGGCCATCAAGAACTACGGTCAGCGGGGGTTACGGTAGCACGGGTATCTCAGTGTACAGAAAGTCTGGACGCAAATTTCGAAGGTCTAACAGCCGTAGAATCTCTCCATATTCACATGAGAGTTGGGTCAGGTGGTCTAGTTCACTATTCAAAAGAGATTAGGAGCGGCCATTAAGAACGGAAGCTGTAATAAGGAGCACTAAAACAGCAATGATACACATTAGGGTGCACAAGCATAGAGGCTATCGTGAGCCTGCAACTCTAACATCCTATGTAGTGTATTGGTAAGCTCTCAGTTCTAAAATCTGAAGGTCAATGGTTCGATCCCTCTCCGTAGTATCCTTATTGCAAATTTTCTTCCATAACTTCCCCCTCTAGTGCGCAATAAGTCGCGCGAAGGTGCACGATAATTTCGGGTAAACGCTGGCTCTGAATTACGGCTCTGCGGGATGGTGGTCCCTAGTTCGGCACTAAATTGATAAAAGTTTAGAATAGTAAATACGAAATTCGCACCTTTGTAGTGGGTAGACTTTGAAGGGTAACTATACAACTACCCGCATAAGAGGGAAATTAGACCTCCACACTGCTCATTCTTCGCGTTCTCTCTTCGAAAAAGCGGTCAATTTCCCTGTTATACGGGTAGTTGTTTAGGTACCTTTCGAAGTCTAGTAGTGGGTGCTTCTGCCGTAATTACCACGGGATTCGCCGCAAGTTCGGGCCAATTCCACGTTCAAAAAAAAAGTTTGTAGAAAAAATCCTGAAGTAACCAACATGTGTGTTATATTTGTTATATTTAACAAACATGTAAGTAGAAAACTACAAACATTTTTCTCTGTGCAGTGTTGCTGCTCTAATTTCAACGGAGCGAAGACAATGCCCGTGGAAATTGATTCTAAACCAAATATTGATTTAATATGCGCGTTTTTCTTCCTTTTTCGCTCTTTTTCCGCCCATTCAGCTGTTATTGTGTTTTCTAGTTGAATTTCTTCAAATATCGAATCCGAAGAATGGCAACCTGCGATTGCGTCATTATTAGGTAATCTCGGGAGCCGGCATACCACTCCAAAATAATGAAAACCAGAGCAATACTTTCTCCTATGGTACCGAAGAGAGCGGCATTTGCTTGAGCTGCAAAATCACATTTATTTGTTTATTATCGATTTTCATTTTGTTTATTATCGATTTTCACCAACGGAGCGCTTCAGCGTAGCATTCGATTTGTCTGAAATTATCGATTGTTTAGCTGCGAAATATGGATCACAAACTGACTTTTCCCGATTAGATTATACGCGGTGCCTCCGTCGTCCTTCCATTTCCACGTTTTATCAATGCAGGTAATATCATCGACAAAACCTCCTGAAATTTGCGTAGCATTCAACTCTCGCTCTGGTCATATGGAGTTTCAAACCCACGGAGTTTTTTTATCCTTTGTGACCACACCGAGTTTCTTACTCACAGTTCTGCAGAGAATTTGATATATTACGTAATCACTCGGCAATTTGGCGGCAATCCAACGTGGCTACACATCGGTTTGCTCTAATGTCGGGCGTAGTAGCAAAATTTCGCTCTGTGCGATGGCAATATGATTTGATCACCTACCGTAGTGGCGGTTGATCGATTGCACTTGTTTTTCTCGATTTTTCTGCGTACTGCAGCGACAACGGAATCAATCAACATACTTTTTACGGCGGGTATTACAGGGGCCATAGATTACTGAAATTACAGTTTCCTCAACGGAGATAAGATCTGCGTGAAACACAGAAGCGACATGAAGATTCGGCCATGCACGAATTGCGTTCAATATAGGATCAGTCCGAGGGGAATTTGTGCAAACGGTTATCTTATTGAGTAAATAATTAGGAATTACGTGAATGGAGGGCTTGGGTGACAGGAAAGAAAGCTACGTAATACTTACTATACGTAATTCGATAGAATGCGGGCGGTCGTTCTGTCAAACCTCCAGAAAGGGATCAGAAGAGAGATAAATACTAGGAGAGGCGGCTCCTGCGTTATTCAAATTTTATTACTCCTTGGTCTAATTAACTCACGCTTAAACGTAATACGTCTGCCATTGGGAAGAATACCAATCTCCTGTCATGGCCGGAGTGCGAAATGTGAGACCACGATCTGTTCATTTCACACACCCTCTCGATCGCGACCGGTCGGTAGGTGAGAGAGTGTACGAAATGAAGAGACCGTGGTCTCACATTTCGCACTCTAACCATGACCCAAGCCGACATCAACTGCCCAAGCTGAGACGTAGTTCCGAGCGAATTATTGAAAATGTAAGAGTTCTTGGTGGAGCGGAATATGTTCCCACAGTCTCGATTCGTACCTTTCCTTTGATCCCATTCATGACTCCCCTTTATACAGTCCCTCCGTAATTATGGCAAAGTAGCGCCAGCCGAGAGGTAGAGAGGGGACTTTTGTCTGTGGGATCCATTAGGTGATCGCGCAGACAAAAATCGAAGGGAGAGTGGGAGAGAGAGCGAAGGCCGGTCACACACGTGCCCACAAGATGACATACATCCGGAAAGGAGGAATCTAAATCGAGTTTGCGAAATTCCGTCTCAAATTTTAAACACTCTCTTTCTTCATACCCCTTTATGGAGCTTAGGATTAGGTCTCCCCCTGCCATTCTCTTCCTCCAGCACCGAAGGATTCGATATAATCTACCCAAAAAAAGTTTTTTTTTGAAAAATGAAAAAATAGAAAAATAGTATCCCGCATTCGTTTGCTATATTTATAAATATAGCGAACACGATATTATGTGGGAGTACCTGAGACGAGAAATGTGTCCATCGCAAAGCAATTTTCGATATTTTACATATACCGTTGCCGGGGTCTTTACTCTCATCATTCCGCAGACCAACAACACTTAGAGAAAGGGGTTTTTGGGTAAGAGTGCGCATGAAATCGAAGGGACTCTCTCTCATATTTGCACACTCTCTAACGTCTGACCCCGTTCTGTGGGTTTTTTGTATGATGTGATCTGCTATTTTTCACTGCCATTTTGTCGTTTGCAGCCAATTTGCGATCATCGACTATCATAATTAGGCTTTTTTATTTCCAACGCGGAAAAAGGCTCAAGATCAGATCCACGCCGTCCTCAATGCGTATGAAAACACTCTGAAACGAGTGATCGCGGGGCGAGCGTGAATAAAAACTGAAGGAGGCGAAAATCGATCTTTTCTGTGCAGCAACTCCTGAATTTATTGGCGATCGACACACTGCTTCTTCTCTTCGATTATAACGCCTTTATAGATATTTACGTACTGCTAATATGATTCAATCACTGTTGTTTCCCTTTCATTTTTAAGATCGAAGCTCTCTCCATTTCGCGCACTCTCTCGAGACCGATCGACTCGCGAGGATTTGTGAGGATACCTTTTTGACAAAAAAAAGAGATAAAGCAATTGACCGGTTTCGTCGCTTGGTCTAATCTTGCAAATATGAAACATATCATGAATGGCCAAATTCTCATTATCGAGAGTATGAAAGTGTCTCAGCGAGGGGGAAACAATAGAGAAATCGCTTCCGCGACCCGTACCTTACTTTGTTCATGTTCATTCGATGCGTATTAATCTAATTAAGGTTGCTTACCGCCAAGTGGATTTGAATGGAGTACTTTTGTCCGCGCGACAAGACTCATCTGGCGACCCAAAAGGCGTAATGAAAAAGAGATACGATGGTACCTCCACGTCGTCGTGTTCCCAACTGTAGTACTCTGAGAGCGAAGTTTCCAGCTTTCCTTTCTCTGGAGTGTTCATATCTCCGGTTATTAGGAGATGTGATGCCTCCTTCTCTCAATTTCGCATGCTCTCTTACCTGGAGACAACATCTCGAGAGTAAGGGAAGTAGGAGACTACGCTCTCTGTGTATCGTTAATGCAGCAATGAACTGGCAACACCTTTATTTAGAAGCTTAGAGTACCTTCGTACCTAGCTTACCTAGCTACCTAGCTTAGTACCTAGCTTAGAGTACCTTAGTTTTAATTTATTGCCACGATTTAACTCAATTATACTTGGTGATGAGTGACTTCGGAATTAGCAAAACGTACAGCACACCATCCCTTACGACATCTCTCTGAAACTTGTATTTTCCATGTTAGGACAACAAAGAGATTTGCATCGAGGTTCGCGTTTCAGAACCTTGCCCACCTTTAATTATGAATAGTATAATCTTGTGCTGGAATGTGCCGGGCCGAACAGGCTATTCAAAGCGGGGAAATAGATCGATCACGCCCTTCCAGGACAAGTCAAAGTTCGCCTATTCATAATTATACTTCGATGCAAATAGCCTGTTTCACTGTATTTCACCCTACATGTGTAATACTAGTTTCAGAGAGATGTAGTAAGGGTATGGTGTGATGCACGTTTCGCTCATTCACTTACGAAGTCGCTCCCTACTGCGCTCATTGCGGCTGAGCAGATTTCTGCAAAATGCACACCGTCGATAATTATTTGAGTCATTTTAATTTATATACGACAAAAGGAGACGATTAATACTTCGATAATAATTATAGATATTTAAAATAGAAATATATGGAGGCAACATTATAACGATGCAATATTAAGGAATAGCTTATTTTAGTTTCCCTTACTTAATACTCTTGTTTATCTCCCCAGTCAGTTCTTGATCTACCCGTTCTCCATATTTGCGTTGTCATTCGGTTCCCTGCCTATTTGGAATCGTCAAAAGAAGAAGGAGAAGAAGAAAGAGAGAATAGAGGCCGTTTCGGAACATTGATTTCCGCCGCTCTCTCTCTCTCTGTGTCTCTCTCTCTGTCTCTCTCTCTCTTCCCACTATTCATACCCATTTCACCCCTCCTTCTTTGGCTCTTTCTTTCGAATCAACACCGCTTTTCGCGCAACGGTGCTTTTCGAGGTTACGGTCGGATTACGGTGGATTACGGTAGGTCACGGTTAAAAATCAATACTTCATCGCACTGGATTACGGTAGATACAAAAGCATCGGGTTTTGAGGCAAAGACAGTGTGATATTTTCAAAAAAATGCATAGGAAAACCGAGAAAAGTCATGAGCGACAAGAAAAGCAATGGAAAACTGCGAGAGTCGATGGTTATTACTAGACATGGTGAGCTGAACCTATCTACTAGTTGTGAAACACGAATGTGCAAGGTGTAGAAGAGGGACTACATTTGAATACCGAGCAGAACAAAAAGGATGGATTCTATACGATAGGCAAACGATGTAGTACCGAAATATGTGAAATAGTGAAATATGAGCATAAATGTTGAGGCAAGTGGGGAGATTTTGTGTAGCAAGTGAAGATAAACACCGTGAACCGAAGATGAGTAGAGGTCGGAGGATGAGAGATTGAACTGGCTAAGTGAGAGGGGAAGACCAAAGATCAATGATCAAACTACAAAGATCAAGTAGATGCGGGGCTCAAACTCGATGTGGAGGAGGCGGAGGGAGGCGTTGAGGCGACTGCGGTAGGTGGGCGGGAAGAGGTGGAGGTGATCTGGAAGGATCAAAGATCAAAATACAAATTTGATTTGTCATTCTCGCCTAGCGTGATAGAGTACGTTTGGAGCAACAAACTACAAAGTCCAAAGATTAATTTGCTCACCTTCATCAAAGCAGCAGAGAATGGATGAATTGAGCGGAGATGGAGAATATACGAATCGAAGTGTTCCGAGGTGTAACCGCACTCTTCACAAACGAAAACCTGAAGTGAATATAAATATATAATGTAATTGTATAAATCGAGCTTCACGTAACCAAGAGAAGATGTGTCTCTTTCACTGAAGCACATTTGTTTCACCTAGCGTTACATTGTTTCACATATGATATGTTTAGCGCTCGGTAGTTTTCACTTCGATTCTTCCTTCGTCGCATCATGAAAACATAACAAAACTCATCCAACTGGTGGGTTTCTCGTCTCATTTGGCCAATAAGGATAACCTATTTTTGTTTTCTGTAATTTTTTTTGCCAAAGAATAATACGTTATTTCACGCTAGCTACCCAAGTTTGTCCCGCTCAATACACTGTTCTTTATATTACTGCTGACGAGTGATCGAGGCAAGGCCACGAATCTCTGCACTTTGTACAGAGAGACTCTCGAATGAGGTGAGAGAGGGCGGGGAAGAGAGTGAGAGAGAGAGAAATGTGGAGAGAAATAGACAAAGTAAGGACCGGAAGAGAAACAAAAAGAGCCATAAAGGCGCGCGTGTGTCTCGAATTACAAACTGAACTGAGATCTCCCCTGTTATTAGAATGATGGGGTCGAGAATAATGGGTGGTAATTGATGGGTATCGACTACCCGAGTCCAATGCTAACCAGAAATTGCTCGAAAATAATAATTGCAACCCAATCATTTATCATTGTTTAGTCTTCTGCAGGAGGACAGTGGTTTCAACAACTTTTTATTTTAGTAATACGATAAAATCATTATAATCTCAACTAAATCTCACCTTGCTGCGTCTTTCCTTGTGCGCGTAAGCGTGCTGCACACCGTGAACTTTTCTGACATTTTAATATTTAAAACATTTAATTCAATAATTAAATAGAATATTTTGAACAGTAATCGTCCATGAGACTATCCCTGTTTATCCTTGCTGAGTAAGGTTCGGAAAGTATGTGAACACATGTTTCACGCAAGCTACAAGAAACTAACAGTCCGTGACATGCTAGTAACATGTCAATGAACATATCATTTAAAAAAAACACTATTTATCTACTTCATTTTTCGTGTTTTACGTGTGAATCGATACATAATTATTTTTCAAATACATTAATTACAGTAACCTCAGATGCGATTCTAACGAGCATCGCTGAGTGAAGGATTTGTCACAGCATTCGCATTTGTAAGGACGCACTCCTGCAATTTGTGCTATTATTATTTTAATTATTCAAGTTATTTCATTCTTCCTTTTTTTCCTATTCATACATACTGCCTTGTGAGTGATGGCCTCGCAAGAAATGATATCGAAATCTCGAAATTAAATCCATTTGCTTGCATCATTTGCTAGTTCTCCGATATAGCAAATTTTGAGAATCAGCTTTTCGCTTGCTTACTGTATCTCAATTACCGTATCCCACCACTTGACAGAACACTACAAGAACTCTGCAACTGGACAGAACACACAGTAATGTTCCCCCCTTCTCTTCTCTTGTAATAGTGACTAATTGCTAGCACAGAGAAACACTTGAGCAGAGGCTTGTTTCTCACATAGCAAATTACTCTTTAGAGCTACAGTCAAGCTAGCGAGGTATTTTATTTTACTCATTAATGTGGCGGAGAAGCGCCGAAACTGAGACGTCGACATTCTTTAGAAATTCAGAAAAATAAATCCTGCTCTGGATATTCTTGCATGCCTCAAGGTGTTACGGCAAAACATCATCTAGTTCAAAGAACCATCCTTTCTAGGGTGGCCTAAACCGGGAACATCCCGGGAACGGGTACACAACGAGAACAGTACCCGTTGTGTTCCCGGTACCCGGGACCGGGTCAGAATTGGACCGTGAGTACCCGTTTGTACCCGTTACCGCGGGTACTTGAGGTAGAATTATGAAGAAAATAGATTATAATGTGGGAAAATAGTGTCTCTTGTTTGCTGAAACGCGAAAATAATATAGTATTTATCGTCTACAATCACCATTGTCAAGAAATTGGGCATAATCAACGCGATAAATTTGAAGTGTCAGAAAAATTACCGCTGGGATACAACTTCCAGTACCCGCGGGTACAAGGAAGAACAGAATACAATGCTTGATATTTCGTTCCCTTTGTATTTCAGGTGATTCAGCCAACTCCCATTTTTAATTTTCTGCTGTTCAACATAGAAAGCTACTCTCTAATCAACAAATTTTGCAAGTCAGTACCCGCGGGTACTTCTTGGACCCGCGGGTACATTTTGTTCCCGCGGGTACCGGGAACAAACGGGTACTCACTCTCGCTTTTTCAGCTGTTCCCGGGAACAGCATGTACCCGGGTACTTCAAAATCCGACCCGGTTTATGCCACCCTAATCGTTTCTATATTCCGTTGTACCTAACTGTGCAACTCTCGAAAACAAAATGGTTCAACGAGCTCAACTCTACCTTTCCCAGCATTTAAAAAGTATCTCAATGGGCCAGACTTTAGCCGACTTTTGCTATTCTTACCGTTCACCGACATTATAATTACCTTCCCTCCTCCCTCACACTCACTCAGACTACCGCTAAGTGGACAAGTCTACGGGCTACTGTAATGCGCTACCACATGATTCCACAACTAGAGAATTTAATCAGGATAAGAGAGTGTGCAAAAGTAGAGTTGAAAAAATTGTGAATAATTGGTTTGCTCTGTTCATTTCACACTCTCTCTCGCATGTCGACCGGCCTAGAAAATGTATGAAATACGAATTATAATCCAATTAATCCTAAGCTAATCCAATTATTTATCCGAATTTCAGATTCTATTCAAAAGTGAAAGAATCCCTGTAGATTTCACACGCACTTCCCCCTTTGTGTAGGGTTCACCGGCCCCTGGAATGATGTCCCCCTCACAGCTCACATGATTCCAAACCTACAGACCAGGGTTAGAGCGAGAGAGTGTACAAAAGTGAGAGAGTCCCTCTCGATTTCACACGCTCTCTCACTCCAAAGGCCACCCCCCTGGATGGTTGACCGGCCTGTGGAATGATGTGAGCTTACTCACGCAAACTACCGCTAAAGGGACAAATCTGTCTGCGGGTTACGGTATGTGTGCAACGGTAGATTTGCGGGCACAGTCACCCGTTCATTGCAGAATTGTGGATTTTTTTGTGGTAAAGGTAAAGGTAAAGGTGTTAGGACTTCTACACGCAAGGCGGTCTCGACCACCCCTATGCCTGAGGGGCAACGAGAGCCTGTCCTGAGATGATCAGCGGCCTGTTGCGAGGCTATTCTCGTGTTGTGTGCACGTGAATCGGGGACCCCTTTCGAGGCATGTTTGGATCGTGATTTACCAATCACCAACATTTATTAACCCCCTTGGTTGGGTGGATCTGCAGGCACGGGGGGTCGAACTTGTGACCATTCGATTCGCATTCTAGCACACAACAACTGCGGTACCCGGCCTACCCAACCCGGCAACGGCGTTTTGTGTTTTTCTTTCCAGGGATAGTGGAAGTGAGCGATAGATGCGTTATATAGAAAAACTGTTAATCTAGGCATCAGTTGGAAAGAAACTGGCGCGGATGTGGGGTCACAGCACACATTGAACCGTGAAGCACGATGATAGACTACGGTAAAAGAAGAGAGTCCAGACAGTTAGACAGTCAGAGAAAGAGAACATCAAACGATAGGATAGATTACGGTAAGATTGCTTTCTGTCATCGCGATGAGTAACTGGTTGTGTGCATGTGTGTGGGGAACACTTGGGTAGAGGATAGAGGAGAAGGGAGAGAGAGAGAGAGAGAAGAAGAAGAAGAAGAAGAAATGACCTTGTACTGGCTCATAGCGGTCTCTCTCTCCTTCCCTTACTACGGTAAGAGAGCGGAGCCAAACAAACGAGAAAAAGAGGGCGAAATGAGTATGAAAGAAAGAGAAATGAGGGAAAAGACAATAGAGCACAAGGACAGACAGTCTTGAGAGCAACGGCAAGATTTGGAAACGGGGGAAAGGTGATTTGAATCATTTTTGCAGAACATGTGCAGGCATAGAATTGAAATAATGTTACGTTTTGAGATAAGAAGAGCTTGAGAAACATAAACTGCGCGGGCGCCGTAAAACATATTGAAAGGAGGCATAATTCGAATTTCTCGCGCTGCGCACATAGTACAGTTTTCATTTTTTCACAAGAGCAGCCTTGAGAGTAGCGATGAGATTTGGAAATAGGGAAAGTTTTGGAGAGGAAATAATATGATTAGAAAAGTGTATACGAGTGAACGATTGAGAGGCGCTACATTTTTTAGATAATTAGTGTACGAGAAACCTGAATTTAACGGGCACAGTAAAATAAACATGGACACGATGCATGATTCGAATGTTTTCGCGATGTGCACATTGCTGAACTCTCATTTGTACGAGATTATTAACAAAAAAAAACTAAAATACCAACCGGTATGTGTCCTTGTGTGTCTCTTCAGGTCGAACGTATCATTGAAGCCCTTCCCACAGAAAGTACACAAATATCTGCAAATATATTTCATAATAGCAAAAAAACAATTAATGTAATTGATTCTTTGTGAAAGTAGCGGGATTCAAAATGTAAAGCAACATCAAATGAGTGTGAAGGGCACTGCGATTTTTGCATTTTCCACTCATTTTTCGATCCTGGGAAATTTCAAAGTTTTCCGAAACTATACCTTTTGAGGTCCGAATGACACTTTGCATGACGATTCAACAGTCGCTGCAACGAGAATTTCTGAAATTTATTGATTTCGATTCTAATTATCGATTTTATTCTCGAAATTATCGATCGATTACCTTCCCACACATACGACAGACGTAGGCGCCGGGCGTGTCCTCGTGTTCTGTCGACGACTGAAACAGCAACGTTATTTCCGGTTTCGGACCATTTAACCGGTCGGCACGAGAGTACGAAATGTGAAACCACGGTCTCTTCATTTCGCACACTCTCTAGACCGGTCGACAGACGAGAGAGTGTGCGAAATGAAGAGGCCGTGGTCTCACATTTCGCATTCTAGTCGGCACTCTTGCGTTTCACTGTCGCGAAATTATGGCACGATGTTTGCCAAATTAATCGCTGTGACGGATGGGAAATCTGGGAGAAATAATACTAAATATTGCTATCTTAGCTCGAAATATCGTCGGGGTCTCACCGCGAACTCCTCCTTGGCGGGTGGTACGGTTTTGGCGCTACAGGAGGAAGAGGGACCGGAAGCGAGCGCAGCGAGCGGGTTCTTCACGCCATAGCCGCCGTTGACAAATTCGACCGAGACGGGCGGAAGGACCTGCGAATTGTCGGGGACTTTCTAAATGTGATACTGATTTTTTTTTCATTTTATTTCCTTTCGACAATGGATCAAAAATGATTTACTGATTTTACTTAAACATGCGAAGGAAATATCAAAAGACGTCCAAAATGACATTCTCAAAAGAGTGATGTAACTGCAACTCACCGGGATTCTCGGCGGCGCCGGTAAAGTTGGCAGGACTAGGGAAGGTACGATTGGAGGTAGGAGGGGAATAGATGTGGGAATAGGATCAGAGGGTTCCTCGGTAGTTGACACGTCAATGTCCCTGACGTCATCCGGACTCGCCGATTTTTCCCGCTCATCGTCAGAAGCGAGCAATCGAGACACGAGGAAGCCGCTGAAATATCGATTAATTTGGGCAAGAACTCTTTCGCACGTTCTTTTGCCGATGCTATATGAAATATCTAAACTTTCATACAGAGTTGGACTACTAGATTAGGGAGGAGAAGTATATGGGACTGGGACAGACCTGGACTTGCTCTTGGTCTTGGCAAGCGCTGCTTGTAGCTGCTGCGTCTGTCGCTGCAGCAGTTGCTGCTGCTGCAGCAAGAGCAGCGGCGACGGCTGCTGCTGCAGCTGCTGCAAATGCTGCTGCAACAGCAGCGGATGCGAGAAGAGCAGCAGGCGCGGGTCCATCGACTTGCTTACATTTATCGATTGAAAAACAGGCAAAAACTCGAGGGCGATTCAAGTTGAGCAAGAAAAGTAGTAGTAAAGAGTGAATAGACGATAGTATACTAAGCATCGGAAAACTGCGTAGCGCGCTAAGTAGTAGTAGAAGTAGTAGTAACAGAGCTGACTAGTAAAAGAGTAGAGGAGAGGGAGGAAGGAAGGGCGAGGGGGCGGGGCCAACGGACGGAGGAGGTACGGTAACGTAGCGGCGGAGGGGAGAGAGTAGGGGAGTAACTGCTTGAGCGGGTGGCGAAAGAGAGGGGAGAGGGGAAAGGTAGAGACTCTAGGTCTCTTAGACACAAAACACTTCAACATTTCTTGTATGTAGAGTAAAGGGAGGAGAGGGGACGAATACCTCTATTCTACCACCCACTTGAAGAGGGAAGACCGTTTCACGGGCTCGTAGCGAAAAGTGAGGTACGAAACGGGCCTCTTTCAATCCCCGCAAACTGTGGGAGAATGGAAGAGAGTCTAGACTGGAAAATTTTGGAAAGATTGCTTTGACGAAACGCGGAATAATGTCAATTTAAACAGTAATCATTTTGTGATTTAGTGTGAAAAAGTCTAGGCTGGAATATTGTGGAGTGTTTTCCTTTTCTTGTTTGAGGAAACCTAAAACGGGTGTGATAGTGATTTTGTGTCCCAGGTGAACTGTCGTTTCAGTGCGTCGCAAAAACGAGATCGGTCCACATGCGATCAGTCCAAGTAACAGTAGTGATGGAGTTCAAACGATAATCCGGTCACGACCGTTTCGGTACGGTATACTTTTGTGTGGTGTGACAGTCATTTTGAGTCCCGGGTGAACTACCGTTTCAGGGTTTCGTTAAAGCGCGATGGGTTAACACGAGAACAGTACTTTGTTGGTTTGTGCTGTCATTCAAACTGTAACCTGATCACTGCCGTGTCGCAACTGCATACACACTTATGGGTTGTGATAATGATTTTGTGTTCTTATAAAAAAACGATGAGCTCGCAAGAGATTAGCATGATCTTCGATATTGATGGAATTCAAACTGTATTCCGTTCACGACCGTCACGCTACGGTAGAACTCAGTCCAAACTGCAAAAAATGGGAAACAGTTTTACTGCTTTAAAGTAACACGAAATAACGGTTTTGTAAACAGTAATGACTTTGTGACTCGATGTGAAGATAGCGCACATTTTCGGCTGCGGTGCGCCTGGAGATCTACCGTTTCACGCTACCGCTAACGCGCGATCAGCTTGCATGCTATCGATATGAGGTAATTGAATTCAAACGATAATCCGGTCATGAGCATTTCGGTCCCGTAGACATACCACCACATTTGTGTTATGTGATAGTGGCTTTGTGGCATTAAGAGTTTCGCTAAAGCGCAATCTGCCACAACGCGATCAGTACATTTTTGGTGTCTATTACCACCCAGTTAAGTAGACATATCCAAATCAAACAAATATATGTGATATTCGATTGCGGCTCGATTCAAACGATAATCCGGTCTCCACCTGATGTCCGTGCGATCTACCGTTCCAGGGTGTCGCTAAGGCGCGATCAGATAGCCTGATATCAATATGGGATTCGAGCACGATTCAAATCAAACCGTAATCCGGTCACGACCGTTTCGGTACAGTAGACACCTCTGTGCTAGTCCTCTTCCGATCCGATTCCCATCGTAAAGTCGTAAACACCGGGGGAAGAGGGGAGAAGTTACGGTCCAGATACCACAGTGTTAGAGAGAGAATACGGAGCACAGAGAGGTAGAGAGGGGAGAGAGGGTTGAAGAAGAAAGGGGACAGATTAGAGGTGTCAATGGGGTAAGTGTGAGGAAGATAGAAGAGAGGGATTGTGACCGGCGACCGCGTAATCGGACACATACTTCCGGTCGATTGGCGAGTAGTAACTTAACTGCGAAGTAATCTGGGAAGTTTTAAATATTTACAAAATTTAAACACGCCGTTCTGGGCGCCCATTTACAATATTTTCGTACGCTCTGTCTGTCCGTTTCGAATAGACTCTCCAGAATGCCGTGGAAATTTGCCTTATTCTTAGTATGAAGTTTGAATGATGGCTTTCAGGTCTCGCTGAACCGTCTCTCGAATCCTAATGAAGAGCTGGTTTAATGGGCGCGGGACCAGTCGGTGACCCCATCATCGCTCTCCTCTCTCTCTTTCACTACTCTCTCTCTCTCTCTCTCTCTCTCTCTCTCTTTCACCGCCACTCCCGCATCAGCCACGATCCAATAAATCTACCGTAGTATCCAAGAGGCGCGAGCGAAATGAGATGAGATGAGTGGTGTATGAGAAAGAGGGAGGGGATATAGCCGGCACCGCGCCTCGCAAATTGCGCGCTTCGGGCGCAAGGGTTTTTAGGAAGATGGTGAAACACAGAAAGCGCAGGAGGGGGACGCGAAATGAGAGCGGCGGGCGGATAATGGGATGAGACGGGGAGTACGGTAGAAAGGGGCAGATGGAGATTGATGGGAGAAGATGAACATGATGTGAGATGGATGAAAGGGGGCGAACCGGAGAATAGAACGGCTGCGGGGAGAGCCAGTTAGCGATCGGCCGGGTGTAGAGAGTGTTTTACAAAAGCAGTACTGACGAAGATAGGCGGCCTTTTTCGAGCCCAAAATTTCAAGATTTTACAGCGCTAAACTAAAGAATTTACATCGCTACATCGGGTGAGAACATTGTCATGTCAAGGAGAAAATGCTTATCACCCGACCTAATACCCGATTTTACATTTCCTAAATACGAAATAGGTAGATGTATGCACATCAGTCCGAAGTGATAAAGAATATATTGGAAAAATTTTGCAACAGAAATTGGGAATGAAAATAGTTCCAATGGAGGACGTGCTGATATCATAAAGGAATGAAGCTTCATACCTGCTGGCGATATTCAGATAGTGTATTTTTTTAATGAAAAATGACATTTGCTTGGTGCAGGCGCTTTTTTGTACGTTTGTTCACGACGTCACTTGAGCACTGTACCAATACAGTACAGTACACCTCTAGCACCGGTCCGATTACCCCTCTTACTCTTCCTCCCCTTCCTTCCCCTCTAACTACCGCACTATTCGCGCAACGATTAGGCAAGCGATTTACTGCCAGTCGCTGTGGTGGTGTGACCTCAGTACGACTATTTCCGGTGATCTAAGCGGCTTATCCAGGCAGGCAGTCATTCAACCAGTCACTACCGGAGTCGCTGCCGAGTCACTGGTTAGACAGTGTGAGAGAGCGTGTGTATTCGAGAGAGCCAGAGTGCGCCCTAAAGAGGACTGCTAAGCGAACAGTTTGCATGCAGTGCTGAGCCGATGATGACAGCGCCCCGGTGAGGTAAGGAAGGCAGGGAGATGAGGAGAGAGGAAGGGGAACTGTTTGGAGATGATATGAGGGGAAAGTTACATGGGGGGGTATTTTTTGGGCGTTTTTTTATTTATTGGGCGTATTCGCATTATCACTGAAGCAGTGCTGATGAAGTGATAAAGCAAATTGTTGCAGCCTGAATCTGGCAGTAACAAACATTTCTTGGATGAATACAGCTAAATTAAGTGATTGTACTTGATCAGCGACACAATTGGATCGACTGCCGACTTATTTCAAAAGCGAAACTCAAGAACCGCATGTTTGAAATTCGAATAATATTGGTGGGTTTTTCATACACCGGTAAAAGATGAGATAATTTCCCAAATTTTTTACGCACTCTACCTCCTTCACGCATTTCACACATTTTTCATGCATTCCTCGACTAACTTTTACAATATTAATTAAACGCACGAATTGTGGTCAAGCGGAATTAATCAACGGCATTTTAGAAATGAGTGAGGGAAAATTTTCAAAAGAAGAGATGGGGTGAGAAAAAAGACCCGATTGACTGGACACCAGAGGTGTGTCCGAATAAGGACAGCCTGGCTCCTCCAACAGATATTTTCCCGATCCCCGACAGGTTCACGACTGGCTCATTACTCATTGTGCGGATTAAAGGTGGTGTCCCACGAACTTTTGGTCAACTGAGTTCTCACTGTCGGGTTATGGTAATCGGTTTCCAGATAAGAACCCCGCAAACCGCATGTTCAGCCGACAAGTTTGAACAAAGTTATTCGCGTTTGGCTCTGTGCCAAACTGACCCTGAATGCAGGAATTCAAAAATGATAGGGAGGGATAAGGGTGGACGAGGAGAAAGCGACCGCGTCATTGAAACATATGAGATGAGGAATGATGGAGCAGGAGATTCGTGATTCTCCTTCTTTAATGTGATCCAAGCGAAAGGAAATAATCAGGCGGAAGATTACAAATAAGAAGGTCGAAACAATGTTTTTTTTCTAGGTCAAAAAGATGTAATCGCGCCTCAGGGAAGACCGGAAGTGATAGGGTCTGACCAAGGACTGTCTGAGCTCACACGAATTTTAATTTTGGGTGGGATGCGCAGTTGAATAACGCGGAAAAAAAATGTTCAGTCGCATCCAACAAGGCACTGTAATCCCGATGGAAGAACCGGAAGTGATTTCATCCGAACAAGGACAGGCTCCTCCCGATCTCTCTCCCCCTTCGGTAGTTTCCCACGGGCTCATTACGCGTATTGTGCGCTCGCAGTTGTTTTAGTAGTCCTATTGGCAGATCTCCTTTTGACCTTGGGCTCCCATCGCCACCAGCCGGGGCCCAATCAGGGAGGCTTGTAATGTTTGAGAATAGTGTCGGGCCTGGTGGGCAAATATGAGAAAAGAGAATGGGGCGAGAGAGCGGTAGAATGGCCTTCCGGCAAAGGGGAGATGGACATGGAAAGGATGGGTGAGATTGAAGAATGGCCGGCCAAGGTCCTTAAGAAGTAGTGTCTAGTGTGCTGATATACACCTATTATTCACTTCCCTGCCCAATAGAGACTACTCTCTCTCTCAGAGCCCGCCCGGGAGCACGTTAATTAGTAGTTAAGGACAGGGGCCCGGACAAACTTGGACATGCACAAAGGTCGCGCGCCCGGCTCTTTATGAGGTGCGGGGAACGGGCAAAAAGTGATCGGGACGAGACAGTTTTCATAGAATTTATAAGCCAGAGGGACATTTTTGTGGTTCAAGTCAGGTTTGCGTTTCACCCAGGGGATATCACTATTCCGGGATCGGCATTGCAATAATCTTCCGATATTCATTATTCAAAAAATGAGGCTCACGAATCAACTCCAAATAGTTAGTGATTGCGAGGTAAGGAAATAAAAAGGAGGAGGAGAAGAGAAAAATAAGCAATACCGATTCGACTACGTCGACGGACATCCGTTTCTTGCACCCCCCCCCCCATTCACAGTTAACTTTCTTGTATACACAGAGAAAAATGTCTGTCATATATGGCTCCTGAACTGCGTTTGTATGTCATATATAACATACTGTATGTTATATATGACATACAAACGCAGTTCAGGAGCCATATATGACAGACATTTCTCTGACTATGAGTGTACGATACTCTGACGGAATAAACAATGAATGAATGAATACCGATGTTGTATCGATCGCCTATTGGTGATGACATCTCGACAGTGAATGCAATGATGCTGGATTCCTTCCCACATCATTCCACAGACCGGACACGTCTCCAAAAAGGGGTTTGAAGTGAGAGAGAGAGCATGTGAAATCAAGAGCGCCTTTCTCACTTTTACATACTCTCTCACGCTGAGCCTTCTATGTAGGTTTTGAATCATATATGTTCCATTTCATCTACGCGCACGCCCGGGGATCGCACGTTTCAGAGTTGTTACATGCGGACTGACTGACGCCACCTCAATTTCGATCGCATTTTCTTCTTTCTCGAGTAACAAAACTTATTTATCAAAGTAGCAAGGAGAAGGGGTTAAGGGCGAGAGAGCGTGCAAACGTGATAGATAGATTCTATCACGCGACTCACAAGAGGCTCGGCCTATGTGCGGCACAGACCGAAATTTCGAAATGCGTTTTTTTGCAGTTTTGGATGCCCCTTGGTCTAACTAAGATCCCTGTGAACTATTATGCCACACATGTCATTCTTCGCCGAGGTGCAGCTCCTGTTAGGTGCAGCTCATGAACTTTGAAGCAGTATTTCGTTGTTTCAACGTAATTTATATGAAAACTTTTCTCTTGGAGCTAAGGTCCATTTTCAATGCTCTTTCGATCTATGTAATTTGTTTTATGACATGCTTCTGAATTTGCATGATATTTAATTTGTCATTTTTATTTCCTATTATTAATCAGCAAACCAATAAAAATCGGGAATCTCTAACAAATCTGAACATTCGGACGGTAGCTACACCAATACCGAATACACCGAATATCCCTCGCAGCTCAGCAGTTGACTTTGCCCGATTCCGTAACCCTAATCATTTCACCCTAATCAGCTATAAAAATGGCAAAATAGTTCTTTAAAAAATGGGGCAAAATGATCTCGACCACCTGGGATCGAACCCACGGAACAAAAGATCATCGGATCGCTAGTGGAACACCTTATCCAATAGGCCACCAAGGCAGTTGTGTGAGAGCTCTTCGAGCGCGCACAGGAGGCAACCGAAATTTGGAGTGCGATTTTTAGATCGATTTTCTGGGGCCGCCAAGGGGCCTTGGCAACTTCTGACAGAAGAATTTGCCTATCCAACCTGGATACTAGTTTGGCGTTTTCAGCGTTTTCAGAAACCCCACGGACACTTTGCGACTCTCCTAGAGGCGTGCTATCTCTTTCGTTTGATGCTGCGCAAAAATCATCGGGGAAATTTTCCCAAGGTTTGGGGTGGAAAAAAAGGGAAAGAAAAAATTTGAATTCCCGCAATTGTCGATTTTTTTTGCATATATCTCGGCTCCCGGTGATCCAGGCCTCATAAAATTTGGATTGCAAGTTCGGAACGTGTAAAATAATCTAAATCCGAAGTTTTATGCCTATAGCTTCAACGGGAGTCGAGATTTAAGCGAAAATCGATAATTGCGGGAATTGAAATTTAAAAGTTCCACCCTCCGAATTTTTGCACCCCAATTTTTTTCTTCCACTTTCCCCCGATTTTACCCCTGATTTTTGCGCCGCATGAAACCTCTTTCTGTAGTGGAATGGTTCTGCTATTACAAATTTACAAACACTCATCCAAAACATTAAAACGTTACGCTGATAAACGGCAGAAACGAGGGCGAGAGAGTATGCAAAAGCGAGAGAAGCAGACAGTATTCACACCACAGGTAGTACTTGAAGTGGAACGTAGTATTATAAATTTGTAATAGTCTATCCTCAAATGCAATTCGACGAGCTAAAATTAGATCATATCAGTGTCTGTTTGCGTGGATCCTCTTTCCTGGCGAAGACACGTTTCAAAGTTACGTTAGCTCGTAATGAAAAGTGTGGGCGTTTCGATTTTTAACGCACATTGTGTTTGGAAAAATAAGAGCGTGTTGTTGCCCGGGAAAATCAAGGCCAACTCTAAAACCGTCAGATCTGTCGACAATGAGTGTACGAAAAAAAGTGCGATGGATTTAGTGAACTTTCTCGTGTGCGCAATATCGGCGCTATCTTTCCATAACACCCGAATGTTCTCGCAGGCAAAAGTCATCTCGACTCCTTCTGGAGTCGATTGCATTGCAATTTTTTCGATTCCAATTTTTTTAAAATTTTAATTTGCAATTTTGATAATGACACACTGGAGTGATCACCGTACCACAAAAGGCATAGCAATAGTAACCTCTCCCGGCTGACGATTGGTTTATTATTAGTGCCTCAGCTTCGAAAGGGATTCTTATTCGCGAATAAACTTTGATACTCACGAGTACGAATATTCGAAATAATATATTAATTATATATATATATATATATATATATATATATATATATATATGTATATATGACAAGTCTTCTGATAGACTGAAGGACCCCCGCGCACATCTGCCAAAAGTTTGTTCGATCTTGATGAAATAATTATGGTGGATGTTGTTGGGGACGAAGATAAACATTTACTGGTTCATTTGGCTCAGAACCGGATATTAGGAAAAATCCGGCTCTAGAACCGGCTCCGGAGTATCTCAGCTTAAAATGGTGCTACAGTGCTGCGGTTGGGCTTAAAATTTGTAGAATAATATTCTAAACAACTTTTATGTTGAATACTTTACGATAAGATGCCAACTTCAAGTTGAAAAATATTTTCAAAGGAGAAAAATGTACAAAAATTTGGAAAAAAAACACACTGAAAATTTTTTCTCCTTTTTCAGGGCTAGATTGTGCAGATTCGGAATCTCCTAATCGAAATACTTATCGAAAAAATTATCTCACGTAAAAGTGGTACCCTTTGGAAAAAGTTATGAGTCGAAGACTAGAGCAATGTCGAGATTTTTCAGAAACATGTATTCTTAAAAAATATTTCTAAGCATTCAAATGCTCTGAAAATCCGTGCATAATTATTTTCAATCCTAATTTCATATTTGAAACACTTTGAGACGGAAATTACGGGTTTAATTAGACATTTATTTTTTTGGATTTTAAAATGCCGTGCAATTTCGATACTTTCACATTTTCGTGAGATTACTATATATTAGAAAATGCTAACGTCTGTCTGTCTGTCTGTCTGTCTGTCTGTCCGTTTTTTTTCCTTCCGTCCGGTCACACTTTTTTCTCATTTTCCTTATATTTCGCTTCAAAATTGCGCTATCTTCTCAGAACCTTTTGCATATGATAATAGACCAGAATTGCTTTCAAATTTTACAAAATTTAAATCGCCAAATCCATGGCCAAGTGGGTTACGCGCTGAACTAGCAATCCGACCGACGCAGGTTCGACCCCCGCCGCGGGCAAACCTTTTGCCGCATTTTTCGTAAGTGCCGCAAGTGCTCCTGGCACGTTTCTAAGTACCGTGAAACACGTTTTCACCTGTTTTGCCGAGTTTTAACGTGAAAAATCGAAAATTTTGAAAAGTTTCAAAATGATTCAGAAAGCGTAGGGGATCACTACAAAAGTGTTTTGCGATGTCGGAAACGTGTCTGAACGCGTTTTAACGTGAAATATCGAAAAATTCGAAAAGTTCCAAAATGATTCAGAAAGCGTAGGGGATCACAGGAAAAGTGTTTTGCGATGTCAGAAACGTGTCTGAACGTGTTCTGACACGTTTTAATGTCAAAAATAGAAAATTTCAAAAAGTTCCAAAATGATTCAGAGAGCGTAGGGGATCACAGGAAAAAGTGTTTTGCGATGTCAGAAACGTGTTTGAACGTGTTCTGACACGTTTTACCGTGAAAAATCGAAAATTTCGAAAAGTTTCAAAATGATTCAGAAAGCGTAGGGGATCACTACAAAAGTGTCTTGCGATGTCGGAAACGTGTCTGAACGTGTTCTAACGCGTTTTAACGTGAAAAATCGGAAAATTCGAAAAGTTCCAAAATGATTCAGAAAGCGTAGGGGATCACAGGAAAAGTGTTTTGCGATGTCAGAAACGTGTCTGAACGTGTTCTGACACGTTTTAATGTCAAAAATCGAAAATTTCAAAAAGTTCCAAAATTATTCAGAGAGCGTAGGGGATCACAGGAAAAAGTGTTTTGCGATGTCAGAAACGTGTTTGAACATGTTCTAACATGTTTTAATGTCAAAAATAGAAAATTTCAAAAAGTTGAACGCACTGTATCCTGCGTTTCCGTTGTGAAAGGCTCGTGAGGCAGAGAGCGATCGAAAAAAGTTGCCACGGAGCCACGAAGTGGCGTAGTGGCAACTTTTTTCGATCGCTCTCTGCCTCACGAGCCTTTTCCACCGGAATAAGCCAGTACTCTTAGTAGCGATTAACATTCCCCAGCATACTGCGAGGTTTAATGTAGCCCGGTGCCGGCTACCGAGCTCCCCGTGGACCGAACCTGGAGCCAGCTACAGGGCGCCCCCTGGACCGTACCTGGAGCCACCTATCGAGCTCCCCCTGGACCGAACCTGGAGCCGGCTACAGGGCGCTCCCTGGACCGTACCTGGAGCCACCTATCGAGCTCCCCCTGGACCGAACCCGCACCCAGAACTATGCATAGAGCGTAGTGTACGCGTAGAGCGTAGTGCATTTAACCTTAATACAACCCCGCTAGTTTTGATACTTATTACTCCTTTATTGTCATGTTAGTGTCATGTGGCTCTTCCCTATGAATGTTCGCCATATTCTTGATCAAATAGCAGTAGATAATGCTTAGTTTTAATTATTTAACCAGCAAATTACAAACAATCGCAAGGCATAAATAATTTTGAATACCCTCAAGAACAATGTTTCATTTTATACAATTCCAAAAAGGGTCATTAAGTCCACTCACAGTGAAATTTGTAAGAAAATTCATATTTGGTGAATACGCACGCGACTTAAACAATCTAGGATACAATTACATCTCCTTTTCTTTTTCACACTCCATAACGAGCATTCAACTCGAAGATTACATATTTCTCATCATTTTATGAGTGAAACAGTTTTCGAAATAATTTATTTCGAGTTCATTTGCAGTACTGTCTATGAATATACACACGCAGCTACGTTTGTGCCTCTTTTAATTCAAATCTTAATATTGTTTTTTCTCATTATTTTTTAAAGACCCCGGCAATACCACCGAATTATTAAATGTTCGAAAATGATGTAGCAAAAACCACAAATATCCCAAAATTCATGCAACCATTCATATGGAAGAGCCACAATACATTATCATAACAATACAGGAGTAATAAGTGTCAAAATCTCACGAAAATGTGAAAATATCGAAATTGCACGGCATTTTGAAATCCAAAAAATAAATGTCTAATCAAACCCGTAATTTCCTTAAAAAAGTGTTTCAAATATGAAATTAGGATTGAAAATAATTATGCACGGATTTTCAGAGCATTTGGATGCTTAGAAATATGTTTTTAAGAATACATGTTTCTGAAAAATCTCGACATTGCTCTAGTCTTCGACTCATAACTTTTTCCACAGGGTACCACTTTTACGTGAGATAATTTTTTCGATAAGTACTTCGATTTGGAGATTCCGAATCTGCACAATCTAGCCCTGAAAAAGGAGAAAAAATTTTCAGTGTGATTTATTTTCCAATTTTTTGTACATTTTTTCTCCTTTGAAAATATTTTTCAACTTGAAGTTGGCATCTTATCGTAAAGTATTCAACATAAAAGTTGTTTAGAATATTATTCTACAAATTTTAAGCCCAACCGCAGCACTCTAGCACCATTTTAAGCTGAGATACTCCGGAGCCGGTTCTAGAGCCGGATTTTTCCTAATATCCGGTTCTGAGCCAAATGAACCAGTGAATGTTTATCTTCGTCCCCAACAACATCCACCTAATTATTTCATCAAGATCGAACAAACTTTTGGCAGCTGTGCGCGGGGGTGGTCGGATTCCTGCAATCTCTCAGAAGACGTGTCATATATATATATATATATATATATATATATATATATATCGGCGCCGAACACCTCCGACTCCGTCCGTTTAGCCCACTCACACGCCCGGGGATCACACGTTTCAGAGTGATTTTATGCGGGCAGAGGACGGCTCAGCTTTGATACCTTCAGCTTTACCGATGTTCCAAAAATTATTTATGATAGGCACAATCATTTGATAATCTTTACCTCTCAATAACATATCGGCACCGAACACAGAGATCTCCGACTCAGGCCGTTTAGTCCACTCAAAAACAATTTATTTATCACAACAACACACAATAACAACTTGGGAGTGCATAGTTAGATGGTTGTTTATTGTGTAATGAGGTAAGGGAGCTAATCAAAAAATCTCTCGCTCGCCCGGCGATCGCACGCTTCGGAGTGATTTTATGCGGGCAGAGGACGGCTCTGTTTTGATGTCGTCATCTTTATCGACGGTTCAAAAATCCATTTATGACAGGCAGAATCAGTTGATGCTCTTCACCTCTCAATTCCATGTAATCGGCAAAATCAGTTTGAAAATCCAGCAGCGTGCCCGTCGACTATTGTCGCATGATTCTCAACCCACAACAAGGGGTCAGAGGCGAGAGAGTGTGCAAACGTCTCTCTATCGATTTTACACACTGTCTCGCTCCAAAATCCGTTCTGCAGGAATGACCGGCATGTGGTGGAATAATGTGGAATGGTTCTGGTTCTACATGCTAAAGTCTCTCCTCAATTTGGTAGTTTTGAAATTTCTTCGGAAATTACACTAATATGTCTGTCTCTGTTCGCTGAGTCCTTTGTTCCTGGCGAAAACACGCTTCAACATTAGCTCTTAAGGCCTGGAGGTGTGTGCGTTTCGATTTGATTCACTCAGGGTGGAAAGGTAAGTGTGTATTATTACGGGCGCACGGCAAACTCTACACACCTCCAGGTAGGGATATCTGGCCACGATAGTGAAATTGAGTTACTAAATATTTCTTGTAGGCGCAATCTATAATATCTCCATGCATTCACTGATTTAATTCATGCGATTGTCGATGTGCGTAAAAGTTTTAATGAAAATAATAATGTATTTATCGTAATTCTCATCCTCCTTACGGTGATGACACGTTTTGGAACGGCCCGAAATGGAACGAAATGGAACGGTGGAACCCGAAAATGTAATTTTGAAACATTTTCTGAAACATATCTCAAAAAAATCCTAGATCAAGTGTTGAGGGTTCCTAAACGGTATTTCCAAATCGTCCCATCACCCTCATATCGCTCCTTTCTTCTCTCAATTCCCTGGTATCCGATTCGTCTCGATGTATCATACTGTCGACGCTTTTCTTTTGACGGATATGGCCTGAATCAAAAAGCTCAAATTAAGAACGTATATGATATATAACTTTTTATGTATTACAAGGATAAATGTTCATCATTTTGCAATCATATCGCTGGAGGTCTGAAGAGCGATACACTTAAATTAAAACGAACTAAAGAAAACGAAAGGTAATCAGATTGGAATATTGTTGGTTATATTCTCGATCAAATAAATAAGCCTACTGATAGAAGTGCTGAGGTTATCGATCTTTGGTCCAGTAGATTGGTAGCGGTAGAACTGAGAAAAAAGGAGTCATCACTCGGAAATTCGAAATTTCTCCCATTATCACTATGTAACATCTACTCACCATGAAGGGGTAGAAGCCGAAGCCTGGCCATAATCCATACGCTGATGGGTAGAAATTTCCGTATGGATAGTAGGGGCATTGCCAGACTGCCTTACAGTAGAAGTTGTTGGTTCTGAAACAAATAAGGATTAATTATCTTTAAGAATAATTACGAGTGATAAGTGCAACGATATTAAGTTAAGATTATTGCTATAGTTAAATAATTGGATTTTAAATATGATAAAGATAGGTAGGCAAACATTCTCTCCTTTTTTTAGATCCCGCTACTTCTTAGTGATTCCCCCACATTTCCAACGTTTTAAAGCGGCTACTTTTTGAAGATGTATAATGTTATATAATACTTACTTCACTGGTG
Organism: Pristionchus fissidentatus; assembly: GCA_036245785.1. Taxonomy (NCBI): domain Eukaryota; kingdom Metazoa; phylum Nematoda; class Chromadorea; order Rhabditida; family Neodiplogasteridae; genus Pristionchus; species Pristionchus fissidentatus. The sequence continues at coordinate 29,710,994 of BTSY01000003.1, read as the reverse complement.
GCGTGTCGTCGCTCGGCAACCGAGGAATTCGGGCATCAATGGTATTAAGGTAGATGAAGAAAACGACTGAGGTGAGTAGAAACATAATTTTGACTTTCTTCTCCCCACGTTTCCGCCGTTTTATAGTGGCCATTCCGTGTAGTGCGACCCTCTTGAAAGAAAGTTGATTAGGGCACGAGTTGAAGTGTTTTTGACCTCCCACTCGTTCCTCGTTTCGCCATTCCTTCATGATCAAAGAATAAATGTGCTCATTCTAACAACATATCGTACCCCTGAAAACTCCGTCGAAAAATCTCTTTCATATTGCTTTTCACTCATTAACTAGCAGGGATGTGTTGAGGTTAAATACACTACGCTCTATGCATAGTTCTGCAGGTTCGGTCCAGGGGGACCTCGGTAGCCGGCTCCAGGTTCGGTCCAGGGGGAGCTCGGTAGCCGGCTCCGGGCTACATTAAAGCTCGCAGTATGCTGGGGATTGTTAATCGCTACCAAGAGTACTGGCTTATTCCGTTGGAAAAGGCTCGTGAGGCAGAGAACGATCGAAAAATGTTGCCACTACGCCACTTCGTGGCTCCGTGGCAACTTTTTTCGATCGCTCTCAGCCTCACGAGCCTTTCACAACGGAAACGCAGGATACAGTGCGTTCAGAACTTTTAGAACAATTTCAGAGACTTTCCTGTGATCCCCTACGCTCTCTGAATAATTTTGGAAGTTTTCGAAATTTTCGATTTTTCACGTTAAAACGTGTTAGAACACGTTCAGACACGTTTGTGACATCGCAAAACACTTTTCGTCTGATCCCCTACGCTCTACGAATCATTTGGAAAGTTTTCGACATTTTCTATTTTTGACGTTAAAACATGTCAGAAAACGTTCAAACACGTTTCTGACATCGCAAAACACTTTTCCCGCGATTCTCCACGCTCCCCGGTTCATTTGAGAACTTTTTGAAATTTTCAATTTTTCACGTTAAAACATGTTAGAACATGTTCGGACACGTTTCTGACATCGCAAAACACTTTTCTTGTGATCCCCTACGCTCTGCGCATCAATTGGAAACTTTTCGAAATTTTCGATTTTTCACGTTAAAACTCGGCAAAACAGGTGAAAACGTGTTTCACGATACTCAAAAACGTGTCAGGGCGCATTCTGGCACTTGCGAAAAATGCGGCAAAAGGTTTGCCCGCGGCGGGGGTCGAACCTGGGGGTCTCGGTTTCAAAGTCTGGCGCGTTATCCACTTGGCTATGAAATTAGCGGATTTTTATATTAAAATTTTGAAAGGTTTTCTGAGCAGTTATCATATGCAAAAGGTTCTGAGAAGATTGCGCAAATTTGAAGCGATTTATGGCAAAAATGGGAAAATGTCCGTCACGCTGCAACAAAAAAAACATACAGACAGACAGACAGACAGACAGACAGACAGACAGACACAATCATTTCCTATAAGTGGAGGAATAAATATTCTGTAAAATACAGCATTTTGATGAAGTTTCAAGCTGCCGCCGTTCAGATTTTGTTCGTACAGTCCTGGTTGTTTCCCCAATGAAAACTTTCCGGCCCGGCCGGGCCCGGACGGGCCCAAGTGGACCCACGCAATTTGTGGCGCGAATAGAGATAAATTCGAGACAAACTCTGTGCAGTCAACGAGCTCAGGTCATTCGTCATCGGTAAGTGCCAACAGAAATTTAAATAACTATTTTTTAATAATTTTAAATTCATTAGAAAATTTCGTTCTATGAAAAATCAGTTCGTGGTAAATGCAAAAGTCCAAGAGATACTGTAATATTTTGCGTCAATCTCTGTCGAAAGTCATTTCCTTGCAATCATTTCTTTCAACGAAATGAAACGTAATAAAGCAAATAATTTAATTTTCAATCAATAACATTCGATGACCAATGACTTGAGCTCGTTGACTGCACAGAGTTTGTCTCGAATTTATCTCTATTCGCGCCACAAATTGCGTGGGTCCACTTGGGCCCGTCCGGGCCCGGCCGGGCCGGAAAGTTTTCATTGGGGAAACAACCAGGACTGTACAATGTGATTGATAGTTGAATTTCCTCGAAACCGCCTTATCTATTCACTCAATTTTCTTTGAATTTCGTTTAGCGAAATTGGATTCGATAACCATAAATCTCAGAGAAACAATATTCTTTTGCGCATTTTATATTTATTTTTATGCAAACGTGACTGGCATAATGAGAATCAACAATTGTTTTGTTGCTATTTTCGGTTTTTGCCGAGAAATTTCCAATTTATGAAAGATTTCTAAGAGAACTTGAGTTTCAGTTACGCTTGATAAGATGGTGATTCAACCTGGTTTCTGATTTCTATTCCACCTATTCGCTGAATTACAATTAACTCTTGGGGCTTCCCGCGATTAGAGCAATACCCTATTCGATGGATCCCAAAAAATGGATTAAACATCTAAGCAGCAGGAACTGTATCCTTTCTTTTTTCGTCATTACCTCATGAATTTCGTAAAACGGGTGTCGCCATCTCTTCACTCAGAGAAAAAGCATGGGAGCAAATGAAATACTTACTTTTTAGCACAGAGAGCACGGGAAATGAGGAGAGCGTAAGTAATTTGTTTGCTAACTCGCATGCATGGCGAAGTAATTTTTCTGTGAGTGTTCTCCTCCTGCTGTCGGAACATGAGAGTGGCAGAAATGTGCAACACTTTCTAACCCTCGTTTTCTTCTCGTTTTCGATAGCCTTTGGGGTAATATTTTTATGTTAGGTGAATGTATTTTTTTACCACGGTTCCCTTGATCAAAGCGAGGGACGAAACGAGAGTGTGTCTGAGTAAATTCCGCTGCTGCTTCACCACAGCCATCATGACTTTCGCTAATACGCCTGGGACTATCCACGACATTTTTCATCATCGCTAGATTTGGCTGAGCTACGACAGCGGGCAGTTTGTGTAGACAATTTAGGCTACGGAAAAAAATACATTTTTATAAGATCCATGTGGTCATTCGAAATACGCCATTCCACAACACTACAAAGGAATCTGTAGTGAGAAAGTGAGTAAACTCCAGAGCGACTCTCTCTCTCTCAGTTTTGCACACTCACACGCATTGGTCGCTGTCTCTAGGTTAGGCATCATGTGGAAAACACAGGGACGATGAACAGAAAGTGCTCCGGAAGTGAATCGAAATGCTTGTTTTAAAGGGACAGTAAAGGCACCGTTGAATTCCCGCAAATTTCAAGGTCTCGTCACGACTTTCGGCCCGTTGGAAGAAACAAAAGCATAGAGTGGGTATCGAACCCACGACATTTGCTAGGCAGGCGTTTTACCGCTGCTTCACTTGGGCTGATATCGGATAGAGCGCACACCATCTCTATCCCTACGTCGTTTGTGGAAATTGGATCAAATGAACAAGAATTTGTGTGTTTACTGTCCCTTTAATTTCCATTTTCGACTTGTCGAGTGGAAACATCTAATAAACTGCTTATTTTTATCGATCGCTTGTAGCCAGGCCAAAATGACATTTCGTCACCCGAAAGACCGAGATCGGCGTCCGCTCGTCGCGTTTACGCGCTCGCCCGACGACTACGCGTTTCAGCGGGTTCTGACAAAGCGTGAAGCCGGGCTTTGACGATTCTTCTAAGTTCTTGCCTGAAATAACAATGTAATTATGATTTACCATTTCTATACATAATATTAATTTTACTCAAACTAGGAATGGATTACACTTTACAATTTGTGTTTCACCCTTTTGCAAGATACTTTGTATTTGCCTCTAAGTTGTCTGTATATCGTTTCAGCAGTCAGTTTAGTAGTTGAGGAGAAGAACGGAGAAAGTATGTTTCTCTTTCCAATAATTTCCATTACGAAAGCACGTTCTAGAATTGGGCAAATCACACTCTCACGATCAATACAATGAAGGAAATGCACTCGATGCACTGGCATGGTGTGAAACATTATAAATAACAAAATTATTTTTAAAAAAAACACGAAATTTTAATTTCGAAAGATTATTTGTGAATTTCGACAACCAAAAAGACCAAGTCTCTTCTTTGCATTCTCTATCGCCCCGACCATCACACGTTTCATAGCGATTTCATGGGCGACTAGAGAACGGCGGCGATAATTTGTGGTGTTTCCCGATTTCGTCATTTGTAATGTATTTACGACGACCGAACCGTGCGGAAGGTACGATGTGATATGAGGGATCTGGAAAACTCTCCTAATCCCTTGAAGGTTTGAAATATTTTTTTGGCAGATTCATGGCCTGCCCTCTCTCTCCTACTCGCCTAATGGCTACGCAGACAATAGTCTCTCTCTCTTCCTCCCGTCTGACGCTACTTTGCAGTAAGAATAGGGGTACTCTATAAGAGGAAGGGGGAATGAATCGAGACTGTGGGAACAGCATCCCCCACTAAGAATTTTCGATAATTCGTTCGGGATTATGTGATTGCTCATTTATCACGTCACCCGTTATCCTCAGGTAAGGATGAGGTTTCAGGCGAGAATACATATGAGAGACTAATAGGGTCGACATACATTTGGCACAAGGCACTTTTTTCGTTAAGAGACTAGCAACGCTATATTGTAGTACATTGGGTGAGGGTTGTGATTACAGCGTTGCCGAACTAGCAGGGTGTGTTGAGGTTAAACTACGTTATGGTAAGGTGCGCACTACGTTTTCAAAGTATGGTCCAGGGGGCGTTCAGTTGCCGGGCACAGTTCAGTCCAGGGGGAGCTCGGTTGCCGGATCGAAGTTCAATCCAGGAGAGCTTTTTAGCCGGTTCCAAGTTCGGTCTAGGAGGAGCTTTGTGGGCGGTCCACGTTCTGTTCAGGGGGAGCTCGGTAGCCGGCTCTAAGTTCGCTACAGGGGGAGCTTTGCAGCCATCTCCAGATTCAGTCCAGGGGAAGCAAGGTAGCCGGTCCCAAGTTCGGTCCAGGAGGAGCTTTCTTAGGCTGCTCGACTTATGATGGGGAGTGTTCTGAGTACTGGCTTATTCCGTTGCAAAAGGCTCGTGATGCTGAGAGCGATCGAAAAAAGTTGCCACTACGCCACTTCGTGGCTCCGTGGCAACTTTTTTCGATCGCTCTCTGCCTCACGAGCCTTTCACAATGGAAACGCAAGATACGGTGCGTTTAGAACGTTTTCGAACGCGTTCAGACACGTTTCGGACATCGCAAAATACGTTTCCTGTGATACCCCACGCTCTGCGAACCAATTGGGAACTTTTCGAAATTTTCAATTTTTCATGTTAAAACTCGGCAAAACAGGTGAAAACGTGTTTCACGGTACTCAAAAACGTGTTGGAACGATTTCTTGCGCTTGCGAAAAATGCGGCAAAAGGTTTGCCCGCGGCGGGGGTCGAACCTGCGTCGCTCGGATCGCTAGTCAAGCGCGTAACCCACTTAGCTATGGATTTTATTTAAATTTTTTTTATTGAGCAAGTTACTCTTGTGGAGATGCATGTGATGGCGAAGGAACTGAGTCGATAGCTCTATCCGTTGGCGAGATATTTAGCGTGACGGACGGACACACAGACAGACAGACAGACAGACAGACGTTCTGAAATAATAAATAGTCTTTAGGAATCTTGGAAACGCTTCCTCGCCTCAGGGCATAATTAATTGTGTTTGTGACGTCACTAATAATTTTCCACATTTCGAATCCAATCCCTTCCTACTATACATTAATCGATTCCTCACCAAAATAGAAATGTTTCTTAGTCTCGGAAGGTTTTCGATTGGAGCTCATACAGCCGAGTTATTCGGCGAAATACGTTTCACGTGCAATTTGAGCGTGAAGTTTCTCAACAGCGGTACTTTTTTATTTCATTTTCTGAACCGCTGTATGGATGTGCTCATTCTATTTTAATATTGAAATTTAAAATTTTCTGAAAGGAAGCTAAATTCGGACATTTGTGAATAAAATCAATTCGTGATTGCAATTTGTTTGCTGAAATTACAGTATGCTATTTCTTCTCGATCCGTTCTAACCGCTTTAATTACATTAAATTTTATTTTTGAGCCTATTTCCGACGTGCGTGGTCTTAAAAGAGTAATTCACGAGCAAAAAAAGGAGAAATATACATGGTTTTCTCAGATGTCAAATCGTATGATGCGAGTACTTACCGTAGCTTAGCAAAAAATTGCAATCACGAATTGATTTTATTCACAAATAGCCGAATTGATGCTGCGCAATTTTCATGGGGTGCAAGGTGCACATCAGTTTTATGCACACTTTCATAACTTTATTCCTAGTAAGGCTACAACTTCCAAACTTGATACACGGATTGCAAGCCACGTTTGGAACATTTTCCTTCTTGATTGGAGAGATTTCGTTCAGTTTGAGCTGAGTTACACGAGTTTTCCGCCCTCATAGGGTGCACATGCACCCCTGAAATTTGCACCGCATTAGCTTCTTTTCAGAAAATTTTAAATTTCAATATTAAAATAGAATGAGCACATCCATACAGCGGTTCAGAAAATGAAATAAAAAAGTACCGCTGTTGAAAAACTTCACGCTCAAATTGCACGTGAAACGTATTTCGTCGAATAACTCGTCTGCATGAGCTCCAATCGAAAACCTTCCGAGACTAAGAAACATTTATATTTTGGTAAGGAATCGATTAATGTATAGTAGGAAAGGATTGGATTCGAAATGTGGAAAATTATTGGTGACGTCACAAACACAATTAATTATGCCCTGAGGCGAGGAAGCGTTTCCAAGATTCGGGAACGCTGTAATCACAACCCTCACCCAATGTACTACAATATAACGAAAAAGATGCCTAGTGCCAGGTATCCTGAAGAAATATGTCGATCCACTCAGGAAACCTCTCATATCACGCCTCTCACGAGAGGATCGAGCTGGGGATGGGAATGAGGCCAAATTATGACATCGAGGTTTTCGTAGATTTGGGCCCTCCCAAGCCTGTCTGATAGCCCTCCGAGGTATTGGAACCCACTTTTCATTTTGTGGGTCGTGGCACCGGGTCGGTCCTCCTGATACCCAACTTTGACCCCGATTAAGCTGCTTCCAGCTTACAATCATTCTGTATCCGTATGGGCAGCCGAGTTCGCATCTTTCTCCTGCGGCGACAAGCGACGGGATCGTAAAAACAGCTGACGTGTTGCAGGAACCGTTGTTACATGTGAGCGTGTTGTAATGGCAACCACATGCTATATATATATATATATATATATATATAACTTTATATATATATATATATATTTCACTCACTATAACAATTTTATATCTCATATACTGCATTCATTGTACAATTATGTCCTACTTTCGTCTGACAGTGGTCGCTGAGATAGTCAAAGATCAAAGATCACAAATTAAAGATCAAATATCATTTTGTTTACATTTCAAACTTCAAACATTACTTCAGACTTCAAACATATTTTTCTACAAAATACTGATCCAATTTAGTTTGATAAATTGCAAGTAAGGAATTTGAGGATCGCGAAAAAATATTCGATCTAAGAACACTACCAGCAGGGTTTCAGTGAGACAGAGGACATAGATAATATATGAAAATTGGGAGAGCTTACATTTGATTGAGGGACAATTTACATGGAATAATGAGACAGTGTATTTGGATTGACGGCGGGCAATACACTGAGTCTGTAGTGCTGCATTCCTAGGATCTCCTCTCTGAAAAGAAAGGAATTTAATACCCCTATTATTAATATTAAAAGATATTCTTGTACAAGGAACTGATCATGGAAATTTTTTTCAATCAAACTTGTAGTTAAAAAGATAATTCCATAATAAACCAATCACCTTGGATTATTCCCCACCATCCCTGACGTGAGAAATAGACAAGCTTCTTCGTGAAGAAAGCCTTTCAGAATTTGTGGTGATTTCATTTTAATTACAATTGTTACATTCAAATAAAATGGACCGATATAAATATTTAAAAATCTTAGTGAACTGACATCCTTTTCACTGTTGTCCAATGGCTCCAAATGTGAGGGATTTCTTTCGAAATAATAATATATTCGAGGGAAGCAGTAGACATGCTTAACATTTGAGTAGATGAGTATTTACAACATTTTGAATCGATAAAATCATACTGAAACAAATTAATAGAAATGTAATAATGGATCAATACAAATTAATAGAAATGTAATAATGGATCAATACAAATTAATAGAAATGTAATAATGGATCAATACAAATTAATAGAAATGTAACTCACGTCGTTGTATGATCCGCCAAAACAAAGGCGTTCAAGAATATTAAACAATTCTTCACGAGTTGTAGTCCGCTTTTCACAGCAATTGCAATTCATGATTCTACCTTCAAACTGGAAAGAAAAGGACGCTCATGCAACATATTCTCGGCCTCCGAAAGAGTAGCGGCGAGATCGAGTTAGAGAAAGGGAGAATCACAGAGAGAGAGCGCCAAACGCGAGAGTCAGACAACGAGAGAAACTCTTGGCACGGTGCCAACTCGATTCTGTGCTTATTTTGGACTCACCGCTACAGTATTAAAACACACACGTGCACACACAACAAAAGAAATCCAACTGGGACCGATTTTTGCCCGAAACAAAGTTTGTGCATATTTAGTAATGTTTTCTACACAACTCTAGAAGATATAGTATATGAATGGTAAAGGTAAAGGTAAAGTTAATACCGGAATCAAGAGATGTTAACGTCGACAAGCGACTACTCTGCCGGGGCTCACCGGTAAGGCCGGTTCGCTAACTAGGTCTACGTATCACAACTTTAGAACCCGAGGAAGGTTTGATGCGACATCGTGGACTCTTATGCGAAATCCATTGGAGATTACGATGCAACTATTGGGGTATTGCGAAATCTTTCAGGTATTGCGTCGTGATGACGCGATCGATGCACACTTTTTTGAAGTGTCATTATTCCTACATGGATTTTTTCCTGCTCGCCTAACTTTAAGGATGTTGAGATATGCCCACGTCTACCTATAAAATTTTTTTCAAGTTGCTGCGATGCCGCTACTTGGCTGTAGCCAAGCTGCAAAATGGAGACCGGAAAACCATATCTCGCCTTTCAGACATCGCACAGTCCCGATCAATGCACCAAAATGATCACCATCATGACTGCCGACGATCCTGAGAATATGGTCGCGGTAGCTCCTCAGGGCACGAAAAAAATCACCTTTTCGCATTATTGTGGAAGGGGAAGTCTATAGGACGTACTCTAAAGATCTCGTTTGGGCGTGGATTCGGTTGAAAATCTATGGGAGAACCGATTCCTAGCTGCAATAAGCGTTTCGATTGGATTCCTGCCCGCGGCGATCGATTTCCGAAAGGACACTGGATGGCCACGCCCATTTTCTGCCCTTTGGCAACGATCAGACTTTTGAGCATATCTCAGCACTGAGCTAACGGACAAGGCTGGTACACACATCAATGGAATCAGCGTGGCCGGCTCTATAATCTCATTCACAAATTACATCATCACTATGCAATATTGCATAATCCTTATGCAATATTCCTACTTTTTGTGTATTTCTGGCGGTAAGTCTACAGAAAACGGTGGAAAAGGTGCAAATGAAATAATTTTGGTCTTTCCACAACTCTGACCACAAATTACCTCATCAATATGCGTGTTTTTATAATTCGCTAAAGTATTGCATAATGATGATGCAACATTGCATAGTGATGATGTAATTTGTGAATGAGATTATAGAGCCGGCCACGCTGATTCCATTGATGTGTCTGTCAGCCTTGTCCGTTAGCTCAGTGCTGAGATAAGCTCAAAAGTCTGAGCGTTGACAAAGGGCAGAAAATAGGCGTGGCCATCCAGTGTCCTTCCGGAAATCGATCGCCGCGGGCAGGAATCCAATCGAAACGCTTATTCCAGCTAGGAATCGGTTCTCCCATAGATTCTCAACAGAATCCACGCCCAAACCAGATCTTTAGAGTACGTCCTATAGACTTCCCCTTCGTCAGACCACAATAATACGAAAAAGTGATTTTTTTCGTGCTCTGAGAGCAAATGGTGACCTATCGCGACCATATTCTCAGGATCGTCGGCAGTCATGATGTTGATCTCGCAATTGAAAACCGGCACAGCACACATCAATCCTCTGCTATTTTCAGCATAAACCACTTATTCGAAAGAAGACAACGCCGTCTACAACATATCAAAAATCCAGCTGCTTTTTTTCCTACACTTTTGAAATACTTGAGCCTGAGTGTAGCACGGTTCAGTGTCACTTTCATGAAAATTGAATAACATGGATCGATAGAGCTCAAAAAAATGAGCCGGGGTAGTTCAGGCATGATTTTTCACACAAATGGCCCACAACCGAGATAATCGGGGTCAAAGTAGGGTACCAGGAGGACCGACCCGGTGCCACGACCCACAAAATGAAAAGTGGGTTCCAATACCTCGGAGGGTTATCAGACCGGCTTGGGAGGGCCCAAATCTACGAAAAAATCCACGGGGAACGGGCAAAAGTTATTGTGACGAGTCAGTTTTCGCAGGTTTTAAAAGTCAGCGGAACATTTTGAATGGGCGATTTTTCATTGTTTGGCAGGCGCAAATACAAAATGGGCTTCATGACACTTTAGCGTTTCATCCGGTGGTTATCAGAATTCTGGAAACGGTATTGCAATGTTCACTTCAGATTGACTGTTGAAAAAATCGAATTTAAACTTCGAAAGTTCCGATGTTCCCGTTAAAACATGTTAGAACACGTTCAGACACGTTTCTGACATCGCAAAACATTTTTCCTGTGATCACCGACACTCACTGATGCGTTTGGAGAAAGTTGGTCTATTTTTCAAGTTAAAACTCGTCAAAACAGGTGGAAAGTGTTACGGTACTCAAATACGTGATAAAACGGATTCTGGCGCTTGCGAAAAATGAGGCAAAAGGTTTGCCCGCGGCGGGGGTCGAGCATGCGTAGCTCGGATTGCTAGTAAATCGCGCTACCGACTTGGCCATGAAATTAGCGCAATTTGGAATTTAAATTTCGAAAGTTTTTCTGATCAGTTATCATATGCAAAAGGTTATGAGAAGAGAGAAAAAATTAAAAAAAACGAAAAAATCACAACGGAAGGAATCATAAAAAACACAAACGGACAAACAGACAGACGTACGTTCCGATATCCAAATAAATAGTAATATTAGCAGCGGAATGATTTTCCATACCATCAAGGGAATACAACGCCAAAAGATATCAGCATGCCCACAACTCCTTAGTATGATTCTGATAAGTAATTGATTGATTTATTGAATGATTTTCATGTGCGCTAAGATCCATTGCACATGTTTTTAGCGGGCTTGCTTAGAGTGTTCAAATCCCTGGCGATCGAAGTGATAGAGAGTCGGGGAAGCAAAATTAATTGACGATACGCTGCACTAAGTTATTCTTCACCGCACGCATATTTCGTTTTCTCTTGATCAGTTATGGTGTACATCACACACAGAAACGCGGCATAATTTGATAAATAAAAGTGAGATCGATCAATTCATTTGTGTTACTTTTCCAATTTGAGTAGCTACAACTGAAATCAATACTTCTTTATCGAATTTAATTAATTCCTCCTAAAATTATCTTCTTCCTATTTTTCCGATTTGTCGTGGACGCCCACCGACTTTTCGCTCCTCTTATGCCGCGCTAATTTCATGGGGTGCACATCAGTTTTATGCACCCTTTTATAGCATTTTTCCTAGTGAAGCTACGACTTCCAAACTTGATACAGGGATTGCAAGCCACGTTTTGAACATTTTCCTTTTAATTGGGCCCTGTATCAAGTTTGGAAGTTGTAGCTTCACTAAGAAAAAAGTTATGAAAGGGTGCATAAAACTGATGTGCACCTTGCACCCCATGAAATTAGCGCGGCATAAATTCGAAGATGACCTGTAATTAAAATATTTTTATATTTTGTTTTCTATATTCTGTCGAATCTAATAATAGTATCAGGATGGGTCAACAAATTTGAACAAGTAATTGGCTTGAACTAACTCGTTGAAAATAATTTTAAGTATTAGTCTTCGAATGATCAAACAATAAACGTACTAATAGAGGAATTGAGGTCCTCGATCTCAGGTCCTGAGTGTCGGAAGCGGTAGAACTGAGAAGAAAAGAGTTGATATCACTACACAGAGAAAAATGTTTGTTTGTACTTACATGCTTGTTAAAGAGAACAAACATATGCGCCGTATAACAAACACGTTGGTTACTTCAGGATTCTTTCTACAAACATTTTTTTGACTGTAAATAATCCAAATCTAGTAACGCAGGCTCCTTTAAGAATACATCAAATTGAGCACCTTTTCGAAACTCGTGGATTTCTTCAAGACTACGCAATATCTACTCACCATGTACGGGTGAGTAGATATTGCGTGTACGCCATGTACGCTCACCATGTACGGGTGAGTAGTAGATCATTCTGGGTTCTCAAGAGCGTAGTGAGCGGTCGGACATTCTTTCCCTCCGTCTCGCGAGCCGCCCAGTGTCCCTCTACCAGAAGCCCTGGCCGGCGGTAGTTGTATGCCACCCTGTTGAGTCGCCACATCTACATCGGCACCATCAACGCACGGACGCTCGCTCCCAAGGACAAGCATGTCGAGATGGAACTGGCCCTGGACAAGATCAAGTGGGACGTCGTTGCTGTGCAGGAAGCGAGGATTGTGGGTTGTGCTTCCTTCAATCTTACGTCTTCAGGCACAGTAGTGTACCACTCGGGGGGTGCCACCGCGTCCTATGGTGTGGCCTTTCTGCTCCGACCGCACCTCGCGCGTGGAGCGGTGTTCCATGGCCTCTCGGATCGTCTCGCCACTCTGCAACTCCCACTCCATCGGCTCTTCCTGGTCTGCGCGTACGCCCCGACGTCTGCCCACAGCGACCACGACTACGATGACTTCCTAGACCAGGTTGAGGCCGCATTGCAGAGGGCACCGAGAGGTTTCATGCCAGTTCTGGTCGGTGACTTCAACTGTAGAGTAGCGAGGGAGCCCGGAAATGAGACCTTCGTTGGCAACTTCGCCTCTAAGTCACCGAACTCACGCGGCCGCACTTTCACTGAGGCCTGCATGAGAAACAGACTGCGCATTTGGAATACCTTCCCGAAGAGAAGACAAGGCCGGATCTGGACTTGGCGCTCCAATAACGGCTTCACTTGCCATCAGATTGACTACATCGCTGCCCCTCCATCTGGGCGGGTAGCAACTGTGGAGTCGTTGGTCAATTCGAGTTTAACTCTGACCATCGCCTTGTCCGGATGTGTCTCTCTATCCCTAACAAGGTGAGGCAGAAAAGACGCAGGGAACGGTTTGATTTCGATCGGGCCGCATTCTCTGCCAACGCAACCCTCCTCGCGTCACTGCCCCTTGTTCGACCCAACACTGCCCACGACGCCTACAGTACCATCAAGGCATTCACCAAGACTGAGGAAACCAACTGTTGGAGAGCGCGACACAACCCACCATGGATATCGGCCACAACTCGGAACCTACTCGCCCAATGTCACTGTCTGCAATCCAATCCCCAGGGATCCGTGGCCTACTCAGTCGCATGCAATGCAGCCCGTACGAATCTGAAGGAGGATATCATGAGGATAAAGGAGGCACAGGCACGTCAAGCAGCAGCAATGGGAAGAAGTATCGTCAAGGAGATGCTGAACCTGCAATCGTCTCGGAAGCGTCTACTCGTTCCCGACCCAGCCACTGGCGCTCTCTCCTAAGCTGCAACAATGGATGCTGTTAAGCGCTTCTATCAATCCCTCTACACTCCAGCGGTGGCGCTCCCGCTGGCAGTTGCCCCTAGACCACCCGATCCCCTTCCTCCCTTCCTTCCCGACGAGACTAGGCATGCAATGTCTCTTCTCAAATGTGGTCACTCCCCCGGCTCTGATGGAATCCTTCCCGAGATGCTCTATCACTCCAAAGATCACCTGGCTCTCGTTCTCGCAGACCTTCTCAATTCCCTGGTAGCCGGAGACCCCGTGCCCGGAGATTTGGTGGAAGCAGTTGTGCCACTTCTCCACAAGAAGAGTGACCCTACGAACATCGGTAACTTCCGTCCGATCTCGCTGCTTACCGTTACTCTCAAGACCATCACAAGGGTAATTCTGAAAAGAATCGAGGGCTCGCTAGAAGAGGCGGAATCGCACACCCAAACCGTTTTCCAGAAAGGGCACAGCACCCTCGACAACCTGCATGCCATCAAGCAGGTAGCAGAAAGAACCCATGAGTACGGTATCCCCCTCTACCTCGGATTTGTCGACTTCAAGAAAGCGTTCGATTGCGTGGAATGGAGTGTTGTGTGGCAAGCACTATGGACTTCCGGAGCCCATCCCACCCTCGTCGACCTTCTTCGACGAATTTACGAGTCGTCTTCTACACTCATCAGAGTCAACGAAAATCTCGTTCCAGTCGACGTTAGAAGAGGAGTCCGTCAAGGGGACACTTTATCCCCTCGCCTATTCAACGTTGTGCTTCGATTCGCCATGGACGACATAGACTGGGAGAAGGATGGACTTAGAATCGATGGGAGGAACCTGACCCATTTGGAATACGCTGATGACGTGGCACTCATTGCCAAGTCTCGACCAGAGCTGGAAAGAATGTTGAAGAAACTGATAGATGCATGTTCTCGAGTTGGCCTTGAAGTCAATGCTTCGAAGACCAATCTTCTCACATCATGCACAACGACCCGAGCCCCCATTGTGATTGAGAACCACAAGTTCAATTTCATTAAATCCGCAACCTATCTCGGAGGAACAATTAGTCTTCCCCTAAATGTCTCTGAAGAAGTGGAACATAGGATTCGACTCGGATGGTTCGCATGGAGCAAACTGTCTCACCTCCTTTCGTCCCGTCTTTTACCTATGAAGACCAGGAGAAGACTGTTTGAGAGCTGCATTACCTCTATAGTACTCTACGGGAGCGAAGTGTGGGCTTTGAGAGGGAATGAGAGAAATCGGCTGAACGTCACACAGCGGGCAATGGAAAGGAAGATGATTGGAGTGACATTGAGAGATCGCTGGAGAAATGAACGACTTCGGGAAATCACCAAAGTGAAAGATTGGGTTCAGGAGGGCCTCAAACGGAAAGCTCAATGGGCATTGAAAGTGAGGAGTATGGATACAGAGACATGGTGCAGAGCGACTACCGTGTGGACCCCCTACAGCAGAACTCGTCCCCCAGGCCAGCCAAGAGCAAGATGGAGAGATGACCTAAGGAGAGCAATCGGCGCGAACTGGTGGAATGCTACTTATGAAGACTACCGACCCATCCTCATCTGAGCGATTACCGCCTGATATGATAAATTGATTGATTGATTGTACGGGTAGAAGCCGTAGTCTGGCCATGGGTAGACATAGCCATATGGATAGTAGGGGCAGATACGGAACACTTGGCAGTTGATGTGGTTGGTGCTGGAAAAGAAGCATATCAATTAAGCGATAGCTCTCATTCTGATCAATACATACATACCTTTCCAACACCGATTGTCAAAAGCTGGGAGACAAAAAAATCATATTTTTATGTTTCTTTTGTTTTTTTTCTGTTGCATCTGCAGCAGATAACACATTTCCTTCCGTTCTCTAGCCTAATGGTTTTGCCGGCCCTCACTTCTATTTTTATTATCCATTACTTTTCATAATTGCCGCTGCATCCTTTGCGGGAGTATCAAATGAATATAATTTTAAAAAAAAATGGAAATTATACTTACTTGACTGGACTTCCTTCATCCGACGACTGAGGAAATTGGGCATCGATAGTGTTCAGGTAGATCAAGAAGATGACTGAGATGAGTAGAAACATCTTAGTGATATTCTCCCCCCACGTTTCCGCCGTTTTATAGTGGTCATTTCGTGTAGTGCGACCCTCTTGAGCGGCTGATTAGGGCACGAGTTGAACTGCTTTTGACCTCCCGAAAGTTCCTTTTTCCGCCGTTCTCTCATGATCAAAGAATCACGTCCATGGTTGCTCATAGGTAACTCAATAGTGGAACAACGTTTCGATTTTTGATCTGTTCTCGGAATAAATGTGTTTTTCCTAACATATTCAATTAGCATATTCTCCCCACAGCATCGAATTGGCACCATGCCAGAAGTGTCTCTCGTTGTCTGACTCTCTCGTTTGCCGCGTTTTCTAGCCATCTTTCTCTAACTCTGTTTCGAATGCAGTGCTCCCTCTGAAAATTACGAATCCGACAGTTCAAAGCTGGCGTCGTTAACATTCTTCGTGTCATGATTAAATTCCCAGAAATCGTATGCACCCTCGCGTCCACCCATTTCCTTTAAATATCAAATATGTTTCAGCTAAATTTCATATCACCTACGGGCGGGTTGTATTCGTTAGTCCGATCATCGGAGCTGAGAAACAAAACAATATTCTTTCGTGCTGATTTTTTATAATTATTTTTGTTATTTACTGATATTTTTTATAATTATATTTGTTATTTACTGGTATTATGACAATCAACAATTTTTGTTGTTGTTGTTGTTTTTTTCTCGGTTTTCTGTGAGAAATATCTCATTCATGACAGAGTCATAAGAGAATATGACTCTCAGAATATGAAGAGATTATATCAGTTTCAGTTTGTTTCAGTTAAGAATCCGCTGGCTGCACCGGCCTCCGGTTCCTATTCCGCCGATACCGTAGCAGTTGCAAAGGAGAAATTCGTGGTGAGACCCCAAGATCGATTCGAACAAAGAAAAAAAAACATTCTTTGATATTCACACTTGTCTGAAGGAGAAATATATTTCAGTCAAGCACACTTACCACAAATTTCAGTTGCACACATCTCCGCGGTATTGTAGGGAGGGTGAAACACGGACCAGAGGAAGAAATAGAAACAGTAAATAATTGAATCACTTTCAGCTGTCCTTTGTTGATCATCTCACATTAGTGTTTCGTCTGCATGCAAAAAATATATACTTCTCTCATTATCGAGAAGACGATTGCATTAGCGAATATCTCCGCGGTCTTTTAGATGTGGTGAAACACAAGAGTGCCACGTACCAAACAATTAGATGAATATTTTGAAAAACTAAAAAAAATGGATCAATTTCAGTCTCCGACAGGAGACGCCCGGCGCCTATGCCTGTCGCATGTGTGGAAAGGTAATCAATCGATAATTTCGAGAAAAAGTCGATAATTGTAATTAAAATTAATCAATTTAATCAAAAAATTGCTGAAGTTCTCGCTGCAACGGCTGCTCAATCATCATGCAAAGTGCCACTCGGACCATAAAAGAAAAAAAAGATAAATTGGTAATTTTCCATGATGGGGAAAACGCAAGGAAGAAAACGGAAGGGAGAGCGTACAGAGAAAATTACTTAACTTTTGCTCAGTTCATTGCTTTCTCTTTTCGGTTTGCTTTACAAAAACGATGACATCAAATAATTATTTTCAAAAAATTGTTATTTTCAGATATTTGTATACATAGTGTGGGAAGGGCTTCAAGGAAGCGTTCAACCTGAAGAGACACACAAGGACACATACCGGTTGGTATTTTAGGAATTATCATTTTTTTCTATTATTTATCGATACATAGAAAGAATATTTCATCTGTATGCACGGCGTGAGGAGTTATGCCTCGTTGCCTTGTTCCCAATTTTACGGAGCCCGCGGATTTCATGTTTCTCAAGCTCTAATTGTCCCGAATTGTGTATATACTTCAATGCTCCGTCCAAATCTTATCAAAAATGTTCAAACTAAAATACCTTTGGTCCAAATCTCGACGCTCTTCTCGTGGAAATGAGATTTCATTTCTATGGGCTGCGCGAGAAATTGGAATTACACCTAGTCTCCACATTTTTAACTGCGCCCGTGAAAGGTAGGTTTCTCAGCCTCAACATATCTCAAAATGTGAACAAATTTCAATCGTCTACTGCATCTATATTGCAATAATCACTCGAAATAATTTTTCCCCTTTCCAAGGCTCACCGCTGCTCTCAAAACTGTATGTTCTTGTGCTTTCTATTGTCTTTTCCTTCATTTCTCTCGCCCCCTTTCTTACTCATTTCTCCCTCTTTTTCTCGTTTGTGTGGCTCCGCTCTTTTACCGTAGTAAGGGAAGGAGAGAGAGACCGCTATGAGCCAGTACAAGGTCATTTCTTCCCTATTCTCTCGAGAAATAGAAGAAGCTTGAGGATATCTAAAATCTTTTTTCGCGAGGACAGGCTCGCTAGACAGTTTGCATACGTAAAAAAAGTAAAATTGTGCGCCCGAACAAATGCGAGTGCTGCGAGAAATCCTTCACTCAGCGATGCTCGCTAGAATCGCATCTCATGTTGCCATAATTTACGTCTACATTTACAAAAAAAGGCAAACGGGAAAACACGGTGTGCTGAACGAATGGCACAATTTTTCGAATATTAAAAAAAAACTAAACCGACAGAACTATCCAAACATGTTCTCCTAAAATCTTATATCATTGAAACACATTTGTAAATTGGTCTCCGCATTTCCAGAAAAAAGTCTAAAATTTCCATTTCAGAAAAATACACGGCGTTCAGCACGCGCAATGAAATACACAGCAAGGTGTGATTCAATTGTGATTATGATTTTTTTAAATACTTAAAATAAAACGATCCATATTGAAACCACTGTCTCCCACTCGTGTTTTGCGATAGACTGAAAATATAAAGAATTGGGTTGGAGTTTATATCTCCGAGCACTTTCTGGCTAGGATTAGACACAGGTAGTCGATACCCATCAATTACCTCCCATTATTCTTGACCCCATAATTCTAATAACAGGTGAGATCTCAGTTCATTCTGTAGTTCGAGACACACATGCGCCTTTATCGCTCTTTTTGTTTCTCTTCCGGTACTTATTTTGTCATCTATTTCTCTCTTCTCTAACTGTCCTCTCGTGTGAGCACACATAATCACACTATTAAGGCGAGATTAATTGTGGAAGATTTATTGCCACTGATGGTAGAAATATAATCGAACGGACTATTCCGAATTCTAATTATTTAGCGCGTGAAAGAATGTTACACCGGGCGAAAGAGACTTTATTTAGATCGGCAGCGAAATATCCTGTTTTGGTTTAAAACATTATTTCTAAATGGCCCAATTATAAAACTGGTTTCTATTGGCTGAGCAATCGATTAATAATATTCAATAAATAAAATGTTTATAACTTATTTCATTCAGGTATTCGTTTGTGAAGAGTGTGATTTCACCTCGGAACACTTCGATTCGAAGATTCTCCGTCTCCGCTCAATTCATCCATTCTCTACTGCTTCCATGAAGGTGAACAACGTGTTCTTTGAACTTTGTAGTTTGACCATTGATGTCATTACCGAGAAGGCCGCTGATGCAAATTGTAGTTTGATATTTGCTCTTTGCAGATCACTTCTACCTCTTCCAGCCCGCCTACTGCAGTCGCCTCAACGTCTCCATCTGCCTCCTCCACATCGAGTTTGAGCCCCGCCTCGACTTTTAAGTCTTTGATCTTTGTAGTTTTATCTTTTATCTTCGATCTTTCTCCTCCTCTCATTTAGCCAGTTCAATCTCTCATTCACCGTCCTCTCTTTATCTTCGGTTCACGGTGTTCCTCCTCACTTGCTACACAAAATCTCCCCACTTGCCTCTACTTTTACGCTCATATTTCACGTTTTCAGACATGTTTCGGTATACATCATTTGATTATCGTCTAGAATCCCTCTTTAATGTTCTGCTCTGTATTCGAATGTCTAGTCCCCCTTCTACGCATTGCCCATTTGTGCTTTACAACTACTAGATCAGCTCACCATGTCTACTAATATCCATCGACTTTCGAAGTTTTACATGGTCGCTGATGACTTTTCTCGGTTTTCCCTGCGTCCTTGAAAATATCAAATCGTATTTGCCTCAGAACCCTATGCTTTTGTATCTACCGTAATCCAGTGCGATGAAATATTGATTTTTTTTTAAACCGTGACACCTACCGTAATCCGACCGTAACCTCGAGATCCACCGTTGCGCGAAAAGCGGTGCAGATTCGAAAAAAAGAGCGAAAGAAGGAGGGGTGAAATGGGCATGAATAGTGGGAAGAGAGAGAGAGAGAGAGAGAGAGAGAGAGAGACGGAAATCAATGTTCCGAAACGGCCTCTATTCTTCCCCCTCTTCTTCTCCTTCTTCTTTTAACGATTCCAAATAGGCAGGGAACCGAATGACAGCACAAATATGGAGAACGGGTAGATCAAGGACTGAACGGGGGGATGAATAAGAGTATTGGGTCAGAGGAGTAAAATTAGCTATACCTTAATATTGCATCTTTATAGTGCTAATTAAACTATTTATATTTATTAGTGAACTAAGCTAATCCTTTTGCGATTGAACTGCTTTTGAACAAAGCATATTTTTGCTGGTGATACCACTCGGCGTTATGGTGTCACATGATTGCGAACCGACAGATGAGGGTTAGAGCGAGAGAGTGTGCAAAACTGAGAGAGTCCCTCTCGATTTCACACGCTCTCTCACTCCAAAGGCCTTTCTGTAAGGTTGACCGCCGGTGGAATAATGTGGTGTCTTAAACGGGGATTGCATAGGGATGCGGTATCGGTGTTCGTATTCCTGCATTTCAGGCGACAGATCGTGATTCGGGCTGATATGGTGAGGAGAGTTAGAGAAAAAGAGACTGCCAGAGGAAATGCACAATAGTGAACCGGAAAACCTATTGCATGATATGTTTCAGGGTGCTTTCATAGATCGAGGAGATATCGACGTTTTGATTTCTCTTTGATCGTCGTGAATAAACTACAATTATTTTATAAAGATTTAAATAATCATGTGGAAAACCATTTACTTTTATGACAAGTATCACGAGAGATTGCATGAAAACACCACCTTCAGGGAACAACTTTCAAAAAAGAATTTTTGATTTCGATCAAACTTTTATGTAGAAGTACTCTGGGGATGAGAATTCCATCAATCCTGGTCCCAGGTCGCAGAACCGCATTTTAGGAATTTCCCGGTTCTGATGCCGGAATCAATGTAACTTTGTTTAAAATGTAGTTACAATGCCGTTCAAGTGCTCAAAATGTTCGTAAAAATATGCTGAACATTTCTTCTGTTAGTACATTCACTTCAAAGAGTGAACTGCGAACGTTAAAATTTAAAATCCATTAATAATTTTGAATTTTTTTAAAAATCATTTTTCGATGAGAGCTTACGCAAAATTTGAAAGCAGAATATTAAAGGCCAAGTCAATATTAGTCATGTAAAAATATAAAATTGATAAGAAAGGTGGGTTCACAGACCCGAAAAATCGCGTTGAATCTGAGAATACTGCGATTTTTCAGAACAAAGATTTCGAAAATCTCGAATTTCGATACCAGACATACTGAAATGGACTCTAAATTGGTGAAAACCAGTATTCTCAGATTCAATGCGATTTTTCGGGTCTGTGAACCCACCTTTCTTATCAATTTTATATTTTTACATGACTAATATTGACTTGGTCTTTAATATTCTGCTTTCAAATTCTGCGTAAGCTCTAATCGAAAAATGATTTTTAAAAAATTTCAAAATTTTTATTGGATTTTAAATTTTACCGTTCGCAGTTTACTTTTTGAAGTGAATGTCCTAACAGAAGAAATGTTCAGCATATTTTTACGAACATTTTGAGCACTTGAACGGCATTGAAACTACATTTTGAACAAAGTTACATCGATTCCGGCATCAGAACCGGGAAATTCCTAAAATGCGGTTCTGGGACCTGGGACCAGGATTGATGGAATTCTCGTCCCCAGAGTACTTCTACATAAAAGTTTGATCGAAATCAAAAATACTTTTTTGAACGTTGTTCTCGACCTCATGCAATCTCTCGTGATACCTGTCTTACCAGCATACGGCACAAAAGTGTAAACTAATGCAGAATAACCGACTTCCGCAATGCCATAATATTTCCGAATAAGACCGCATAGTGTAATCATGCTCGGCAGATGATTGTATAACAAAGCGTGGCTCTCTCCTGGAGTAGTTTCTATATATTTCCACTTGGAAGAGTGTGCAGCGTTGGAGCTGTACATTGCTAAAGAAATCGATCATAAAGGCGGCTTCGCTTCCTCGTTTAACGGTTTTTAGTATGTTGTAAACGCATAGAGAGACGTGTCCTTTCAAGCATATATTGGGCATGTCACATAAGGATCGGATCAAATCGGAGGAGTAATAAGATTATTTTCTAACCCCTCCCAATTCCCATTTTTTTTCTCGCTAGACCTCATGTTGTATCACAAGATAGCAAGGACGGCTTTTGTCGTTGTGACCGGGTTTCTCGACTGCGAATTTTGAGATGGTCGAAAGTATTGGGTTTTTTTTGTAGTATCCCCGGGTAACTGTGACCACGTCTGATTTCTTATATGCAATGCTATACCGCATACCCATCATTCCACAGGCCGGTCAACCATCCAGAAAGGCCTTTGGAGTGAGAGAGCGTGTTAAATCGAGAGGGACTCTCTCACTTTTGCACACTCTCTCGCGCTAACCCTGCCTGGTCTGTAGGTTTGGAATCATGTGATACCGTATCATGTAGTATCATCGTAGTGAGGGAGGAAGCGCAGTGGTACATATATAATTGATTCTAATGCGGCACTGTAGGTCCTTTCGTACTTAGCTATGATGAGGCTACGTCACTGATGTTGTGATGTAGCGGTGCCGTCATGTACCGTAGTCATACAATTCTAACGACTTAGAAAGGCGTTCCTGTTCACAAGCAATACTTGAAAAATTTCCTGCTTTTATGTTTTCGGCATTGAAATGTTCGTCGTCAGTTAACTTATTGTTATGCCTTTCGTGTTTCAACAAATGCATAAATAACACTGTGATGTAGTAAAAGTTGTTCGGAAATGGAAATTTTACAATAAACTGTTATTACCGAATGCACGTTTGTCACGTGTCACATAGGATTGTCGTGATATTAATTTACCATAATCAGTGTCATGTTTGCTCCTCGTTAACATGTGAAAATTAATATATCCCGAAAAATGTGAAGAACAAACATTCATGAACTTTCCGCCAACGAACATTTCACGACATACGAATGAGTGTCAACGGGGTTCGACTCTGTTCCCTTCCTTATCCTGTCTTACTAGTAGTGAGTGGCGAAAATCAACAAAAAAAAATGGGTAAAAGGAAACGGGAAAGTGGGAAATCTCGAAAAACGGATACTTGTGGTGGAAAGAGTAGTGGAATAAGAACGGACCATGCGTATCCCAAGGGTACACCGAATCAATACGGAAAGAGAAATGTGCAATTACTACCGATGAAGGGAAACAACCAAAATTAGGTTATACAAAAAATGTCTACGATATAACGGAGAGGTATTCAACAATATAAATAGGGAGACGAAAGGAAACTAAAATTAGAGCAACAAAAGAATTAGAAACGAATATTTTTGAATTTGTAAATATCATAGATCGTTAGAAGAGAAACATATAATTGATTAGAAAGAAGTGGTGAGAATCAGTGAAAGCGTATAAATGAGAGATCAAAGATCATTCAGGGAGAAATTATCGATCGGATCAGTCTCTCGAGTTTGAATTATTTCTCTTCTTGGATGGCGATTTCTTCGGTGAGGAAGAGGATGCTGAAAGAACAAAACAATCGTCGAATCAATGTGTCGCCACTAGTGGCCTTTGTCGCAATACCCCGAAACACTAAACTGGTGACTGACTATTAAAATATTACGACTCACTCCTCCTTTTCTCAATAAGTTTTAGCGTTTTTAATGTAAAATACGGCGAATAACTAAAATTTTCACACAAATATTTTCTGTTCCACTCACCACTTCCATTCTCAGCTGCTGCAAGTCCATTGCTGCAGCTGCTCTTCCTCCTTCCGGTCGGCGACCTCTGCAGCACTGCCTCCGACAGCATCTTTCGCAGCTCGTCTCCATTGAGTGCTGCAGTGTCAGAGGAAGAACCACCAGTGTCGCCCGATTCACGCGTATCCTCACTACTTTCGTCTGCAAAATTAGAAATTACGTCATTATTAGGTAGTATTCGTACTATTCTACTTATTGCGTCATCATTTTGAAATGTACGCATATCCTCACTACTTTCGTCAGCAAATGAGGATGGCATCATCCATAGGTAAGTCCACGTCAATATTATTCATCAAAAATTTTATTAAATTTAAACACAAAATTCATCTTCGGTAGGCAATAGTTTTACGATTCAAATAATTCCACCATCCTTTTGAAATGCAATTTACACTTCAGCAATGGCGCTTATTTCATAATCGCCACAAAATGCTTTTTTCCAACACTATTACATCATTACTAGGCAATCAGAACTAATCATAGAAGGGAAAAAAACGAACCATTCAATCCTCTCGATCCCTTCGTCACATCCTTCTCTAGCTGAAGTTTCAATCGAGCCAGTCGATTTATGTCCACCTAAAAATATTCAAAATACAGTAATCCGTCGACGATCAATCAATCGATAACTTTCTTCTTTTAGCGTACCTCTATTGTATCCTTGGCTATCAATCGTGTCACGTACACGGGCTTCTTCTGTCCCATTCGATGGCATCGATCCTCTGCCTGCAATCGATTGAATACTGTAATAGCACCGTAGTCCTCCTCTGTCACTGTACGGTCAATAAATCAATACCCTTACAGTATCCCTCCACTGCTACCGTGCATTTGATCCATCGATACTCCCACAGTATCCCTCTACCCCTACCGTACCTGCTTGTCGTTGTAGGGGTTGAAGTCGATATCGTGTATGATAATGTGATTGGCGGACACAAGATTGATGCCCAATCCGCCGGCTCTCGTAGAAAGGAGAAACACGAATTGGTCGGGATCCTCGTTGTACGCATTGATCATCTCCAATCTGGAAAAAGAACCATAGATGAGCAGCTAAAAACGAACTTTTCTGCAGTCGGTCGTCCGATCACAATTTGGCCCTGCAGGCGGTCGTCATATGACCCCTAAAGTACCTTTTGAAGTGTTAACCAGTGAAAAAAAAGTGATTTATTTTTCGGATTTTGCTTGCAGGCGGTAGTCGTACCCCGTGCAGGCGGTAGTCATGGTACCCTGTGCCCACCTATGAAAATAGCAACGATTTTTAAAAATAATCTCATGTTGATTCAAACCAGTTTGCTTTTACAAAGACATCATGAGGGACATGTGAAACAGGGATTTCACTTGTCACTGAAAATTCCGATTAACCGTTCAAACAACTTGTAAGGGCACCAATTTAGTAATCAAATACTACCTACTACCGAAACCCTACTGCTACTACAGTAACCCCTTCTACCGTACCTCTCCAGCACAGGCGTGCTTCCGTCCAGACGAGAGAAGGTGTAACCACGAAGTCGGAGGAAGACCTGGTAGAGATCAAAGATCAACTGGGGAAGATCAAAGATCAGTTATCTCACCTCCAGAATGTCCAACATCGATGTGAACTGCGAGAAGATCAACACTTTGTCGCCCTTAAATCAATCAATAATTTACAGTAAGTTATTTGCTTTACTTCCAGTAACCGATTATTTCCAGTATAGCAGATTGATCAATATCATCAGTCTACCGTACCTTCTCCTTGATCTCGGCCAATTTCCCGTCGAGATACTTCAGCTTGCCGGATTTCAGTGCCAGCGATTCCTCGAGAAGGAATCTGTAAGATAAATTAGAACAATTATTTCGTGCGTTCCCTCACTTGAAGAATGTTTTTTATCAAATAATTAAGATTGCCTCATGTATTCGGCGCTTTTCGCATTTTGATTGGGTGTTATTTTAATATAGAGGGTAGACGCGACCGATCAAAAGATAAATGACCGACTCCTCTTACAATCTTCCAGAAACACCAACCCGCCTGGTCGGAAATTCATTTATTTTTTGTTCTTATTGAAATTATTAAGCACTCTACCTCATCTTACCACCCATTAGTCAATCAATAATTACCCGCTACCGTAACTATTGGGTCCCAGTCCACCCCTCAACTCACTTGTGCGTGCCAGTGTACTTCTCACACAATTGGTGCAATTGGAAGTCCGATAGTCCCTCCAATTCCTCACAGAGATGCTCCGGCTTCTTCCGAGCGTACGATTTCTCCTGAAAGGTTGATTTTGGCTCATACGTTCTACACGTTTGAAACATTCTCCCTGCAGCTCCAAAATGCCAGGCCCAAAGAGGTTTACAAGATTTTTTAAAAATTTCTCCTGAAAGTTTTATTGTATTTATTTTGATGTCAAACGACATCGTCAAATCATTTTCGTTGGGACTATAAGTTTCAAACACCGCAACTGCAACGCTAAAGTGCCAAATCCCAAGAGGATTGCATGCACTTTGAAATTGAATTCCTTTTCAACGGTAAACGATATCCGGCCAACTCAAATATGAGTTTTAAATGTAATAAATTGTAAAATGTCCACCTTTGCACACAGCACCCTCGCAATCTTGAGTACATCATCGTCCTCATACAATTTTCTCCTCAGCAGAGGATGATTCGCAGCCTGTCGAAGTCGCATCAAACCACCGTAAGCATTAGACGCCTCGCCTGTGTCCAACTGAAAGAGATATCGATTGATTGTAAGGTCTAATGTGATTCCATCATTACCGTATCCAAGGGACGTCATCTATTGATGTTGTTAGTTACAATAATGTTTCGATTAATTTAGCCTCAGAGGATGGCCGGCAAACAACACGACTGCATTGAAAACCATAATTTACTTATAATCTATTATTTGATATCTCTCCATTCAACGTACATTAGTGAGTCCCTCGACACAGTCTTCATACAACTCTGCCTGTTCCTCTTCCATCTCAACTTCCACTGTTTCCTCGCTCTTAGGAGGTAATTCGGACAGCACCTGTGTGTATTGATCATTGATTACGGTATTATTTCAGCGATGGAGAAGGGAGAAGTATAATGTGGAAACTGAGAAAATCTGCTTGGTCAAACAACATTTTCTCGTTGAGAGACAGTAGTGATGGTACACAAACATAATATTTTTCACAGAGGCCTACTGACAATCGAAATACTGAAGCGTTTCAAAAGTTTGTATTTCATGATCCAACAGTAACTTCATTGATGTCTACCGTACCTGACTCTTGACTCTTCTCAGGATGTAAGGTTGGAGGATGGCCTTTGCCTGTTCGATACGATCACTTTGATAGAGATGACCGTCTGAGCCCTCGAGCGCCGGACGTTGCTGTGAAATTTGGAAATCAAAATTTAAAATGACTGTTCGATGTAACTGTTTTACTGATTTACTGAAAATGATTTACTGTTCGACCTGGATAAATGATGTGATGTGATGTGATGTGACGTTCATGAAATGGACTACTAGTGGTCTCTCTTTCTATGCCTCGGCGTGTCTCTATCTTTAGCATGCTCTCTCGCAGCCATATCTGTTGTTCAGGAGCGGAACGTTTTATTATTTTGGACGAGTGTTTGTGAATACGTAATATACTATATATAGTAATAATGATACTATTGTGATTACTTAAAGAATCAACACGTTTGATATCTGTTCAAGCATTAACTCATTCCAGCGAAACACCACAGTGGCTGGTTATCGCGAAACTGTGGAATAGCCATAAAACTTTAAAGTACCTGCTTGAAATGCTGCAGAAGCTGCGTCACATCATTGCAGTACTTGTTGAAGACCTGCAAAATTTGCTCGCTAAATTATCTAGAAAAAAATACAACAATAAATCAAAATATTCATGTCCAGAAATGAAAATTATAACTTATTAAGACAAAACATATTTTCACAAATATATTTATAATACTTTTTTTAAAAATAAACTACAATATACCTTCGTGATGGTGAAGTACATCAATGATATCAACTCGATGAGATTGTTTTGCAGCGGAGTTCCCGTCAGAAGAATCTTGCGCATAGTCTGAAGCAAATTAAATTATTAATATTGGACAGCACTATTGATTGTTGAAGTGCTTCAAACTTTCCACTGCCCCGATCACAACTATCCTGTATTTGTTTAACTGCTGAAGAATGGACGCGCATAGTTTCGTAATTTAAAGGGACCAGGCAGTGAAAAAATAAGTTATTTTTAAATAAAAGAAAATTCTGTTCCCGGAAGAATGCTAAAAACCGCATATTTTTGCGATTTTTTTTTTGAAATTAGTTATGAATTTTCAAAGTTTCGCCTTTTCTCAAAGACAGGTTACGGTAGCGACTACACCACAATTCATTTCTCTAAAACCAGACATTTTCATGAACCTTGGTCTGTGCGCAATGATTCCGGGAGTGGTCAAAACCCCTGAGTTCCTCTTTTTGTTGCATTATCTAATCATCCGACCAATTTAAATAGCTTTCTGTCTTTTCGGAAATAGGCGACGCACCGTTCCAGAAGCAAATTTAAAATTAAAATAACTAATTGTAAAAAATGCTAAAAATTTATTTTTTTCTTCATTTTTCTTTAGATGATAGTGAGTAAAGCTCAATAAAAAATAATGAAAATGAAAAATGTGTTTTTGCACGTTGCCTGGTCCCTTTAATATTTTCAAGATATCAGGTAGTATCATTCAATAAGTGTCCTCTACTATCGCACCTTGATCTTCATCAAACTCTTGTATCTGTCCGTGCTGCAATTCTTCAGCATGTGACCCTCATCGAAAATGACGTAGTTGATCGAGAAGTGCTGCAATTACAAGCAATATTTTTAACATATAAAATAGAAATGAAATACTCGTTCTGGTTTGCAAAAGAAGAATCGAAAACTAGCGATCTTTCTGCTTCCCTGATCCTTTACATGGATAGCTGGAACTCTGAATCACCTAGGAATGAGAATAATGCAGAGATAATGTATTAACCTTGAAGAACTTCTTGTCGTCCGATTTAGATCCAATCATGTTGTACGTCGTGAGAAGCACGTCGACCTGAAAATTACAACATTATCGATCGATTGTCGAACCTACAGTAGCCATTCCCGTTCTCTCTATGTGGAAAAAACCCGATCGTCGCATATCCTCCAAATGCATTATTTTACATTATTAACACTCCTCCTGTATAATAGCTTTTTCAATCAATATTATGTGCCACCTACCGTATCCTTCCTCTTCTTGGCGGCGTGTCGAATGTCCCTCCGCTCATCCTGCGTACCGTAGTAGGTGATGAACTATAATTGTATTATTTCGTGTTCAGTATTGCCGAAGAACTGCTCCTGTCCCCGTCTCTTGGGAAATCATTAACTCTCGCACCACCGATTCACCAGGTCAGGCAAAATAACGGCAAAAGAGCATTGCCCTCAGGTACACGCTTATAGGCCAGTTTTTTTTGCGAAAGTACTATCGGATCTAGTTTTGTACCCATATTTCCCAAATAAAATCTGACCTTGAGTGTGGGACACCACTTCCTCATCTCTCCCATCCAATTTTCGACAGTTGACGAGGGAACGACGATTAAATGAGGGCCGCGAACCTGTATAAAAAACAAACCGTGTAATTGTCCAGCCAATCGTCAATTGGTTTATTTCATCATTATTTTTCCAAATTCGCTGTAATAATTCCAGCTTTACGTCGCGCGTATAAAACAAACAATCAGGATAGTAATTTTAAAAATTTTGGAAGAGAACTAGAAAACTGGAGGGGATCAATGCTTCCCCCTTTCCCAAAGTTTAGTCTTGGGAGTGGAACCCGCAACTCACATGTTCATTCTTGAGCCACGAGAGAAACGCGACGATCTGAATCGTCTTTCCCAGTCCCTGAAATCAATAATCATAAATACACTGTACTATTCTCGATAATAAACGGTTATTCTAATTTGTATCGAATTTGATTTGTTGCAAAAGGATTTCCTCTTTTTTCTGTTACAGATTAGCCGCATTGAATATTCTGGTTTCACTAGTTATTCATAAACCATGATATAACCATACGGACGATCGGGCTACGTTACGCATTTGAAATCAATCAATAATTCGTACCATCTCATCAGCCAGAACACAATTGAGTTGCTTGTTGTGCATTTCCACCAGCCAATCCACTCCATCTTGCTGATAGGCGTGCAGATTCATACTGTAATCGATAACTGATTACAGTAATCTTATTACAAAAACCCAAAAAATTAAATATTGAGCCTATAAATATAAATTAAAAATTAAAAAATTAAATATTCCGAAATTGTTCGATAACATTAACACGAAATCGACATCTCGCAAATTCCTAAAAATATAAATACAACTATAAACATGAATACCCCGGTGCGATGAGTGGCAGTTCGACATGTTTTCCCTCTCCTTCTTTCTCTTTCTTCACTCCGTCGAGAGTCGAATGCTCACGGCAATCGTCCAGAATCTGCTCCAGAACTCCTGAAAATTAAATTTGCTAATGATTTATGGAAGAGGAACATTAGACATATCGTACGCCAATAACACACTGTACAAAGGTGTGGCACTTTTTAGCACTTTCTGATTTTCACCTCGAAAGACGCTAATTATGTGGCATATCTTGTTAAGAACTTTTTCCTATCTCATTTTCCTCCATAATAGCAAGAAAAATTAAAATAAATGAATTAAAATAGCAGATTTAGATTGGTTTAACCTCGTGTTCGAAAAAAAGTCGAAAAATATAAGAGAGGAATCGCGATAGGATCGACCATTTGAGGGGTGTCAGCGGCGGTAGAAATTTTTTTTCAACCAATTTTGCTCTAAAGAGAATGCAAGGTACTATCAACAGTGCTCTTTCTAATAGCGTTTACCAATTTTCACGAAACCTCTTATTTTTCGAGTACGAGCGTGTCAAAGTGACGGTCCTTTGACTTTTTAACATCGAGTGTGCCTCAGCAGAAAAATCGTAACTTTCTTGAAAGTTGAGATATCAAGTTCTAGTTTTGTTCATTAGAAAGAAGAATAGTTTCCCCTCATTTTAGCGACCACCGCATCATTCCTGGATGAACGGCCGGCCGGGGGTTCGGTGCCAGTGAAGAGCAAAACCGTTTACGAGTATTGGCATATGCATGAATTTCATATTTTACCTCAAATATTGCATTCTTGACATCATCGGACCAATTCATGCCCTCTACTTACGAGAGAGTGTGTGAAAGTGAGAGAGCGCTAGAGAGAGCGCGGGGGCTAGAGCGCGCGCATCCCTCGCGCAATTTCAAAGTTATGGAGACCATATCTCTTTTCTATGAACAGATACGAACTCAATTTCAAAAACAAAGTTGGTCAGCATGTCGAGGTCTATACTGTCGCATCGTAAGAAGCGTGTAGGTCGTGAACGAACAAGCGAAAACACACCCTATTTTTAAAGAATTTAACGAATCTGTTAAGTGAAATATCTCCAATCAAAGTAGCGCTCTTTTTGTCTGGCAAGTTTGGGGATCTCGTCCCAGTATGTACTCCCTTTAAAAGTTGATTCACCACCTTGCACACTGTTTTAACGTTAGTTTCATTCAATTATACGTTTTTGGCGGATTTTTCAGAACAATTCAATTTCTCGGTCCAATTCATGGATAATTAGGGATTTATAGTTACCAATTATCATTCTTGGGTATTTGGATAATTTTTCATCACAAATGTGACAGGTAAACATGCCAGAACAGTATTTTCCAGGGGGGTCGTTTTGACCGAGACGCACTTAAACCAGCGCTCTTTTTTTCGCATGTACCGATCAGGCTGAAACATGCGGTGGAATTGAACATAACTATGGTCTACAAAAGCCGCATAGGGGCGTTTATTAGATTTTCCGATTTGGAAAGTTACGAAACTTTTCACAAAAGTGACTGCCCCCGGCCGGCCGTTCATCCAGGAATGATGCGGTGGTCGCTAAAATGAGGGGAAACTATTCTTCTTTCTAATGAACAAAACCAGAACTTGATATCTCAACTTTCAAGAAAGTTACGATTTTTCTGCTGAGGCACACTCGATGTTAAACGTCAAAGGACCGTCACTTTGACACGCTCGCACTCGAAAAATAAGAGGTTTCGTGAAAATTGGTAAACGCTATTAGAAAGAGCACTGTTGATAGTACCTTGCATTCTCTTTAGAGCAAAATTGGTGAAAAAAAATTCTACCGCCGCACAGTGGTCGATTCTCTGGCGATTCCTCTCATAATCATTTATCAATCACCCCCTAATACCGTAAACGGCACTTCAAAAGGGGCGCGATTGATAACTGGCTTTATTTTTGGTCTTTTACTAGTTAACCATTTTTACTCTTTAGTTTTATTTATTTATATTACTAAAGACTATTATTTCAGAACGTCTGTCTGTCTGTCTGTGTGTGTGTCCGGCGGTCACGTTTTTCGCATTTTCATTATATTTCGCTTCAAAATCGCGCTATCCTCCCAGATCCTTTTGCTCTAAAAGTTCTGAACGCACTGTATCCTGCGTTTCCGTTGTGAAAGGCTCGTGAGGCTGAGAGCGATCGAAAAAAGTTGCCACGGAGCCACGAAGTGGCGTAGTGGCAACTTTTTTCGATCGCTCTCAGCCTCACGAGCCTTTTGCAACGGAATAAGCCAGTACTCTTTGTAGCGATTAACACTCCCCAACATAAGTCGAGCTTCAATGTCACCTGGGGCCGGCTATCGAGCTCCCGCTGGACCGAACTTGGAGCCGGCTATCGAGCTTCCCCTGGACCGAACTTGGAGCCGGCTAAAAACCCCTGGACCGAACTTGGAGCCTGCTAAAAACCCCTGGACCGAAACTTGAAGCCTGCTACCGAGCTTCCCCTGGACCGAACCTTCGGCCGGCTGCAAAGCTCCACCTGGACCGATCTTGGAGCCGGCTACCGAGCTCCCCCTGGACCGAATTTGGAGCCGGCTACAGAGCTCCCCCCTGGACCGAGCCTGGAGTCGGCTGCAAAGCTACCCCTGGACCGAACTGTGCCCTGCAACTGAACGCCCCCCTGAACCATACTTTGAAAACGTAGTGCGCACCCTACCATAACGTAGTTTAACCTCAACACACCCTGCTAGTTTTTTAAACAATTCGATAGGAAAGTGAGATGGAAAGCGATTGGAATCAAGATATGCCACAAAAATGGATTCTTTCGAGGTGAAAAATAGAAAGTGCTAAAAAGTGCCACACCTTTGTACAGAGTGTTATTGGCGTACGGTATATATATATAGCAAGCGCATTTCACAGCTCCTGAAGATCCCAATTCGCGTGGTGTAGATGTATCTCGGACCACATTCAAACCCTATTACCCCGTGCCTTCATTTGCATTGTCCAACCTCTATTCTCCAGATGCTCTATATACGAGTCGAGGATGGAACGACCGCTCACACGGGGGAGAGAAGAGATACACGATTCCTAAAATAAATATTGTATAAAGATAAAATAACATGACGGGTTTTATTCAATAAAAAAGGATCGGATACATTGTGGAGTAAGAAATCGTGATTCAGTTATAGATCGTTACTACATACTCATCAAATATTCAGTCAGACTCGGACAAAAGAAAGACAGATGAAACATGCAACTCACAAGTGCGTGATAGCTGTCGAATGGCCGGCTCGAGATGATTTTGTCCGCAATTTTCTCTACGATTCGGGGCGCGCCGAGCAGAGATTCCCTGCAATTAACCATTTGTTTTATATAATTTAAATTATATTTGAATTGTAAAAAATATTTTGTGTACAATAAATTAAAAGCAGAATACAGAGTGCATTTACGATCGATAAAAATCCCATTCCGGTTACAAATAATATAATAAATAATATAAAAAAAGCTTACTTGGCGGCAGTGTTGAAGAAGTCGACGGTCTTCTCTCTAAACTTCCTTGTGGCTGCAGAAATGTGCTCGTCCCCCTGAAAAAAAAAATTCTTTTCACATTTTTTGAACTAAAAAAACGAATTAATTTTAGAATTGCAAATATCCTCCCCGTGCCATTCGACCACCGTACTCACTACACTACGCTACGTATTTCTAAAGCAACTTATTACGGTTACACATTCGAAACGAAACCCGTACAAACGAGGTTTCAACGGATTATTATAAGATAACGCTGACACTAATCCCCAATGAACTCGTCGAGAGAAAAAAATGAAAACGTCAAAGAAAAATTACTAATCAAAAGACTACTGCAACTATAGCGTTTTGAAGTCTCATTCGATTTATTCGTTATTGTCTATTGATGACGCAATCAATCACTCACACTCGCATCACTGTCCGTCTCCTCTAGTGCATCTCCATCACTGCCCGAGAATCCCTCCTCTCCGTCGTCAGAGTGAGAACCGCCTGAATGATACTGTATAGATTGATTGAGAAAAGCAGTTTGCGATTCAATAAGTAACCAGCAACAAGAGCAACCCTTCAGTACTGATAAATACAAAATCAACGTGACGACCCACCTCTCCTGCCCTTGTTCTTGTTCTTCTTCTCTTTCTTCTCCTTCTTCGGCTTGGCGGCGGCAACTGAAAAAAGGATAGCAATTTTTAACGCTTATTTTAAAATTTGAATATAGTATTTATTACAATACTTTCCACAATGATAATCGTTTACTATACTAATACTCTGAGTATTATACTCACCGCTCTCCGGACTGCTATCCAGTACGACTCTCTTCTGCTTCTTCGCCGGGATGTCTATAATATAAATAAATTTAAATATTTTAACCCACACGATCCCCGTTTCACAAACCCCTTATCTCCCTTGTTCTTTTCAACGTCTTCAATATGAGAGATTCATTTGAGACCAACATGGACACATGGACATCCCCTTCCGAGTTTCACATACTATGCATGTACTCATAATTCTCCAGTCTCATCAATGAATATCAGAGTCCTCCATGCCTCACCCTCATCGCTCTCCTCATACTTCACTCCCTCATCCTCGCTCGACGAAATAATGATCTTCTTCTTTGGTTTCTGTAAAAAAAACTTTTGTACCAGTCGCTTCCTCGTTCCAACGGATGGCTAAGACTAAACGGAATATCCCTATCCTGATCCTTTCTACGCAAATATCGAAAAAATCACTCATTTATCTACTACCACCAATTGACGCACCCTGAACTCAGTGCTTGTGGACATACCTGCGCGTACTGTCCATGTGAGAAAAAATCGGTTACCGGTGTACGGGTCCGCGGCCACCACTCTCCACACCGAAACGTACGGGTCCGCGTGCGACATGGGTCAAATGGTTTTCAAATGGCTAAAGTCGCGTGCAAAAGTGCTCTCAGGCCATAATTTTGAATTTTTCTGCTCAATGTAATCATTAAAGAAAGAGTATTACTCGCGCTCCCTCATTCCTCATCTCCTATGTGTCAATGGCGCGGTCGCCCTCTCCTCATTTTCCATTATCCCTCTCTCTCATTTTTGAATCCCTGCTCGTCAGGGTCAGTTTGGCACAGAGCCAAACTCGAATAACTTTGTTCAAACTTATCGGTTGAATGTGCGGTTTGCGGGGCTCATACCGGGGAACCGAGCGTGATAACCCCACAGGGAGAACTCAGTTGACCAAAAGTTCGTGGGACACCACCTTTAATTAGGCGCCTAAGAAAGGTAGCGATACTTATTCCTCCACCCGAAATGTCGAAATATCAATTTTTTTCTACGGGTCACCGGCCTAATTTCAAAAAAAAATTTTCTCCACGGGTCCCCGAAACAGCTACCTGTTTTGGCGCTCAGGTATGGCTCAGGCACAAGTTGTGGGGGGACATACCTACTTCACCTAGAAGACAGAAATCGCTATACCCCACTAGCAACGAGTGGTGTGTGCCTCATCGTATGCTACCGTAATCTATCTTCCTCACCTTTGGCTCCGCCATCTTGCTTGCCTTGCTGGTCATCATTCTCGGCTTGGTCATCCATCCCCCTCCTCCCTTCTCGTCGTCACTGTCATCAGAGAGCGTCCGCTCCTTCTTGATTAGTCTGCAATATAATAGTTTTTTTTTGTTGAATATATACATATAGCCCTGGTATTTTCATTCCGAATTCTCCCCCAATCGACCAGGGAAGATACCGTGAACATTTGAAATTGTATTTAAAAGGATACTACGACATTGTGGATTCAACCGTGCCATAACGCACGAACTCTTCACATAGCCTTAATATCAGTCATAGCATACGTGGGCAGCACTTATCCGAGGCCTTTTGCAGCTAGCCCCCGATCGCCTGCTGCGTTTGCACACAGCTCCCGAGCCGAATGTTTAAAAAATCATTGAAATGAGCTCTACTTTTTCACTATTTTTCTTTTGCACAGAGCCCCGAAAAATCCCAGCCCACATTCGCACAGTGCCCCTGCCCCCTGTTGCCCATGTATGAGTCATAGTGGCATTTCATGGAGAAAACAAGTTCCCGTATCATCACAACTAGAATCAGGTCGACCTGGCAGTGTTAATTCTCGGCCAGGAATGGGATTTTTTAAAAAAATGTGTACAAAATAAAAAAAAAATCCTCACTTGACAGGAGAAACAACGGCGGGCTTGGCGGGAGCTGCGGCACATGTCTTCGGCCAGGCTGGAAAACTATTAGTAAATTATTGAAAACGGGAAAAGATGGTACGTCTTTCGCTAAGGCGATCTCGTCCAACTCCTATGGCTAAGTTACTAAATCAATAATATCATAATTGGTTTAGTTTTTGACGTCTCATTAGTTCTTATTTAGAGAAAAAAATAATGAACTGTGCATCAACCACGTCCCTGCGTTTTAGACTTACAATCAAAGTGAAACCCCAACTTCGCAGGGCCAATTTTGCAACGACCTTTGTCTACTAAAACATCATGCATTATGAATAACATAAATATTAATAAAATAATTTTACATAATTAATTAAAATTAATAATAATACCACCACCCACCTCCTTCCTCCGCATCCGACTCGTCCGAGAGCGTCTGCTCCTTCCTCTTGGGTGGAACGACGGGCGACTTCTAGAATAATAATAATAATAATAATAATAATAAATATGTTTAACGTCATTTGGGACCGAAACAATCACATTTATAGCTGATTCGAAATTTTTTTTAAAAAGACCCCCACCTGTTCCGCGGTTCACGTGCTATTTATCTACTCGCAATTAGTCATCCCCACCAATATGAAGTATGATCGATCTATCAGTATAATTCGATCATACGCTTGGATTTTCGCATCGAACGTTGATTCAATCAATAGTAAACGGCATCTAAATTGTGAACAGCCACAACACACCCAAAAAAGACTATAACTATCCCACCTTGACTGCTCCATTCATCGTCTTGGTCGGCTTCTTGCGCTTGCGGACCTGCAACGACGGACACTGTACCTTGATCAATCAATATCTGCCCTCTGTATCGTACTCTAATCGATAAATCCCCTACCGTACCTCGTCATAATTCAATCCAGATCAATAACTGAAGCTCTAATCAATCAGCCCCACCGTGCTTCACCCCTCTGCTTCAAACACCACCATACCTCGTCATCACTCAATCCCACTTCCAACAATCAATAAGTGACGCGCCAATCAAGAACTCCCTCTACCGTACTCCAATCAATATCCTCGTCTACCGTACCTCCTCATCACTCAGTCCCATATCCTCGTCTCCTTCACTCTCACTGATGTACTCCTCCTCCTCCTCTTCCTCATCATCGTCTAGAAACTCCTCATCACTCTCCGTCTTGCGCGCCTTCTTCACAACTGAGCCGTCTGAAAGAGAGAGGATTTCGTCATCACTATGCAATCCATTCATGACGTCATCGTTGTTAAATTAGAAAGACAAAAAATAATATTGTACATTGATATTGTTGTTACCTAATTATTGATAACGATGGTATTAAACCCAGGTTGTTACCCCGACTATTTCGATATCAATAGTTTACCAACTTACAGGGATACAAACCGAAGCGTGAGAGAAAATGCGTCATTTAATTAAAAACGTGGTTTCGATTGGAAACAAAGGACCGACCATCATGAGACATCTGTACCAACGCGAAATAGCCTATTTTAAAGGAAAATTTCATCTCATATTTTAAATAGGATAAAAAATTCGTTTCGAAAGATGCTCGAACCCGCCTATAGTATTCTCATCCGCAGCGAATTATGTTTCCTACGTTTCCTCTAGGTATGAGCGTGCAATTTAGAAGCCGTACAGAAGCGGTTCATACAAAAACAGATAAGTGATATCATCTTTTGCGCATCGATTTGTGTCCTATACTATTGAACAACATAGGGACGTATTATTCAATCCAATTCTCTTCCTGTTTCAACCCGGTCTTCGAAACAGTGTCATTCGCATAATCATACGCCGACTAGGGCGTGGCCAGCAACAGACCCCTCCAGTGTTTTCCGATAACCCACCCGACTTCGATTCAAGCCGCCACGCATAGGTCAAAAGGGTGCGTTGGGGAAAGTCGAAAATGTGGGTTGGATTTTTCAAGTATGGGCATGAAAAACTGAAAATGTGGGCTGGGGTTTCAATTTGTTTCTTCAAAATTCAAAAATGTTGGTAGGATTTTTCAAAAATTGGCATTGAAAATGCCAAAATGTGGGTTCGCTTCGTCGGCTTTTACGTACCTTTTGACCTATGCCGCCACGATTCTGGACGAGATCTTTCCGAATTCTGTAGCTTTTGACTTAACAGCAGCAAGTCTTGCCCATATATGGCATAAACACAGCATTGTCAACAATACAAATACTTTTAATATCTTAATAAATACTCACTCTTGACGCTCTTCTGCTTGTTGAATATGGGCGCGACCTTGCCGTTGTTGATATTCGCGGCAATCTGGAATGAATTTTGTTTAACTGTCCGAACGGTCGTCACCTAGATCTCACGTTGTTTTAGGATAAAACCCATGCGCTTCCCCTTTGCAGAACCCACTAATATGGGGTCAGGTTCAGTTCAAACCACGTCGTGCAAAACCAACCAGAAACTGATCGGGGTTTACGGTAGCAACTATCGACAGGAACCCAGGCAAGCAGGCAAACTGCATTACGCACCCTGACGGAATACGTCACAGTTCGTTCATTTTTCGCACGGAGAACACGTAAAATCACGCAGGTTTCGCGCAAAATCAATAATTACTCGAAATGGTTACGGTAGATCCACTTACGCTGCTCAGCGTTTGCTTCTTGTACTCGAGTTGCCGCCGCATCTCCTCGGCCGCGGGGTTGGCCGCGTGCGCGACGCGCCGCTTCTCCTAAAAATCGATAATTATCCCCGAAAAATCAATAATTAAACGGCGAACTAACTGAGATAGCAATGCAAAACTAGGACGCGCGCTCGAGCTCACCTCGAATTTACTGGATGACATGCCCGAAAATGAAGGTTTTTCGGGCGGTGATTACCCTGAAATGAAAATTATCGATTGGTACCGAGGCCTGTATGGTTTGTGATCGGAAAACGAACGAAAACAGTGAACAATACGCGATAAACGAAGTGGAAACGGTTCAAATCGGCGGAGAGAAAAGTCATGGAAACGCGCGAGCTTACGGTAGGGTCCGGTTGTGCACGTGCAATCGCTAAGTGATTTTATTTAAATATATTTTTAGTAAAAATAATTTTTAGTTTATATTTTTTGTATAGATATAAATGTAATTCTCTAATTATGAGCATGATCGAACATTTTAACCAATATCATTTTTTCGATAAAAAATATCACCGGTCTTTTTTAAATGCAGCGTGTTTAATCACGGGTAGACTTTGAAAGGTAACTAAACAACTACCCGTATAACAGGGAAATTGACCGCTTTTTTTGAAGAGAGAGAGTGCGGTGAATGAAGAGGGTGGGGATGTAATTTCCCTCTTATGCGGGTAGTTGTATAGTTACCTTTCAAAGTCTAATCACGGGGGCTCAAAAATTCAGATCCTCTACAAGAGAAATGAACAGAGAATGGTCACGAGCGCAATGCGTGAAATGTACATTGCTTACTACGGTACTGCGATAAAAATTGTGGACTACATCAAGCATTATACCGTAGCAAGCGCAGCTTATTCTCGGACCGCTTTTTTACCCGCCTTTGAGCCCCCGTGTTAATGTTCCCCTACGGATGCATTTCCCAGAGAAACTGAAAATGCCGTTTCTTTTTTTGCGACTACTTGAATAAACGGATAAAAATACGCCTACACCTAGTTGGGAAAGAGATCGCGTGTAAAAAGTGAAAAGGGACTCTCTTAATTTCACACACTCTCTCGCCCTGACCCCCTTGCTGTTTGTTTGGAATCATGCAGGGGAATCCTCGCCATCCGCCCCTATCCCCATCTCACCCGCAGATTTCGAAATCTCCAGTAAACCGTCAGGACCGAGATGCTGTAGGAAAGCGAGAAATTCTCTCTCACTTTTGCACACTGTCTCCTGCCGGACTCCTTACTGGGGGCTCTCCCGAACTGCGGAATCCCCTCGCTTCCAGCCCATGTGATTCCAAACATACACATACCTGACTGTGGAGCGGCAGAACGTGGAGAATCCAGAGGGACAGTCCCACTATTGCACACTGTCTCGCGACTGACCCCTTTCTGGAGGCTCTCCTGGACTATGGATACCTACCATACACCTCAAGGGAGATCTTGCTGCTACATGCGTTTTAGATATCTTTTTAATCAGAATGGCTCTTATGATTATAATCCCCCCTCTCTCAGTCCCTATTCACGAAGAGAGATAACACTTCTTTAGCTATCTCTCTCTTTGGGAAGAGGAGAGAGAAAAGTTCATCTATATGAGAAGTGTTGGCGCTCTTAATTTCCTACGTCACTGAGTCTCGTCAATCGATAATCTGGAATTATCGATCAAAAATGGACGTGGAATACGCCTTTCTCGACTCCTACGTCTTCGTCCGCAATCTTCTTCTCGTAAGTTTTCGCGAGCACTAATGAGAAGAGAGAGAGAGAAGAGAGAGAGAGAGAGAGAGAGAGAGAGAGAGAGACAGCGGGCGAATCCCCATAGTACACGAGATATCAATCCCGGAAGCCCTCCCATTACCTCAATATCGCGCGCTCCCTATACGGATGCCCTGTGACGCCATCTGCTAGATATTAGTTGCGATTATAAAGTGATACGTGCACGAAATGGAGCTTACTGTCTGCATCTCCCGCTTTCACGTGCTCTCTCGCCTCATTGTTTCTTGTTTAACAGCGGAACATTTTAATAATTAGGAAGAATGGTTCTCCAATTTGCACAATGTTTTGGCGACGAATGCGCGTGGTGATTAGTGGTTGCACAGGCCCAACACAATTCTCCTCCACAGCTCACTTTGATAGGAGCATAGCCTCAATTTCTATAGACTCTTATTTTGCTCGCTTTCTCGCTCCTTTCTTGAGTGTTGGAATCGTGTGTGTTCTCAAATAGTCCGATGTTTTATTAATATACCATTACATTTGTATAATATTCTATCTGGTCATGCGACCACTCGCGTTTATTCAACACCCTCAAAATATTTCCACACACATGATCCCAAACCGACAGACGGGGGTCAGCGTAAGAGAGTGTACAAACGTGAGAGAGAGTGCCTCTCGATTTCACAAAATCTCTCACTCCAAAGCCCTTTCTGTAAGGTTGACCGGTATGTGAAATGCACTTGATCGCGAAAATACTATGCATAAATACGTACATGCATATTTATCATGTCCGATGTTAACACCAGTCATGTGGTTTCAGACCAGGAAATTGATCACGAATACTACAATATTTATAGAAATTAGATTATTCGTTGTATTCTGTTATGTTTCGAATAGTTGTGACATTTCTGCTTGGGTGGGCGTGAGAGGCTCGGTTTCTTTGACATTACATTCATCTTCTAGATAATTCGCTACTTGCGTGATTCCAATAGACACTCGGATTTTTCGTCTATTCCCGTTTTTATGTATTCCTGTCTCTAAGCTAATGACAAAATTACAAAATGCGTATTACATAGATGTCACGAAACTAGGAAGTGACAGGATGATGTTATTCTATTATTCAGATTATTATTCTCGTTTGTCCTTGTATGGAAATGAGATCTTTCACTCTCTTCATTTTGTATGCTCTCTCCTCGCCAATTGGACGCATCTTCTGACAATGAACCCGAAAAAATACAGACTTTGCGCTACGTCTAATGCGAACGCCCCCATGATTCCAAATCCGCAGGAAAGAGTCAGGGGGAAAGAGGGGGGGCTGTCCCTCTCGATTGTACACACTCCACATCATTCCGCAGGCCAGTCAACCTTACAGAAAGGCCTTTGGAGTGAGAGAGCGTGCGAAATCGAGAGAGACTCTCTCACTTTTGCATACTCTCTCGTCCTAACCCTGGTATGTAGGTTTGGAATCATGTGATCCTATTGTGTAGTGCTGGCCGGCCTGTGGCTGATGTGCACCGTCTCCGGTGGGACGCTGGCGTCCAGTAGCCGATTCCCAGTTACAATCACTCTATTAATAAGCAACCTCAGAATTAGGCTCAATGAATGATGGAAATCGATTTTAAACACTTACAAATATTTTCTTCTTTTTCTACTTCTTCGTCAGCAGTCCCTGTTCAATTTTCCACAAAGGGGTGCGACGCAGTTAACCACGGAGGCTCTCTCAAATTCACGCACTCTCTCGCTCCCGACCCTTTCTGGAGTTGTGCATCACGTTTACCGGTCATGCGACCATCTCTTTCTCTATCCCATCATGTGTTGAGATGAGGGATACATACAGAGAGGAGAAAAAGGAGAAGAAGATTCTTCTTACAGCCCGAGATCCCGTCAACAGCTTAGTTACACACACACATACATAATATGTATCTCTATCTATAAGCCGCATATTGCATCTCAGAGCGCGCGCACGTGTGCCAATCAACTACAGAAAGCGAACGATTGCCGATCGCACACTAGGCAATAAGATGAAAGTGCGAGAGAACGCGCGAAACGAGAGGTGCAGACGACGCGAATCGGTTTTTTGTGAAAGCCACACGGCGCTTTAAATTGAGTCTCAACACGACACCCCCTCCCCCTCTACCTCCCCCGGCATCAGAGTTCCCCCAGGCGCTTTTCGGTTTCACGCTATCTATAAGAATACTCATTTTATGAACGCGCACGTTTTCCCAAAATGACATTTGTGAGTGCGATCTTTCCGTATCTCTCGTATCCTGTTGTTTACTCCACACACGCAAGCTCCTCTTGCCTATTTTGATCCAAGCCCCGCGGCTATGTATAGTGATGACATCACGTTACCTCCTGCCATCTCTCTCTCTCTCTCTCTCTTCCTCTAATCTTCTCCATTTCCTCTCTATTCATCACTTTTCTCGAGGCTAACTACCTTTATTCATCCCCCCTCACCTCCTAGGTAACCACACTCCCACCGACTCCACACGCAATTTAGTACCGAATTTTACGTTTACTTATTTATTTAATATAATTTTTTTCATAATTCCAGGGCACTATTCAACGACAGTCGAGGGAGGCGACGCGACGTCAGCATTATCAGTATCCGCAGCCGCACGAGACGCGTGAGCCGCAGCTGCCGCTGCCGCCTCGCAGGCGGACATTCGCTTTCGGCTCGTCGGTGCCGCGCGCCGTGGCCCGCGGCCACCCGCCCTCCGGCGCGGCGCCCACGCTATTCGACGTGGCGCCGCGCGGCGCCACCGCAAATGTACGCCAGCTGAGCGCCAACGGGCGCTCGCTGTCGCTGGAGCGGCGCGCGCTCCGCACGCCGCCCAACATCCCGCCCTCGAGCACGGTAGGTGACGGTGTTGTGCGGGCGTGGGTGCTGTTTACGGTCGACGTTTCAGAACAGTCTCAATGGTGCGCCAAAGCCGGATGCCGGGCAGCGTCTACTTGAGCTCATTTACAAGGGAGAACAGGAAAAGGCGAAGCGACTCATTAGTGTAAAGGTAAGGTGTATTTTTGCGCACAAAAAACTCGTAATTTGCTATTTTCGGATGGCCTTACACTTCGGATGTAGTGTTGCTAATTAGTACTGGCGCGAGTATCTAGAGCACTAGAAACCACGTTGTTCATTTTTCTTTGCAGCAAATTAATCTTTTTCGATATTGCGAATATCGAATCTCACTGCATTTCAACCTTTGTTTCAGTAAATAATAATACCTTTAGCACGTATAGCTTGGCAATGCACGATTTAGTACTACGAAACAACGAGTAATCTCACCATTTTTTAAAACAAAATCATTTCAGACGATAAACGCCGCTCATCCGCGTACCAAGTGCTCCCCGCTCCATCTGGCCGTCATCTACAACCGGCAGGAGGTTAGGTTGTTGCCTAGTGATGACGCAATCGTCCACCATTGTTGGATAATGAAACTTTTCGTTATTAACGCTATAGTTAGCGATTGCATAGTCATGACGAAATCACTCACAGATCTCTCTTGATTGCATACTAAGACTTACTAAGACTGAAATGCAACAAGTTTCTCGAATCGATGATGATCAATAAGGCCTATAGTTCGTGATTGCCTAGTGATGACGCAATATCTCGCAGGTTTTCAAAACGCTCATCGACAAGAACTACCTCAACACGTCGGCGCGAGATCGAATGGGAAGGACGGCGATGCACTATGCGGCTGCGATGACTGGTCAATCGTTTATGATTGCCTAGTGATGACGAAATCAACTTTGCGATGACGCATTTCCAGAGATTTCCTTGCACAAGAAACCGTCTTAAAAAATTATGTTTTTCCATAACGCTGTACAACCCATTAACTATCACACAATATCGGAAGATATAGGTTAGCGTTGAAACACAAAAGTTCCGTGATGACTCGCTCAGCGGCAAAGGGCGAAACACTCGAAA
Organism: Pristionchus fissidentatus; assembly: GCA_036245785.1. Lineage (NCBI taxonomy): Eukaryota > Metazoa > Nematoda > Chromadorea > Rhabditida > Neodiplogasteridae > Pristionchus > Pristionchus fissidentatus. The sequence continues at coordinate 29,666,489 of BTSY01000003.1, read as the reverse complement.
CACTTTTGCAAAAGTTCATTGATAAAAGTGTAGATGTCTTACTGAGGTGTCTCAGGATTGCCTAGTAATGACTAAATTTTTTCGTCATCACTAGGCAATCCTGAGACCTTCAGAAGGGATCCGAGATAGAGTGGGATCTGGGAGGGTTCTTTGGAAACACTCCCGCTTTAGAATACTCTCTCGTATATGACCCCTTTCTGGAGATTAGACTATGGTCAAAGTGTGACGTAGTCTCCCCATTATGAGGTAGTTGCGTAATTTCCTGCGATTGCCTATTGATGACGAAATCTCTTTCGTGCGCTACATTTCATTTCCGGAACACGGAAAGCTATGGCATGTGATTTCCGAAAACAACATCACACTTTCCGCTTACTATTTCTGCCCGAAAATGATGGCGAAATCTTCCTTGATTGGCGAATCAAGCCGAGATGCCTGGATTTCAAAGTGATTATGTAATTTCATCATCAAATGCCAACACAATTTTCCGTGATCACAAATGGATCACGCTACCGTCCTCACTGCCTAATGATGCAGTAATTTATCTTTATTACATGATGATGACGCAATTCAATACAGGAATGGACGGCGACCCTTCGATTTACTACATCATGAGCGCCTCTCTGACTCCTCCGCTCATGAGCGACGTCGAGGGAGACAAGCAATCGGTAGGGTAATGCACAACGATCGAAACAGGAGATTGCCTAGTGATGATGGAATCGTCCATGACTTTTTAAAATCTACATACTCCATTGATGTGAGGAACGAGGTACAACAGATGGCTTTCCTAAATCAGATTGATTGTGAGTCAAACCAGGAGAAACCAGGAGATTGAAAAAAAATCTTGGCAAATCGCCAAACTGGTCCCACAGCAAAGTTCTTTTTTGGCGGGAATTCAAATATTTATTTCCAGAACTCGACGAAGAGTGGATCGGAGGAGAGGAGAAGGCGACACAATGGAGTGTCGCAGCTGGCAACCACTTTTGATGTGACACCTTTTTTTGTTTGGATCGTGATTTACCAATCTCTACCAACATTTCTTAACCCCCTTGGTTGGGTGGATCTGCAGGCACGGGGGTCGAACTTATGACCATTCGATTCGCATTCTAGCACACAACCACTGCGCTACCCGGTTTTTCTCATTCTCTCGTCTCTTTCAAAACATTTTTCTCTCGTAATATCGTTCGACGAATCTGTCGATTTTGACACTAGAAACTAGACTTCAAGAAATACCGAAACAACAGGTTGCGTAAGAGGCAAATCACTAACCACTCTCCTCATTTTTCGCAATCCTCGCAGCTGGAGCGGTGTATTTGCCTCTTATGCAACCCGTTGTTTCGTTATTTCTCGAAGACTACTCGAAACTGAGCCTCATGCTGCCAAAAGTCGAGAGTGGTCGGGAAGGAGAAGTGTGGTACATTGAGATTTTAATCACTCTACACTCAGAGAAAAAAAATACTTCGCCATGCATGCGAATTATTTAAGCTCTCCAATGTTTCCACGCTCTCTGCAAAACTAAGTAATTTAATCACTAACTCGCATGCATAGCGAAGTAATTTTTCTCTTTGTGTATCCACTGACCCCTTCCTGGAAATGTGTTCCCGGATTCTATGTGATGAAGTATCAAAACATACCAAAATCGACCATTTCTCCCATTCCGGCATAATAATTTCGCTAAATACGTCTGATCAAAAAACGGGTATACGTTTCGACCTTGTGTGGCTGAAATGCGTTTCAGACTTCTAACTAAAGCGCGATGAAGCGGCTATGAGATAATAAGTGAGCTGCACATCTTACACGGAAAATATTACCCATAACCGATATTCGTATATTAATTGGAAATGCAAAATCGGGAGAATTTGCTGTTTGCTTGATTGCGCTTTATCCTTGTGTATGAAATATGTTTCAAACTTCTCATAAATGCGCGGTGTCGATGTTATCCATGCAATGAATTCATGTTATAGAAATCAATTAACGTCAATAAGCACACATATTCGAGATTATGTACAGTATATGCATCCCATATACTGGAAGAAAAGGGAGTATCGCTGATCCATTGATATTTCAACCGTTGATTGAATAGATATTGTAAGAGTGATCTTTGCGATTTTGTGTTTCACGCTCGCTGTAAATATGCCGCCAAAAATCGACTCGTTGATCCCATGAAAATATATCTTTGTTCAGAAATCGATCGCTGACCGCGTGACTTTCACAGCGGTCTAGGCTTGACATGCGTTTCGACTGTGTGTTACGATTACGTTTCAAACATGTAATAAAGCGCGGCTAAATCGCGGGCCGATGATAAGCGTTCCTAATGCGCGGAATAAAAATAATGTATCTTGGTCAATACTTGGTCCGCTTCTTTTAGGTTAAAACGCGTTCTCTGTAAGAACGTCGGAGGGGTCCGCACAACTAATTCAAAATGGTCGTCCAGGACCCAAACTTTTTTCACAAACAGTCATAGGTATAACATAAATTTCAAATGTGAGAAATACTCAAAATATCTACTTTTCAAAAATCGGTAATTTTTTTACGAAAAAAATTTTTTTTTCATTTTTTTAATTTTCATGTCATGTTATATATCATTGGAAAGAGCATCGAAAGTTATGTATGAATCCGCAGAATCATGTGAATTTACCTTCTGGGAGCGGAAATCGGTGACTACATCCGAACAAAATAATCGTTTTGGTGAAACTTAATTTTGGATGACCACATTCCCATGATTTGCGACCCACAGTTTTGATATATATTACGTATTTTTCATCAAGGAAACTGATGGTTATCATTTCATGTCAGATTTCGGTAGTAAAAGTACTCAATTTTTCACTAGACCACTACCACTCTGTTGTAAAGCTCAATCTCGAGATGTGGAAAAAAATGTTTCCAGTAATGAAAACTAAATCAAATGTATGTCATCTTTAAGAGCATCAAAAGTTATGCATAAATCCGAAATTTCAGGAGGATTGAACAACTAGGAGCGAAAATCGATAATCACACACGCAAAAGTCGATTCACCGATGACCTATTTCCGCTCCCAGAAGGTCAATTCACATGATTCTGCGGATTTATACATAACTTTCGATGCTCTTTCGAATGATATATAACATGACACGAAAATAAAAAAAAATGAAAAAAAAATTTTTTTTTCGTAAAAAAATTACCGATTTTTGAAAACTAGTTATTTTGAGTATTTCTCACATTTAAAATTTATGTTATACCTATGACTGTTTGTGAAAAAAGTTTGGGTCCTGGACGACCATTTTGAATTAGTTGTGCGGCTTACCCCAGCCCCGCACTGCGCTCTTACAGAGAACGCGTTTTAAACCCGATTCATTTGGTGTAGAAGCCAAGCATGTCGATCAACGTGATTCAATGTTTCACGCGAGTTGTATACAGATTTACAGATACAGATTTATCCTGTCATCAAGACAAATGGGCCTGCAGGAAGGTAGCTTCGTGGGCAGAGGGGGGCAGGATCTTCGAACTCATGATAACAGGGTCAAGGGAATAAATCATGCTTGTCTTCTTTGGTCAATTGTAGTGTCCATCTTCGTCGATAGACATTGAGCGTAGAAGTAGATCTTCCAGCCTCCAGTGACGTCCTGACTAGCGTGTATCAACATAAGTGAAAACTCACGTCGTAGTCTTGTCGACTGGAGCTTTTCTTGATATTTGGCGACTTGAATTAGGTGTAGTCGATTCGGGTCCTCCGTTTGAAGTGGTGGGCGATATACTTGCCGGGTTGCCCAAGCTGACTGGCAAGGATTCTCCCAACTTAGGTGGGAGAGGAGCGGGGAGACTGTCGACCGCCCGTCACGAGGCACAGAATGAAGAATGCATATGCAATAGCAAATTCCATTCGCTGATACGGATGTCACAATCAAATCGCCGGTTGATAGTAACACTCCAGAGAAAATTGAAATCATTATAAGTCGCTAAACAACCACATTCGAGATGATGTACTGTACTGTATGTGCATGAATCGATCGGTGATGAGCGATCGCTATTGGGAGTGCAGTTAAAAACAAGCCAGAAAATACCTCCCGATCAATGCGATTTCCTGTTTCACGCGCGCTGTAAATGATCGGCAAACACCAAACCGTCGATAGTAAATAGGCTTCCGTGTTTTCAGGAATCAATCGCTGACCACGAGGGATTCACTCCGGCCGATGTCAGACTCGACCCCGATCTCATCAATATGAAGAGGGTGCGAACGGCGAACCGATGTGAGTCCACAATATTCTGAACCTCCAGAAAGGGGTTAGGTGGCGATAGAGTGTGCGGAATTGAGAAGAGGACAGATCTCAATATTAAAATCTAGAATCGCTGCATTGAATATTATAAAAGCCCATAAAGCTACCTTTTCACAAACGTTCGCCCTACTTGAATTCTGTTTGTTTTCGTCAATTCGTTTAAAAAAAGTTCCTTTTTAGAAGGTTCACCTCTTTAAATAAAAAGCATCCTGAAATTTCACAAAAAAAATAGTAATGCGATAGCAGGATAATCTTACTAATTCCCTTGATTATTTACGAACTTTTGATGAGCTTTCATTAGCTCGGCCGAGTAGATCAAACGTCGAGCCATCTTTCACCCTCACAAATCCCCCTCTTTCGTATCATCTTCATCATGTCCATTACTCCATCACTACGTCTCCGGTTTTCTCTCTCTCTCTCACTCTCAATCTCTCGCTGTCTCTCTCTCTCAAATTTATCCGAAAGTGCGCCCGATTTGGCTGCATTAGTCGCGTTTACCCTTTCTTTTTGCGTTCCGTCTACCGATTTTAGCTATATTTTTGTATTATAATTATTATTTAGCCAATCTCTGAAAACTTACTTTTCATATCATGCGAAATTTTTTCATGTAAAAAAACCGCAATTGTCTAGTTTAGCCGTTTTTTCAACAACATAAATAGCATGCTAACAAATGAAAAAGGCTAACAAATTTTTCGCTTGCGCTTATCACCTGTTCGTTGTGGCAAGCGTTCTCCAATTTAGGAAATCAGAAGCAATTATTTATCCGAATTTCAATGTTCACATTACATAAATAAAATTATACTATCAGACAAAATGTCAAAATATTATCTCATGTGTTTACCGAAGGCCTCATTGGTAAACAGCGGAATTAGCGTTTAGACTTTTTGGAATGATTGAATCATTCTATCAATATAATATGTATTACAGGCCCATTCGAGATGCAAACACCGCTCTTCTCACTGGAGGATCTCCCAACAATGGAACAAAAGGTTTTTTTCCCTTTTTAACGATAATTAAATGTTTATGCATCGAACAGAAGGTTTATTTTTTTTTTCTCGTAAGTTATACTTGTATACATACTAGTCGGGTGCAGCGCCCCTCGTTAACATCACGTTTCAGCTTTCTATACAAGCTGGTTGAAACATGAACCTTCCTAGATTATCATAAATACACTACAAAAAGGGAAGTGCCAAAAAAGATTTTTTCGCATTCTAATCTCCCGTGCGGAATACTCATCATTCGCATCACATTTATATTATATATATGAGCTGATTGAAACACAAGTCGGCCTGGTTTGCTCACACAAAATGTATGTAGTAAATGTGGGCGTTGCGGAAAAACACTTAAAAAAACACACACACTTCTCAACACGGGTCCTACTCGCTTTCGCACACTCTTTCGCTCTAGACTCGTGTCCGGAGATTTCAAATTTCGTAATAATGATGTAATCCATTTCGCAGATTTTAGTGTATGCCGTCAGTTCTGAGACCGTTGACCTAAACGAGTTTTAAAATATCGTGATAATATTTTATAGGGATCACAACCTGAAAGTTACGTCTCGGAACGACGATATTGAAAAGTAGTGCAGTTTCCATTCAGTCGTACCGGCGCTGTTGTAGAGTACTCGTTTTATTATTAGAATGTTTTTTAATTAATTTTATTTAAAATTAATTTTTTAAAATTATTCTTTTTGAAAATTATGTTTAAAGATGCTGGCGGGCGACGAGAATTTCATCTTCTTCGACGAGGACGACCCGAGTGCAACCGAGATCAAGAATGCACTGTCGAACTTGCAGGTATTCCACGGTGTTCTGGACATCGCATTAAATCCGTCATGAAAGAACGCCCGGTTACAAACCGTTTTTACTCGCATTCTCAAACTGCCTGCCTCAAATTGTATAGCTCACATGAATGCAGTGTATTCATTAAAATTTTGAAGTTTGAAACACAAAACAAGTCACTCCATAAGCAGGAATTGAAATGCAATTACAAGTTGGGCTTCCTTTCTCCGGAGAGCCCAAAAGCATCTTCGGGTGTAATTGGAGACTAGTCGCATTCATGCTTCACTTGGCCCTCAGATGTTCTGTGTTGGTCACTGGGAAAATTGTTGAACCACGAGATTGGAAAAAAATAATTCAATACATTCAATCACAACATTGCAGAACCGCGTGATCGCCATCTGGGAGGCGCTGCGGGAGGGCGACACGCGCACGGTGGGTCACACTCATGATTTCTGCTAACCCCGCCTCTTCCGGTTCACACTCCGCGCCCAAAAAATCATCGGTGCACGGGCTATTCTTAGATGGATAGGTTGAGGGACAGTTTGTAAATCACCCAGAAGATGCAAATGAAAGGACTGGTGCACTCGACAACAGTCCCAAAAGCGAATCGATAGATATGTTGACCCCCGTAAAAGCAAAATGGTGATCATGAGTATGACGTGAGTTTGCGCTTCCAGGGTGTCCTAAAATCAACCGGAAGCCCTTTTAATTCCAGGTCAAGCACCTCATCGATAACAAGCGTATGGCGCTGTGCCGCGAGCCCGGCACCGGCATGACGCCGCTGCATGTCGCGTCAGTTTTTTAAAAAAAAATGTGTTTAACGTCTATCTATATATATAAATATATTGATAAATTTAAATATAGATTTAGATATATGTATTTGTGTTCAAGGAGAAACGCAATTATCATTTTATAATATATACACAAACAAGAGTATATTGTGGCCCTGATTTTTGAAACAAACCAATCTGACATTAGGTTTCAGCAACCCTGTATCAGAGCTTGAAGTTGTACCTTCTCATTATCTGGTGGCCTCGAACTAGAAAGACAAATTTATAATAATAAAACGAGAAAAATGTAGGTACCTGCTGGACAAGAAGGACCTCGTCAAGTACCTGCTGTACATCTGTCCCGACGCGGCGGAGATTCGGGACAAGGTGATACCACTTCCGGTTCACTTCCGCTTCATATAATGTGATGCGCAATTTTGAGATCTCGAAATCAATTAACGTTCTCATGTAATGAGGTCATTTCTCAAATTTTGAGAAAAAGATTGGCCTTTTTTGGCCGTTCTGCTCTTCCATAAGAGGGGTTTGGCGTGCGAAAGAGCGTTCGAGATCGAGTACACTCAGAGAAATGTATGTCATATATGGCTCCTGAACTGCGCTTGTCTGCTATATATAACAGACTGTATGTTATATATAACATACAAACGCAGTTCAGGAGCCATATATGACATACATTTTTTTCCTGTGTAAGTGACTTTCTCAGTATCGTGCGATTCCAGATCTCTTTCTGTAGTAAGTAGTAAATATTATTAAGGAGAACCGTCTGCCCAGCGAATGCGCGCCGTCGCACGACGAGAAGCGCAAGTTCCTCGCCCGGCGAGTGTCCACGTGGGTGTCGGTGAGTAGAGAATGGCGTTATCACTATTACATTTATACAATGATACGAACACACAAAAAGTCAAAATGGTACTTCCTGTGTTTACAAAAGCGAGAGAGCGGGCAAAAGTGAGAGGGTCGCGTACGTGCCTGTGTGGTAAACAACGGAAGTCCGTCATTTGACTTTTTGGTGTGATCGTATCATTTTATAAATGTAATATTCTACCGTTGAAAACTGATTTTCTCAAAATTGCGTCATCACAATGCCATTGCTGGCCGCGGAAAGTTATTGCATCATCACTACGCAGTTTTTACCTCCGAATTTCCTGAAATTGCATCATCGCTAGGCAATATTTTACATATCTTGAAATTACATTATCACTGTGCGATATTTGACTACAGAATGGCCTGAAATTTCATCATCACTACGCAGTTGTCGCCACTGACCTCTGATTTTCGTGTATGAAAAAGTATTGAAATTGATAGTATAAAGAAAACAAAAAAAACGTGAGAAATTGTTTTATTCTATTTTTTTTCAAACCAAGAGATCTCGATTTTCACCAACCTTGGATCAGTGCGTAAATTAGTGTGTTTTAATTCGGCGCCTACCACATCTTTCAAATACAAATTTATAACGGTAATAAAAGATATCGGGTAGCGTCACTTTTAACATAATAATATCAGAAATATAGGCTATCAGAAAAACTTGCTGCAAATGGGGGTTATACAGATATCGGATCATCACTACGCATTAACATCTGATTTTCCTAAACTAGGAATATTATCACGCAATGGTCAAACCATCAAATTCCGGCCGCCCTTTCTTCACGTTGTGAAATCTCAGTACCTGCCCTCGCACGCTTCAAATTCATCACGGGTGACCGCTCATCGACTAGTCACCGCGCCCATTTCCTTATTCTCATGTCCACTCGACGACGTTTTCCTGGGCGAATTGCGTCATCACTACGCAATTTAGAGATATTTACTAATGAAAACATGCACACATTGCTCATATTCATTTGGCCGTCGAAGCCCACTCCCTACTGCTACGGAAGCCCCTAATGCACATCATCTTCAATCTCTTCTCTCCTCCGCTCATACCTCAATTCCACCTCCCCCCTCCCCTCCTTCCATCTCCTCCTCTCCTCCTCTCTCTCCTCCCTCTCTCCTCCCTCCTCTCTCCTTTCTCCCCATCTATACCTCCTTCCCTCCTTCCCTTTCCTCCTTTCCCCCTCCACCCTGGACCAACTGGGACTAATCTGCGAAACCCCATCTACGTTATCCTCCCTCTCTAACGCCGAATTGCCTCGATTTTGCCTCCGATGTTAGACACCCGATTTAGCGGCGCGCGTTCCACTGATATTGAGTGCTTGAGCGTCATCATGGTATGAGTCATCCGGGAATTACTAATTCCCGGTTTCAGCCTGTTCATCCTTGAATTACGTCCTGGATTTAGTCTGTTCATCCGGGAATTAAATCCCGGCCTGCTTATCCCGTAATTACATCTTGGTTTTTTTCCTGTTCATATGGGAGTTACATCCTGGTTTTAGCCTGCTCGTCCATGAATTATATCCAGGTTTGAGCCTGTTCATCTGGGAATTATTTTCCGGACATTTCCGCAACCGACATTTCCGCAACGGCTTATAATAACTTTGCTCAAACTCGAGAAATCTGTGTGAAATGTTTTCCCTGTTGGTTATTTGCTAACCTCCATCGATTCGGCTTGTTGCTGTATTTTTCTGACCATTTTGAATTTTCGGCTAATTAGCGAAATTTTAATTAGTTAATTTGTGGGTTTGAAAGCCCGTGCGGTTCTGATCATGATAACACTTTGGTGGAGTTATGAAGATATGTTTAGAGCAGTTAATAACTTCGATGCGGAAATGTCACCCCCCCTATTTTCCTGTTGTAGCCTCCATTGCAGGACCCGAATGGCGTCATCACTACGACATCCGGTCCCAAGCACCTGACCAGTGGACGAGACAGAAACGGCAAGCGGGTCATGAAGGTGACCGAGTTGACATTACAACCGAATTTTTTTGGTCGGACTGCACACTATTCTGTCGGTTTCTGTTCAGTTTTTTTGCCTCAAGAACAACTAGGTGAGTGGGAGAGAATTCTCGAATCATAGACAAGTACACTATCACTGGGAACATTTTTCGGATTTTTTCTCCCGGTATATTTGCAGAAAAATAATAATTCAGCGCTCGGCAACGGACAAGTCGAACTCCTCGCCCAACGGCAGCGTCAACGGCAATGGAATCCCAGCCGCGATTGACACCCTGGCCGAGGTGATTATCGATTTTTTATGGTTTCTGAGTCTCATACATGCAAATGGGCAAGAATATCCCATCTGTTGACGCTATTTCAAACTCGAGCGCTTCGCATTCCGGAAATGATTGTGAAATCCTCATCATTCCGCTTACCCATATGTAAAACTGCAAGGAAGGAGGAAATGGGGGAGGGTACTAGATGGGCAGCATGCGCGCAAATGCTAGGAATGGCTCTTGTTTACTCCTCCGCCATCCTACTATCTACTGAAATCTCTATTTTTGCGTACACCTCTCAAACTCATTTCTGCGAATTTGCCAGCGTAAGCATGTTAAAAAGTATCAATTCAATCGTACATTTTTTTCAAAGGATCGCTTACACGAAATTGACCATTGAAGTTGGGTGGAGGGGGCAACACATCATTCCACAGGCCGCTCAACCTTACAGAAAGGCCTTTCGAGTGAGAGAGCGTGTGAAATCGAGAGAGACTCTCTCATTTTAGCATACTCTCTCGCTCCAACCCTGGTCTGTATGTTTGGAATCATGTGGCAAGGAATGTAAGCCGACATTGTCGAACCTGTTTTATGAATGATACCAACAATTGAGGAGGGTCAGTACTAGAGTGCGAAATGTGAGACCACGGTATCTTCATTTCGCACACTCTCTCACCTATCGACCGGTCGAGAGAGTGTGTCAAATGAGGAGAGCGTGGTCTCACATTTCGCACTCTAGTCAGTACTGATTACGCGTTTGAATATTTATTCCGAAGAGCCAGAGTATTCCCTAAAAGACTCACTGTCTATCATGCTTGATCTATGGTTATTGCAATCCCTCCTGTAATCCTTGCAAAACCGACTGGCAATCAAGCAAAGTGGTTGGAGATCCGCCCATAATTTGTCGTCAAATATCCATTTCTGTCCGCTGAATGCAGGAAAAAACATCGTCTGCATTCGTAAATGCGCTACTGATTGCACTATTGTACGCGCCCATCCGCTTGTATCAATAACGCTATGATTTCGTAAAAATCTTTGCATAAACCCTGTTGTACAATTGCCGAAACGCCCGCTCCTGTAATGTTTTCTATTCGACGATTTATGCAGCGTTACACATCTTTGTTTCCTTCCGCTATTTCTTAACTCGAGAATTAAAAGCGCTCGAATTATAGGCGTAGTATGTTTCACAACATGTTCTTTATAAGTGTATAGTCCTGCGAGCGCTCACGTTTCATCATTATTTCCTTCTGCGAATACATTATGTCATCTTTATCGTTTCTCCGATCACTTGACCCATTTTGAAGCTCGCAACCTCGGCCATAAGCCGCCTAGCTATCGATCATCCGAGATCTATTTCACGTTATGAAACAATAATAGTATAAATATTATATTACAGATGCGTGACATCGACAATGACGTGCTCAATCGAATAGCAGCAATCGACCCCTATGACAGAACACACTTTAGCGTTCTCGAGGACATCCAGATCGAGGGTAATTTGAATTTGTGTTTGTTTGAAAAAAAAACCTAAGTCTAAAATCTATTGCTATGTAAAAGAGTGCTAAACGCAAATAATGACCAAAATGACAGTTTCGCGCAATCAAACATGATGTGTTTTGCTATTCAATATTACTGTTGCAGTTGTTGTCAGTAGGATAACATTATTGTATTAAGTTGAGGCGTTTTTGTGAGATAAGAAGCAGAAATGAAACTTGGAATTCGCAGGCAAGGCCGACCAAATATCTCGCATCATCAAGCGCAACGTGGGAAACGATCGATTGCTGCGATTTGTCGCCGATTTTCGATCAATTCAAGTAATTAAAATAATAATAATATTTATTTTTTCCGAACAAATCCATGATGCTACTGCTGCACAATTGATCCTCTTCTCTTTCAATAATCTGTGAAACTCAAGAGAAAATATTCTAAGAATGATTCCCTCTCTGCATATTTTACCGGGTTCATCCCAGTGTTTCGCCTGAGTTTCACCGCTCAGTAATATCGATGCTCCCGTGTTCCTAACAGTGGACGGAATTTATTATTTCAGCACCGCTTGATTCGCGCTGTGGACTGCATCGAGAGGGCGGATGACAAGGCACTCGGACAGGGAATTGATGAGGACGTAGTGAGGGCGAGAGATGCCAGAGGTGAGCAGACATCCTCCAGAAAGGGGTCAGAACGAGAGAGTGTGCAAAAGTGAGAGAGTTCCTCTCTCTCACTCCAACATCATTGCTCAAAGATTCACCGGACAAGGGAATTATGTTAATTCTCCAGTAAGGGGTTAGACATTAAATAGTGTGGTAAAAATTGTAAGTGATAGTGAGAGATACGAGAGGTGAATAGACATTTCTGATCGTTATTATAATACTTGAAGATGGGGAGAGTGACTTCCACCGTTGACTGTTTTTCCCCTCCCTGCGTGTTTGGTGTTTCGAAACATGCATATTACAGGGTTACTGTTCGCGAGCTAGTGACACTTATGGATCGATTTCTCTAAACCGAAAATATACTGCATTTGTACTGTGTTTTGATTGGATGTGGGACAATGGTTTCTGGTTCATGAAATAAATAAATATTGTAAATTTAAAAAAAAAAATCAGGTATGCGTCTGCTCACAATCGCCGTTCTCCGTGAGCGTCACGAGATCTGCGAGACGATCGCCTCCGCTTATCCTCATCTGATCGACGAACAGGACGCGGTAATTAATAAAAATACAATAATATAATTTACAAAATAGCTTAACTATCTTGTCGACGAGTAGGACATGATAATTAATATTTTATATAATTTTTAATTTAAATAAAAATCAGGACGCGATAATTAATAACCTTCGTTAATTATTGTAAAATTGTGTAGAAATTATATTTTTAAAAAAAACAAATTAGTGGATGACGCACGGCCGTAATTTGAGCGATTCATTAGCGATTGCGGCGCTATTTTACGCGATAGATGGGAACGGACGGCGTAAACACTCTCAGTTCCACTGCAGATTACACATTTCTAATGCAGTGAATATTCGCGGTATTTATTGATTTAAGAGCATTGCTGACGTTATAGTGTCGACAGGACGTGTTATAGTTGTTATAGTCAATGCGAGAAGCCCGGAAGCTACGGGCCGCTAAAATCGTACGACCACTCTGCGTGCAGCCGTCGGTTTCACTGCACATTACGAGAAATTTCCGATTTACGTATATATAGAAAGTCACGAGCGCTCGCCTAAAATGTTAAAACGTTCAAATAAAAATAAAAATTTTAAAAAAAATAAAAATTTACAAAAACTTGAGGCCGAAATAGAGGGAAAAGAGCACACGCACCCCGTTTCAAGCCATGTCACAGTTCTATTAGCAATAACCAGTTTACTTTCTGTTTTCGGCGCCGATTTGATCACCCGCATAGTGCCACCATCACAGAGATAGAGGATACGACCGTTGTACTAAACGCAAAACTACTTGGATGCTCAGATTCTCTTCCTACAGACCAATTCCAAACCTACAGACCAGGGTTAGGACGAGAGAGTATGCAAAAGTGAGAGAGTCCCTCTCGATTTCACACGCTGTCTCACTCCGAAGGCCTTTCTGGAAGGTTGACCGGCCTGTGGAATGATGTGATTTCTTTGTCGCTATTCCTGTCTCAATGACGTTTACGGGCGCCAAAACGGAATCCGGTGGACCAACAAAAATAGAACTACCAAAAAAATGTACCTTTTAAACTAAAATTTCTTGATATTATTCCTTCCTCTGGCTTGCAACCGATTATCTCGATTCCCGCTCGTATTTTAAAATATAGTCTGGCATTTACAGTCAGATTCAAATAAGTCAGAATAAAGATGCTTGCTTGAAACTAGAAACGCTTCCCGACTACGTGAATTGCGAGATATGCAGCTCTCTTCGATACCTTTGCTGACACTTATTTACTTCGATACTTGGGAGAGCCATCTAAAAAAAATGATCGATGTCATGCGGACCACAATTCCTCCATTTCTTCTCTATTTCAAGTGCACTTATGCTGTGCAAATTTCATGGGGTGCAAGGTGCAAAACAGTTTTATGCACCCTTTCATAACTTTTTTCCTAGTGAAGCCACAACTTCCAAACTTGATACAGGGATTGCGAGCAACATTTGGAACATTTTCCTTTTTGATTGGAGAGATTTCGTTCAGTTTGAGCTGAGTTACACGAGTTTTCCAACCTCAGAGGGTGGAATTCCACCCATGATATTTGCACAGCTTTAATACAGTGTGTGTTGGGCTGTCGTTGTGAGGACGATCGGGAGCTAACAATAGGTGGTTAAACAAATATCATTTGCAAAACCGAAAATGCGAAAATTAATGTCAGGTAAATAACACAAATCTTATGATCCTAGAGCGAAACACAACTCCCCTTGGGTGTTGAGTTGAACATGCTGCAATGGATCGGTCGCTTTCCCATTCTCCTCGGGAGATGTTGCCTCCTGCTGAGAGCGGATGAAAAATAAAGAGACCAGCTCTCAGCGCTCTCTTGATTTTGCATGTTCTCTCAGCAGGAGTAAGGAAAGTTAGAGAGTGCGTAGTGGCTCGAAGTGCAATAAATCAGAAATCAGTAGTTCCTAAGTTTTCGAGAACCACAAAACTGTAAATATTCTTAAACTTGTTTACTTCTCACCGACTAACAATAACTCTCACCTGGACCTCAATGGATGTGTGAAACGTCAAAGTGATTGGCCTTTCGCCACACGGGGATATTTCTCGACAACGCTAACGTTTATAGTTTTTTGCATTCTTTTAGATTCTTCATTGTGATTTTAATCATGCTTTCCATTACAAACCAAAGTAAAAAAAAACCCTCGAGATAGTTTTTGTTGTTTTTTTCTGTACTCGTCGACCGAAAAAGCAACTGGTGTAAGAAACGAGTGGCTATGACACATGTTTGAAACTCAAAACTGCGCGGATCTAACCACCCTGCATCTCTTACTGCCCGCATTGCGCATTCCAATTCCATCCCCTCTCTTCTTCCTACCTAGCATGGCATCGTAAATACCTCATCTCATCACTCTCTTCTTCACTTTGCCTCAGCTTCCCCTCTCAACCATATTTGCGATTCTGTCGTAAGCCACCGGCTTCCGTTACGGAGCTTCTTCGTTTTTATGGCCCACATCACTCACCAGCGTAGTTAAACTAGGCAGCGAGATAGGGCGAGAATGCTAAATATACACTCTATGCAGCATATCGGAAATATCGCTGTTCCATAGCCCTCTCCAAATTCGTGGGTATATATATTTTATCGACGCCCGAAGATGCGGGGGTGCGGCTGCACACAGAGAAAAATTACTTCGCCATGCATGCGAGTTAATGATTAAATTACTTAAGCTCTCCACACTTTCCACGCTCTCTCTGCAAAAACTAAGTAATTCAATCATTAACTCGCATGCATGGCGAAGTAATTTTTCTCTGAGTGTGGGAAGCGAGAACCCCCTCACTTTCGCCCAATCTCCCTCGCCCGCGACCCCTTTCTGGAGGCGCGGAACATTGTGTGCTCTCAAATTTCATCGCGGATGACGTGTTCTACACATCATTTACTGCTGCGCAGAACATCCATTGGTGCTATCCTCACGTAGCTCTTGCCGGGTTTCTCCGATGATGTCAACCGCGTCAGGGCTTGAATGATAAGGATAAACCCACTTCCGGGGGGGGGGGCGCTTCGTCATCTAGAATTTGCCTCCGCCCTCGCATTCGATTGCTCTCTAATTCCGTCGCGGATGACGTGTTCTGCACATCATTTACTGCTGCGCAGAACATCCATTGGTGCTATATCTTGATGACTGTAGTATATCGGAATTGTGATCCATGTCGCCATTTCTTTATGTTTTTTTTGAAACTCGAACTTTTTGAGGCCAGTAAGTTCTTGCGTTTCGCCCAACCATCGTTTCACCGCCCTTGCGCGCCTTTTAATTCCTCTTGCTTTGACAGTATGCACATTCATTTGATTCGCAACAGTACACGCTAGAAAATTAAGAAGGTAGTAATGTGATCGTTAATATTTTTATTCCTTCCTATACTAGCTGCGCCTCACTAGCAGAGTGCGAAATGTGAGACCACGATCTTTTAATTTCGTCCACTCTATGCGCCGATCTGTCGATGAGAGAGCGCTGCGAAATGAAGAGACCGTGGCCTCACATTTCGCACTCTACTTTAGAGAAACCGATGGAATGTATTTTTATAAATTCGCGCCGTCAACCGTCAATTCAATGAGATGCAAGCTTGAACAAGTTGTTAATTAATTTCCATTTAATTAACATATTATTGATTGCAGCACGGTCGCACGGCTCTTCACTACGCCTCCATCCAAGGCAACGCCATCTACGACAGCCTCGTCGACCTCGGTGCGAATAGGAATCTGAGAGACGAGGTACGGGGTTTCCTAGTTCAGTTTTTTTTAAAATTAAGATTATTTTGAAACCTTCGAGTGACTGGTTCAGATTAGTTTCATCGCTTAGTGAAGACAAGATGATCCAGCTCGGTTCTGATTGTTGATAGAACCGTTCTTGATAAAAATATAGTTGGAACTGAAGCGTTAATGGGATCCACGGGGCGAGATTTGATAGGCCGGCAATTGAAATAGATAGAATAGGAATCTGAGACATCACATTTGAGGTTTGAAATCTTTGAAAACAAACATAAATGGATAGTTGTGTTTCAATTCCTACTGAATATGCGCTATTTTCGTACTGATGTTAAGTGATCACTGTAGGTATTTATCCGGCAAATAAACACCTACAGTGACTTGCCAACACTAATCAAATGGCATTCATGGTGCGGTCGGTGATGATGATTTCACTAGTGGAACATCAAGATCAGAATATTTTTTTTGAAAATGAGATGGATAGACTTTAAGTGACATTACATATTTTTGCAACTTCATAAACTAGTTAAGAATGCGAATTCGCAAATTAATCATAATATTATGCTATTCGTATCCACTTGCCGTATCTTCAATCCAATTATGATGTGATTGTCCCTAATTCGAGAGCCTAAATAAGCTCATTAGCTAAAAATTCCATAATTTTTACTTCAGGACGGCTACTCTCCCGCGGTCTACCGCGAGAAGCCCTCGCTCATGGTAAATAGATCCCTAATTGAATAAAGACAACCAATTAGATAACTAATCAATGAATGGTAGAACATCAGTGGCAATAGTTAGTGTTTTGTACTGATAGTTTTCGTGAATGCTTGTTTATGGTTTCGTTGTTGTCATAAGTGTATGTAATAGTAGAGTTTAAAATTCGGGTAAATAATTGAATTAGCACTCTTCATTTCACACACTCTCTCGCCGGTCGATTGGTGAGAGAGTGTGTGAAATGAAGAGTGCTAATTCAATTATTTACCCGAATTTCAAACTCTACGTAATAGCTGATCGTCATTGGTCACTCTTCGGTAGAGAAACGTAGTAAAATAACGGATAAAATTTCTTCATTTCGCACATTCTCTAGGCCGGTCGATGTCACATGATTCCAAACATACAAACTAGGGTTTGAAAAGTTTTTTTTAAAGCAAAAGTGAGAGGGTCCCTCTCGATTTTACACGTTATCTCACTCCAATTCCTTTTCTGTAAGGTGGCCGGCCTGTGGAATGATGTGATGTGCGAAACAAGGAGGTCTGATCCAATTATTTACACGAATAAAAAAAATTAAATTGTAATAACAACCTGGTTCTTTACGGTTTCGTTGTCGGTATAACTTATCTTCTGTTCAGGTCCGTACGCTGTCCTCGATGACGTCCTCCTCGCCCGTGATGGTGCACTCGGCGAGCACGGACGAGGAGGTCTTCGATCCTGGTACGATCTATTTTGGGAAATATAAAGTAAAAGTAAAGTAATAAAAGCATGTTCTACATGCGAGGAATATTGCGCTTTGCAGTGTACACGCAATCTAGACATATACTGCATATAAACAATCATAATCAGTTGCCTGCCGGCGACTGCCGCCCCTTACGTTTGTTTGTGGAAATATTTGAACAGGGTAAATTATTACACTTGTTTTCTCTCTTGAAATGCCTTGCAAGAAGTTTGGGTACTCTGTATTTCCCGATATGCAAATTCAAATTGTCGCCTCACAACAGTCCCATCATCGCAGTTTTGTGTTTCACCGCTTCTAGATATCTTTAGATAATCTTAAGATAATTTCAGTCACTAATTGGTTGCTAATATTTTAAATTTTTAGAGAGATATATCCAGCTAGTCAAACTTGATTGATTTTCGCCTCCATTTTTCAGTAGCAAATATCAACGATCCGCTTGCCTAATGCATTTTCCAGGATAATTAGCTAATCATGACGCAATTTTCCATCCAAACATCTCCCTAAATAGGGCAACTCTCTCGACAAGCTAAGGGCCGGAAGCTCTTCCTCTCTTCCTCTCATCTTCTCTCCCCCCCCCTTCTCCCATCTCTCTACACCTTTTCGGTTCCCCTCTCACCATTTCGTGACTGCATGAATTAGTGCTCTAGTCTTCTTTACTTGACGCGTGCTCCCTCACACAAAGTCTTCGTCCCTCGATTCATCCCTTTTCGCATCTTAGATCAGATGACTCTCTCACTCGATACTCTTGCACCCCCACCTCCGGGTCCGCCGTTTTTTTCTCTCAGTTTTATACCCGTGCTTAATTCGCCTAGATTTTTGCGCGCGAGCTCCCGGTGATTTCGTGCTACACGAGCGGTATAGAAGCTGTAACTGAATTGTATGCCAAGTAGCCCCTTCGACGACTTTTACTTCATGGCCGCGTACGATGTGAGGAGGGCGAACGACGATGATGGTAATGTTTGGAGTATTGAAAAATATGTATTTTACATTACATTTGAACAACTTTATCAGCTGATTTGGATGTTAGGTCAACTGGGTCGCCATTAGAGTTCTCCACTGAGTTTGATTATTCCTTGCGACTTGCATGAAGAGAGGTCCAGCTGCCTTTACGAAATTTTTTCGAAATTTTTTCACTTTCAGACTCCATCGATTATACCATAATTTCGAGAGCCTCTCAACCCATATCCATTTATGTTTATCCGCTTCTCTCACAACATAAATATTGAAAATGTTAAATGTTCAACATAAATATTAAAAAAATAAAAAAATAAATAAAATAAAAAAATATTCAAAAAGGGAAATATTATTTTCAAAAAGAATACTAATAGATAGTTGAAATAGGTCGCCCTATTTTGATGCACATTAATGAATCACGGCTTGATTAGAGTATTACCTTTATGAAATGAACCTGAACCGAACTGTTGGGTGCACTCCCCTGTCATGCACTCTCGGATCTGATCTGTAGTAGCGGAAAGATTTTTTTTTATTTTGTCGAGTCTTTGTGAATTTAACAGAGCGCAAATTTGCTAGGAAAAAAACAGTTCGCAATAATTTCGTATGTCAGAGAACGGCTCTCCTCATTTCACATGCTTTTTCGTCTGCCCACCGAAACGAGAAAGCGTGTGTAATGAGGTGGGAGAACCGTTCTCTGGGATATGGTTTCCCCCCAGTCCCCTAGCAAGTTTGTGTACATGCAACGACAAGATCCACTGATGTGATGATTTAAATATCATAATCAGTTAAAATAAAGAAGGAAAAGGATCTGTCAGCGACCGCTTAATAGAGTTTAAAATTCGGGTAAATAATTGATTTAGCACTCTCCATTTAACACACTCTTTACACCGGTCGGTGGGTGAGAGAGCGTGTGAAATGAAGAGATTTCAAACTCTACCGCTAAATAGTGCGCGATATAAATGCATCGGTATTTCCTTTAAAATTCGGTAAAATGAAACACACCCTTCAAGATTTGGGGAGTGGAGGTTGTGTTAAATTTTAAAAAAAAACTGGAAAAACCTATTTTTCCCACTCTTAGTTGGGTTGTCCGGATCTTGCGTTTCCAGTTATGTTTCATCATTCCTATATTTCATTAAATCTGCTAATCTGTTTGGTGGAATGGCCGTATTGATTGCTAGCGCTTCGACAAAAAATCTGCATTTATAATGAACATACACTTTTTTATTAGTACATATACTGTATTGTAGACTTCGGGAAATAACGAAACAACAGGTTGCATAAGAGGCAAATGCACCGCTCCAGCAGTGAGAGATTGCTAGGAATGAAGAGAGCGGAGAGTGATTTGCCTCTTACGCAACCTGTTGTTTAGTTATTTCTCGAAGTCTACTGTATTGGAATTAACTGATAAATTTAAGTTAATCAGCAAACGCCCTGTCTCATCCTTCCAATACCCACCAGAAAGGGATTCGGAGTGACGTGTGTAAAATCAAGAGGGACGTTTGTATGCCCTAACCCAATTCTAGAGAGAAAAGAAAGTTAGTAGTCGATCGAAACGAGCTTCTCTCTCTATTTTAATTGTCTCCTTGCTCATTATCTGTTCATTCAGATGCGCCCAGCGACGAGGAGATCGACGAGTGGGTCTCTCTCGGCGAGGTGAGCATTATTCAATATTAAAAATTATTTTACAATATATTTTCGTCTCTGGAATGTCTAGAAGCTGAGTTAATGCGCACCGCCAAAGCGTGCCAGCCAATCGATATGCTCACTCTATCCGGGTCGATTCCCCTCACCCACACCTCAACCAGCTCACAACCCTCCATCGTCCCGAGTCACGATATCCCGCTATTCCCCAGGAGCGCAAACGCGATCCACTAAGCAAAATATTCGGGAACCCGAAAACAACACACGCATACCCGAACGCGTTCGTGTTTTCGTCAATTTTTTGCCGGCGACCAGTGGGTGCGAGCCAATTCATCATTTTGACTGACTCTTTTTATGAAGTAGAGCTTTCACATCAAGTCATTCTAAAAAAAAACAAAAAAAATCAAAACATTCTACAATAGATCTCGAGTATTTAAATTTCTCAGTATGATTAGTCGCTCAGTGAGCTAGACGTCTGAAAAGGTGTTAGTGACTAGTAGTCTACGGTGTCCTAGTGGCAAGACATCCCAAAGATGCAGCCTTTCACGTACTTGCGATAATTAGTACTTGATTGTTTGATCCGACCAACTTGTGCTTTTGCCCTAATTGAGCACTTCACTCATTAGTCAAGCATCATCAACTCCAGGCAAACCTCGTGGGAGGAACAGGAGGTGAGAGAGTGTGTGGAAGTGAGAGAGTTATCTCTGGAACCTCTAACTTTTGCACACAGTCTCGTCGCTTCCCTGGTGGATTGAAATTAGGCGTGTGTACTCTCGAGCGCTCCACGCATTTCCGCTAGTGCTTTTTCGGAGA
Organism: Pristionchus fissidentatus; assembly: GCA_036245785.1. Taxonomy (NCBI): domain Eukaryota; kingdom Metazoa; phylum Nematoda; class Chromadorea; order Rhabditida; family Neodiplogasteridae; genus Pristionchus; species Pristionchus fissidentatus. The sequence goes on along the minus strand of BTSY01000003.1, from coordinate 29,645,353 downwards.
ACGAATAAGCCCTGAGAGGGGAAGCTGACGCGCTTCGTTAATTTGGAAGACCTTCTAATTCGCATCATCCGGCTGGGTCTGTGCCACTTTTGTGAGTGTGGACGAGAGATGCCAGAGATGAATGTCATCTCCTAGCCGTGAATCTTTTGGAACGATAAACGATTGATTAAATCTTGTGTAGAACAGCCCGCTGAATTCGAGTGACCAGCAAGGATTGAATCCACGTGGAGACATTCTTTTCTTACTTACTATTAGTGTTTCTCTGGTTTTGAAAGAAAAATTAAAGCGGATTGAATACGACCGATTTTCGACTCGGGAAATAGCCAAGCTGCTATGGAATTAATGTTCTGCTGAACAAATAATATAATTTAATTAATTAATTAAGGTGCAACGTCTCGAGCAACTCGTTCTCGACGGGCGGGGCCATCTACTGAGGGAGAAGAAGACTGTGAACATAGCCAGTCAGGAGTTTCTCAAAGGGCTCAGCCAGTATCAGGTTCGCGCAATTTAAATTGTAAATCGTTGTTTGTACATTTGTACGTGTACTAGGAAGAGTTCACTGCTTAACATATGTATTTGTGTTGTATTGGTAAGGAGCGCACAAATATAGATCATGGCAGTGTTGTGTTTCATGAGACACCTAGTATATACACTCATTAGTAAGTATATTCATTCTGGGTGTAAGCAAGCTTGTCGATTGGGGGCATCATTTCCAGCGTGTTCACCCCTCATGAAACAACCTGAAATGTGCAGCAAAATACACCCATCTACAAGTTGTTTTGCTCGTTTTAAAATATTCTAAATCTCTATTTTTTCGAACAGTATTCATCTCCTATTTCCTCTGACGATCTAAATCGAATTTCCTAATTTGCAATTCCTTCTTCCCTCTGAATCTTTGCAGCGGTAAGAGAACATTTGCTTGCATTTTCATAATTATTTATTTTAAAAATTCAAATAATATTTTAGACCAAGATCGACGCCATTCACAAGGCGGTCGAGGACGGCGACGTGAGGAGAGTAAAGTCACTCATCGATCGACCGCAGTTTGCGACGGCCAGAGATTCTTACGGTATGATTACTCGATTAATTACAACAAAACATTTCCTACAGCGATAGTCTCGACGAGAGACGCTGTGTTATTCTTTCGGTAGATCATGTGACTTAAAAATCAACTCCAACAATTGTCTGGAAAAGACCCTTAGGGTTCGAATTATTTATTTATAAATCTACAGTGCTGAAAGACATTCATTTTGACCCAGTGACTCATGCAATTATGTAAGCATTCATATTGCACAATGAAAACAGGTTATCGCGCTTTTGTGTTTCATCGTTCTGTCATAATATCACATGTCGCATCGCCGACGATGCCAGTATCTTAAGGAAGTCACTGATGAAAAAAGAGTTGTAGTCGCTCATAGAACGACTGCAGAAATCGTGAGATTCTTACGATAGGAACCATTTATTGACTTTACTTAATGCTATCGTAGAACTGTCCACATCAAAGTGGTGCGAAACGAGACAATGTCAGCACGAAAACGAATCGACGCGCTTTTGCAAGTGAAGGAAAATAAGCAGCTGGCCTGTTTAAAAAAGAATATCGAACGTGCGTTTCTGCTTTACGATTTACGATCACGCATTGACAAATAATTGCGAGCAACAAAGAAAAAAACTAGAAAAGAAATCAAGTGGTTTACGAGTGTAATCAAGTGTAAGCGACAGAACAGAATATCATTATTATACATATCCTTGCACTTTTGCGTTTCATGCTTCCCAGATAATACTTGAAGCTAGGAATATCGACAATTGATTGTGCTGCTCAACATAATAATAATCACTACGCTAATCTGCCCATTACTTTCATAATTAACTTCTGCACTATACTACCACCATAGGACAACCTCAGGGCTTTTGAAGAAAATATACTAGAGAAATGCTCAAAACATAATTTATCATGCATACACCACTGACATTTCGTATTTCTTCAGGCCTAACTCCTCTGCACAAAGGCCTGCTACACGGGCAGACCAATACCGTGAGATACCTGCTGGCCAAGTACCCGCAGTGCGTCAACGCCACCGACCACGTGAGTTTTATTTTTTTGATTTGTGAGTTTTATTGATCGAATTTGAGTAGTCAAATTTCACTTTCGGGTTAACAATGTTTTCGTTTTAAGCATAAATTATCAGTAAGTGAGCAGACCGTAAATAGAAAGATCGCTTGGTTGACTGAATATTTACCAGCGATGAAACACGGATTCGCCTTTTGGTGTCACCCCGCGCTATATTAAGATGTCTAGTGCCAGTTATCCCTCTTTTTATGTAAATTACGGATAAATAAATTCGTAGCCTGTTTGTTTGTAGATTAACTTGGTGACTCATGACTTTGTGGCTTGGCAAGCGGATGAATTTTAGTTTTACATTTATTATGCAGGCGGGTCGCACGGCTCTTCACTACGCGGCGGCCGATCCGAACGGCGAGCACATGATCAAAGTACTGCAGAAGGCGGGCGGCGACGCCTTTATCGAGGACAAAGTTAGTATTTATATGTAATTATAATATTAATATGGGTAGTAATAGATAATACAGCCGTCATCATAGCAGTGAAATGTGTCCGAAAGAGATGTGCATACGCACTTAACTTAATACGTAATACACTTAACTTAATACTCACTTAACTTCACTTAACTTAATACGTTTTGCGCTATCAAAATTATGTTTATCGTAATAGAGCAGCGCCGTAGTGAATGATTGATTCCATAATTATACTCAGATGTCTAAATCGAGGACAGATTGAGGTCTTTTACTCAAGGTAACACCAAATTTCCTCCCTTCCTCCACTCACTTAAAACGAACATTCATCGTGTTAGAAGTGATTTGCGTCAGACATTTGATGGGAGCCGTATTTACCACCTGCGTCTTCAGCCCCCTCCCCCGATAACCATTCAATCGCATTAGGAACCGACCAGGAATCAATATTTCTCCCAGTCCCTCCCTCGCAACCGCTCAATTAGTATTTTTAGTGCTTAAACAAGTAGTCCGCACCATCTCTTTTTTGTGCTTTTTTGTGCCCAAGAGGCTGACGAGTGCAATGGATACGGTAAGTACTGCTTCGAAACTTTGAAAAAAGGGTGGCCTGAACCTGATCATCCGGGGATCGGGCGCGCAATGTACGCCCCCGCGTGTACCGGGTTCAGACGGGCACTCGGTTTAGCTTTCTCGAGATGTTATCCACATGATTCCAAACCTACAGATCAGGGATAGAACGAGAGAGTGTTCAAAAGTGAGAGAGTCCCTCTCGATTTCACACGCTCTCTCACTCAAAAGGCCTTTCTGTAAGGTTGACCGGCCTGTGGAATGATGTGTATCGGGTCAGTCTGGACTCGGATATTTTCAATACGAACTCGGTTTAAGCCCCCTTATTAGAAGTGTCCGATATAGGATGATATCGAGAGTCTCTCCAGCGTAAACGCACTTGAAAGCCGCATTATCGTGCATGCTTGATGACGTCATCAATATCTCCTTCTCCCTCTCCTTCTTTAGAGATGAAGCCAAACTCCATGTATGCCCCTAATGAACTCCCCGCGCGGAAGGAGAGAGACGCAATTAGGGGTCTCTTCAATATCCGTGAAAATCTGCCTGAATCAAAGCCAACGTGCCGTCTTCATACTTTTCTCTCATCGTTGATTGGATGTCTTAGATTTGTGAGTGCGTAGGTATATGATCACGAGCTTACAACATCATTTCAAGCTTCCAGAGTATTTCATCCGACTTTAGAATTCCTCAGTGCACACAGAGAAAAAATGTATTTTGTATATTTCTCTTGAACTACGTGTGTATATTGTATTTCCCCGTTTTCAAATGCGCATACGTTATCATAACATAACGTTCAGGAGCCGCATATAGCATTTTTGGTGCTTATAGTGGTATGCTTGAATCGGAATTAAAATTACACTATGTACACTGTGAAGAGTACAGCCCGTGCACACAGTTATGTTACTTTTATCTAATGCTGCGCTAATTTCTTCGGGGAAATTTCCCCATCAAAGGGTGGAAAACTCGTGTAACTCAGTTCAAACTAAACGAAATCTCTCCAATCAAAAAGAAAATGTTCCAAACGTGGCTATATATATGTATTTGCCCCGTTTTTAAATGCAAATACGTTATCATAACATAACGTTCAGGAGCTGCATATAACATTTTTTGTGATTATAGTGGTGTGTAGTTACGATACTTTTATAGCCATCCATTTCACAAGATGCACCCATTATACGCGTGTAGGTCACGTCCCCCGCCCACCGCTTGACGGTCATTGCGTGTCTTTCCGTCACTTTCTCACTTGTAAACTGCTCCGGATCCCTCAAGACGTTCATTCCCCCGTCTGCACCCACGCTCGCACTGCAATGACGTTTGCTAGTTCATGAAGCGCTTTTCGACAAGATAACAGTGTAATAGTGTTTCTCTCCCAAGCGTAGCACTCAAACTGGAGTTGTGGACTCTCATGTACTCTGCCGATCAGTCCCAGAATCCTTCCCATTTGAGGAACACATCGAGTACTTACCCACTTCTAATAATAAATCGTCCCTTCAATTATCAATTTATCCATTTCCCAATTATCGATTGCTTTTCTCAGCATGGCCACACGCCCTTCTACTACCGCACGCACGGCCAGCGCCTCAACGTGCGCATGATGAAGGACAACGCGGTGATGTCTCAGTTGATCAGCGGACAGTTGAATCGGATCCTGCTGCAGGGTGAGTGGAGGCTCACATCATTCCACAGACCGGTCAACCTTACAGAAAGGCCTTTGGAGTGAGAGAGCGTGTGAAATCGAGAGGGGCTCTCTCACTTTAGCATACTCTCTCGCTCTAACCCTGGTCTGTAGGTTTGGAATCATGTGGGCTGATTACAGCGACGCTGCAATTATATCCTATAGTTTATGAAGCAAAATGTGCATCTTAGCACATCGTGTGATACAAGATTTTGGATTACTACTCGAACGCCGGAATGTGTCGTGCGAAGGATATTCCGGAAAACACCGGAAAACTATTCTTACTCTATTTGCGCCACATTTAACCGTTTAAATCCTTTTTTACAGTTGACAATTTTGCAGACCTCGAGGAGGACATCTATGACTGGATTCACACGGGGAATATTGGCAAGCTGGAGGAACTGGTGCTAACTGGCTACGCCGACCTACTGCTTGGTCGAAACCACGAAGTGGAGGATGCGGACAGCATCGGCTTCCTGGAGGTCCTGCCGCAGTACCAGGTAAGGAATGAATTCCGCATATTCCCATTTTTCCAATAGGTATTTTTGTAAAGCAAAAGCATTACAGTGAAGCTAGATGCACTTTCGAAGATAAAAAAAGCAGTTTGAGCGCGATAGACGCGATTTATCGAAATGCATTTTCAACAAAACGGATAATGTATGTGTGAAACATAAGACCATCAAAGGAGGCGAATATCTTAGAATAAAACCGGTTATCTCATTGTTTTGCAGGCGAAGTTGCAAGCGATCCACAAGAATGTCGAGTCGGGCAATCTTCGTGCAGTCAAACTGCTCACTGATAGAAAGAAGCTAGCTCTGTGTAGAGACTCGCGAGGGTTGTCGCCGTTGCACAAGGTGAGATGGTTCACAGTTACTATACATCAAACAGCTTTCTCTGTCCATGTTGTATGGACGGTAACAACGCTCACCATCACTAATCCTGACACCTCTGCGCTGCTAGTGATACGCCCCATAATTACCCCACTAGGCGTTAGAGAAGGGGTATTAGGAATTGCCCTGCATTGCGAACTCAGTTGTAAAAAGTTCACGATACCTATAAGGGATTCTTACTTGAATTTATATTTTGAGGCGATCGTCTTCGAGCGCACCGACATCGCAAAATATTTGATCCGCAACTATCCACAGTCGGTGAACGCGATGGATCAGGTAAGAAAGATGATCTTTGATCTCTGGACTTATTTCTTTGATGTCTACGGTGGTTACGAAATCGAAGTATAACACTTCTTATCATTTGACTTTATTGAAGGGTGCAACACTGATCGTCCAAGTGGAGGAACTTTCGAGAAATAATTCAATTGAGATCTCAATGATATTTTTAAAGTCTATTAACTAAAAGAAGAATGTTTGCAGAAAAAGCGGACTCCTCTGCACTACGCGGCCGCTCTTCGCGACAGTGGATACCTGTACAAAGTGATGAGAAAGAGCGGAGCGGACCCGAATATCTATGATTGTGTGAGTAAAATAATCCCAGACGATATGATATGATTTTGGACTTTTAAAACTTTCTCGACGCAGGTGTCATTGAATTGCGGTTTCGGCAATAGTTATAAAAGTCGTGTGAAACTTAAAAGAGCGATGAAACTGTTATGAGATCAGACGGCTATAAAGGCTCGTCGAAATGTGTGCCTATCCCTTTTTAAAGCCATATGACGAACAATATTATGAGAACAAAATTTTCAATAACTTGAACGATGTGAATCACTTTTTTCACAAAAAAAACAAGCAAAACCTTGCAATCTTTTGAAATTCAAGATACAATTCTCGTGGAAGCAGAAAGTTTAATGCAAGCGTATTGCAGAATGGCCGACCAGCGAAACACTACCTCAAGCATCCCGGAGAGATCGATCTGTCGTCTATGCGAATGGACACAAAGACCGCGCTCAAGCAGGTGAAACAATGTTTCGAGCTAGACTTATTAAGAGTTCAAAAGAGTAACGTCTAGTTGGTGAAGTTGCTTGCGGAAAAAGGTACAAGAAACAAAATTTTTAAAAAACTTTTAATATTTCAATTCCATGAATAATTTCAGGTGTTGCACAACCGCGTTGCTCCCTCCTATCTCGAATCATCCATTCAGCAATGGATCAGGGATGGAATGGTTAGTTTTTTTCCTATTTGATTCTCTAATATAAAAAGCCGCATCCAGCGAATGACACGATAAATAATGCAGTTGTGAAACGAGAATACATCTGGATAATGTGTGAATTGAAATGAAACCTAGAATAGTGTCATTACGAATTTGATTAACCAAAGGAACAATTAAATATAGGAAATTAATTTGCTGATTTCAGATCGCCAAGCTCGAGCAACTCGTCCTCTCTGGGTGTGGAGACATGCTCGCTGGGCGGACTTCAACTCACACCGAGACATCTGCTTTCCTCGACACCATGCCCGATGTTATGGTACGATCACGTTTTTACAATTGTATTTTTTTGCCTCCAGTGCGCCATAAAAGGGCGTATACAAGAAACGTTCTCACAAAAAATGGTTAAAAAGGGACGGAAACTTTTCCTAGACAGTTTGATGTTTCTCTTGCTCGTTTTCTTTACTTACGCTCACTATAGAAAACATTCATGTCCAGTCCTATTTCTTAATTAGCAAGACCAAATACTGAAGTAATTTCAGAGTAAAATCGAGACCATCCACCGCGCGATTCGGGACGGCGATTTGGTGAAAGTGAAGGAGAATATGACATCGAAGAAATTGGCGATTGCAAGAGATCGGTGAGTGAAAAAATACACAAGAGATCTTCGAATCTTTCGCAATATAAGAGGGTTAGCTAGATGGCATTGGCCAGAGATGATATGTGTTTGAGAGATTTCGAGATCGGGGTGGAAATTCACATGTAAGTAAGTTGAAGATGCGATGAACGAAAATAGTTTGATGCAATACATAATTTAGGCGTTATGTAATGTTGTTGGTTGTTTTGATTGTAACATTTAAATTGGAATCTAGTTTTCAGCTCATTGGTCCTCTTTCAGCCACGGTTGCACTCCCCTCCACGCGGCTGTAGTCCACGAGCAAACCGAGATCCTCCGATACATCGCCAGCAACTTTCCCAGTGTGCTCAACGCGCCTGATTATGTGAGTGGCATTATTTCTCTCCAGTAGATTTCGAGAAATACCGATGGAAAATGTTGCGTAAGAGTATTACGCACAGCTCCAGTAATGAGTTAGAGCAAGAACTGCTGAGAGCGAATAGTAATTTGCCTCTTACGCAACCCATTCCTTCGTAATCTCGAAGTCTACTCACTAGCATGATAGATTTCACTGTCCTATCCAGTGACTGTACCTCCATGCAATTTCTACGCCTTGCTTAACTTAGCATAATTACTTACGTCTTTTGACATGTTAAACTAAATTCTTGGAAATCTTAATTTGTTTTATTGTAGCAATTTTAACAATATTTGTATTTCCGTTTTCCTAATTTCCGTCCGTTCTGTCCGGTCCCTCTGCACCGTCTCACAGTGTGTTTCAGCTATGTCTCTTCGATTTCCTCGTCGAACCACCAGACTTCCGCTGAGTACAGTAACCCTGCTACAGTAATCCTCCCCGATCGAGTACTGTAACCTTGTTATCGTAGTAGTACTGTAATTGTGTAGTATATTGCTAGCGAGCATAGCTCCAGATTCTCTTCTCGTTCTTTCGTTTTTTATTAACTCTGTGATAAAGCCGTTCGTTGCTAATACTAACTTGAATGTTATCCTTTATTTCGCTAACCCTGCACTATTTTTTTCCTGTTCGTAAATTACTAACACAGTATTACAAATAATATCGAATGTCATCAATGCTAGTTCCACAAGAAGTTGTGAAAATTTTTCTTAATAGCTTAATTTATGTTTTAAAATAAATTATTTAGAACAAGCGAACTGCGATGCACTACGCGGCGGCTGCTCGGGATGGCGGTCATTACCTTAAGATCCTCGGGAAGGCCGGAGCTGATCCCATGGGAGTGGATAATGTACGTTTACTCTTTACATTATTTAAAAAAAAGAAATCGTTCATAGTAAAAATAAGACCGCAATTTTTGCATACTTCATACTTTAAATTCAGGAAGGTCGAACGCCAGACTACTACCGTCGAAATGCTGTGCTCGATTTGAAAATGATCAAGGAAAGGGAGGACGACTATGAAGCACAGGTTAGCTCAAGGTTCAAGCCGATCATCCCTCCCCACACTGTATTCAAATTTACTGCGTAAAAGGTACTCCAAGGTTTCGTTACTTGGATAACCTGTTGCGAGTAAGCGTGCTTAACGATGCGGCTGGAAAATCGAAATCAAAGAAATGAAAATATAGTAGATATGCTTATGTAGATATGCTTATGTTTTTTTTTCCAAGTAGATATGCTCATGTTTTCCGTCTTTTTTCAAATCATTGAGTGAATATCTGTCGAGTAGCTAAAAATAGTCATCTTTTATTTTTGTTATTTAGATGATCAGTGAAGAATTGATGAACGACAACGGTGGGGAGGCGGAATCCGCGGGAACGCCAGACTCAGCGTCAGTTAGGTATTGATTCACACAGAAAAAAGGTCTTACATACGGCCCATAAGATACGGGGGTTTTTAACAAAAGGTCTTATATATAAGACATTTTGTTAAGAACCCCCCAGGTCTTATGGGCCGTATGTAAGACCATTTTTTTCTGTGTGTTGAAGAAATTGAAATACACTAATCGATATTCGGTGGTTAATTTTTGCTGACTAAAATTATTGCCGTATTCCTCGTCGCGTTTTTTGTTTGCCGCACTTTATATGTTTTGGTCATCAGTTGATATGACGGTGAATTGAAATCAACAGGCGATCTAATGTTTCGCATAAGTAATATAGAGCTTAGACATCTCGATATGTGTTATTTTCATGATATTTTTTTCCTAAAATTGAAAAAAAAATTGTCCATTCGTGCAATTTATTTACCTTTACACATATTTATTAATAAAAAAGGTTTTAATTATTACTAATTCGCAGTTCCGGTCTCGATTCTGCACGCAATCGTGAAATGGACGAGGAGGAAGAAGTGGATCGATTCCGATTCGAGCAATTAATCAATAATCGAGTGTCACAACCAACATCCGAAAACGGAATTTATCTGGCGAGAACTGTGGCACCCGTGTTGACAAAGGCACTGGCTGAGGTATCGATTTAGCATATCTAAATTATTAACTATATACGGTGACCTCGGAGTAAGATAAGAATAGGAAAGAATTCCAAAGGGATATCGATTTTGCATTGAAATTCGCAGTGCACCAGCTGGATTATATTTGGGCGGTGCCGAAATGTTGCAATAGTTTTTTTTAGTATTTCCACCGCATGTTGACATCACATCCTCTTGATATGGATATAAACTTGGTGAAACAAAAGTGTTCCTAGAAAATGAAACGCGGGATCTTCGGGTAAATCAGAGGCAAATTTAAAAAAAAAAGCTTTCACTAATAGGAAATAAACGTGGCCGTCCTTTCGGCGTATTGTGAAATCTCTTTTAGGAATAAGAGTATAAATTTCCAGTCTATTTTGGAGTAATGATCTGACCCTTCTAATTCTGCATGCTCTCTCGCGTTGTCTGATCGATGAGACAACATTCAGAATGAGGAGTGTCAGGCCATTACTCAATTTCCCAGGTGCTCCTTCGCCGACCAGCGGATCCAATTGGTTTTATCTCCGATTGGTTGCATAAATACCACGCTGAAGTACCGAGGAGGAATCTGTGAAGGGATACTTCTTGGTCCTTGTTTACTCCCTGACGCTCAGTACACTGCATTTGAACTACAATCTATCAATAACAACATTTGTACTTACATGATACGTTGATTGATTTTCTTGTTCGGAATGTTTTAGTCATTATCTGCGTGGAGTTGTCACCCTTCCTTCTTTCCCCGATCTCTAGCTCATTACATCCTTTGTATTTGTGTTTTTTCTAATTTTATCTCGTCTAATACGCCTGAGAAGTCGGTTAGTGGTACTACTGAGTTCAATAAAGATGCTGGAATTTTAGTGTAATGATGGAAGATTGATGCTTAAAAATGAGTCGGGCATTGCGAAATGCGGTTATGACAACAATGGCAAGCATGTTTGGAAATTGGGAGAGAATGACCTCACGATCGGCCGAAAGACGAAGGTAGAGTGTAAGCAAACAAGTAAGATTTACTTTTTAGTAAGCAATTTAATTTTTTTTTAAAAAAGGAAAGAAATGACATTCATTCTCAGAACCATGCCCTGGAGAAATCTTGGCTTCCATGTGCGAGATGGGTCCTAAGGATTCTCGATGCATCGTTACGGTATTTTAATTGTAATTATTGATTAACTTTTGTTTGCATTGCAGACCGGGAATATCACACGCTGCTCAACCGGCAAGCTTCAGTGAGTAATCGGAAGCTGAAAAAAGTCATTTATTGATTGATTACAGTGTCGATGGTCAAATAAACGACATCTCATGCAATATTGACGATGGAAAATGGCGCGTTAATGGATCGAATTTGCTACCAGCCGAGGCGAAACTCGACTGTGGAGTTTCTCCCTCAAGCATCGCTGCTAAACTGTCTGGATGCCAAGATGCGAAGCGGAAATCGGCAAAATCAGTATCGACTTGTCGCACAATTTTCTACATTTTCCTCGTCATTTTTATCCTCTTGCTACTTGGAAGTGAGCTTTTTCTAATTTGTTCGAAACTATTAATTTAGTTCAACGTGAGGATTTCAGGCATCGGTCTATTCTTCGGCAGTCGATTTATGTTAAAGAAGCGCCAAGGAACCGCCGAGACAGCACCCTTATTGAAGGTAGGTCACGGGATAGAACATCGATCATACGGTGGCACTACTTTCAGACCGCAAAGGACTTGTTAAATGATATGAAGAAGAACAATCTACCACCGTCGATAACCAAATTTCCCACTGATCCATTGACCGAAAAGCAAAGGGCAAGTGATTGTTTCAAAGGAGATACTTTGACTGCGATTTACACGAGATTTTCCAACATTTTTCATTCAGAAAGAAGCAGAAGACGACAGTCAAAGAGCCAATGAGACAACCTGTCTGTCGACGGCTCTGTCGAAGGTATGGGAACTTTTAAAAAAATCATTTCTCAAAACACTGAGTAGCTCATTCTAAGTGTAGCTCATTCATCATTCTTCCTGCCATTCAGAAAGAAGCAAAGGCCAAACCGGCAGTGGACTGGAGCACGACAAATTTAGAAGTGAGTTGAATGATTCCAAACCTCCAGAGAGGGATCAGGGTGAGAGATTGTGCAAAAATGAGAGAGTTTCTCGATTTCGCACGCTCTCTCACTCCCTTTCTGTAAGGTTGAACGTCGTGGAGTTGAAGCCGCGGGAAATCAAATTCACAATTTAGTTTCGAAATTTGTGAAACTAAATTGTGAATTTGACCTCGCATTCCGTTTATTTCACCCCTCTATGATAGAGCAGACAGATGCATGCAGAGCACGGCTCAGATATTACAATTTTAAAATGATTCGTTCATGAAATGGACTACTGGTGGCGTACTCTCTTTCTGTATCTCGGCGGCGCGTCTCTCGCATTGAAATGCTGTCTCGCAGCCGTCGTATCTGTTGTTTAGGAGCGGAACGTTTTATTATTTTGGACGAGAGTTTACAATAGGATTGTGTGCATTTCAGAACGGCGAGATCCCTAACCGCGTCTTCAGCGAGTTTATCCAGTTCAGCGGGCCGCTGGTTGTAGGAATGCCGAGGCCCCCCGGAGATCTGGTAAATATACCTTGTCTTTCTTACCTAGACCACGGAGAAGAGGTTACGCCCTAATTATACTTTTTTTACGAAATATTAAATCGATTATTGATTGCAGATCCACGCTTTCGAAGGTGTCCCACCGGAACCGCAGCCCACACTGATCCAGATCTACCCCTCGGGATGTGAAGTACATAAAGTTGGACCGGGAGTGGAAATCATCAGGGTACAGCCAATAGTTTGTGAACAAAATTATGAAACTATAAATATTTCGGATCTTACTGTTTACAATTTTGTTATCTTGTGAAAACTGGGATAAGCGGCAATATTACTGTATACAGCTATGAATTAGAATAATGTCGATTAGTAAGCTTTAAAAACGATTAAAATGAATTGTAAATTAAAATTTGGTCCGGAATATTCACACCCAGAATGAGTACACTTACTATTGAGTATGTTCTACACTGAGACACGCAAGTGTACGATACACTTACAAATCTCTCGTTTTTCAAACGCCGTCTCTCGATGCGCGAATACGCTCAATATTGAGTGTACCATACACTGGGTGGCACTACTGCGGAAGCCCGGGATCATCAAAAAAACGAACAATGTCATTGTTAATGCTCATTTCAAGAGCGCCTCGACTATTCATTGGCCTGTTCCGGGCTTCTGCAGTATTGAGTCTATAATATGATACGAACACACAAAGAATCAAAATGATACTTCCTGTGTTTACCAAAACGAGAGAGCACGCAGATATGAGAGAGTCCCTCTCGATTCTGTCTGATAAACAACGGAAGTCCGTGTTTTGACTTTTTGGTATGATCGTATCATTTTAAAAACGTAATAGTATAACATCGGGTGCCTCATCGGTGCCCACTGGGTGTCTCATCGGTGCCCACTGGGTGTCTCATGGGTGTCCATCGGGTGTCATATTCATTGTCTGTGCAGCCCGGCGCCGAAAATAGAAGACCGACCACGAACACGTTATTCTCTAAATCGGGACGTCGTAGCAGAGAAGCGGAGATAGAAGAGGAGGAAAGGGAGAGGAGATATGAGCAAGACAGGAAGAGAAGTAGGAGAGAGAGAAGAAGGAAGGAGCGAGAAGAAGAGGAGAAGAGAAAGAAGAGATCTGCCAAGTCCAAAAGTGTTAGTGATAATCCAGTTACAACTCACGGGGAAATGAGTCTACGACTTCATAAGGCCAGCGATTCAAAGTCTAATAGAATAGAGACAGTGCAGCGAGGCGCCTAGGCGGTTAGACTTTGAAAGTCGTCGCTGCTCTGAGAAAAAAGTCACGGCGGATCAGGACACAAAGTGAAAATGTTCACTTACCTGTAAGTGAAAGTCACTAGAAATAAGAGACATTTCACTTACCGGTAAGTGAACATTTTCACTTTGTGTCCTGATCCGCCGTGACTTTTTTCTGAGTGTGTCCAGCCCATCAATTTATCATCGAATACTTATTTCCCTCTGAGAGCCTACTTTTTGTTTGTGCTTAGCCGTTTTTTTGGACTGCTTTTTTTCTTTGGAATGAAAATGTCCGGTTTTTGTCGAATAGTTAATTAAATATCGCTATATAATTATATTATTTTATATAATTGAAGGAGTCATCGAAGAAGAGCAGCAAGGATCAGAATGTGGAAGACACTCAAGCAGATGTGACAGTGACCATTCCGATGGATATAGAGAAATGAAGCAATTCGGTTGATGACAGGCAATGTAACGCCCATCACAGAATAAACATAAATAGCACTATTCTGTAAATGGTAGTGCAATATAACACATAATTCGGATTCCACAGGAATAACTAGCCGGGATATGTTACTACTCTCTAAGTGTTACACCGATAGGGTTCCAGGATGATAGAGCATTTATCATGGTGCATCTCAATCTTATACACACGTCGATGGCATTATCAAATTACATGATTAATCTCATTCTCCTATTCGCATAGGGCACGTGTGTCATCCTATTCACTACACTAAGCGTACAATCTTTGCGTAGTTAGGACAGAGAAGGGGAGGCGCATTGGAGCCGAGGAAGGAAGCGAACATTTTCAGTAGGGTTCCCCTTTTCAGGTGGTGAATATTTGACCTGAAACCTCTCCCCTTTATTTCTCCTCACACCGAGTCCACCTATAGGTCGAAGTGAAAATGGGAAGAATAGGTTTTGTGTCACCTGATTGAAAATGTGATGTGATGTGATGTGATGTGAGGTTATTTCGCCTGATCAGGCAACAGGTTACCTAAAACTTATCCATAAGTTGACACAAAACCAATTTCGTTCTAGAGGCCACACTGCTTGGTGGTGTGCGAAAAATGAGAAATGATTTTCTTGAGGTTTCAAGTTGAATATTCACCGCCTAAAACCCGAACCCGTAATTACAACTAAAAATTATGTTATACATTCGTAACATGGACAGCGGGCACAATCACTTGCTATATCTCGGCGAGCCTCTTGTTTTGACACGCTCTCTCACCTTTCGCACTAGCTTTTATTAGTGAAATGTTTTATTATTTCGGACGAAAGCTTGTGAATTTGTAGTATAGTGCCGTGAATTAATTGACAACACAATACTGCAAATACAACATGTTTGTCTCATACATTTCTTGATAATAGGAGGATCGCACTAACTCTTTTTTAATGCTTCGTGCAATGCAATCAATTGATAATCTCCTTACAGGGCTCTATATTCCTAAGGACTATTATTTCAGAACGTCTGTCTGTCTCTGTGTGTGTCTGTGTGTGTGTCTGTCTGTGTGTCCGTGTGTTCAAACTTTATAGCTGAATAACTCGAGAACAAAGAAAGATTTCGACACACTCTCTTCACTATCATATGCGTATTCACAAAAGGAAACTTCTAAATAAAAAATATTTAAACGAAATCCATGGCCAAGTGGCTAAAGCGCTTGCTTTTAAATCCGACCGACGCAGATTCGACCCCCGCCGCGGGCAAACCTTTTGCCGCATTTTTCGCAAGTGTCAGAAGCTGTCCTAACCCGTTTTTGAGTACCGTGAAACACGTTTACACCTGTTTTGCCGAGTTTTAACCTGAAAAATCGAAATTTTCGATATTCTCTCAAATGATTCAGAGAGCATAGGGGATCACAGGAAAAATATTTTGCGATGTCAGAAACGTGTTTGAACGTGTTCTAACACTTTTTAACGTGAACAATAGAAAATTTCGAAAAGTTCCAAAATGATTCAGAGAGCGTAGGGGATTACAGGAAAACCGTTTTGTGAACGTGTTCGAAAACGTTCTGAACACACTGTATCTTGCGTTTCCGTTGTGAAAGGCTCGTGAGGCTGAGAGCGATCGAAAAAAGTTGCCACTACGCCACTTCGTGGCTCCGCAACGGAATAAGCCAGTACTCTTTGTAGCGATTAACACTCCCCAACATAAGTCGAGTTTCAATGTAACTTGGAGCCGGCTATCGAGTTCCCCCTGGACCGAACATGGAGCCGGCTATCGAGCTTCCCCTGGACCGATCTTGGAGCCGGCTACCGAGCTCCCCCGGAACCGAACTTGGAGCCTGCTACCGAGCTTCCCCTGGACCTGGAGTCGGCTGCAAAGGTCCCCCTGGACCGAACTGTGCTCGGCAACTGAACGCCCCCTGGACCATACTTTGAAAACGTAGTGCGCATCCTACCATAACGTAATTTAACCTTAACACACCCTGCTATTTGTTTTGGAATTGCTCTCTCCCGAATCGATACGTCGTCTTTAACATTCATCCAATGGTCATTTATATCCGCTCGACTAGCCCCGAACAGATAATGTTAGTGATCAAGATTAATAAGTAATCAACATTCCGTAAGAGCGGCTTATCTGTATTGGAATAGTATAATTCAGCGACTACTGTATCGATTAATTAATAATTACCGTATTCCCTGATCGTCGATTATCGATGTTCTGCAGGAAATGGTATATGGAAGACGGAAGCCTTGCACAAAAACATTTCCTTGAAGAGCAGCAGGAAAAGGCAGACTTTCAGGATTTGATCACTCGTCAGTTGTGGGGTTTTTATAGAGAAAAATAATTGCAAATTATGATACCGCAGAGAGAAACAATCGATGCAATGAATACCATGTTTCTAGATCGGAGAAAATCTTTGTAGATAGTATGTATCAATTAAAATTTGAAAAAAGAGTGCTACCCATTCATTTGCAGATGAAATCTCGGGCGCTTCTTCATTTGCCCAAGCTTGGCAGGGAATTCTCAAAATCTGCGCGCAACATAAGGAGGAAGCAGAAACCAGCAAGAAAAACAAGAAGATGGGAATTCAAATTGTTTAGAAGAAATCAATCGATGTTTTGTAATGCACAATGGATAAATTCCACGATAATATACTATGCACGTTGCAACCGGAAGAAATACAGAGAGAACACAAAGGTTGTTGGGCAATAAATTTCGCAACCCGGTGATTCCGTGTCTTGCATGTTTGTAATAAGTGCAGCTTGATCTTCTGAAACAATTTGAGCTACAAACACATCAGCAAAACCTAATTATCATATTCTGAAATTCTTTTTTGTTTCGTTTTGCGTGTTTACGTACAGCTGAATACAACTATTTCAAGAACACTATTCCCCGAATATCTTATACTCATTAGGAGAAGACGTGATTGATTAGATACCGTACTGAGATTTGTATTGGCACGTTGCTTGTGAGAAGAGAGGAGGGAGGAGGGATGTGACGTCATAATCAATATTATGGATATTCTCACCTCTCACCTATCAGCTCCCGTTTGGACGCCGTTTGTTACGCGTTCCACATCATTGCGCTGGCAGGTCAATCCTAATGAAAGTGCTTTTGTGAGAGAGCGTGCAGAATCGAGAGGGGCTCTCTCACGCACAATCTCTCGCCCTGTCCGCTGTAGGCTTGGAATCGTGTGGTCCACAATTATGGCGTTGCTTTTTCGATATATAATACTAATATTATTTCGAGTATTCATCGTTCTTCAGATCATGATCCTTCTGCTGAAAAGAGTAATCGCCTACTTTCTCCAATATCCAGAAGTTTCAAAGAAGAAAGCGGAAAATGCGTACGCGACAAGGTATTTTGTTCAATTATTGATATTAATTTTGGAATATTCTATCTTGTCTCAATCATTCGTCTGGGATTCCTCAACATCTCATTACAATACCCGTCAACACTCCAGGGTGCGAGAGCGTGCGGAAAAGTTAGAGGGATCATGTTTTCGTTCATCTTTAGCTTTCTGGAGGTGTGAAATCATGTGTACCAATATAATTCATTGAAGTTAAATTCGGATTAAATTTTTGAAAAATCACAAATATATTTTCAGAGCCATATGTATACTGGGAGCACTCAAGTACGAAATACGCTCGGAAATGAAGCTCCCACAGAGGATCCAATATACAGTAACCAGTGAGCGAATCGATTATTATTAATTTCGGCTATTGTTCACGACATAGCAATATTATAAATTATTGTTGACTTATTTGGTGTAGATATGATATTCGGTTACCGTAAAAAGGACAAAAATAAAACATTGTCCACGTGAGTTTTAAAGGGAGAAATACCCCTATAAAAGACCTAGCGATTGGCCTCTCCTCCTCTGTCTCTCTTGGAGAGAACACAGACAAGGAAGTGATAAGAGATCAGAGATTGGCGAATCGGGGAGGGGCGAGAGATGCGGGAGGGGAAGAAAGACTGAGTAGATCAAAGAGAGTGCGAGAGAGGAGAGTGGACCTCGGGTCCAGGGAACCACACTAGTCCGGAAAAGGGATGGTGTGTTTGCTATCTCGTGGCGAGACCCTTGGAATTCGCGCGAATTCAAACATGGAGTAAATCACCCTTTAATGTAGAGCTACGAAAATTCATGTTTAATTTTGAGCAGTGATTTTGGATAAACATCTTTTTTGCAGATACAAGTCGCTATCCGTATGACGGTGAAAGGGCAGGCAGCGACTACCATTTTATACCCGAAGTATGATTTATCGATTGATTTTGAGTCCAATTATCGCGCTATTGAAAAAACGGGTCAGAAGCGTTGGAAAGATCGTGAGAGAGTACTCACACTTTCGCGAACGTCTATTACAAATTCACAAACACTCGTCCAAAATATTAAAACGTTCCGCTGATAAACAGCAGAAACGCGGACGAGAGTGCACGCGAAAAGAATTAATTAGACAGTAAGCACACCACAGGTAGTTCTCGAGGTGGAACGTAATATTTTAAATTTGCAATAGTCCCAAACCCCTATCAGGAGCTTTGACCGGTCTTTGTAATGATATGAATGTATATTTTACAGGAGGAAATGAGAGATGACATAGATAACGATAAGTTTATTGAGCATGGAAAGTACAAAAACGCATTGTATGGACTGAGTTTCGCTAGTGTGACATCTATTCTAGAGAAGGTTAGTTTTATTTATTATTACAGAGCAAAAGAGATCATCTACCAATCAATAAATTGATAAATCAATCAGTAAATCGATAATTTAATCAATAAATCGGATAATTCAGGGTCGTCACTGTTTTCTGCAACTTAATCGAGCTTCATCGATTCGGCATATGCACTCTGTTGCTAACATTTATCCGCTCGTGATTTATGCAGATGCGAAAAGTCCCGAAAAATTGATGTCAGTGAGACAGATCGATATCCACATTATTACATAGTTCGGACCCCCCAGTATGGGGTCGGCAACGAGAGTTCACTCTCTCGCTTTCACACACTCTCTCGCTTTCACACACTCTCTCGCTTTCACACACTCTCTCGCTTTCACACACTCTCTCGCTTTCACACACTCTCTCGCTTTCACACACTTTCTCGCTCTTGCCCGTATAGTGGAAATATCAAAATGATGAGAGTGAGAAAGAAATCAATAAATGAAATCGTTTTTGTTGCAGGGAATGGAGCACTTTTTTCAAGAGTGCCAGTGATGCACAAGAAATGTTCGACAAAGAACAGAAAGAGAAACTTGCCTACGGAGATATGATAACTCGTGATTTCTTCTTTTACGTTAATGTCGAAATTACGAAATGCGCACTTCCCTTTTTTCCACGAGAATGTTCAGGAAAAATTTTGTCCTTTTTGCTGATATTAGCATTTTCTGAGTAAAGTCACATAGATACAAAAAGAGTGATCGCATGCAAAATCGATTTAACGGACGTGTTCCTTTTCACAAATATAAAAAAATACTGTAAAATTCAAAATAATGCATGTACAAGTTTCAGACGTGGTCTCGGATGCACAATCACTCGAAGAAATTATCAAAAAAGTTTGTGATATCGTCATTCAAAATACGGGAGAAATCAAGAATTCAAAGGCGAGAGAAGCAACAGTACAGTGGTTGAATACCCTAGACCTCAACATCACGACCCGATTTTGAATACCCGGACGAGTACTAAAATCTTCCTGTAGGTTCCTTGATGTGAGGATACATCTGTACCTATATTTGCATTGTTCTAATTGTTTTTGTAATTTTTTCGTTAACAAAAACAGTTTTGTATATGATATCTACGTGTTCGCATGCATCATCTCTCTTTGATCTTTGATCTTTCGCACCAAGTTCAAAGTCGTACGTTTCACACCATTCAGAACCAAGCAAAGCCTCCAGACAGGGGGTCAGGAGCAAGAGACTGTGCGAAAGAAAGAGGTACTCTCTTGCTCATGGCACCAATCTGTGAATCTCTTTTTTCCAAACGGAATTCAGTCAATGTCACTTGTCATTCTTTGTGAAAAAAGCAATGAAAACTAAAAATATCAAGAAAAGTAAATGGATGAGAGATCCTAAGATCCATGACATTTTGTGTAAAATGCAGAATTTAATTCGCGCTGAGACCGACAAAGCGCGTTTGGATACTATTCGCCGCACTCTCTCGTTGTCTACAATAGGTAGAGAGAGAGAAGAGACATGGAACAAAAGGGTGGGCCGTCATTATTTCCCGCCCAATATACACAGTCAGTGCACTAATATCTTAGCGTCATGGCGTCGATTTAGGCCACTGTTCCTCCTCTTATTCTTACCCATAACCACAAACCCGTCAACCTTACTCAAAGTAGTTAGAAGAAAAATATCGGGCAAAGTCGAGAGATACTCTCTGAATTTCACTCACTGTCTTCCTTCCGACCCCTGTTTGGAGTGATGAAACCATGTGTCCTTTCTTTAGAAAATTCCCCTTATTTTCAGCATAGCCCACCTGCTAAAACAGCTATATTCCTACTTTTTCTTGACTGATGTCAATGAACAAACGACTTCTGACATATGCGAAACTGACTTCGAGGAACCCCCTCTCAGGCGAGTTTATTTATTAAATTTTATTTCTTCTCCTTAGTTTCAGCTTTCACTTTATATCATATAATTAATGAATAAATAGATGGATCTTTGAATAGATGTATCACATGCATCGATTAGATATTATTTTAGACCAGTTTGTATTCGAGGACCTCTCAATCACGTCATTGCGGCTGCAATGATGGAGAAACAACCGGATATGTTTCTATGCGGAGTGCAAAGTAAGTGCAGTGTCCCAAACAAAAAAATAGCGAATGTTCGAGTGAGGATTTTCCTCTCAATATTTTTCCCTTTCCGGATGATTTGAATAAAATGGTTATAATTGTGTACATTGCAGCTACTAGTCGTCCGCCGATATTTAATGAGATTCCCGGCCACGATTACCATTTTACTTCGGAGGTACGGATTTATCGATTATTATTATGGGTTATAATAGTATGTGATTTTAATTCAGGATGAAATGCTAGACGATATCAGAAACAAGAAGTTCATTGAATATTGCACGAACGACAATTATCTTTATGGGATAAGTATCGACAGCGTGAAGGAGTGTCTGAATCAGGTAAGAATATCGATTATAGAGCTACGGTAGTTAGGTCAGAATATTCGTTATGGAATTACGGTAGGTGGATTGTTATGGTAATGCGAAAAATCGATATTTACATGCAGTAGTTGCAGCAGTTATAGACAAGATACAAATTCATAAATCAATCTTTCAGGGTCGCCATTGCGTACTGAATACTAATTTCGCCAGATCTGTGCGGATTTTGAAGTCTGTTGCAAACATCCAACCAATGGTAATTTATGCCGCCTGTTCAAAAGAACAGATAAGGTGAATTTAATTTATTTCGAGGCTTCGTTGTCCGTTGTTCGGAGTGTCCACTATAGGGCCAAAAGCGAGAAATGGAGAGAGGGAGAATAATTTGAATTTTTTTACATTGAAAAAAACATTTACTTGATAAATCAATTTCTGGTTTTTTTAAATTAAAATTGATATCTGAAATAGTCGATCTGGCAACTACAACTGAAATGGCGCAATGATTAAATTTTTTTTGATTATGATAAATTTTAATTTCCAAAAAAATAATAAACTGAAAATTTACAGAACATGGGCGCCCCGTGGATATTTTGTCCCCGAGTATTTTGTCGACACAATATTTCACAATGATGAAATAGATCGACGCGACTACGCAGATTTGATCACTCGTGAGTTTTATTGCGTAGTGATGGCGAAATATCTGCCCACTTTTAGTTTTTGCTTGTAATTTCTCGAATTTTGGGGTAAAGAGAAACAAAACTGAAAAAAAAACAAATAAATTGAAGAATTGTCTGTATGAATAGACTCGATTTTGAAGTAAGTACGTTCTAGGGGAGTCTCGGATTGATCTGATTGTATAAGAATGACGCAATATACAACATTTCAGATGAGATTTTGGACGGAAGTTCTATCGACGACATCGTTGAGAAAGCAATCGATATCTGTGTGAAATCGAGACAACGAAAGAGAACAGAAATATCGATTGCCTAATTATTTGCCTAATTATAATACAATTTTTTTTGTGAGCTTCGCTTACTTGTATTTGTCCTTTATTTCATAAATAGTATCTTTATTCGCAAGATCGATAGGCAATAGAAGAGTGTTCACACCTGGAGATTTCGGGTTTCGCACTTGCGATATCACAGGCACACAATATACACGTGCCATAAATACGTATTCATTTAGATTTCATTCTCATTAACTATATTTGTGTCAAGTCCATATAATTAGTAAATTAATCAAATGATTTATTCCTACCCTCTACTCATTGGATAGTGTCATTATTTATTTTCGAATATTTCGAACAGTTTAATCATCGCAGCAACAAAACCTTCAGAAAAATGATCGAAGCTGCGACATTGTGAAATCGTGTGGGACACACCTACTTTGCCCTCTATCTCGTTCCTGACCACATGATTCCAAACCTACAGTCCAGGGTTAGAGCGAGAGAGTATGCTAAAGTGAGAGTATGCTAGAGTCCCTACCGATTTCACACGCTCTCTCACTCCAAAGGCCTTTCTGGAAGATTGACCGGCCTGTGGAATGATGTGTGACCCCCCCCCCTGCGGAGGATTAAGCGGGCCGTGCTCTCATTCCTGGGCCCATCTCTCGCTCGCGCAGGTCGCATATTGCCAGTTCCGAGTGAGAATAGAGGGATAGCATCGTGTGTGGTCCTATCTCGGACCACCTGCACACTGCTACATTTCCCGCGCGAATGTGCATGAATGCCATAGAGTGGCGTCATTTTCGCACTTAGTCGCTTATTCAGACTTTAATTGCATTTCGAAAGATGACTCACTTTCTGAAAAAGCTCTACTCGTACGTTTTCAACAGTAATGAAGAAAAAGTAACACCAAGGTAAGTTTCGCTGGTTTATTCGTGAACAATTTTAGTGGCAATTATCAGTCAATCAATATTTATCACGTCAGACGTTTAAGTTAGGTTATGATGTGGTTTCAAGTCGAGATCATTCTTCTCACAATCAGAATGGACGGATAATTTCGACTGGCCATTTCAATAATAATAATTTACAACATTTTTATATTCAGAGCGGTGTGCATTCTTGGCGCACTCAAGACCATGATATTCGGAGAGCTAATGATGAAGCATTCTAAGATGTTCGAAATGCCCAAACGGAGTAAGTCTGAATATATTTTCATCTTTAAAAAAGTAATATCTAGACGTTTCAACAACAAAAAAACACTAGAGTTTTTCAATGTCCATTTTGAGTCAAATCAGAAAAGTGTGCCTGAAAAAAAGAAAAGAATGCGATCACGACTATTGGGTATAATTATCATTTATTATAATTACGGCTGTAGATATACTTTTGATTCGAAACATCCGACATTTGCAAAATAATCACTATTCGTCTCATAATCCCGACACCTTTTTTTCAGCTATCACTGATTCCCCGTTTTCTTTCGAGAACCCCGGCAAAGTCTTCCATTTCGTCTCTGAAGTACCGTATTATAGATTTTTTTCTTTCTCATTTTTCCATTTTTTTTCTCACAATCAGGCGAAAATGTTGGAGGACATCGGGAACGATCTGTTTATCGAACACAGTAAAGAAGAGAACCATATTACTGGACTGAGCTTTGCCGCTGTATCTCAGACACTTGATAAGGTTAGTGAATATCGATTGCCTTAATTAGTGAATTACTGACTTGGTGTTAACCTATAAAGACTGCATTTAGTGATTACGGTACCAATTGAGCGATAGTACAGTAATTATCGATTGCAGGGTAGTCACTGCTTGATATACACCGACCGTCCCCAATCGATCGAGCGAATGAAGTCACTTAAAGGACTTGAACCGCTCGTTATTTTGATCGATGCTAGCAGCTCCGAAGAGATTATGTGAGTTTGTCACATCATTTAACGAGTCAATCAAACCTCCAGAAAGAGACCAATAAAATTACCAACAATAAAGTTAGTAAAGGCAAGAACGACCTTGTCATACCCCGACCCCTTTCTGGGGGTTTAAAAAATGTATCGGAAAAAGATTTAAAGAAACGTATCGAATAAAGTTACCAAAAAATAAAGCTAGTAAAAGAAA
Organism: Pristionchus fissidentatus; assembly: GCA_036245785.1. Taxonomy (NCBI): domain Eukaryota; kingdom Metazoa; phylum Nematoda; class Chromadorea; order Rhabditida; family Neodiplogasteridae; genus Pristionchus; species Pristionchus fissidentatus. The sequence continues at coordinate 29,621,021 of BTSY01000003.1, read as the reverse complement.
GAACGACCTTCTCATATCCCGACCCCTTTCTTGAGGTTTAAAGAAATGTATCGATCAATAATTACCACTGCAGGCGTTGCGTTGTACCCGTGTTTGGTCCGTGACATGTTTCGCCAGGCGCAGAAAGACAAGAACGCATTCGGAGACCTGATCACTCGTGAGTTGAATTCATACTCGTTTTATTGATTGCGTGCTGTCTTCAACTGTTCAACTGTTCAACTGTCTTCAACAACTGTGCTGTCTGTTTATTGATTTTCATGGCTGTCTTCAAGTCTATCGCTTCTCTACGCTTTTCTAATTTGTCTAATCCTAATTTCCTATTCCTATCCGCTACTTGTTTTCCCGTGTCATATTGTAGCAACGCATGAAAAGTCGACGAGTAAAATAATTCTGGACTTTTTCGACTACCTTTTTGTTTTGGATACTCGTTTTATTGATTGCATGGAGACGACGAAATCTTTTGATGTTGTCGTGGTGAATGTGTAATAGGGAGGTGTTACATAGTTTACACATCCAGAAAATGGCAAGGGGTGACAGGGTTCGCAAAAGTGAAACGAACTCTCACACTTCTACTCACACTATCTCGCCTGGCCCAGTTATGCTTCACTGATCTATGAAACGACGTGTTCTCATTGCAGATACGATTTCGGCTTCATTGCCTTTCCAAGAAGTGGTGCAGCAACTACTCAACATATGCAACGATAAGAGCCAACCGGAAATATCGATTGCCTAAACACATCAATTCCACATACCCAACCTCCAGAAAGGGGTCAGCAATGAATTAACACACAACACCACCCCCGTTACCATTGTGTGGTGTAAACACTACCTCGATTTCGCCTAGAGAGTGTGCCAAGTGAGGCCCTTTTTCTTCAATGAATGACGGTCAAACTCTGATTAAAATTTGATTGTAAGATGCTTATCGTAAGAATGTAGTCGGTGATACGGTTTATTGATTGTGTGAGAGAAGTAGCACAAGTGAGCTTGACAATTGTGTTGTCACAATTCCATAGTATAAAGAGTGAGGGAAAAGCGACGTTCTCGCCGATGGTCTCTTAAAAGGCGCACAAATTGAATGGAACATTCAATGAAGGGATTGTCGATAGATCAACAATCACAATTTCTTCTCCTCATCAATGAGTAGAAGATTGTACCTCGCCAAGATTCGCTGTCTTTCGCTGTCCATCTTTGCCAGATTGCGCATCACCATTTCACTCTCGGGAACAATTCGACCTCTCACGGGCTGGCTGAATCGGGGACAATGACCTTCTGTCGGTCGGGGAATTGAGGAAAGGAAGGGTTCAGGGCAGAAACAGTGGTCCTCGAGGTACGTCTCACAGGGAAGATGAGGGCCGAACTTGGGCGCTTGAAGATGCCTTTCGAGGTCGTTGAAGAGACGAGCGAGCCACGGGCCGACGAGGAAGGCAGCAGATATGAATACGGTAACTGCGAAGAGAGAAATCAGAAGGGAGTGGAGATGAGCGGTCGAAAGATCTGGATTCTGTAATAATAACATGTGTACCAGCATTACTACACTCACAAAAAGTCACTATGATCAGGTCAACATCACATTAACCTGTAAGTGAATAAATTCTCTAATTTCTCGTGACTATCTCTTACAGCTAAGTGACGATGTTCACTTAGTGTCCTGATCTTTTTTCTCAGATCTTTTTTCTAAAAGAGAACACACATCGGGTTTACCTGTGCAAAGTTGTAATCAATCGATAAAAGTTTAATTCGAAAAATTCAAACCTTATCATCTTCTTCGCTTTTGGAATTGGTGTCTGGAGTGGTCTGAGGCGTCGGATTCGTCTGTTCTACGGTAGTTACCGTTATTTGTTGCACGACGTCAGGCATAACAACCGGCAATTCAGCGTCTTCATTCTTTTTCTCCTGCAAAATTAAAGATTTCAGAAACTTTTGCTTTGCCAAAACTGCGTTTTTTCTCTCGATTTCATTCTTGAACCCTTCCTTGTTCAAATTTAATTGTGGGCTCGAACAAACGATTAGATGCATCATCACTACCGTTGAATAAATCCGGGTGTTCCAATTGAGTATTTAGAGAAAGTAGACTACGAGGCAGGAATCCAAGTTGCAACCACTCTTTTTTTAAACTTATTTTATTTAGAAAAAAACGTACGTCAAATGTGAAGAGGAGGCCCATAAATGTGGGTAGGACGCAGTGACACAAGAACGGCATGAATCCGGCGTAGAACTAAACGGAGATTTTCTATAAAGGAAAAGGCGTTCTTTGCTAAGCAATTTTACAGTAGCGAGCAACCACGCTAGATGGAAGAAGCCGGTAAGCCAGCTGCAACCTTGGATAATGTATACCAAGTGGGATTACGAAAGTATTCTCCAGGTTTTGTGCATGTATGCCTCAAACCTTAGGGGGCATAAAGACTTAAACCTTAATAACTATACCTTAATGCCCTCTTCCTCGTACGGACGTTGCATGACGAGCCCGATAAACCCGGATAGAAGGGAGAGCAGAAAGCTGCAGATTGCGAACTTCCACATGTTTAACTGCAAGGCATGCGTCTTGAGTAGAATTAGTCTTGAGCAGAAATATATAAGTACTCCGCAAGTATAATCATAAGTGTATGTACACCTAGTGTTTAAAAAACGGTAAATAATCGAATTAGCTCTCTTCATTTCGCACACTCTCTCATAAATCGACCGGCGTCGAGTGTGTGTGTGAAATGAAGAGATCTAATCTAATTATTTACCCGAATTTCAAAGGTACTACAGTAATCCGTACCTCGCGCCTGGTCCCGCGTAAACTGATCACAGACAGCAAGAACAATTCGATCTCGACGGTCCAGCCAATGAAGAGTCCGACTCGGAGGCCCATGCTGTCCACACGGAAGAAAGAAGAAGCGAAAGCAGTGTAGAGCACGTTTACCACCACGCCGCTGCACACCATCCACGACCGATGATTAGCCTGTTCATATTTCATTTTTTAAAAAATGATATAGGGATAGAATAGAATAGATTTTCTAGCAATATAGTATTCGAGAAAAAATCTATTACATTCTATACTCAATTCGAATCATTTTGAGCATATAGAATAGACTGGAATTTTTGAGCATGAAAAATGGAAAAAAAATGTTACACCCTGCACTTGCCGGAGGCGAGCACACACAAAATTGAGAGGGTCAACGACACATAAGCCCTTGCTAATTAAATGGACAGTAAACACACAAATTCTGGTTCATTTGATCCAATTTCCACAAGCGAAGTAGGGATAGAGATGGTGTGCGCTCTATCCGATATCAACCCAAGTGGAGCAGCGGTAAAACGCTTGCCTAGCAATCGTGAGGTCGCGGCTTGATACCCACCTTATGCTTTTTTTCTTCAAACGGGCTGAAAGTCGTGGTGAGACCTTGAAATTTGCGGGAATTCAACGGTGCTTTTACTGTCCCTTTAAGGTTGGCCGATCGATTTTCAAATTATCTCTCACAGTCCAACGATTACTTTCCAAACGCAAAGTCTGAATCGGTCTCAAGCGCAATGGCAATGCTACTTCTTGAAGATACTATGCTCTTAAAATCACCAACTACACAGAGTGATTTTGCACACCCGCAGTCGACTTCTTTCAAGATTCTGGTAAATAATTGGACCTTTCACCTACTATTTACGCCGGTCGGCAGATGAGAGCGTGTGAACAGGTCTGAACTAATTTTTTACCCGAATATATAAACTTATATATTCAATACCAAGGCATTCTGGGCAGGGATTAAGGAATTAACTCTTCTTCTTCTTTACCGTTTTCCAGTAGGGACAGCGGGCAACTGCGAATGTGACGTATAAGAGAGAGAGGGCGGCGCTCAGTCTCCCCGTTGCGCCGTACTCGAACAGAACTGTGACGAGGGCAAAGTTGATGAACCAGAAGAAGGAGATAAGTCCGCAGTCCATCTGAAAAGATATTTTTTCTCTCGCTGATATTATCAATTATTACACGACCTACGAAGGTTTTCGGTTCTAAACCTTCGTAGGTCGTCTAATAATTGATAATATTACTCCCTCCCCCAATGTAGCGCAGAAGGCAGAACATGTGCGGGTCTACACAGGCAAGCAGCCGGCCTTACAGGAGGTCTCCGGCAGATACTTTGCCGTTACCTTACTGCTTTAGATTTTGTTTCGACGAGGAAAGACATTCACAGTTCTAGTTCTTGTATGCGATCCTCTGACGGAATAAATGAAATGAAATGTATGAATAGTCTCACGGGCAAACAATGATCTCCGACTGCGATGGTTGGTGTTCCAGCAAAGGCGACGTGCAGAAGGCCAATGACGATGTATGGAGTGTCCCAGGCGGCCCCGTAGTAGGCGCCGAAAGAAATCGCCATGAACGAGATGTATACCAGAGCCAGGGGGTGCATCGTGAACTTCTGAACGGGAAAATCAATCGAATCAGAACTAATCATATGAGGCCGCTTGCGATAGAGTCAAACAATGCACGGACAGCAGAAAATATGAAAAGTGAGATAAACATCGTTATCAGCATCATCGATAATGCCGAAAACCATGTTTATCTCACTTTTAATATTTTCTGCTGTCCGGAGCCCGTAGTGATTTGTCCGACTCTATCGCAAGCGGGCTCATATACATTGCGAATTACGACGGGCGAGCCAATTTAGCACGATTGAGTTCAGTGAGGATACGTTTACGTTCTGGTCTAAGTTAACGGTTTCAGTAATAGTACAAGCAACTAGAGACTGGTCAATGTTTGATCAAACCTATATTTAAATCAGTAAATAGAAGCGTCTATCGATTGACCTTTGTTCTCAAATCTACAGGATTGAAAATAAAGAAACCCACCGCATCATTCAAGATGATCCAGTATCTCACTGCAAAGCCGATCATGATGGGTAGCTTGACGAGTGGACTTGCGTACACAGCAGTGCATGCACTGGCAGAAACCGTCGCTGCGACCAGCAAGACTCCGCCCACTCGCGCTGCAGCCGGCTGCACCAGCTGCAGATTTCAATGAGATTAGTGAGAAGTGATCGTTTATATTAATTATTTACTGTACACGCGTCGTACAGAAATAATCAGAAAAAAAGAAAAAGAAGAGGTCGTGTACATTGCGTGACATTTTTGAACAACTTCTAGAATAAAATTGTATTCAACGGCCGCATTAGTGCTTAGATAACGTGCGCTCCTAAATGGCTTGGGAAAGCGTGGGTTAAGTAGTACCTGGCCTCTCGGCCCAATCTAGTGTACCAGCTCGCTACCGTGAATTCACTTGAAATGGACCACCTTACCTTAGTCCACGATTCGTCCAGACAGTAGTTGGCGATTAGCATCAGCATAATCAGTTCGACCAGTCCCACAATCGCCGTCCATCTCCACTCCTCATTGAATGCAGCTAGAAACAGCAAACCGATGCCGACTTGTACGGAAATGTTCGCGGCAAAGGTGCGCACAGTGTGTAGCGCTGAGCACTCTGCACTCATCCGAGCAACCTGCAAATGGAAAAAAGGTAAAGATGTTCCATGTCAAGCGATTTTACAGTGGCAAGCTAACACGCAGGATGGGGCAAGCCGGTAAGAAATTGAAATAGACGTTTTAAACAATTATTTTGATGCATACTTATTGCATTTATCATGTAGACAAAAGTCGGTAAGTAAAAGGACACAGGGGTTACAAGGATCAAATCTTTCGTCAGATTTGATCGACAAAGCATGAGACAAGAGGGAATGACTCAGGTAGCGTGGTTTGAATTGCGCCAAAAGCTGCAGGTTTTACCTTGGTCTCCAAAAGGGAATTTTCAAAATTGAGGACGCGGCTATCATAATCGGAAAATAAGATGATTCGATTGCAACATATTTATCGATTTTGAGACGTACGACCGATCTTGTTGACGGCGAAACGTTTCATTGAAGAAAGAAAGAGAAAAAATGAACTTTATAATTGCGTTAGAATAATGGCGGAATCAGTGTAACGAGTAAGGAGGGGGAGGAGGAGAGAGTGACCTGACCCCACCCGCGTTTCCCGCGCAAAGTATGGCGTCTATACAAGGGTGTCGGCTTATATCTACCATTTTCTCTGGATAAAAACCGTCATTTCTCAGTATGATTTCAATAATTGAGTTCGTACTTTTTTTACAACCGGAGATAATGAGCAATCTGTCGTCCCTTTAAAATAAGGCAAGTATTATATTTTGACAGATATTTGCTAACACTCTTACAGAACAATACAAAGACGAACGATGCTCACATTCATTCATCAAGAAAGGTATGAAGAGGGGGAGAAGTTTATTGCCCGTTTCTTTCCTGTCGTTTAAGAAATAATTATCCGAAATATTATTCCCAAATTAACATTATTGAAATAATTATGCAAAATCGGAAAGGGAAAATACACTGTACGCTGGTCAATCGACAATAAAACAATACAAAGGTGCAATGTTAAATTATAAACAAATTATTTCACGGATCTTGCTCAAAGCTGCTTCATGCCGTTGCTCAGTGCATATTTTCACCGCTTGTTCAACAGCGTCACTCAACGACGAAGCATCGGAGACCACGTCTGAAATCGCTCTCACAGCGAATTTGTTTGAATATAAGCAAAAGGTTTACTGAATAACGATTTCCTGGTAACAATTTGCTCAACTGTAAGCAAATTGGTTTGCTAGATATTGAGCAACAATATGCTTAAATATGAGAAATTCTTTGCTCAATAGCCCCGAAGTAGTCCCCTTAACCTAAAAATGTCTCTGTGTGGGTAAACTACATAGGTATAATTGAGGATAAGTGTAATTGCAATGTAAGTACCAACATTTGACACATAACAATGACACAACCATGGGTTTTGTTAACTCGAAGTTGGCAATAATGAAGTACGTTTCGTTATTGCAATGAAATAGTTTTACACGAGAAGTCTTCAGTCTCATATTCCCCTTGCTCCTGCTACACGACTGTTCAATTATTATAAATTAAAATCACTTGTGATCAAATCTTCAAAGTCTGGCTGTTCCCTTTGATGTTGATGGAAGAGTTCGCGTACCGTTTCCTTTAACATTCTACCGTCGGACCAATCGCTGTAAGTTCATTCATCGATTATTTATTATTTATTGATACTCGAATAATTATAAATGTAATATCATTATATTCGTCGCTTACACAATCTGCTTTGGACTTGTCTGGACGTGAATTACGATCGGCTGGATATTTCCCAGTGAAATCAAACGACGCAGCGAATTTGCATAGTTGATATTGAGAATGCACTGACCCTGAATTATCTATGATTTACTACGATGCACTTATCCATCGATAGCTTTAAATAATCATCAATTAATTCATAATTAATATTTTTAATGCGAGATAACATCGATTGACCTTTTCGAGTCTCGCCTTGATGCTATCAACGCTCAGCCCGTATAAATTATTCTCCAGAGTGAAGTATTCGATGAATTTATCGTTTTTTATGTCCTCCCGAAATTCAACCTGCACACAGCTTACGATAACTATGGAAAATGAAGATAACGGAATAGATAAAAAAAATCGATAATACCGTACCTCAGATATAAAGTGAGAGCGAATGCCGAAAAATTCGCCAGCGGGCAACGCGCGACTGTCGGATGTTGCTACAAGAAATGAAGATACGGTAGGATTTGTAAGCGATCAATATCCGAATGAATGTTTTAACATCATTGGACAGGGCGCTCACGCACTTCTAGAAAGGGGTCAAGGGTGAGAATTATAGAATCGAAAGGGAGTCTCACTTTTGCGAATGAATATGGATAATTAATTAATTAACTCACTGCGCACGCCAAATTCAAATATTTCTGGGTAATTCCTCGTCATTCTATTCATTATCGTCCGTCTGATTGGACCAAGTATGAATATCGGCCTGAGCATAACAGCATTTACTTATTGCTGGCACATTATTTTGTAAATATCATTGTCAGAAATGATCGCTAAGACACTTGTGATTCGATAATATGCTATAATAACTGTAATAACATGTAGCAGAAGTAAAGTTATTCATAGAACGTGCATATACTTTCTATTTTTCACGGAAGAAAAGCTTACCTGAGAGGAGTAACTTCCCCATTGTCGAACTGCATGAAGATTGGCAGATTTCGGGATTTCGGGAATTTCATGGGGTGCAAGGTGCAAAAAAGTTTTATGCACCCTTTCATAACTTTTTTCCTAGTAAAGCTACAACTTCCAAACTTGATACAGGGATTGCAAGCCACGTTTGGAACATTTTCCTTTTTGATTGGAGAGATTTTGTTCAGTTTGAGCTGAGTTACACAAGTTTTCCACCCTCGGAGGGTGCACATGCACCCCTGAAATTTGCGCGGCATCAGATTGGCAGATTTCGGGATTGCTTTTATCCTCCTTTTCAGCACCGTAGAAGTAGGAGTGTAGTCGGTTCCAAAGGAAGCCCATGCTGTGAAATAATTATAAATAAACGAAATTCCCTAACAGAACAGAATAGACGTCATGCGGAATGCTTTCAGCTTGTTATTTTCAGCGGCAAACAAATACACGCGTGATTTCAGTGGTATTCCTCCGAGAATACCTCACAAAGAAAAAAATCTAATCGTGATATGCCCAGAGCGAGGGTTTGAAACTCGAATGTTAGAGAACCGTTGAAAATAAGAGAGCGCGTCTCTCGATTTCGTGCACTCTCTCAAAAATTAGAGTTTCAAACCCTCGCTCTGGGTATATGGAGTTTCAACCTCTTAGAGTTTTTTCTTTGTTTCCACCGCGGCGTTCTAACTAGTTATGTAAAAGAATGCTATGCATTGCCGAAAATCGCGTCCTTTCATGGCGATCTCGTTGCCCTGAACATTCGACTCGACTTTCATTGCAAATCCTACAGAAAGGGTAACGGAGTGAGAGAGTGCGTAAATTCGAGAGATGCAAGTAGCGGTGGTGGAGCTCAGTTGCCAGCTGTGGTTTCATTATTACAATACATGATCTATAGACAGTATACTGTAGTTGGGGGGAAAATCTGCAGCACAATACTGCGTTTATTGTCATCCTTGATATTCTGATATCGAAAAATTGTGTGGGTGGAGGGGAGGCAACCAAAATCCTTATCAGGATTATGGTATTGTACGTGATTGTCCGTGCAATATGAAGCTATTTTTGTTCAGCATTGAAGAGAAAAGATGCCACGCAAAAATGGATAGCGATTTGTTAAACATTTCTGAATCCTCTGCGCTCATTGCATATTTGTCTCCGTAGATTAATAAATAGGTTAATGAAGAGTAACACAGCATTTTTGAGGGGTGTAGGAGCTGTAAATCAAAATAGAGCCACGCGCAGTAAATCAAAATAGAGCCTGTTTCGCCACGGGAAGAGGTCAGCTAAGGAGCAGAGGATATTAGAGAGACTGGCATCCTTTCAAATGGGTTAGTTCTCCATCTGATCTCGAAGGGTATTTAAGAGGGCCGTTCAAAGTTGTTTCAGACGAAACGTCGTGACCTACCATCGATTCCATCGGCTGCCTCAACTTCACGAAAAGGGCGAGCATCGGTAGATGATGTAATATTGAATATGTTCGTTGTTGAATTATAATCGCTTTCTGCTCGAGACTGGATGAGTGCAGAAATTCAAATATCGCTTGATCATCTATTGATTCACACGATAGACGACATGGCGAGAAGAAGTAAAAGCGCGGCAAAATTTGTTCAAGAAATCCGGGTCCTTGGCGGGTCCTAGGTAATTGGGCATCCTTGGTTTGGACCTGCGTGCAACCCTCCTCCCCCTCTTTCCGCACCCTTCCTACCGATCGAATCCCCATCAAAACATAGTTGAATAATGTTGTGGATTTGATGAATAGGACGAACGTGGACGTGGCAGATAATGTTAATCATTCCTTCCAGTCTCGTTTCGTCGATACAAATCACTGCTCCTGCTGAATCTATCACACGAAACGCGCAATAAGCTACAATACGCCTGATAAGAATTGTGGATGCCTGCCCTACTCCCCCACATCCCCCAACGTCACCCGGCAAAGGATCATTATAGTACCCGTCGTGTGCAATTGGTTTTTATCGGTAATCCGCTGTAAAGTAAAGGTAAAGTTGCTACCGGAATCAAGAGATGTTAACGTCGACTAGCGACTACTCTGCCGGGGCTCACCGGTAAGGCCGGTTTGCTAGTTTCGGTTTGCTAGTTTGGTTTGCTAGGTTTTTTAATCCGCTGTATTCGAGCTTATTCCCCCCTTGGGTTTTGCCTCTTAAAAATTTTCTGTCTTTTCTTGTCCCACTCTATGGTCATAAGATCGATGTGATAGCACCTTGTTCCCGCCCCATCCCACAGAGACACGCTCCTCCTACCGCCCTTTATAAGCTTCTCAATTGACTCCATTTCTTAACTGATAATGCTCCGGATAGCTCTCTTCGCTTCCCTTCTCTGTAAGTCGCATTTTCGAAATGTCGGGCCGAAAGTCTCATCTAATAAACTATCTGCTCCTCTAATCTTTATACTTCGGGATACAAAGACAACTCGAATTACTTTCTTTCGTCTTTAATTCTTAAATAATTTTTAATTAATTTTAAATTTTTAAGATTTAATTCTTATGGTATTGCAAGTAGCCCATGCGATAACTTTTTACAACATGTTGATGCAACTATTACAAATTCACAAACACTCATCCAAAATGATAAAACTGTCCGCTCTTAAACAACAGATCTGGCTGCGAGAGAGCATGGCAACGCGAGAGACGCGCCGAGATATAGAAAGAGAGTGCACGCACGAGTAGTCAATCTTATCACTTTCAAATTGTAATATGTAAAATGAGATGTGTGCTCTGTCAGATACCTGCTGGGCCACGTGTCCGAATGATTTCGTGCTCGCCCGCAATGGAGAGTGTCACAAGCAAGACGATCCTATCGCGGACTTGTACGCTCCAAACGCTCCCGCATACTACAAGGCGCAATGCGAAAATATGAAAGCGCATATGGTCTTCATTAAGAGTCAGGAGGTGAGCTGGCTTACATTTGCCATTTACAGATTAAACATTTTTTCAGTAGATCGGACGTAATTTTATATGTGTATGTGTGCATAATTTTATTTAATTATCTGTTCAAAAATTAAATTATTTCAGCATAATTTCAGTGAAATAAAGGTAGCTAAGAAAGAAATCATGTGATCTATCTATGCGCGACATTTGTATCTAAAATGGAAATTCAACGACATAGAAAGCAGCCATAAACAATTCACACGGCGCACACACAGACATAATGTATTACTTTTCATATACATGCCATGGACGAGGAGAGGAACCTAATCCATGAAAATGTATGAAAGCTAATCCATTGTGATGGATTAGGTTCCTCTCCTCGTCCATGGCATGTATATGAAAAGTAATACATTATTTTCTGTGTACCCCTTGACCCCTTACCTCAAAGCATGTGTCTGATAAAGATTAATTAATTAACTGATTAAAAATTTTCTGTGTGCAGGATCAAGACTACTGGTACGGCGTTGCCAAGCACGATCGTCTCGCGGGCTCAGACCACGGTAACCTCATGCTTGGTGAGTGATGTTTGTCATTCTAAACCTTCCATAATGGGGTCTGTGTAGAGAGAGAGCGCATAGAAGCGCGGTCTCTCACTCCCGACGCTTTTCTGCAAACATCATCGGCCTGTGGAATGATATATTGAATAGCGCTACTTTTGCTGTCGAAAATTTGCAAGTTGTTTGTTTTATTGGACAACAATCCAATTTTGTGATGAACTATAAGTATAGTAATATTCATAGGTATCGAATGCTCACAAAAGTTCTACCAGTGGACCGACGGAACGCAGATCGACTTCAAGCCCAACGGCACTGATTCTGGTAAGGATGCTTAAGAATATGGCATCTCAAAAGTCGGAATCATAATCTCAATCAGTAGCATGTGGGTCGATCGCATGTTTGCTTCTCTTCTTGATGCGAAATCTTTTTTTTAAAAATTGAACACCAGTGGGGGCCTATTGATCATATTGCATAGTTTGCCCCTCCAACATGGGCAGGCGGATCAACTGATATGGATAATGAAAACAAATATTGATGATCAAGAGTCATTCCAGAAATCTGGACTGCCTGTAATGACAAAGATTGTATGTGGTACATCGATCCTGCCAGCGGTGCCTGGACTAAAGTTAAGGTTTTTTTCTCTTATTGTGCATTCACTGTTGCTTGACCCCCCCCCGCTTGGGTTAGCATTAGGGTGGCTAAAAGCAGTGCAGTACTGCAGCGCACTTGAGTCTCATGTGCACTGCAGTACTTTATTTTGTAGAAACTAAATGAGTCGATACATTCGGAAAAGCGAGAGTATTGTGCGGAAGTGCCCTATGCACTGTAGTACACGCTCCCCCAGCGCGTCATGTACACGCAGCACACGGCGCGCATGCACTGCATTGCACAGTGCATTTCCGCACATCAGTATTGCTTTTTTGAGTGTATCGATACACAGATGTACTAGATACTCAGTGCACGTACTGAAAATGCATTTGGTATCGATGCTGCACTGGTTTCGCCACCCTGCACATCATTCTACAGGCCGCTAAACCTTACAGAAATGGCTTTAGAGTGAGAGAGCGAGGGACTCTCTCACTTTTGCACGCTCTCTCTCCCTGACCCCTATCTGTCGGTTTGGAATCATGTGCCTGGTTGGCATGACTCGGTTTGGGGAATCAGACTATTCATTACAGTCTGCACCAAATATGAATATGTCGACGCCTACTGTGTCATTCCGTACACTCCGAGCACTTATCTTATGTTCCTGATGAGCATTGTATCGATTTCACCCATGATGATAAGGATGACATGTGCTACCAGGTGATCTCAATAATATTAATAATATTATTTATAATATTATTAATATTATAAATATTAATAATAAAATTAATGTTTATCATGACAAGACAAATGTTAGATGAGAATTATATCGAAGCTAGGATGCTACCAGGTGAGCTCAAAAACACTCTTTCATCTCCTTGAGGAAGTCGATGCACTTTTTGGGGAATGTAGTTAGCATCCGCAGTCTCCGCCCACTTTTTCTTGAAGGAGAATGCACAGAAACGCCATGGAGTAGCACAAGCTTAGTTCTAAACCGTTTGAATTGAGTTAGGTCTTGTCTATCGAATGCGCCCTGGGCAAAGTTAGTCCGTCCACGGCAATGTGGTTAAAATGCAGTTACAAAAAATAAAAGTGGTTGTTTTTATGCTTCGAGTGATCCTGCATGTTTTGCCCAAGAAGATCTTGGTTCTCATGATGCTATCAGTGACATTTCAACAAAAAATAAGATGTAATTATCTAATCGTGAATTGTGCTACTCTTTTGAAATATTTCAGTACGGAAATGACTGTGGAATGACGACTTGTGCTGGTTAGCGCCGTCTCGGACGCGGGGGCGAGAGAGGCTAGAGAGAGGCGAGAGAGCGTTCACTTTTGAGAGTGCAGATAGGGATGTTTGAACTCATGCAAATCCCTCCCTATCGAGGGAGAGGAGAGGGGAGCGCTCTCTCCATTTCATACACTCTCTCGCTCACCGTCTGACCGATGAGAGAGCGTGGGGAATTGAGAGGGCCTGACCAGAGGGGTGAAAGAAGTCTCCGCCCCTTTCTCTCCTCTCCCCGGCTTGATGCTTCTCCCACTAGCGATTAGCGTGCAGATTTCGAGGTGTATCTCGGCTCAGAGGCAAGATATTGACAAACGGCAAAAAGTATTGTCTTAATGGGACCATGATGCATCTATTCTATATGATTTCCACCCTCACGTCGAAAATCGGCTATCCACGTTGTGGCCCCTAAATGTAGTGTCACTGGTCTAGACTACTCAATTCCGCATTCGAAGACACAATTACAGATCATCCCCGCTCCTACCAACTTTACGGCGGTTTCCGGAACATGCAGAAACATCGGAGCCAGTGTCGTCTCTATTCACAATAAGCAGGTGTGTTTTATTCTTAATTAATATATTAAAATAATTAAATGTGTAATATTGTGTTGCTCTAACGCAATTTCAGGGTCAGGTAGTTTTCAATTATACCTAACAATAAGGTTTACGAGTTTGCACAAGAAAAATAATTGTAATTGAAATCTTTATTTCAGGAGAACGACTTCATTCGTAATATGGCCGTGTCCATGGGACTCATAAACGGTCTGATGCTGGGCGCCTCTTTCGATGAACAGAGCAAGACATTCAAATGGTCTGATGGGTCGAGCATCGACTACAACAACTTCTCTCCCGGTATATATATATATATATATTTATGCGATCACAAGAAACGCGGTACAAAATTAAGTTAGATTAAAAACGAATTCAGTAGGAAGACAATGACAATCTAATAACGAGTCACTCAGAGAAACTGATCAATTCTCTGGACTTCACTAATAGCCTTGCCGCTCTGGGGAAGAAACTATGATGTCGGTAGTTTGAAGTGGAACTAGCGTTAATGAAATTTATCCCATGTCGAGTGAAGTATGAGGTTTAACGAGCACATATTTTAACGGAGAAGTAAAAAATGAGAAAAAAAGTAAAAATGATGAAGTTTTCCAAACGAAAAGTGAATGATTTTTGGGCCATACAAAATAAGAGAATCAGTAACGCACTACTGGCTCTTTGATCACTATAAGACAGGTATCACCAGAGATTGCATGAGGCCGGGAACAACTTTCAAAAACATATCTCTGATTTCGATCAAACTTTTTTGTGGAAGTACCCCGGGGATGAGAATTCGATCAATCCGGGTCATAGGTTGCAGAACCGGCATTTAGCAATTTCCCGGTTCTGATGCCGGAATCGACGTAACTTCGTTCAAAATGAAGATACAATACCGTTCAATAGCTCAAAATGTTTGCAAAAATATGGGAAACAAATTTTTGTTAACAACTTTCATGTGGATAGTACACTTGGAAAACTAAAATTGGAAAACTTAAAATAAATCGAAATAATAATTTTTCCCTATTTTATGTTTGAGTTGTCGCAGAATCTGAAAGCGGAATATTGAAGAGCATGTCAATATTAGTTAAATAAAAAAATAAAATCGAGAAGAAAGGGGAGTCAATCTCTTTCAAGTGAAGTTTAAATTTGTTAAAACAATAAAACGATATAGTCTGATAATTTTCCTCAAGATATTTCACCTCCTGCAAACACTTTATAAAAATCTAATTTTTCTGTTATACAAATTTTCAAAATTGGCAAAGATTCTTAATTTGCAAGCTGTCATTAGAAACATATTAAACCAGTGATCGTTCAATTGAAAAAACTATTTTATTGATGGAAAAATTAACAAAAAGGACGAACAAGAAAAATTCATGCATACATTTGACATTGAAATGCTCAGAATGCAATTATCATGAAAATTAACAATTTCACAACATATTTATTCTTTCGAATAGGTTTGGCATGTTCTAAAATGAGAACTTGCAAATTTAAAAACGTAGAAATTAGAAAATCAAATAAAAAAATTAATATAAAAAAATAAGAAAATTTTTATAACAGAAAAATAAGATTTTTAGAAAGTGTTTGCAGGAGGTGAAATATCTTGAGGAAAATTATCAGACTATATAGTTTTATTATTTTAACAAATTTTAACTTCACTTGAAAGAGATTGAAGCCGATAATCGCATGAATGGTAGTTTTTGTTCCGAAAAATAGCGGTTTTCTGAGTTTCAATGCGATTTTTCGGGTCTCAATACTCCCCTTTCTTTTCGATTTTATTTTTTTATTTAACTAATATTGACATGCTCTTCAATATTCCGCTTTCAGATTCTGCGACAACTCAAACATAAAATAGGGAAAAATTTTTATTTCGATTTATTTTCAGTTTTTCAATTTTAGTTTTCTAAGTGTACTATGCATATGAAAGTTGTTAACAGAAAATTTGTTTCCCATATTTTTGCAAACATTTTGAGCTATTGAACGGTATTGTATCTTCATTTTGAACGAAGTTACGTCGATTCCGGCATCAGAACCGGGAAATTGCTAAATGCCGGTTCTGCAACCTATGACCCGGATTGATCGAATTCTCATCCCCGGGGTACTTCCACAAAAAAGTTTGATCGAAATCAGAGATATGTTTTTGAAAGTTGTTCCCCAAGGGTGGTGTTTTCATGCAATCTCTCGTGATACCTGTCATAACTTTCAACTGCTTCCTTTTTTTGTCACAGTTTTGGGTGACATTAATTCGTAATTTGAGGATTCCCAATCGATGGACTCGGCGATTGCGTGGCGATGGAAACTAATAACGCTAACGGACCATGGATCAACATCGAGTGTTCTACTCCTCTTCCCTTCGCATGCGACAGACAGCGTGAGTTGTTGATGGGGCAAAAAGCGATATTAATGAAGGGAAAATCCCGGTAAATAAGTGGCCAGCGTCTAGCTCATCATCTATCTAGTTCATCAATTGGTCGGAGAAATGGTGATGGTGCACCCCGCTTTCATGTTCAACGACACAAAATTAGCTGAAATTTGCGTGTTTTTTTCAGCTGATTCAGTCGACACCGCTGTATGCACTGGAGGACTTTCAACTGAGGGAGACCTCGTGAGTAATTGCTAACTGAAAACAGTGCTACTTCTCTTTTCAGATCTTCTCCCCTGGATTCCCTAATGACGCGTCGATTCCGTGCGATTTCATTCTCAAAGTCGACCCCGGAATGCGCGTACAGGCCGAGGTACGTGGACTACATTTAAATAAAAAGAAACTCGCATTTCGAACATTTCATAGTTAGTGAATTTTTTAACTTGAAGGGAGAATCGTTGATAGACGATTTATATTTCGCAGGTTCTTTTCCTCGAGGCAAATTCGTGTTGTGACCATCTTGTGCTCTATGAAGGAACTCTCGGAGGAGCTGTGATCGCTGAGTTAGTTTAACATTTATAAGGTTGTAAAATATGGGAATACTATATCCATGATAAAATTAAAAAAAATCTATATTTATATCCAAGAGTTTATGTGCGTGCATTGACTGAAATATGAGTGATCGAAATATCGGAATATTCTTTGCCCATATGAAACATTGTAAATATCGATTGAATTGTTCAGTCTGACTGGTGAGGTGAGTGGCAAGGGTCACACGTACAACACCACCTCTCAAAACTTTATGCGAGCCTCGTGGCAACCGAAAGGAGGAGTGAATGTGAAGGGAATGATGGTGAGGAATATGAACTCAATTTAGTCTAAATATATTATAAGCATAGACTATTTGTAAGATGTATAATTGTAAAGTATGTAGGTGTGAATGAGATTATTTGCATAAAATCCATTGATTCAAATAATGAATTGCAGATTACCTTCAGAGCCATCAAAAAGTGAATAATTTTCCGTCGCCGGATCGATTTTCTTGCAATGATAGAAAATGTGATAAACTCCTTTTCACACAATGTTTCTGCTGTAATCTGCACAAGAAAAGATTTGCAACACATAAGTAAACGGAAGACTTCTGGTCTGCTACGCAAACATTCCATGTGCATATTGTTTATTCTGTGTGAACACGCATTTCTTGTTTTGATACTTAGAAAATCCATCTTCATCGGCCGTTGCCGTGTGGATCACACTTCCTCTATTCTTCGCTATCGCGAAAGCACGTGGTTCAATGTCGATAGTGCTGTCCCCACAGGGACGATCGGGCGATGCGTCCTTGAATTCTGCAGGGCATCTTCGCATATTTCACGTTCGAATCCCGCTATCTCACTTGCGGCTTACCAGGTCTTCAAATGAGATCGGGAAGGGGAATCATTCAGTTACTGTGGTTGATCATCTGCCGTCGTTCCGCCGAATCACGTGTCCGGTCCATAGATTCTTCGTCTAATTGATGTAGCATATTAGTTCGATCAGTATTGATGGCTAACGGACGCCCGAGCTTCGGCGGTTCTGCTGGTGAATCGTGTAAAGATCTCATCTCTCCAGTGTTCTGAGTGTACTCTTCATGGAGGAGATGACTAAATTCGAAAAAGCCCACGACTCAGCAGCGTAGAACAGCATGAAGGAAATGCAAATCGAAGAGCGATCATCAGAGCTTGGTGTCCTTCAGCATTTGACTTCTCGGATGCTTCGAAGGCGGCCGATCTTTTCCTCCTTATAAATACCATCTCGATGGAGTCGTCGCCTCGTAGCTCTCTTCCCAGATAGTCATTCGCATCGGCCTCCACGATGGCTTCTCCGTAGAGAGCGATATGCGGATCTGGGCACCATACCTTCCACCTAAGCAGTATCTTCTTCTGGTTGGCCGCCAATCCGATCGAATCTCCTGCTTCCGCGAATTCTGTCAGCATCTTCGGAGCCGATCAGAACAATGTCGTCCGCAAATCGCAGATGTGAGATGCGCTTTCCATTGATCTTCCCTTTCCAGGTCGAGGTCTCCTCGCATGGGAAGCGTCTCTCGCATGCACTATTTGCGGATGACATCGTTCTAATCGGCTCCGAAGATGCTGATAAAACTGGAGAAAGCAGGAGATTTGTTGGGGGTTGATGATCAACCAGGTAAAGGCACTACCTATCTGATAATGCGTACTGATCGGCTAAAAGGATTCATTTCGGTAGAGCAGCCGGAGTTGAATGCTTCAAGAGAGTGAGGGCGAGAGAGAGAGGACGTTGTGGATTCATTCATTCATTCATTCATTTTTCATTCATTGTTTATTCCGTCAGAATCATGTACAAGAATTATAACTGTGAATGGGGGGCAAGAGACGGATGTCCGTCGACGTTGTCGAATCGGTGGTTTTGCTTTGGCAGCAAGGGTATTGGAGAGGGGGGGGGGAGGGGGATCAGAGCCAATTTTTAATAATGGATTCAGGGAAAAATGAGATGGGTTGAGAGCGGAGAAATTTGCGGAAAGTATCATGTGAGGTGAAAACTGATTTATAAGGGAGGGAGTTCCAGATTGTGATAGTTCTAGAGGCAAATGTGGAATGGGAATTGTGAAGGAGGAAGGGAAGTGAAATGCGGAAAGGATGGGAATTGCGTATAAAACGAGTGAGAGGAGAGAGAGTAAGAAGAGAGGAATAATCAAGTTCATACTTCCTATGCAGGGTTGAATGCAGGAATACGATATCTGTGATAACTCTACGCCTTTCTAATGTTACTAGATTCAGTGCAAGCAGACGATTACGGTAGTTGGTGTGGGGAAGGGAACGTCGATAATACAACTTTCTAGTGAAATCGCGCTGGACTTTTTCTATTTCCATAGTTATTTCAACGGCATGAACTGGATTCCAAATGACAGAGCAGGTCTCGAGACCAGGAAGGATATAAGTAGTAAATGACTTTAAATAAACATCAGTTGTATTACTACGGAATGAATTGAACAGAAGATACAGTTTGGAACGAGCTTTTGAAATAATCTTCTCTATGTGCTTAGAGAAAGAGAGCGAAGGGGTGAAAATTACTCCTAGATCTTTTACAGTCAGGGAAGGTTTAAGGGCAACATTATTTATGTAAAAAGTCCTATGTAGGTTGTGGAGGCCGTAATGCATGATGGAGCATTTGGTCTCAGATAATCCGAGATTCCATTGGGTAGACCAGTTGGCAATGATATCGAGGGCGCATTGTAAGTCATCAGAAAAGAGAGGGGCTTCGGAATAAAGCTTAAGGTCGTCGGCATAAACGGAGTATCTAATAGATTTTGGGAATTGGGATGAAATATCAGTGATGAACAGGATAAATAGGAGGGGGCCTAGGCAAGAACCTTGCGGCACTCCGGATCTGACTACAGTGGAGGGGGAAAAGGAATTATCGATAAACACAGATTGCGTACGATTAGATAGATAAGATTCAAACCAGGATACTAAATGCGAGGAAATGCCTAATTGCGATAATTTATGAAGCAAAAGACGGTGGTCGATGCTATCGAAGGCTTTTCTAAAGTCAATATAGACGGTATCAAAAGGGGACTTTTTATGCAAGATTCGTAGGTAGTTGGCATGGGTTTCAGCGAGATTGGTAGAAGTGGATCTAGATGACCTAAACCCTGTTTGATGAGGATCGAAAAGGTTATTTTGGTCAAGGAAAGTCGTGATTTCACTAATTAGAATTTTCTCGAATACTTTACAAACGGAAGAGGTTAAAGAAATGGGACGGAAGTCGGATATGGAGTTACTAGTCTTCTTAGGAATAGGTTTCACAAGGGCGTGTTTCCACAAAACAGGCACTTTACAAGTGAGCAGGGACTTATTGTAAATGATAAGTAAAGGAGAAATAATCGAGAATTTACAATTTGTGAGAACAATACTTGGAATGTTGTCAGGAGTGACGTTAATCTTAGGTGAGAGATTACTGATGGCATTCATGATATGTAAATGGGATATCGATGGGAGATCAAAGATCATTGAAGGGGAAAGGAAAGGGAGTGGAGAATGCATGGAATCAGTGAAAACAGATGAAAAGAAATCGGAGAAGGCTACACACTTATCATTATTGGACAATAGGATAGTACCATTAGTATCTATTATTCCAGAAGGAGTGGACTTGGGGGAATTTAACCTACTACTACATAATTTGTAAAAAGCCTTGGAATCGGCAGAAGCGACGACTCTATTCTCTACACGACAATGGAAACTGTTGAGGGCACGATTGAATCTCTTAGTCATAACAATGCACGCGTTGCTATTTGGAGCGATTCTAGTCAAATTCCTACTCTTGCCATAAAGAATTTTGACATTGCGAGGGTATATAGAGAAGGGGGAAGGCTTTGAAAGGGGAACAAAAATTCTTAATAAATTATTCATAAATTCTACGAAGTAATCGTATGACTGATTAGCATCAAGATGGGAAAGAGCAATGGTCCAATTATGATGGAAAATAGAGTCGTTAATGGATTGCCAGTCGGCGAGTCTGTATAATCTAGAGGGGACATGCTTGCGCAGTGGAGGGGAAGGGATTTGAAGATCAAAGACTACACTAAGGTGATCACTGAGAGGGATGGAAGGAGAAATGTTGTGAATTATATCCTTATTACAAAAGACTAGATCAAGAATATTTTGGTGGCGGGTTGGGAAGGAAACAAACTGGGAGAGGTTGTGGTCGGATACGAAATCCAAAAGATCGGAATGAACGGGTGAGGATAAGGTGGACCAATCGATTTCAGGGTAATTAAAGTCGCCAGTAAAGATACAGGGAAACTCATGAGAGAGGAGGGTTGTAATGAACGAAAGAAATTCGACGAATGCGCCGGAGGGAGAAGATGGGGATCGATAAACAGTGAATAGCCTGATCTTACGATATGGTAGGTCATTGGAAGTTCCACGGATTCTACTACCATTGCATACAGTAATCGACGAAGACGAGACCGTGATACAGTGGGATCGCAACAGGAAACAAATTTATCACATTTTCTATGATTGGAAGAATATCGATGCGACGACGGAAAATGCTCACTTCTTGATGGCACGGAAGGTGATCTGCAGTGTATAACTTAAAGGTGGTGTTCCACGAACTTTTTGTCAACTGAGTTCTCAATGTGGGGATATCACGCTCGGCTCCCCGGTAAGAGCCCGCAAACCGCACGTTCAATCGATAAGTCTGAACTGTGTTATTCGAGTTTGGCTCAGTGCCAAACTGACCCTATTCAAAAATGAGAGGGAGGGATAATGGGAAAATAGGAGAGAGCGACCGGGCCATTGACACATAGAAGACGAGGAATGAGGGAGCGCGAGATCGTAATACTCCTTCTTTAACATTCACATCATAATTCACAAGTACAAAATATAATATAATTATGTTCTATTAGAAATATATTATATTCCTCACCATCATTCCCTTCACATTCACTCCTCCTTTCGGTTGCCACGACGCTCTCATCAGGTTTTGAGAGGTAGTGTTGTAGGTATGACCCTTGCCACTGATCTCACCAGTTAGACTGAATATTTTAATCGATATTAGTAATATAGAATTTAAAAAAAAATTAAAATAGTCGTGATAAACTCACTCAGCGATAACTGCTCCTCCGAGAGTTCCTTCATAGAGAACGAGATGGTCACAACACGAATTTGCTTCAAGGAACTCAACCTGAAAGTGATAATTCATTGTATCAAACCAATTGCCAACTAATGTATTTGCCCAAAATTTGAGTGTTCATCGGTTTTTTCATATTTCCACGTACCTCGACCTGTACACGCATTCCTGTGTCGACTTTGAGTATGAAATCACAAGGAACCGAGGCGTCATTAGGGAATCCAGGGGAGAAGATCTGAAGGTGCTACTGTATTTAAACTTAGTTCATGAGATTAGTTTGCAGTTACAATAACTGACTGATTAAAATAAGCGACACTGAATACTTCTATTCTAGTGTGCGATAACTCACGTAATCTCCCTCAACGGGAAGAGCTCCAGTACACACAGCCGTATCGATCGAATCAGCTGAAAAAAAAAGATTTTCAGATAATTGTGTATTGTTACAAAAAAAGTTAGATACGAAATATGTGAACTGTCGACGCCTTAGCTCTTCCTTAAATGCTCCAGACCCACAACATAAACGGGAGGCCGAATGATTCGAACAAGGTTACGATGAGATTAGGTAGCAGAACATTCTACCACTGAGCTACACATCAGATGGTCTGCACTCTCGCTTTTTGAGTCGGTCCCGAATTAATCCGGATTAGGCCACCCTAGTCTCACACTGTGCCTCTTGGGTGCACACCATCGTACATTTCTACATATTTTTTTCATGGAAGTAAATTGTCTATCCTCTTTTAGTCCTGACTTCTATCGGTCCAATAACTAACCGAGGTAAATACTCCCTCTGAAGCCTCAACCTTCTCGTATTTCCCTCATGAACTACTATCTCTGCGCGACGAATATATCATACTATCTATCAGAGTTAACACGCTGTCATAAACTCACGTCTTCTGTCACATGCGAAAGGGAGCGGAGTGGTGCAGTTGATGTTGATCCAGGGGCCGTTGACGTTGTTGGTTTCCATCGCGACGCAATCGCCGAGTCCATCGATTGGGAATCCTGCATGCATAACCGCGATAGTTTTCAACAACAACCACAAAAAAAACTATTAAGAGCTAGGAACCACCCAGAAGAACCACAAAGACACTTCATTTATCTCTTTAAACTTCATCTCACTAAAACTCTTACCGGGTGCGAAGTTGGTGTAGTTTAGCTCCGAGCCATCAGACCATTTGAATGACTTGCTTTGCTTATCAAAAGTCGCGCCCAGCATCAGACCGTTCACGAGTCCCTGCGAGACCGCCATGCGACGAATGAAAGAGTTCTCCTGCGATTTCAAAGGTTGAAGATATGTAACGTATTGATTTTTGTTGTGTTTGTTCTGATGTTGCTGCTATCATAAAAAGTAGTGTTGTTAGATTGAATTATCCTATTCGCGCATAACAATTTGCTCTCGCGAATAGAATAATTCGATCGAACAACACTAGTATTACAAATTCAAAATACTACGTTCCACTTCGAGAACTACCTGTTGTGTGCTTACTGTCTGATTCTCTCGCTTACGCGCGCACTCTCCTCCTAGTTTCTGCTGTTCATCAGTGGAACGTTTTATTATTTCGGACGAGTGTTTGTGAATTTGTAATAACAACATTCGGAGCAACAGGGCTTGTGCGCACTGCCATCATATGCCGTGTCATTACTAATTATGCAGCTAAGATCAATTTTTAAAATTTTTAAAATACTATTTTCCGCTTCAAGAACTACCTGTGGTGTGTCTGCTGTCTAATTCTCTCAATAGTTTTTTTCGTTTCTGCCATTTATCAGCGGAATGCATTAATAAATCGGACGAATCATTTTAATATTTTGTAATACCTGAGCGTTCTTAATGGAGACGACGCTGGCTCCGATGTTCCTGCATGCCTTCGATGCATCAGTGAAGTTGGTAAGAGCGGGAACGACCTGAAATTATGTTGTTTGCTATTTTAGGGACTAAAATAATAAAAAAAATTTAAGGTGCTATTTTAGGATGACAGAGTGCCATTGAGAGAACAAAAACAAGAAGAAGTGAACCTTTTCCACAATCAGAGTAATTGCCGACATTTTATTCAGAATCCCAAAAATGACATTAAATCATTTAGAGATGATGTGGAATTAATAATATATCTACGCCCGAGGCGCAACAGAATTTGACATTTTACAAGAAATAAGGGGAAGATATGGTGGGACTCATTTTACTTGGACTGACGAAGTAATTGCTTAAAGGCATCGAAAAGAAAAGAAAAAAAGAAAAAAAGGTATGGCATCGAAAAATAAGTTACTTTTATTTTTTTGAAAATTCATAATTAATTTCAAAAAAATCGTAAAAATATGTGGTTTTTACAGATGTTCTTAGAATTTTCAGCTCTTTTGAATAAAAATAGAATTGGAAGAATATAAAATTAAGATTTTTTGGCTGCAACCTCCCTTTAATCTCACCTGGTAGCAGACATCGTCGTCGTCATCGTGCGTAAATCCGATACAGTGCTCATCAGGAACATACGTGCTCGGAGTGTAGGGAATGATACAGTAGGCATCGATGTTTTCGTATGAGCCGCAGACTGCAAGGAATAGTCTGATGCCCCGGACTACACAGAGAGAAATGTCTGTCATATATGGCTCCTGAACTGCGTTTGTATGTCATATATAACATACTGTATGCTATACATGACATACAAGCGCAGTTCAGGAGCCATATATGACATACATTTCTCTGAGTGTAGGGTTGGCCTCCCTCGAAATTCAGCAGTGTCTAATGTCTCGGTTCATAATGAAATCACGCACATAGCGAAATGAGATTCGGGTTCGCAATGGTTCATTGTTTAATTTCCGTATGACAAATTCAACGCAGAGCAGCCGGAAACAAATTTGCAATGGCATGAGTTGCGAGATTTCTAAATTCCAATGACTTTGTTTTCTTTTTCTCACGAGGCTACCCCACCCCACACCGAGTCATGCTAACACCTCAGAATCGGGATTCTCAACGCAAACGGGGAGGGGGGGGGTCAGGAGACAATTAATGCACAATATTAAACAATTTCTGACCTTTAGTCCACGCTCCGCTGGCAGGATCGACGTACCACATGCATTCTATGTCATTACAGGCCATTCCGATTGCTGGAATTACTCTTGACCATATCAATAATCATTAATGGCGCGTTTATTGTCGCTGAGGTTTCATAAGAGGCCGTTTGCGAGAGAATCGAGCAAAGCTCGGACAGTAGAAAAACCGAAGTCGAGGGATAACATTGTTTTAGATACTCTCCAGGGTGCTGATTACGATGGCAAGTATGTCATATTATGCAAATCGATCTCCGACCTGTTATTCAAATTACGAAATTCAGCTGAATTCACTTGTTTTTGTTCTTCCAAAAGAAAGAGTCCGCAAACCATGTCGTGCAAATACTCAACTAGGGTGAAATTACATGGAGAATCTAATGGAAGTTTCAGAAATGCAAATTTCCGTGTATTTCACGTAGCACTTGTCCATTTCCCCATGATAAACTCAAAAGAGAGGTCTGGGATTAACATAGTATGTGGAGAGTACACACATTGTACCGCCTCTTAAATTTGTACGCTGTTGACCTCCGGCAAATCAAGTTATGAATTTTTATATCAACACATATTGGTGGAAAAGCGCCGATCAGACGAGAGAAGTCATCAATTTGCATCCCATCACTCTCTCACATTTACCTGCTCGCGCGGCGTCTGAGAGTGCGAAATGAGATGGTGATCGCATGCTAATTGCGCTTTCACTTGTCAGATCGGTGCTTTTCCACCCAGATCTGTTGATTTAAAAATGCATAACTTGATTTGCCGGAAGTCAACAGCGTACAAATTTAAGAGGCGGTACAATGTGTGTACTCTCCACATACTATGTTAATCCCAGACCTCTCTTTTGAGTTTATCACGGGGAAATGGACAAGTGCTACGTGACATACACGGAAATTTGCATTTCTGAAACTTCCATTAGATTCCTCATATAATTTCACGCTAGTTGAGTATTTGCACGACATAGTTTGCGGACTCTTTCTTTTGGAATAACAAAAACGCGTGAAATCAGCTGAATTTTGTAATTTGAATAACAGGTCGGAGATCGATTTGCATAATATGATATACGCGCCATCGTAATCTGCACCCTCGAATGTGTAGGAAACCGTCTTCAACTGAGAATTCGTATTTCACCTGTCCGATCTCTGTTGTCGCATTGTTTGATTCTCTCGCAAACGGCCTCATAAATGGTCTCGTCATTCTCCACTCTCTCTCTCTCTCGACCGGTCGGCAGGTGAGAGAGTGCAGGGAATGACAATAAACGCTTTCTGTGTGTGAGTATTGACCTGTGCTTCGTTTTAGTACTCATGAATGTTATATATGACGATCAACTGACGTTCAGGAGAAGTATCTCACACGTCTTCTGACATTACAAATTTACAAACACTCGCCGGAAATATTCAATCGTTCCGCTGACAGACGGCAAAAACGAGGACGAGAGAGCATGCAAAAGCGAGAGATGCAGACAGTTTTCAACAAAAAAAGCTATTTCGCATCAAGAAGAGAGGCCAACATGAGATTGACCCAAATGCTAATGGTAGAGATTAGGATTCTGACTTTTATGCTAACATATTCATATGCATCATTACCATAGCAACCCTAAACACTACGATTTGGACCCCCTACAACTGGAAACGCCCCCAAGGCCACCCCAATACCCGATTGGAGAGATGACCTGAAACGAGCAATCGGGCCCCAATGATGGCTCCAATGGCAACTAACGAAGAATTCCGGTCCATCCTCATCTGAGCACTATTGCCTAATTACTTATTTAATTAATTAATTGAAAAATTAATTACCAGAATCAGTGTTGGTGGGCTTGAAGTCGATCTTCGATCCGTCCGTCCACTGGTATGTCTTTTGCGAGCATTCGATACCTACACAGAGAATGAATACACTGAGATGAGACACCCAGTGTATGATGCACTCAATATTGAGTGTATTCGTGCGCCGAGAGAGCGTGCGAAAACGAGAGGTTTGTAAGTATCGTACATGTCAGAGAAATCGGAACAAGTACCGAGCAGTACCGAACAATTGGCTACAATTGAAACATTTGCGAATACAGGGTTTTAAATTTTGATTTTATGCTCATTCGATTTCCCTTCCCCGATTTGCCGGAAACGGCTCGGATTGTCTCGGTGAAATATCGATAGAAATCGATAAAACGTGAGCTAAAAAATCGCCGAGAATCGCGAACTGAATCGAATCGCGAACTGAAAGCGCGCCGGCAGTGGCAATTTGCGGACTACACAAAACACGTGTGCGCACTGGCACACGCATGACTCTGATTTACCGATTTCTAGCGATATTTAACCGAGACAATCCGAGCCGTTTCCGGCAAATCGGGGAAGGGAAATCGAATGAGCACGAAATCAACATTTAAAACCTTGTATTCGCAATGTTTCAATTGTAGCAAATTGTACAGTAAGACTCGGTACTTGTTCCGATTTCTCTGACATGTACGATATGTGTCATATCTACATCATACATATGCTTGTTGTCTGTGAACGTTGCATGTCCATAAAAAGAAATTTCCAACACGTAATTTCAAAGGCCGGTCATGCTTATAATTAAGGTAGGGGTGCTAGGAGTGAGAGGTGTATAAAACCGGGAAGGACTCTCTCACTTTCATACGCTATTTCGACACTGACCCCATTGTGGAGGGTTTAGAATGAAAAACATCACTCACCAAGCAGGACGTTGCCGTAGTCCTCGCCCTTCTTGTGATCTTTTTGTGCGACACCGTACCAGTAGTCTTGATCCTGTGAAGTGGAGCAGTAGTAATTACCGTTTGAAATTCGGGTAAATATCAGGGTGTCCCAAAAGTTCTGTCACAAAGCCTATTTTCATGGTTCTATAGAACATGTTATCGATCAATAGGCATGATGACATAATGGCTTTGGTACTTTGTCCACTCAGTAATCAAACACGCCTCAGTGCTAGTCAACTGCTTCACTGGCCTAGTTTTTACATCAATTCTTCCGAAGTACACATCAACCGACTTTTGATCGATTTTGCTCTAGAAATTTCTCAATGGCAAGAAACACATGGAAACCAATGAACAACTGGCGCTATCGAAACTAGAGGCGGCCCCTACGACTCTGTTAGTGTTGGTATTTGGCGTTCGCTTTCGGAGGCCACATTCGCGAAAACATACCCCACTTTTCCAGTCCCCACTCCGAAATCGACTCTCCGTTCTCATTGCGTAGGCAAGTAATCTCAAAACCAATGCCCTTCTGGTGGAGGCAATCACTCATACTCCCATATCCACTCTGCATAAAATCGTCTAACAGAACTGGAAGAGCCCGAAGTTACAAAATGCAGTAAATCGCGACATTTTGGCCATCACGAAAAAGAAACGTGTTTTTATGTGTCAGGAATTTTTCGACTGTCGGGCCAACTAAAGATGGGCCAGAAAGTTAATCGATATGGATATGAAGTGGATCATGTACAACAACACTAGCATGAGACTGGGTCGATTGCGTGCAGGAGAGAAGTCATAGCCCGTACCAAAGAAAAAAGTTCCGAAAAATCATGAATTGATTAGTTTCTTCTCCTCCGTTCCTGGCCCCATCTACGTGGAGCTCCTTCTTCATAGAACCAACATCACCGACGACCTCTTATCTACCCAACTGCAAGAGGTCGTCGTCGGAGTCCTTCTTGGTCTCATAAGATAGGAAGAAATTGAAATTATGATCGACCGGCAAAGACCTCGTTTTTCGAAATCGATTCAGAAAAAGAAGGGCAATCCAAAGCAGGAGTGACTAACTATACCGCTGTATACTCTCGGTACCAGTGACATCAACTATCACTGTTTCGAAACCATTTCGGCCATCTGCTCCGGAAAAGAGTTATCTAATCGGACCTATCTTAACGCTGACTGTCAATTTTGGTTTGACTCCACAACCAGTCTTTCTAAAGTGCGAGTTTCATGGTTCTGCTCGATCGATAGGAGGAGGTGACTAGTATAAACGGTGACTACTTCGATCACTGATCGTTTACTCCTCTTCAAGTTATAACGAAAAATCTCCGTGTTTATATTTTGTGACAGAACTTTTAGGACACCCGAATAGTTGGATTAGCACTCCTCGTTTCACACACATTATGTAGGCATTATTAAATAAAAATGTTCTGCTGAAGTAAAGTATCGCAGCTGTACAAGACAAATATATGTTTGTTCACCTCTTGACTCTTAATGAAGACCATATGCGCTTGCATGCTTTCGCATCGCGTCTTGTAAACTCCGGGAGCGCTGGGAGCGTACAACACACATACAGGGTCGTCTTGTATGTGACACTCCCCGTTGCGCGCGAGCAGGAAACCATCAGGGCACGCGGCCCACGTGCAATCTGTCAGATGGGATGTAATTGTCTCTAAAACTATAGTTGTCTCAAGATTGATTGCATCCGCATTTTTTGGTGCATCAGGGGTGGCCAGAAAGTGTGATTGGAAATGAAATCATCTGCCAAATGGTTAGTATCGGGCCATAGTCCACTGAAAGTCTAGTTTTCTAAAGAAAAAGGGACTTACAGAGAAGGGAAGTGAAGAGAGCAATCCGGAACATTGTCTGATGAGAAGTGGAGTGAATTGACGAAGCTTATAAAGGGCGGAGAAAGTGTGGAGGCGGATCCAAATTCCTTATCAGGCTTGTGGCACTTTGCGTGAATTCTGTATCATTTTTAGCAGGAGTCCTCATTTGAATTTATGGATCAAGAAACTGGCAGGAATGACTAATCATACGTGTGCAAGGCCACTTTTCGAAGAAACCTGAAATTTCGATTTTAAAATAGAATGAAATATTTAAAATATTAAAATAGGATAAGCATCACTGGGAAAAACGAGATTCATGATTCTCATATATTTTACCAAATGCTCATTCTCGTGCAATGGTGAAAAACAACGTGAATAATGCTGTGCAAATTTCATGGGTGGAATTCCACCCTCTGAGGGTGGAAAACTCGTGTGACTCAGCTCAATCTGAACGAAATCTCTCCAATCAAAAAGGAAAATGTTCCAAATGTGGCTTGCAATCCCTGTATCAAGTTTGGTAGTTGTAGCTTCACTAGGAACAAAGTTATGAAAGGGTGCATAAAACTGTTTTGCACCTTGCACCCCATGAAATTTGCGCATCATAAGTCTCAAGCAATCTTTTCACAATTTGCCTCACAGGACCGGTGAAGTTTAATCCAGATTAAGAAAATCTCTATCCGTATTTTTCTTCATTTCAATGGTGTAGTGATCCTTCAGTGCTAATCAAGAAATTCGCAGTTGCGCACAAGCCAATACCTAAAGCATCACAAACCTGATAAAAATTTTCGTTACCTCCCCTCCACCCACACAAATATGTCGTTATCACACGATCAAGGATGACAAAAAATCCAGTATTGTGACGCACAATTTTTCCCAACATCAGACCATCAGGAATGAGTATTGAACCAGTGTAGTAGACTAGTCGTAACCTCAGAAAAATATGACGTTGCCTATGCAAATTACTAAAAGTAGTATTCATCAAGAAATCAGTGCGTAACTGCGGAAGGCAGGGATTTGATCGATTGGAGCAGGATGCCCTACAGTAGAGGACGAGCCACCCGATCGTCATTTCAACGAGAGCCCTATTCCCAATGGACGATGCGCGCCCCGTTAAAGGGACCTGGCACTGCAAATGAAGTGAATTTCAGATTAAAGAGAATTTTATTTCGATTCGAACGCAAAAAATCGCATATTTTTACGATTTTTTTGAAATTAGTTATGAATTTTCAAAGATCTCATTTTCGGCTAGGATGCCCCAGCACTACTGTGTTTAGCCGCTAAACACAGTAGTGCTGGGGCATTCCAGCCAAAAATGGGATCTTTGAAAATTCATAACTAATTTCAAAAAAATCGTAAAAATATGCGATTTTTTGCGTTCGAATCGAAATAAAATTCTCTTTAATCTGAAATTCACTTCATTTGCAGTTCCAGGTCCCTTTAATTGTATGTTCAATTATTTATCAAGTCAGGTAATGGTGGTCAGAATTTCAATGATACTAGATAAAGAAGTCAAGCACATGGACGAGGAACTAGCCAGGTGGATCGTGAACTGACTTTATTTTTTCCAGCAATATGAATATTTCTTTTAAAAGTATTATTATTGCACCATGAGATTTCTAGCACGAAATTCCTTTTCCTTTCATCGTCGTGTTGCAAAATTTGACTGAATTCGTCTCTCTCAGCAAAGTCTTTCTGAACGCCACTCGATATTCGGTGCTGAAAATAAACAATCAATAATATAGCAATATGTTTCTGATCAGTGTGACCGCGACAGGATGCGGCGGTTACTCTAGGAATGGGCCGGTCCGTTAGTAGAGAAACAAAGAATCTGTCTCAAGCGCGCGACTCGGAGCTTACGGGCCATGCCCAACCCTCACACTCCATATCTAACCTCGTTTGGTAATAGATGAAAAAATTGATTGCGAGAACGACATTTATGAAAATGACGACGCCTTGGAGTGTAGCGAACATCTGTTGAGCTGAAATTCTCAGAGGGAAATAAGTCTACGACTCTAGACTTATGGGCTGGACAGCGACGACTTTCAAAGTCTAACCACCCCGCTCCCCCGCGCCTATTAGACTTTGAAGTCGTCTCTGTCCAGCTTAGACCTACGAAGTCGTAGACTTTTCCCCCTATGAGTTGAGATAATGAAACATTGATAAGCAGCTGGCACTTTATTGTAAATATGATTTAATGTGTACAAAACGCAGAGATCGAGGCAGTCTCTCTATCTTTCATACGCGCCGTTCTAGTGCTCTGAGAATTCTCTTTTACTTAAAAATAGCTTATTGTTCGCTTTCTGATCCCTTTAAATTGGCTGAGAACTTGCACGAGAGCCGGAGCAGCAGCGCGAGTTGAATCGTGCTGGGAGTGAGAAACCATCCACCCACATCGGCACACGCAACAATGAGAAGGGAGCGATTCACACGACGCATATCCTTGCTGTCTGAAAACGTTAGAATTGGCGATTGAGTAAGAGTTAGTCATGTTCTGGTGCCTATTATTTCTGCATTTAACAGTGGATTAGCACAGGAACAGCTTCTGTGAGTGTATACTGCCTTATCTGCACTACCGTACCTCATTGTGAAAACCGTACCTCCTTTCGATCGCAGTGCCTTCCATACGGCTACGTAGACGGCCGCAGTGCATGCGATTACGGTAAAGTTGCCGCGCGTGAACAGTTTGAAGGCCAAGCCGTGGAATGGAGAGAGAATGTTGCAGAAGGGAAGCATCCTGTCGTATAATGCATGTTACTCCATAATATTAAATCTGTTTGCATGCTTACTGTGGTCGGTGAAATATGATCATCAGACTTGCGACGTACATTGAATAAGCAGCCATCAACGATAGTAAACACTAAAAGGGTAAGCGGTGAAGGCTGGTATACATTTAGACGGAATCTCTCTTCGCAGAGCTCAAATTTTCAAATGTTAAATTTTCAAGAACGGTTCCCAAGATCCCAACCGGATAATAGGTCCTGACCGGATAATAGATGCGATTGTCGACTGCTCGATATTTTGTTGGTGATTGGATGGAGAAGAGACGGTCGATGCCCACACACATCATACACATGGCGCCAACGGACACGCCCATTTCGGGAATGATCTGAAAAAAGATAGCATTTAAGGCATTTGCTGGTCATTACTCTGCTTCAGCAATCATGCAAACATTCTACTTAAAATCCTAGTGAAAAGGTGGAATCCTACTCATTTTCGTGGAATCCTGTTCATTTTCCAAGTATGATTTCCATACCAGATTAAATAATAGTTTAAGAGCAAATTATGTGGATTCTAAGGAAGATAACTCCTGCTAGAAGCCAGAGGTCTCTCATCCCGACACCCTCATATAGGATTAGAATCTTGTGTTTCTTTATTTGTCAGCATCAGCGTTTTGTTTTGCTAATGTAAATTCCAAAACGAGAATGAATATATATTGTGCTTATTCACCATAATTATACGGCACGTGTCGCTATGTAAGGCAGCATTGAATTTGAATAGAAACGGAAGTTGAAAGAGACGCTCACTCTAAAAAAGTATTTATGATCATTACACTAAGTGAAAGCCACGAGAACTCAGAGACTTTTTTTGAGATTTCACGTGCAGATAAGTGCAAATGTTGACTTGGTGTCCTATCTAGTGACATTTTTAGAGTGCAATCTGAGCAACTGTCCATTTCGCTGATGATTGTACTCCCATTTTATCGTATCAATTTAACAAAAAAATAAGAGAGAAAGTTTCCAGATGGCAGATGTCAGCAACCGCACACAGTCCAATGAGAAGATTGCACGTTGAACGAAGGGATCTCCAAAAAAAATACAATCGAAGTCGCTAGTCTGTAGCTAACAAAAATGCACTATGCACTGCAGTGCACGGTGAACAGCCACTACATCACTTCCGCTATTTCGAGTGCTTTCCACCCATAGCCACATTTCCTCTTTTTTGAGATTCAACACTCAGAAATCGAAGTATCCAGCTTTCCTGACTCTGGACTGTTAACGTGTCCATTTATTTGGAGAAGTGGTGTTTCCATCTCACGATTTCTCATGCCCTCTAAGCAGGAGATAACATCTCCGGAATAAGAAAAGGTGGAGACTTCTGTGAACTGACCATTGCATGGCTAGTAGGGTTGACCGTTCGGTTTCCGTTTCGGTGAAACGGACTCTCGCGTACCCGCTGGCTTTTGTCTCCGTTTCACGGAAAACGGCCGTTTTGGAGGCAACAGCCAATTTGAAGAAATTGAAAAACGGCGATCGTCGAAAAATCAGAAAATATTAAAAATCAGGAGAAGTGGCCAATTTATCCCGTTTCATTTCGATTATTCTGAGTCACACAGCGAATTTATTTCTACTACCAAAACGGTCCGTTTTCCGTGAAACGGCCCCTTTTCACTCTCTCGCCGTTTCACGGAGGCAGACTGACAGAGGGTACGCGCGCGTCCGTTTCACAAAAACCGCGAACATGCAACCCTAATGGCTAGTACTGCAGTGGTATGAGCCTCCCTAGTAGGAGTAAATGCGCATTCAAGAAGGATTTTTACTCCTAATATTTTCTCTTTTGCTACTAATATAATATATAAAAAAATATGCAGTATTAAAAAAATAGAATAAGCAAATGAAATCCAAATGCGCGCTCACTTGGATGTGATCGTGGTGATGAGAATGATGGAGTTTGTACAGATACCGCACAGCACAAAACCCACTTGAACGCCATACAGACCACGGGCGACGTTCCAGTAGAATGCATCCACCGCCTCACTATTGCTCATCCGAACCCTGAATAATATTACATCATAAAAATTGATAATACCTTCTCCCCATAGATAAACACAGAAATAATGGGCAAGAACGTTTCGCATATCAAAACAAAAGGATGAAAGTATATGCATTATGTTTGTCCATTTCATGAACCCGCCGTATTAAATGTTTAATATGCAATCGAGAATATGTATTGCATGCACGTCCACGCATCAACTATTGTTCTAGGTAATTACATGTATACATATTTATCAGCTGTTTGCATATTAATACAGCTGGATTGCCATATGAGATCTATATTGCTTGTGATCGTGTATCTTCCGGCAAATATTCCGAGAAATATAGAATAACGTGGGAAATATTATTTTCTATCCCTTCACCCAGTATGAATTTTCAATGAAAACCACAAGGTGAGTTACGTGCAAGGCGAGTTCGGCGATCAAAGCACAATAATATTGACCACTTGGAAATAAAAAAAATAACAAAAACTAGCGGCCCCGGCTATTCAAAAGTTCGCTGACAATTTTCATGACAGCAGCATGGAATAATTCACTTTCAAGCTGCCCCCTCCATCAAGGAAGATAAATGTTGGCTGATTATCATCTTGTCTATGTTAATGTTTGCGCAACGAACGAGTGATAAGGTGGGAGAGACCCATGTCATCTCAGTATCAGTACCAACAAGACCTGACCTCCTCCCCACCTGAACACTAAGTCATCTTGACCAGTCAATTCCCCCCGTGTGTCATCGATTGTCGCTCGATTTATCGATCGAATGATTATCACAACTCTTGTCTCGATCTGTATTCTCTACATCTTCAAACGGCTCATCACATACTTTTGCACTGCGCGTGAGGACAATGAGGAGAAAAGCAGCAAGCCGGCAGCAGAGAACGTAAAGTAATTTGATTTGCATATTAATATAGTGCTCGGATTTTGATTAATAATTTTATTCAATCGATAGATAATTGGAAATTTTTCAGGGATCGGCGTGAGTTGAGCGAGGAAAAATCGGTGGGAATGGCCGAGAGAGGAGAATTGAGAGATAAGCAAGAATTCGGAGAGGAGATCACTCGTGAGTTCAAAGTTTTTTTTAAATAGTTTTTTCTCATATTCTTAGAATTGAAAATTTGATCCCAATTCTGGCTTATTTTTTATGTTGGACATTGAATTAAAAATGGGTTTAAATGAAAAGGAATAATGAAAGTTCAGATGTGAGCTAGTTGCAGAAAATATCACGGATGCTGGATCGATTGAGGAAATGGTTGAGAAAGAGTGTGAAATCGCCGATGCGGAGAAGAAGAAGGAAATTAGAGAAATTACACTACTGATGGATGAAAAGATTGCCACTTTGACATGTTCCTCTAATCTCAAGTCTCCGAATCCTCAATCTTCATCGATCTTTGTTGTTTGACCTATTGTATTATCATGATTGGAATGCTATTCGCGCTATTTTCGAATAAAAATCTGTATGCAAACGTAAATTAAAATTTTTCATTGTAATTAATGCACAAGTGAACAACTCGTTCAATCATGTACCGTACAACCACTTCAACAAACTTTTATCTTTTTTTAGAAATAACTTTTTTTATTCTCTTTTTTAAAATTTTCTCGTTTGGGTCCTTCGAAGTAATGACTTACTGAAGGATCTGAAGGAGTAACATGAAGACCATCATTTTATTGAAAATATAAAAAAATAAATCCCGTGTGTTTCCGCATCGAACAGGTGATTAACAAAATGCGCAATTTCCTAAAAAAAGGATATACAAGAAACAAAAATGCCACGAGCCGGGATCGAACCGGCGACCTTTAGATCTTCAGTCTAACGCTCTCCCAACTGAGCTATCATGGCACACTATTATACCCGAAATATGCACCCTCTCGTAAATG
Organism: Pristionchus fissidentatus; assembly: GCA_036245785.1. Lineage (NCBI taxonomy): Eukaryota > Metazoa > Nematoda > Chromadorea > Rhabditida > Neodiplogasteridae > Pristionchus > Pristionchus fissidentatus. The sequence continues at coordinate 29,584,910 of BTSY01000003.1, read as the reverse complement.
CGCGAGTAGGACTACGAAAAAGGTGATGCGCATTCAGAATTTGGCTTCATTCACGTGATGCAATACGACGACAACTTGAATGAAACACACAAATTTGGCTACACTTTGCCCTGGACCTTAAGTACCTTCAAGAATAGGCTATCAAAGCTGAAAAGCTGAATACCTTAAAGAAGAAGTCTGTTATGATCAGTCCAGCTTATAGTAGTGGTGCCGATTACACATTACACTTAGTTGAAGGAAGAACGCACACTCGACATCATTGGAAACACAGTCGGCGAGAATGAGTGAGAGAAAGAGAAAGATGACGAGAGAGCGCGCCGAACGAGAGGGTCAGACAACGAGAGACGCTCTTGGCATGGTGCCAACTGGATGCTGTGCACTTAAGATGGTATGCAACAGTGAGACCAAGCTGACTGTTGCTTATCGTTCCCTGCCGTAATTTTTCTTTACCCGACCGATTTGTTATAATTATGATAAAGATTTATGGTATTTATTCCAATATTATGGTTTCTTGAGACGCATTCCTTTCTTTCCATCGTGTGATAAGTTTCTCCCCAGTGATGTCTTTGAAAAAGGAGACGCCTCAATGAATGACAAAGAAATGACTTATTTTGTAATTGAATTAATAATTATAAAAATACTTTTTGCTCAACATGACGTAGACAATTGAGAACTGAAGAGACATCTGACCTAATTGAAAGAGTGAAAAACAAGACAAAAAAGTGAAGACTTTTGTGGCACTCTGCTTGGTAACATTGTGCTGAGGAAATTTGGAAGAGACGTTCCTAATTTATGGCGCAAAACTCCATGTGGAAAGAGAGGAAGAAATCTCTCCTTTCGCCTCTTCTTTTGTCAGTTTCCTGGCTTCCACTACCGCTTTCTTTCACTATTTTCCAGTGTTTGTGTGAAACCGAATCTATCCTCTCCCCCATTTTTCGTGTTTGAACAGGGCCTACCCTCACAAATTCGATACTCCGTCAAGCGAAATATCGTTGCGTATTGTGCTATTACTACTTTATTCGTGCCTTTGCTTGGCGGAGTTTTGTAACTGCCATTTAGTAACGCTCAACATATTTTCCAAGATTTGTTTTTCAATACTTTGCAGTACTCTAACTGAAGTACATTTATATTTTCGTGTTCCTAAAAGGCAGTTCCAAAACATGCGAAAGTGCTTAGCTTTGATTTGAGACTGAAACATTAGAGGTATTTTAGAAAAAGAGGGGGTTGTAAAATTGAGTTCGCTTCAAATGTGGATAGGCTTGCCACACATTCATTTCATCGGTATCCTTTCCATCCTTTCCTCTATCCTAGTACTTAGGCGTTTTACCCCTAATGAATTCCAATTTGCAGATCTCTACACGATCTCAAGCGTTCGATAATATAAGACTAGTGCATCTAAAAATAGTACCAAATTCATTCATTTTTTCTAATTTTTTGCTGAAGTTGGCTTTTATTTTTTTTGTATACAAATTTATCACGTTTACCACGAAGTTGGGAATTAAATTGGCACAGTTACTTCGAGAATGACAGATGCCATGATTTGGATTAAAGTTTAGCAGTTATCAGTAATGACAATTTCATTTAACCATATCTGATAGATTCTGCCATTCTCACACAGGCAAGATTTGGCAGATTCTGCCATTCTCACACGGAGGAGATTTGGCAGATTCTGCCATTCTCACACGGAGGAGATTTGGCAGATTCTGCCATTCTCACACGGAGGAGATTTGGCAGATTCTGCCATTCTCACACGGAGGAGATTTGGCAGATTCTGCCATTCTCACACGGAGGAGATTTGGCAGATTCTGCCATTCTCACACAGGCGAGATTTGGTAGTAAGATATGTTCAAACAACAACATTTATTTCATCAATATCTTTGTAAAATTGATAACGATTGGGCAAATTGGGGGCAAAACAGACATGAAACTATGAATATTTCAGGGATATTGTGTCCTACATTTCTACGAAAACAATCGACTAAATTTGGTCAGAATTTTTCCTACCGCGTAAAAATCAATTATATAGTAAAGGTTACAGCCTATCGGAAAATACTTGAAGGGTTCGTCTAAAGCGATGATAGGGAAGACTATCAAAGGAGGGTTCTTCGGCCATGCCAGTTCCTCCGTTTATCTCATCTTCTCCAGTCGTTCTTCAGCTATCTCCCACTGAAGATCGCCGAACTTGGATAACCTGAAAAGTACACATATTTCCTCGTTTTATATGTGCGAAAGGCATCCCGAGACTAATCACTTTTCTCGTGAAAACATTCAAAGCATGACAGTTTCTCATTTATGCGTCACAAATATAGTGATAATGACGTGTAAATACGTTTGATTATTCGTCGCAAATGGATCAAACTAACCAGCTAAGTCCTATTTGAAACGGAGTTCTTGAAGGAAGATAGAAGAGCAGAAGAGGTATCGACCGCCCAGAATGAGCGAAGGGAGTCAGTGTGAAGAGGATAATGGAACTATGGGTGTAATTGATGATTTTGCATAGTCCAATTACCAAATTTGCCTGGAACAATTGTGATTGTCCTCTTCACACTGACTCTCTTCGCTCATTCTGAGCGGTCGACACCTCTTCTGCTCTTCTATGTTTCTTCAATTACTCCGTTTCAAATAGGACTCCACTGGTTAGTTTGATCCATTTGAAACGATTTATCAAACGTAATTACTTGACACGTCATTATCAGTATATTTGTGACGTATAAATGAGAAACTGTCATTCTTTGAATGTTTTCACGAGAAAAGTGATTAGTCTCGGGATGATTTTCGCATAAACGAGGAAATAGGTGTACTTTTCAGGTTTATCCAAGTTCGGCGATCTTCAGTGGGAGACAGCTGAAGAACGACTGGAGAAGAACTGGCATGGCCGAAGAACCCTCCTTTGATAGTCTTCCCTATCATCGCTTTAGACGAACCCTTCAAGTATTTTCCGATAGGCTGTAACCTTTTCTATATAATTGATTTTTACGCGGTAGGAAAAATTCTGACCAAATTTAGTCGATTGTTTTCGTGGAAATGTAGGACACAATATCCCTGAAACATTCATAGTTTCATGTCTGTTTTGCCCCCAATTTGCCCAATCGTTATCAATTTTACAAAGATATTGATGAAATAAATGTTGTTGTTTGTACATATCTTACTACCAAATCTTGCCTGTGTGAGAATGGCAGAATCTGCCAAATCTCCTCCGTGTGAGAATGGCAGAATCTGCCAAATCTCCTCCGTGTGAGAATGGCAGAATCTGCCAAATCTCCTCCGTGTGAGAATGGCAGAATCTGCCAAATCTCCTCCGTGTGAGAATGGCAGAATCTGCCAAATCTCCTCCGTGTGAGAATGGCAGAATCTCCTATTCGTGATAATGACAAAATTAGAATGAACTAAGATGTGTACTGAGTGGCATGTTGCGACGAAATTGTCAGAGTACGTATATATTTGGTTGAGTAAGTTTAACAATCATAGTAGCAAGCGAAAATGGAGAAACACGCTGAATGACTATTTTTGGTACTTTTTTTAGATGCACTAGTCTTATATCACAGAACTTCATCGCTTCGAAATCGTCGGTACGTTCCCAATTTAAAAAAAAACAAGTTAATTTTTAACCGCAGATGAATTGACATCGAACATCGATACGAAAGTAGACGAATTTTAACCTGTCAAACTTTCGCTTCACTGGATCAGTAAATGGCTGCTTTCAGGCAGCGGCTGCTTCATCGGCGGCTCCTCGCTCTACTATAGTACTATATCGTATACGCTACAGCAAAATGCGATGTCATCAATTTTCAATCTCTAGATGAACGTTGCACTCGAAGCGAGGGTGCAACAGGGACACCGATCGGTTCACGAAAATAGCAGCTGACCCACTAGCATGCCCCATTCCACTCCAGCTCGTAGTGACTCCCCCTCAGAGCTCACTTACTTGACCAAGAGATGGTGTCTTTGCTTTGTCCACACTAACTTTCCGCAGAAAGTCCTCAAACTAATTTACCTTGACGTTTTTTTTGATAAAACAAAGAATCGATGTGTGTCCAAAAAGCACAAGAAACATTCAGCGACTAATGTATTCTAAATTGTCAGTACAGGGAATTCCCATTTTCCATTCTTCCATTGACCAGCACCGGCCGAACTGACCACAACCCACAAGGAATACTGGCAATGATGTAACGGCTGTCTAAAGAAGATGAGCTTCACATAATATATTTCTACCTACGTAATCAGTCATGTGCCGACATCCGCCGCATCTCTCTTCTATCGGACCCGATAGTTCACATCACGAGAGCGAAGCATCGATGGGCAGGTCACGTGCTACGAAGAGACGACGATAGATGGTCTACCCGTGTCACGCAGCAATTCCCCCATCCCAACCTGTTTCGTCCACGAGGACGACCACCGGCTAGATGGAGGGACTCGATCGAGGAGTATGCCAAGATGCCCTACAGTACAGGACGATTTACCCGATCGTCTTCCCAACGAGCGCCCTACCAACACTGGATGACGCGCGCTCGAGACAGAAGCAATTGGAAGAACTGTGATCCACGCGGCTTCGCCGCTGAAGATGGATCTACTAAGTAACTAAGTAAGTAAGTAAGTATATATCAATTGCAGTAAGAGTATCTTGGGCAGAAATTTTGCAAAAAATAAATAAAGAGAAATATAAAAATATCAGAGATTGATTGCAAACCAAAAAATATCACTCTGAAACCATTGTTAGCCGAAAATGTACACACTGAAATGCGTCACTCAGTGTATTTCACAATAAATACAGTCAACTATTACAATTTTAAAATGATACGTTCAGGAAATGGACTACTGGTGGTGTACTCTCTTTCTATACCTCGACCTGTCTCTCACTTTGCCATGCTCTCTCGCAGCCGTATCTGTTGTTTAGAACGGATTATCAACGGAACGTTTTTTTATTTGGGACGAGTGCTCGTAAATTTGTAATAGCGGGTTACGGCTACGTCGTGCCCGCTAGGGGGGGGGGGCTCACGTTCACGTGCGCACCACTTCACAACCTCCGGTTTTTCAGCGCAGCTTGTGCGCGCGATTCCAATTGCACAAGCTGCGCGCGGGATTGTACAAGACGCGCGCCGGACTTTTTGCCGGACCTGGCTTGTTCCGTTCGAGACCTTCAAAGGGAACGCGCGATTTGTGTAAGGTGCGGCGCATGCCGCGTCTTACCCTACACAAATCGCGCGCGCAAGCTGCGCTGAAAAACCGGAGACGTTTCACGCGAGGACTTTCGCGGGCAAGAGAGCAGAGAGCGGCAGAGAAACTAGTAAACACGAGAAAGCGTGTGAAAGCGAGAGAGCGCTAGACACCAGTCTCTGCCCCTTTGTTGCTGTTTACTGTTCGGCCGCCCCGGATTTGAAACCCCTGCACATCAAAACCGTTCAAACGCAGGAGTCCCTATTTAGGGGGTGATGAAACGCTGTGCACTTCGCGGTTCGCCTGATCTGAAGAAACGCGATACTATGCTTATTACGAGACATTGTAATATATATTTATCGGGTTAGATTCGGGGGGGGGGGGTGACATTTGAGCAACGGACATTTGAGCAACCGACATTTGAGCAACCGACACTTGAGCAACGGGTAATAACTCAGCTAGGAGTGAGCCTAGAGCTATGGGAGTGGTACCATTGTGATCAGCATCAGGTAATTGAGATTTCATAATTAATTAATTAATTAATTAATATCTCATTAATTATGCTAATTAATTAATTAATTACGAAATCTATTTTTTTCTGATGCTGGTCACAATGGTACCACTCCCATTGCGCTAGGCTCACTCCTTGGTGAGTTATGGCTCGTTGCTCAAATGTCGGTTGCTCAAGTGTCGGTTGCTCAAGTGTCGGTTGCTCAAATGTCGGTTGCTCAAATGTCACCCCCCCCCCTTAGATTCGTACCGTTAGAATCTGCCAAATCTCACTTTAATGGGAACGGCAGAATCTACCAAATCTAGCCTGAATCTGCCATCATATCAATAATTACTGGAATCCTTATGGCAAACCTTAAATTGTCTCAGACTCATCGCTCTAATCTCCTCGCACTCCCTAGCCTTCGCTTGACAATATGATGATCTTTGATCTTCTTATACCCGTCACAAGTCAGAAACTTTTTGAGCTACTTTGACCCGTAATGTTCCTTGGCGCCCATCCGAGTCGACGTATTCAACTCAATTCGATTATTTATCACATCAGGCAATAATGCTGAGATGAGGATGGGCCGGTATTCTTCATTAGTTGCATTCCACCATTGGGGCCCGACTGCTCGTTTCAGGTCATCTCTCCATCGGGTATTGGGGTGGCCTTGGGGTCGTTTCCAGTTGTAACACGAAAAAAACCGGTTCGTGAGTTTACCAGAAGAAGGATCATTCCATTCTGTAAACTACCACTCCATTGCTGACTTTCGACGGACGACGAGATTGATAAACTATTCAGCCCTCATTTCTAACCATCGATTGTGTCCCTCCGCAATTTTTTTGTTGTTCGGTGCCAATTTGCAATTAGATTCCGTCTTCTTTAAATGCCATTTCCTAATGTCACTTGTGTCCATTGATTATTACTGTTTTCAGATCTCTACATGATCTTTCGCGAATTTCAACAAGAACATTTGTTTATCGCATATTGCAAGCGACAGGTGGGAACATAGTGCATTGATATTTACTGCATGAAACATGTAATTTTTTTTAAAAAACAGAAAAATTTTCAGAAAATCACAGGCCAAATCAATGAGGAACAATTTTTTCTCACGCTAACCGTTGTATCTCCACCGCTGTCAACATTCTACTCATTCAAACTTCGATTTGTAGACAGACAAGTGCCGAAAATCGACTTGAATGGAACATGCGAATTTTGTATTCTTCTAATAGTAACGATTGTTGAGATACGAGCAGTGCGGCACATTGCACATATTTTGTGGTCCAGCTGATCCTAATTTAGAACATATACTGTCCATCAAAATGTCTGTATATCTGAACTTCGTTGTTATTTCTGCGACGAACTTCATTATTGTCTTTTTAGTGAAGTACAATATAATAAAATGATTATATAATATATATATTTGATGTCCGTGTGTCTGTCGCATGAGGATTTTCAAATTTCTAGTGCTAGGCGTATCCGTCTTGTGAATGGTCCGTAAGACCTGGGGCGTGCTAAATTTCAAAGAAAGAAGTATTACACTTTCGCGGTGCGAGGAAAATGATCTGAGGGAAGTTTATTTTCTCCACTCATGATTTTTTCTTCAGTTTCCTGGTTTCTGCGACCGCGTTCTTTTCCCTCTTTTCCCTGTGTTTGCATGCAACCGAATCCGCCCTTCTCCCATATTTTACTTCTTTGAGCAGGGCCTAGCCTCACTATTCGACACTTTGACAAGCGAAATATCGTTGCGTATTTTTGACTACCATTTCGGGATGTAGCATATCCATATTTTCTCTTTGTTTGGGCTCAATTCATCCGTTTCCTTCGTCCCCTAATTTACTTCAATCTGCAGATCTCTACCCGATTTCACACACTCGGAAATATCATTGAACAAAATCGCTACGAAATCATCGGTACATTCCCAATTCGAAAATCTCATTTTTTTCAACCTCACAATCAGACGTATAGAGGTCGAAATTCGATAAATGAATGTGTCGTGCCCGTGAATCCCCCCCCCGATGTATTTGCGATTCATGGGGGAAATTGAGTGCTTTCTTTCAGGCAGCAGATGCTTAAACTGAGATTCCTCGTTCCACTATGCTCCATTCAAACGCATAAAGACCGGTGTACTCTACTATCAATCTCTAACTGCACGTTGCATTATACGCGAACGATTCGGAGGGAAATTGGACAGTGGTTGAATAGAATCTCTGCTGTACTCCTGTATGCCCATTCCAGGTTACAAATAGAAATACAGTAAGCAGTTCATTAGTTTGTTTAGCCTCAGAACTTCGGTTCAGGACTAGGCGACCATATCTTTGCTTTGCACACACCAATTTTTGTTTGACTTTCGTGCTTCAAAGAAGTATGCAACGATGTTTATCGATGAAAATTGGCAATAATTTTTCAGTGACTTCGGCTTATTCAATATTGTATCGTACATGTCAGAGAAATCGGAACAAGTACCGAGCAGTACCGTACAATTGGCTACAATTGAAACATTGCGAATACAGGGTTTTAAATTTTGATTTTATGTTCATTTGATTTCCCTTCCCCGATTAGCGGAAAACGACTCGGATTGTCTCGGTGAAATATCGCTAGAAATCGATAAATCAGTGTCATGCGTGTGCCAGTGTGCCACGTGTTTTGTGTAGTGCGCAAATTGCCACTGCCGGCGCGCTTTCAGTTCGCGATTCGATAGGCCCGGCAACTTTTTAGCTAACGTTTTATCGATTTCTAGAGACATTTCACCGAGACAATCCGAGCCGTTTCCGGCAAATCGGGGAAGGGAAATCAAATGAGCATAAAATGAAAATTTAAAACCCTGTATTCGCAATGTTTCAAATGTAGCAAATTGTACGGTACTGCTCGGTACTTGTTCCGATTTCTCTGACATGTACGATAGGCGTAGGTCCTTCGTCCCATCCCTTGTTCTTTAGATCAGTACCATGCGTCGAACCGATCAGAAGGCACGTTGTAACATTCTCGAGCTGTGTATGTATGTAACGATAAAATTATATAACAACTATGCTGCCGTTGTTTTAATTTCGTACCACATCATTCCACAGACCGGTCAACCTTCCAGAAAGGCCTTTGGAGTGAGAGAGCGTGTGAAGTCGAGAGGGACTCTCTCACTTTTGTACACTCTCTCGCTCTGTAGGTTTTTGGAATCATGTGGTACGATGATGGAGTGAAACTATGTTGCGAGAAACAGAATTCGCCTCTCACTTTCACCTAGTTGGAGTAGGCCTCGACACATTTTCACACATCGGGATAAAAAAGCAAATCTACGCTGTTCAATCGACCATCAACATTTTGGTAACCCAAAAAAAAGATAAAATCATCGAAAGAATCGTCGTTAATTCAAAAATTAATAGTTACGAGAAAACGATTTATGAGCAGGCAGGCACATTCGCATTTCGACTTTTCCGTAAAATTCTGTTGTGTAATTTTTTCCTCGATTAGACGTAAAGGTACAACAAAAAATGGATACACCATTGTTCATCATAGAAATGATAAGGAGTAGAAGAAATGGACATGCAAATGCTTCACGCTAGGTGAATCCGCGATGCAAATTGTCCGTAAAAGCTCTATCTTGGGAAATGGATTCGATTCCAGAACTCGTAAATATCTAATTGTAAGATAGGTAACGTGAATGGTTACCATCAATTGAACCACGATACTCGTTCTTTTGATTAAAAAAAATAAACTTTTATTATCTCTCAGTGCTTTAGTTCTAGAATATAGAGATAAAACTGAGAAGGAGTGGGCGGAGCCAGAGCACGATTTTCTCTCACCCCTCGCCCTTTCCCCGTCTCTCTTCCCCCCTCAGTTTAGATCCTTTTCTCTACACTAGCAGCTTAGTTTTCGTAGCAACCCTTGATGCTCTTAACTATATCGTTTTTCCATATTCTCACCACCTATCGTAATATAAATCCAGACATAAATATTACACCGATCCTTTTCTCCCGTTGCTTCCACCCTCATAATCAATAATTCATCCACTTTTCCAGATCTCTACCCGATCTCAATGGCTTTTCCGAGTTTCCTCACCGGCTTTAATTGTGAGTGTTTTACTCATTTCATAAAACGATATTTAGGACACATCCATTTTCGCAGAATCCGAATAAATGTATTTTTTAAGTGTCGCGATATTTGGATACAGAAATTTTTTGTCATATGTTGCGCAAATTTCATCACTGGAAAGTGGAAAACAATTTTCCCAACATTTCATAACTTATTTCCTAGTCAAGTTACAGCTTCAATTTGATACTTGAATAGTATGATACAACAGTTTGGAACACTTCCCTTTTTTGATTGGGGGGGGGGGATTTCGTTCAGTTTGCGCTGGGTTACACGAGTTTCCACCCTATGAGAGTAAAATTCCGGAAATATTCACAGCAAAAAAGAGCAGAGGAGGGAGGCAGTTATGCTCAAATGTGATGGATTTATGAGTCCTCTTCTTTCCCCGAATATGATGGGAACAGATGACATTCTGACGGGTAAAAACGTTCAGTTCGAGGAAAGAGTCGCTTCAGAGAGAAACCCATATCATGTCAGAGAATTGGAAATAAATTTTTTTAAAGAGGGTAAAATACGATTTTTTTGGGAAATGTCTTATATTTGCAGTTCCGCCACCTACTACTCCACTTCTCCAAACCTGCAGCGAACCACGAAAACAACAGAGATCAATGGTGCACATTTCTGAAAGCTGCGTTCGGCAATTTCCTACATGCCAAGATTCACATGATTGTAGAGAAATGTATGACTCGTGTGCATTACAATTGATAAATCGTGTTCCAAACTTTTTGGAATATTTGGGTAAAATAGAAAATTGTTTTATTAAAAAACGGCGTGAATGATTGAACGAAGGTGTGGGAAGAAATAGGGGAGAAGAGGAAAGAATCATTCCATTCACTGTAGTAATCTTATTCAAATTTTGATCATCAGACAGAATGGGAACCAACTTTAATTGATACCACCTGTTTATTTTGATGACTCTGATAACTTTATCTTATTATACTCGCCTGTATTCTACTTAATTTCACACTCAATACGCTCTCACACTCTCTCATAGGGTTACGGATTTGACTCAGTTGGAGAGGCAGGAGAAAAAAGGATTTTAATTTGTCTCTCCTCGGATCGAGAGGCAGGAGGCGCCTCCCTCATTTTAATACGATTTTCATTTGTCCCCGCTCATTTGCCTCGAACAATGGGAGGCGCCTCATTCTCACCATTCCGCATCTTTATGGGTGGCCAATCGTCAGGAGCGTCCCCTACGTGTCCAAGCAGACTGTCTGAGGGGTTCACAGTTTCTCGGCTACCATATCCCCGGTTACATTACACCTACCGTAACCCTAATTCCCGAAATTGAGCAATTGGGCTCGGGATTTACAGCATGAGCAGGACCACGAGTAATTACTGTGTATACTGTGTTGGTACTACCGTATCCGAGTCTACTGTGAGGGGGAAGTACACAGAACGCATGAAAATCCAGGATCTTTAAATTTTCGCTATATTGTAACCCCGCTACCGTAGTCACGGATACAATAATCAAGGATCGGAATACTCCTCTGACATTACCTACGCGAGGTACTACCGCCTGCAAAAACCACGACTCAATTTACTGAATTTCGTATTTTCAGTTTAATGTAACTACGCTACAGAAACCCCGGATATGGTATAATTAATGCAGTTAATCTCAAGTAAAATAATTACTCGAGGTCTGCCTCCTGAAGAATCCCGGCCCGATCTGCCCCGTGGTTTATTTTAGATAGCCCCAAGAACATCGATAATCCAATTATACAAATGAGGGAGGCATTTTGAGAACAAGACATTCGAATGACCGGTGCCTCGAATTAGAGCTGCCTCACATCCGTAACCCTAACTCACACTCTCTCAATTCCACCCATGTCGCTATTCCTCTCTATCACTATCACAATGTGTCTTCTCTACGCTAATCCTCTTTTTTAACATGTTTTCTTCACATCTTTCCGCAGCCGCTATTCACACCAATTATAGATTTTTTCTTTTCTTTTTATGTAATACGTCATACAATGTTTCAAATTTGTATGTTCGGTGTATTTATGTTTCACTCTCTACTCAAATTCTCATCGGACTCTTTCAGAACAATACTACGGTCATTGATTTTTCAAAATACAAAAATTTAATTCAAAGTTTTTTTTCATTTCGAATCTACGGTATAATTAATACTCTCGTTGCCTCATCACTATTCAATATTATTCCTTCCTTTTTTCTCACGTGAGTCTACGAACCTTCCAACAGTATACACACAGAGAAAAATGTTTAGTTTTGATTCTCCCTATGGGTATGTTAAACATCTTTGTTTAAAATATAATAACTCCTATGTTAATCAAGACGTATGTAATACATGCATATGTTTTGAAAACTAAACATTTTTCTCTGTGAGTACGTCGTCCCTCGTGCGTCCTTACCTTTGTTGCTACAAGCGCCGACTTCGTGAAGAGAACTGCCTGGTACGGACTCCGGAGAAAAATCAAATATTTTTTCGGAGAGTCTAGATATTTTAGATATCAAAATATTTGTTACTTTTCGGGGGAAAAAAGTTCAGTTCGCTCGATGATTTTAAAATGTGACTTGGTGTATTGCTGTTCCATTGCATCGACAAATAATACGGTAATTCGCAGATGCTGCTTCAGCTTATCTACATATCTAGACGGTTTAACCCTTATAAGAGTGTTTATACACGCAGACTCATCGAGTTTCCCGTGTGGATTCACGGAGATGTTAAGATAACGAGTATTTGAAAAAAATCAATTATAAGTGTATAATTATGATTTGTCGCAACAAAAAGAAGGTCTAGACGAGAAGAGAGTGAAAGGAAGAGAGAAATGGGAGAAAAACGTGACTAATCAGGTTGTGTGTGAGAGAGCGAGTGTAAAGTGCCATCCATAGGCAAGGATACGATGTGGAATAACGCGAGTCGATTAAAAGAGAAGTAACTTTATAAGACAAGTAAACATAAGATGAGCATATCTCTACTCTCCTTGATGGATCGTCTCCTTATATCCTCCCTCGAGCGGGGCTATTCGGCGAAGAGATAGGGCGCGACTGAATGCGAATTCATTGATATTTACAGGAACCTTTCGAAGAAGTGGGATTTATGGACAATCGGAACATGTGTAAAATCGGCAGTAATATCCCTTGGATAATTTGAGAGAAAGAAAATCCACTCACTTTTTACAGCTTATGGCTTGTCTTTAATGAAGATTGGCAGCGAGAGATAATTTAGAGATCTGGAAAGACGTTATCATTGCACATCCAAAACATTAACAAAGGGTGTTTGATAGGAACTCAACGCGACTTGGCGGAACGATAGATTGAGGGGGAGGCAAGGTCAGACCCTCCTTCCCCTCTCTCCCCTCCGTTCAAGGTTTTTCGAAAAAGTTAAATCAACGATCGGCCTGTGCCCTGCGTAGCAACTAACAGCACCCGATTAAAAGTTGAATAGAAATGCAACTCACTCAATATGTATCAATCATGGACGGCTAACATAAACTAAGGGCTAGGCAGACGGGTGTTCACGCTCTGAACTCGGTGCAGACTCCCGACGAAGCTCCCGGCGGAACTCATCACTACTGAGTTCCGTACGGGAAAGAAGACGAGTAGCGCCGATGCAGGTACCGGTTCGCAGGTAAAGGTGGCGAAAGAAGGAGAGAGATACGGGGAGAGAAGAGAGATGTCGAGAGCTCTTTGAGCGAGATGTTCGGCGAAGAGATGGGGCGCGGCCGACAGAGAACGAAATGGCTGATATCGCCTCGAGATAGATACTGTCGAGATCATGTAGAGATCTGCAAAGGGACGATCGAATCAAATAACATATGATAATTGTAGTACCAATGGATTTAGATAAAATCAACAGCAATAAGGAGACACGCGAAATGCAAGAGGTTCGTTGAAGGATAAGAAAGGCTGATCGACCATCACCTCTCTTCACTAAATGGAGAGAGATGACCTTGAGTGGATGAGCCATTCGGCGAGTAGAGATACCCTCCGGAAACTGGCGATCGGCGGGATAAACCGACCTTTGTCGCTTGATGCGACATCGTGTTTGCAGTTGTTATTTTTGGTCGAACATTGTTATTCTTTATCGATTAGTATATTATCGATTAGTACATAACTTGATAAATGAATTATTGTTCCAACGGATCGAAATACAGTGACGTCTTTGGCTCGCACTAATCAAAATAAAATGAATTTTTCGAGAAGCTGCCTTTTCCGTATCTCATGAATATGGGCCAAAAGGGGTTGTATTATGTCATCACCATACCCACAGGTATTCACTATGTAAGTTTGGACCGAATCGCAGACATCGATGTCCGGCCACAACAGCCCTGCCCTCGAGCCGTACGTAGCCGTTGTCTTAATGTCGCATGTTCGAAACCCGAAATCTCCGGGAGTGAACACTATTTTTGTTATCAATAGTTTGGCTAATAAAGATAATATTTATGAAATAAAGGACAAGTATAATTAAATAATCGGATCTCTTAACGGAAATATGATTACATCATCCTTAGGCAATCGAGATAACTCTTCTCTTCCGCTGTCTCGATTGAGTGCAGATATCGATTGCTTTCTGAACGATGTCATCGATAGAACTTCCGTCCAAAATCTCGTCTGAAATGTTGCATATTGCGTCATTCTTATTCAATCAGATAATCCGACAACCCCGTCACCTGCGCCCAAGATCTCATCTAACATAATGATGAGAACAATATTTTTTTCGTTTAAAATATTCGGTACACGCATTCAGTTTAGTTTATCAGCTTTTTTTCTATCGTTGCCCACTTTCATTTTAAGGAATCGATGAAAATTCCAGAATTTTCTCAAAGCAACTCAAACTGAACAGATCTTTCGTCATCACTACGCAATCGAACTCACAGGTAATCAAGTCTGCGTAATCGTGTCGATCTACTTCACCATTGTGAAATGCTCCATTGACAAAATACTCGGGCAGCGTGTAAGGGCCCCTAGGGCCCCTAGGGGCCCAGTTTCTGAAAATTAATTTACCAGTTTCTGAAAAAAATAAAATCTACAGTTTCTGAAAAGGCACTCCTTCACGCTATCCATGCTCAGCCCATTGAGATAGATGTCTTTCGTGTAATATTCAATGAAATTCTTGTTTCTGATATCGTCAAGCAAATTATCCGTAAACTAATATTTTGACCGCGCAATAGATGTTGCAGTTTTCGGGGCAACCCTGAGACGGAAAATACACCAGGATCGGCTAAATTATTTTGTAAAAGAGAAAGATACTTGGCAATTTCGTCTCCCTGTCTCCTTTCTCGCTTTTGGCCCTATTGTGAAAGCTGCGCAGTTAAATTTACCTTATTTGCTCTTTTGAAGTGGCGACATAAATGACTATTGGTTGAATGTTTGCTAGAGACTTCAAAATCCGCACTGATTTGGCGAAAGTCGTATTCAGCACGCATTGACGGCCCTGAAATATCGATTGATTTATGAATTTGTATCTTGTCTATAACTGCTGCAGCTACTCAGAGAACGAAGTCTCCAGCTTTCCTTACTCTGGAGTGTTCACATCTCCAATTATTAGGAGACTTGATGTCTCCATCTCTCGATTTCTCATGCTCTCTCAGCTGGAGACAACATCTCCAGAGTAAGGAAAGTTGGAGACTTCCCGCTCTGTGTACTGCATGTAAATATCGATTTTTCGCATTACCATAACAATCCGCCTACCGTAATTCCATAACGAATATTCTGACCTAACTACCGTAGCTCTATAATCGATATTCTTACCTGATTCAGACACTCCTTCCCACTGTCGATACTCATCCCATAAAGATAATTGTCGTTCGTGCAATATTCAATGAACTTCCTGTTTCTGATATCGTCTAGCATTGCACCCTGAAATAGAATGGCTTACTATTATAACCGAAAATAATAATCGATAAATTCGTACCTCCGAAGTAAAATGGTAATCGTGGCCGGGAATCTCATTAAATATCGGCGGACGACTAGTAGCTGCAATGTACACAATTATAGCCATATCATTCTCATCATCCGGAAAGGGGTCTCGGGCGAGAGAGTGCGTAAAATCGAGAGGAACATCCTCACTCGAACATTCACTATTGCTATTGATCTCTTTCTGGAGTTTTAGGACACTCACTTGGCACTCCGCATTGAAACATATCCGGTTGTTTCTTAATTATTGCAGCCGCAATGACGTGATTGAGGGGTCCTCGAATACAAACTGGTCTAAAATAATATCGTATCGATGCATGTGATACATCTATTCAAAGAACCATCTATTTATTCATTAATTATATCATATAATGTGAAAGCTGAAAACAAGGAGCAGCTATGAATTTAAAGGGACCAGGCAACGAAAAAATAAGTAATTTTTAAATGAAAGAAAATCTTGTTCCCGGAAGAATGCTAAAAACCGCATATTTTTGCGATTTTTTAAAAATTAGTTATGATTTTTCAAAGTTTCGCTTTTTCTCCACAGCAGGTTACGGTAGCGACTACACCACAATTCAATTCTCCAAAACCAGACATTTTCATGAACTGTGGTTGTGCGCATTTTGTCTGGGAGTGGTCAAAACCCCAACATTCCTCGTTTCAAATGAAAATCTAATCATCTGACCAAAATATATTTATTTCTGTCTTTTCGGAAATAGGCGACGCACCGTTCCTGGGGCTGATTTCTAAATAAAATAACTAATTGTAAAAAAATGCTAAAAATTTAATTTTTTCTTCATTTTTCATTCGATTGTAGTGAGTAAAGATCATTAAAAAGTTATAAAAATTAAAAATCTGTTTTTGTTCGCTGCCTAGACCCTTTAAATAAAACTCGCCTGAGAGGGGCTTCCTCGAAGTCAGTTTCGCATATGTCAGAGGCCGTTTGCTCATTGACATCAGTCTTGAAAAAGTAGGAGTAGAGTTGTTTCAGGATGTGGGTCATGCTGAAAATCAAAGAAACTTTCTTTTTAAATTAACAGGGGACTAAATCGACGCCATCACGCTGACGCTGTACTATTCTCCGGTTTTTCAGCGCAGCTTGTGCGCGCGATTTGTGTAGGGTAAGACGCGGCATGCGCCGCACCTTACACAAATCAGGTTAATACTAATAGCGAAAAACATGAAAACACGAGCAACCAGAATAGGAAAAAAACATGACGACTTTTGATTCAGTTTGTTTTACCTGTGAAGCGCCATATCACCACGTTCCCCATTGAATGGACTATCGTTTGGTTCCAAGCAGAAGTTGAAATAGTAGCAGGGAGTCAATAAAATATGAGTAGAGCGTGAAAATTGGGCAACGTGTTTACGGAATAGCGCGATGACTTTTGATTCAGTTTGTTTCGCCTGTGAAACGCCATATCACCACGTTCCCCATTGAATGGACTATCGTTTGGTTCCAAGCAGAAGTTGAAATAGTAGCAGGGAGTCAAGAAAATATGAATAGAGCGTGAAAATTGGGCAACGAGTTTACGGAAAAGCGCGATGACTTTTGATTCAGTTTGTTTCGCCTGTGAAACGCATTATCATTGCGTTCCCCATTGAATGGGCTATATTTGCGTTCCAACCAGAAGTGGAAATAATAGAAGGGAGTCAAGAAAATATGAGTAGAGCGTGAAAATTGGGCAACGAGTTTACGGAATAGCGCGATGACTTTTGATTCAGTTTGTTTCGCCTGTGAAACGCCCTATCACCACGTTCCCCATTGAATGGGCTATCTTTTGGTTAAAGTAACAGACGAAATAGTCTAAGGCAATCGAGAAAATAAGAGGAGAACATGAGAAAATGAGCAACAAGTTTGCGCCATAGCGTGATAATTTTTGAATAAACAGCTTAAGCGCGTTCAACGGCATATGATAACATTCCCCGTTGAATGGGCTAACGTTTGGTTCCCAAATACAACACAGAAGTGGCACAACAAATAAAAAAAAACGTAGAAAACGGAGGAGAAAATCGATTACTCCGTTAAGGAACCTTATTACGTTTTGAACGCCCAAAAAATGCGGGAACGCGACGCGAGCGCGGCTGGGTCAGATTCATGATCGCTCGCCGGAAACGAGCCGTGTCCTGAAATCATAGAGTTAGACATAACTTTTGATGCTCTTTCAAATGGCATACATAAGATTTAGTTCCAAGGCCTGTAAAAAGTTTTCTACACACTTTTAGATTGACTTTAACCTCAGAGTGGTAATGGTCTATTGAATGTAGACACACTTTCACAATGGAAATGTGGCACTATCAGACTCCCATTCAATTCTACAATGAAAAATACCTATTATATGTCGGATTCATGATGAGCAAATCATAGGAACAATTTTATCCAAAATAAAGTTTAACGCAATCGGCAAATTTCTTGATATGCGATTATCGATTTTCGCTCCATGTGACTCAAATGTCATGAAATTTAGAATATAAGCATAACTTTAGATGCTCTTTCGAATGATATATAACACGAATGCAAAATAAAAAAAATTGAGAAAAAAAATTTTTTTTCGTAAAAAAATTATCGATTTTTCGAAATTTGACATTTCACGAATTTTTCACGATTGAAATTTACTTTGCACCCTATACCATCTGTGAAAAACCACTTTGAATGAGTTGTGCCGATTAGCCCATCATTCACTGCACTCTTACAGAGAACGCGTTTTAATGCAAATTCAAGCAGTTAGTTGGAGTGCGAAAAAAAGCATGAAACAGGCGATGGTCTCTCCAACGATTCCATTTGGTGCTGTGAAATGATGTGAAAAGAATGAATAAGGCTCTGAATTTCGCGAGAAAGATCAAAGATTGAAGAGAGGCTGATCATGAAACTATATATAACATTTTTAAAAGCGATGAATACATGAAATGGAATTATCAGATTCGGGAATTCATGGATATTGGAAGTTCTATGGTATATTCTTCAGCCACTGTGCTGTTGCTTCTTTCGCCTTTGAGTTCTTGATTTCTCCCGTATTTTGAACGACGATATCGCAAACTTTTTTGATAATTTCTTCGAGAGATTCTGCATCCGAGACCACGTCTGAAACTTGTATATTTAATTTCATCGTCTTTTAAAAAAAACGGGAAAATTTTGAATCTGTAAAATCGATCATTCCCACTACCTAAATCTCATTTTCAAACATTTTGCAATTTCGACATTCTTTTAGAATCCAAAAGAGGAACTCACGAGTAATCATATCTTCATAAGCGATTTTCTCTTTCTATTCTTCGTTGAACATTTCTTGTGCATCACTGGCACGCTTGAAAGAAGTGCTCCATTCCCTGCACACACAAAAACAATTTCTTGATTTATTGATTTTTTTCTCACTCTCTTGATTTTTTAAAATTTTCTCAAAACAGACAGGAGCGAGAAAGTGTGTGAAAGCGAGAGATTAAAACTATCACGTTTCTGGGAGGGGGGGGGTTCCGAACTATGTAATAATGTGGATATCGATCGGTCTCACTTACATCAATTTTTCGGGACTTTTCGAATCTGCATAAATCACGAGCGGATAAATGTTAGCAACAGAGTGCATATGCCGAATCGATGAAGCTCGATTAAGTTGCAGAAAACAGTGACGACCCTGAATTATCCGATTTATTGATTAAATTATCGATTTACTGATTGATTTATCAATTTATTGATTGGTAGATGATCTCTTTTGCTCTGTAACAATAAATAAAACTAACCTTTTCGAGAATAGATGTTACACTAGCGAAAGTCAGTCCGTACAGTGCCTTTTTGTACGTGCCATACTCAATAAACTTATCGTTATCTATGTCATCTCTCATTTCCTCCTGTAAAAGAAGCATTCATATATGATATATCACTGGAAAGACCAGTCAAAGCTCCAGAAAGGGGCAAGGAGCAAGAGGGTGTTTGAACGTGAGAGGGGTCTCTCTCTGTCTATATTGCTCCTGACCCCTTTGTGGAGATTTAGAGTACCAATCGATAAATCGTACCTCGGGTACAAAATGGTAGTCGGAGCCAGCCCTTTCGCCGTCGTAAGGATAGCGACTTGTTGCTGTAAAAAATAAGATATTCATAAAATATCACTGCTCTAATACATATATTTATCCTGACATCAAGGCAAGGGCCTGCAGGAGGTATCATTCGGGGACAGAGGTGGTCGGGATCTTCGAATTCGAGTCAGCTGGGTCAAGGGAATGGATCATGCTTGGCTTCCTTGGTCAATTGTAGTGCCGATCTTGGACGATAGACATTGAGCGTAGAAGTAGATCTTCCAGCTTCCAGTGACGTCCTGACTAGCGTGTATCAACCAAAGTGGGAACTCACGTCGTAGTCTTGTCGACTGGGGCCTTTCTTGAAAGTTGACGACTTGAATTATATGTAGTCGATCCGAGTCCTCTGCTCGAAGTGGTACCGGGTGGGCGAAATACTTGCCGGGTTGCCCAAGCTGACTGGCAAGGATTCTCCAAACTGAGGTGGGAGAGGAGCGGGGAGACTGTCGACCGCCCGTCACGAGGCACAGAATGAAGAATAAAAAAAAATTAAACATGAATTTTCGTAGCCCTACATTAAAACTCCCCGTGGACAATGTTTTATATTTGTACTTTTTTTTTGCGGAAAGCAAATATTCTATCTACACCAAATATATCATCAATCGATTCGCTCACTGGTTACTGTATATTGGACCATCTGTGGGAGCTTCATTTTCATGCGTATTTCGTACTTGAGTGCTCCCAGTATACATATGGCTCTGAAAATATATTTGTGATTTTTCAAAAATAAATCCGATTGAAATTTCAATGAATTTTATCGCTTCGCATGATCTCACACCTCCAGAAAGGTAAAGGCGAACGAAAACACGACCCCTCTCACTTTTCCGCACTCAGAGAAAAAGCATGGGTGTTAGCAAATAAATTACTTACTTTTTAGCATTGAGAGCATTTGAAATGTGGAGAGCTTTTAAGCTTAAAAGTAATTTATTTACTGACTCGCATGCATGGCGAAGTAATTTTTCTCTGAGTGCGCACGCTCTCGCACCCTGGAGTGTTGACGGGTATTGTAATGATATGTTGAGGAATCTCAGAAGAATGATTGAGAGAAGATAGAATATTCCGAAATTAATATCAATAATTGAAGTGCATACCTTGTCGCGTACGCATTTTCCGCTTTCTGGATATTGGAGAAAGTAGGCGATTACTCGTTTCAGCAGATGGATCATGCTCTGAATAAATACGAATACTCGAAATAATATTAGTATATTGAATAGGCTACGCCAAAATTCTACACGATACCAAGCCTACAATGGTCAGGCGAGAGAGTGCGTGAGAGAGCCCCTCTCGATTCTGCACGCTCTCTCACGAAAGCACTTTCATTAGAATTGGCTAATGCAATGATGTGGAACGCGTAACAAACGGCGTCCAAACGGGAGCTGATAAGTGAGAGGTGAGAATATCCATAAAATTGATTATGACGTCACATCCCTCCTCCCTCCTCTCTTCTCACAAGCAACGTGCCAATACAAATCTCAGTAGGGTATCTAATCAATCACGTTTTCTCCTGATGAGAATACGATATTCGGGGAATAGTGTTCTTGAAATAGTTGTATTCAGCTGTACGTAAGCAGTGAATAGAAAAAAAACACGCAAAACGAAACAAAAAAGAATTTCAGAATATGATAATTAGGTTTTGCTGATATGTTTGGAGCACATATTGTTTCAGAAGATCAAGCTGCACTTATTACAAACATGCAAGACACGGAATCACCGGGTTGCGAAATTTATTGCCCAACAACCTTTGTGTTCTCTCTGTATTTCTTCCGGTTACATAGTGTACATTATCGTGGAATGTGCAGATTTTGAGAATTCCCTGCCAAGCTTGGGCAAATGAAGAAGCACCCGAGATTTCATCTGCAAATGAGTGGGTAACATTTTTTTCAAATTTTTAATTGATACATACTACAAAGTTTTTCTCCGATGTAGAAACATGGTATGCATTGCATCGATTGTTTCTCTCTGCGGTATCATAATTTGCAATTATTTTTTTCTACAAAAACCCCACAACTGACGAGTGATCAAATCCTGAAAGTCTGCCTTTTCCTGCTGCTCTTCAAGGAAGTGTTTTTGTGCAAGGCTTCCGTCTTCCATATACCATTTCCTGCAGAACATCGATAATCGAGATCAGGGGATACGGTAATTATTAATTAATCGATACAGTAGTCGCTGAATTATACTATTCCAATACGCATAAGCCGCTCTTACGGACTGTTGATTACTTATTAATCTTGATCACTAACATTATCTGTTCGGGGCAAGTCGAGCGGATACACAGAGCGCGAAGTCTCCAAATATCTGGAGACAATGTCTCGGACTTTCCTTACCCTAGAGACTTCGCTCCTATTATCAGGAGACTCATGTCTCAATGTATCTGGAGATCTCCAGGTAGGGAGAGGGGGGGGGCTGGCTTGGCTCCGCCCACTTTCTCGTTTGGCCCGCTCCCCTCCCTCCCCTGCTTTCTGCATTGGTCCTTGTACAAATGCGCTTAACCACAAGAGGTATGTCAGTGATCTATTTATTAAGGTATGGTCACAAACAACTGATACAAATACATACAAAAAATGGTGAAGCATGATACATACAAAAAATGGTGAAGCAAAGCGCGAAATTCGGAATATAAAAATATAAAAGAAAGCAACATACATTAAACGAATACTTGCTGCAGTATACACGTCGTTTTAATGCAGACATACGATATCGGATTAGGTAAATTTCAAAAGTAAAAGTAGAACAACAATTATGAGAAACAATTCTACAGTGAATGGTCATGTGGGAGGATAGAAAAAGAATTGTTGAGAAACACACAAACATAGAAAGATTGTATCGATCGAGATCTGTTTGAGATCATCTATCGATAAATTGGGGGCAGAGATCAAAGATCAACGTATATTCCACACACCTTTCATTTTTAGAACTTCTCAAACACTTTTCAGTCTGAGGTTCGGCGAATTGAATTTCCAATCACTCTCTCTAAGCTTGCTGCTCGGAAATTTTATTAATGAGGATCCAAGAGCATAAATACGAAGATCCGGACAACCGGTCTTGAAAATAATAAAATTTATTCTGTAACTTGCATGGATCCATGATTCGTTATTACAAATGCATATGGTGAAAGAAAAATGCGTAATCATGTGGACAATTGACTGAGAAAATGACGACATTACGTCATTTCTATGCAATCGAAATTGTCTCCTCTTTCGTTGGCTTCACTGGAAGTTGCCTTGACTGCATGCAGATATCGATTACTTTCCGGACAACGTCGGGGAACGATTCGCCGTCCGAAATTTCATCTGGAATGTCACTAAACATTACGTCATTCTTATGTAACCCTCTCGGCCCGAGCTCCACCTCTCTACAGATTGTGCCCATGAATTTGAATAAACTTGAGGGGTGCGAGATGGAATGAAATAGATACATGGAGAGATAATGAAATTGAGAAAGAGATGGGCAGAAAGGAGATAAAGATTACAAAGAATATCTCGGTTGTGTGTGTTGATGGGATAAGCAAATGTAAATTGCATATTTCGTCATCCCTATGCAATCAGTATGAGAAAGGAACGTGTAATCGCGTGTTCGAATGATTTCCGTTCCTTCTCTTCATTTTCGAACAAACTGTGTACGAATTTCTCATACGACGCGTCCGGGACCTTTCGCCACTCACTGCAAAATACGTGTACGAATAATCAATGAATTGAACGATTTTTTTAATTCATCTTTTTTTTCGCATTGCTCGAAAGGGTGAAAGTTCATTACGCTTCCACACACATACATGCATTCGCTGTAGTCCCGTTCCTGGAGATTTGGAATCATGCGATGAGGCTAACTTTTTTGCAATAAAAATACAGTACTCTTATTACAGTGCTCTGGGAACAGTACTATCACTACCGTACTATCACTCACATTATCTGTTCGGGGGTGAAGTGTACATAGACCACTATGGGCTCAACATCGTGTTTCAGTCGGAGTAAGCTGCTGGCATATTTCAAGCGAAGAATACAGTGACGACCTTGAATTATCGATTGATTACATACTTGGGATACAGTAAGTACATTTTAAATCTTCTCGCCTTGTGTTGAGGATAGCCGTCAAAATATCTAACCTGCTCAAGAATCCACTTCACGGTAGTGCGGCTCAATCCGTAAAAATCGCCGTCTTCCATGTAATATTCGACGAGCTTAGAGTGACGAATGTCGTCAATCATTCCAAACTGCAACTGGGAGCAATCGATATTCAACGTCGCTACCGTACCTCGGACGTGAAAATGTAGTCACAATCGGACAAATCGCCGTGTCGCTGTGGGCGACTCGTTACTGCAAGAGAGGTACGGTAGGCGTTATCGATCAAAATCAATCGAATATTATATAGTATCGATTTGCTTACTTTCTTTTCCCATTCCGAACAGTTCTGGTTGTTTTGTAATCAAAGCATACTCAATTGCTTCCCCGAGTGGGCCTCGTATACATACTGGCCTGAAAATTAAACCAAATAAAATTTGATGTAAATTGCCGAATATTGATCACATTGCGAAATAGATACCCCAAACTAAACGGTTCTGTAGAAGTAAAATAGCTCGCCTTAGAGGACCGACTTTCTCTTGAGAATCAGTAGTTTGATCATCGCTTGTTTTGAACAAGTACGAGTACATTTGCTTGAGAAGGTAGGTCATGCTCTGAAAAAAAACAAAAAGAAAGGGACCAACAAAATGATGATAAATACCTAGATTAAGCATTAATGGTTGATCCAATCGCACCCCACACAGATTTGCGCGGGAAAAATTGCGCATGGGGTCAAGTCCCTCCTCTCCCCTCAATAAGGTCTGGTAGGGCGCCAACCTAATAGCTGATCGCATTAGATGTTCAAAATAGATTTGTAGTAATCTCTTTTATCTATTTCCTGGATGGATGATTTTATAGTTTGCGATTGCAGAATGGAATCAGGCAGAGATCCAGTCTACCAGGTACCTAACCTTATCACATCCGTAACTTTGAGCCTTTTCACACACGGAGACGCTGTGTTTCCACTTTCCTAGTAAACGCACTTAAGAAGAGTATTCAGAAAAGTGTTTCCAATTCTTTAAAGATGGAGGTTGTAGACGGTGTGTGAAAAAAGCACCTCTCACTTTCACATAATCTTTCGCGCGTGACCCCTTTTTGGAGATTTTCCCTGGCTATGGAGTGCTGCAACCTAGTGCATTTATGTATTGCGGCGGGATGGGCAGTCAGTTCAATCCATGCATAGAATATGTATATATTCCTTCAGAGCATCGAATGCAAGAAAATTAATCGTGATAGCGGTATGATTTTTATAATTATCAGTCGCTGTATTCACTTTATTGAGAATATCTACAATTGACGGCACGATATTGCACTATCCCTATGCAATCGAAACTGGTTCTTCTCTCTTGCACGTAACTGGACGTTGTCTATATCGATTACTTTCTGAACAACATCATTGAAAGATTGGCCGTCCGAAATTGCATCTGGAAAACCGTTATTCATCGCGTCATTCTATGTAATTATAAGTAACTATGTAAATAAACATTCATTCCATGTAAATATTCACTGTCCCACTTATGTACAGATCGAGCCCATGAATATGAGGAAAAGAGTGACAGATGCATCTGCCACTCTTTTCCTTTGAACGAATTCCATGGAATGAAATAGAGGGGGAGAAAGTTAGAAATGAAGAAGAGAGAGATTAAAAAATTACCCGTCTGTGGGGGTTTATGGGATAAACAAGCCATATTTAAAGTCATATTTCGTCATCCCTATGCAATCAGGTCGATAAACGAACGCGTATTCGAATGATTTTCGCTCCTGCTCTGCATTCCCAAATAGACTGTGTACATATTTCTCAAGTGCTGCATTTCTTTTCGGGAAATTTTGCTACCACTGCAAATATTTACTGATTATCACTGGATTATATGTTTTCCCCTAAATATCAATTTTTTTTTTCAAAAGTGTGGAGGTGCTTCCCATTTTCAAACACAGCCACATATTCGCTGATGCCTCTTTCTGGAGATTTAGAATCAAAATACACTAAATTCACTCGCATGATCGGTTTGGGGCTGAAATGCACATATGAACATAAAAACGCTTTAAAGGGACCTGGTACTGCAAATGAAGTGAATTTCAGGTTAAAGAGAATTTTATTCCTATTCGAACGCAAAAAACCGCATATTTTTACGATTTTTTTGAAATTAGTTATGAATTTTCAAAGGTCTCATTTTTGGCTGAAATCACCCGGCACTACTGTGTTTAGCCGCTAAACACAGTAGCGCCGGGTCATTCTGGCCTGAAGCGGGATCTTTGAAAATTCATAACTAATTTCAAAAAAATCGTAAAAATATGCGTTTTTTTGCGTTCGAATCGGAATAAAATTCTCTTTAATCTGAAATTCACTTCTTTTGCAGTACCAGGTCCCTTTAAAACAATCGACCATTGTGATGAATTGGAATTGGCCGATGAACTTTCAAAATACGATGTACACAATTTGCAGAAAAGCCTAGTAAGCCTGATTAGCAAATGATTTCATCCTACATTGGGAGTGAATTCGGAGTGAAATGATACAATACTCTTATAACCAGCTGTTGTTAGCCTTAGCTATCCTCATGAAATGCTTAAAAAAGGGAGTTCAGCCAACAAAACTTCCAATTAAGATGCATCGTTCTTACGCAAAGTCTCTGCTGATCATTTACGCACAAATCTCGCGCAAACCCGCACATTTTGACCGTTCCTCTGAGGAGGAAAAAATAGTGTGGGATGTAGAGAGGATCAGACAGAAAAAGAAAATATCAGAGAGGAAGAGAGTGCGGTGAGGAAATGTGACCTTGATTGGTTGTCGCTTTAAAGAAAGCGGCTACTCGTGCCAGACGTTAGCTTGCGAATTTGGGTGAATTTGATTTCCCATTAATATTATGCTTCATAATTTTGACTATGATGGGAATTCTTTTGATCGTGAGGAACCGGCTAGTTCGTACCTCGATCGATTGAATGTGTGTGTTCTCCAATCGAGATTGACCCCGCTGGTTCCATGCTCGCGCATATTTCTTCATTCCACACATTTTTTGCCGTGTATTCATATTACAATTTTCAAATTATACGTCTATGATATGGACTACTGGTGTGTGTACTCTCTTTCTAAACCTCGGCGTGTCTCTTGCTTTGCCACGCCCTCTCGACAGCGGAATGCGTGTTTTCCCGCGGAACGTTTTAATATTTTGGACGAGTGTTCGTGAATTTGTAATACTAATAAGCATGCGCGAACGATTGTTTGTTACGACATGAATATATTTGTTCATAATTTGCAGATTCCCGATGCAAGGAAAATGTTGCTGTGGCTTGATGAGCAGCTCGGTACGGTATATTTTTCCCCAATTTACATAGTATATTTTCAGCCTAATGTTGTGATTTTTAAATATTATCGTACAAATTTGGTTTACGTTTAAACATTTTCAGACAGGATCGAAGATTTTGTCCGTTGTAAGCATGATTACATCGATCAGTTTGACAATCATATGTAAAACTATCTCTGGCGATAGGGAGAAGGTGAATACAATGGAGGAACATTACGATACCGAACTTGTAGACTTCCCGGTGAGACTTTGCCATGTATGCTCCCTTCAAGGGTTGCCCGTTCGGCGTCGGTTTCGGTAATACGGCGTCTCTTTTTCTCTGGTTCTCTCCCCTTTATCAGCCGTATTACCGATCTCTCGCTGAGAGGGTCGTAATACGAAAACCGAATTTGCATCCCTACTCCCTTCAGTGTTCACAAATGCATATCGATGTGTTCTTCAATTCACACATTTTTACCTTTTCGTATACCTTTTTTGGCCGATCGAGAGAGCAAGTGTATGCGAAATGAAGCGTAAATTTTTAAAGTTGCTGCAATTTTTCTCCTTTGTAGCAACCTAGCTGCAAAATCAAGGCTTCAAACTCATAGCTCGGCTCCAAGAAAAGCTAGATACACGTTGTAGGGCTCAAAATGATCCTTGTGTGAGCCATCCCTGAAATTTTGGTGAAATATGAGGCCGGTTGCCTAATAGTAAGAGTCGAACAATCGCTTGAACAATGAAATTGAAACCTCTACTCATTTTAATGGGAAAGAGGTTATCGAATGTGCTGATCATGATGGTATACTTCATTTTGCATGAAATGATACGGTAGCCCCAGGCTACAAATTTGCATTTTATCGATTTTTCCGATTTTCTCAGGAACCGATGTTTCGATTCCCTTCAAACGTGGACAGGCACTAAATAGCCCTCGACATGATCACACAAAAAAGCATGAATATGCAAATGTGTTCATAAGATAATTAACATCTCATGCAGCACTGAATTCCGACTCACAAGCGCCACGTAGAAAGATCGGGCTCGTCGAGACGATCATTTTTGCTACCACATTTGCGTTTTTCTGGTTTCACTACCTGAGAATTAGAAAATGAAAGCTGAAAAGTGAGAATTTGACGGGCGAAAGTCATTTTGAGCGGTATTCACCTGAAAAACGAGGGTTGAAAAAACTAAAACGAGAAAATGTATATGAGCGCACAGCTAGAAAAACGCAAATGTGGTAGCAAAAATGATCGTCTCGACGAGCCCGATCTTTCTACGTGGCTCTTGTGAGTCGGAATTCAGTGCTGCATGAGATGTTAATTAACTCATGAACACATTTGCATATTCATGCAATTTTTGTGTGATCATGTCGAGGGCTGATATATTTAGTGCCTGCCCAAGTTTGAAGGGAATCGAAACATCGGTTCTTGAAAAAATCGGAAAAATCAATAAAATGCAAATTTGTAGCCTGGGGCTACCGTATCATATCATGCAAAATGAAGTATACCGTCATGATCAGCACATTCGATTACATTAGCTGCATTTTTTTTCTGGAAAATCGATGTCCGGACCCCTGTACACGATTGTTCGACTCTTAGGCACCGGTCTCATATGTGCATCATTTGCTCTCTGGGCCCAAACGTCACTTTTCAAATTCCCTGACTTTGGCACCTGTGCAGGAACGACTCAAATCCATCCAAGAACTGTGAAAATCTGAGAAAATGTATGTGAAATGAGGACTAGATTGCGGAATACTGTTTTAAAACTAGTTCCTTATTATGTAGCAATGTGAAATTTCAAGCAAACACGACTTCCTGATAGGACCACTGGTACAGTGCTGTCCCTGTTGTGCCTTGATTAGTAATGCACAGAGAATGAATACACTGAGATAGGGCATCGATACTCGATATCAATATTGAGTGTATTCGCGCGTCGAGAGAGCGTGCGAAAAGGAGAGATTTGTAAGTGTATCATACACTTGATGCCCTAACTCAGTGTATGATAGACTCAATACACATGATTCCAAACTGACAGATCAGTGCGAAGTCAGTGCGAGAGAGAGTGTGCAAACGTGAGAGAGTCCGATTTCACACGCTCTCTCACTCCAACGCCCTTTCTGTATGGTTGACCGGCCTGTGAAACGATGTGAATAGTAAGTGTATTCATTCTGGGTGTGATAACGCTTGGAGTTTTGACAGAGCGAAGTGCGTGGAGAAGTTTACAGTGATTTTTCCGGTAATGTGGGCGGTTCTCTCGACAAAGTCGGCCGTTTTTGTCTTCGTAGCGATCATCAGAAGGCAGCCGACGATGATGCTGCTCAGCATTGCGGGAACGGTAAGGCCTTCTTACACAGCATTTCGAGAGACGACGAGAGAAAACGCGAGAGACAACAGCGCTGTGAAGAGACGCGCGCGTTGCGGTCGCGTTGCGTGCATTCCTTTTCTCCCCGTTCAAATACAAAATTCTGGAAATTTGCCAAAAATGTATGGCCGTCTCGCTATATACGCCTGAATCGCTGTGTCTTGTCGGGTCACTCGTTTGAACTCTACATAAGAGGGGGTTAGGCGAATGAGATGGATTGTTAATAATGCTTCTCGTGGATGCAAGGTTAGATTATCGAATAATCGGCAGCTAATCGAGGCATGCCTTTTTTTACTATGTCACAACAAGGCAACATAGGGAGGAAGTGGTACAATCAGAAAAAGAAAGGGAAAACAAGAATGACTTAGAGTTTGCGGACAATTTTAATCTGAAGTGTTTTGCATTCATTGAAATTACGACATGAATGGGGAGAATGTTCCAGGAGTCCAGGGAAAGGGTCGGACATCTTACGTGATCAAATATGCGACGGGCGCCGTGCTATTTTTAAAAAAAAAGAGTGCCTATTGCGGATTTTTTTGCCAAGAAAAGTGTTTTTTTCTCGTTTACTATGAGAGGTTATCTGAATGGGGCGGCATATTCTTGGCACTGGGTCAAATTTGCAATGCGATACTATAAATTCTATAAATTAATTGGTCATGTGTGGAGTACGAATACACTAAACAAAAAGTTCAAAACGCGTTTACGCCTCAGGCGATGAAACGACGCGATTATGACGTCACTATCTTTTTTCGCCAATTCGAACCGAATCACTTTTTACTGTGCATTAATGGATTCCTCACCTAAATACAAGTATTTTTGGTTACGGAACATTTTTGATTGGAGCCGATTTTTGATTGGAGCCAGCGAGTTATTCAGCGAAACGTGTTATTCAGCTGTTCATTCAATTTTCATTAAATAGTTTCTCGAAAAAAACTGTATTTGAATATTTTAATCGTTGAATTGCTATACAAAATATATGTAACATGGAAAAAATTTCCCCTTGATGGAAGTCAAATCAGAGAAACGTGGTGAAAACTCGAATAAAGTCAGTCCTTGATCATCATCGTTTGGTGTCATAGCCTGAGGCGTAAACGCGTTTTTGAACTTTCTGTTTAGTGCATTCGTATTCCTGATATGACACGTTAATTTATAGCATGGTTAGTATCGCATTGTAAATGTAGACCAGTGCCAAGTCTCTGAACCACTGCGATAACGTCTCCTATTATCTGGGGTCCTTTCTATTATTTACAGACCATTTTTTTCGACTCTTGTGACCTTTCTATCACTTTTCTGTAATTTTTCGTACTTCTTGGGACCTTTCTATTCTGTGGGACCCTTCTATCCCACGGGGACCTTTCTGTTTTTTGTGACCTTTCTATTTCCATATTATCTTTCTATTGTTTTGGGACCTTTCTATTCCCATGGGACCTTTCTGTTTATTCGGATATTTCTATTCCCATGGGAACTCTCTATTCGCATAGTGTTACAATTAATGGCAAGGGCATGAGCGTCATGGAAATGATAATAGCCAAAAATTAGTTGGAAAAAGGGAAAAGAAAACGGTTTATATACAGTACATATAAATATATTTCAGGCTTTTACTGTATTCGTTGCCGTCTATTACTTTGTCGTCTCTCTCACTGCTCTTTTTGATCACGATTCGGGGAATGCTGAAATGATCAAGTAAATTTTATTAAATACAATTTTTAAATAAAAATTACTATTACATTTTCGAAGATCAGGTGATAATATCATAGCCTTCCCACGGCAGGGATTTAATTGGACGATATTATCTACCTAACAAACAAAACCGCAATTCTATATCTTTAGTTTGAACCGAATTATAATTTTTCAAACTATCTCCTAACGGGGCAAAGATCCGAAGAGTCCAGGTTTGGTTATGTTTCACTCTATTGCGAAATTTTTAAACAAAATTTGGACAACGCCACTCGATAGAAAAGGTGTTGAAAAACCTTTCTACGTTCTACGTTGAGTTTCTCGCGATTCCCCTCTTATGAACATTATTCCAGGAATGGTATCCGCGATGACATATGGCGTCACAAGATAACTCTCACCGAGGATCAGGGTACTATTTTATTCATTCTGAAATTGCCATCAACAGTTCGAAAAAGATATTCGCCTTCTGTAACCATACAAAGAGGCTAATACTTCTCGGTTTTTTTTGTAATTTGGAGAAGTGCGGAGTGTATATTCTCGTTTTAATCTCCACTTTTCAGCTTTGATCGTCGTTGCTGTTTTCATGGCCATTATCAGTTTCTTTGCCATACTCTGCTCGTTGTGGTCCCTTTCCACGTTCTGGGACTGCTATAAGCAGCTCAAGCAGCAGCGATGGTTAGTGGCACATGATTCCAAACCTGCAGACCAGGGTTAGAGCGAGAGAGTATGCTAAAGTGAGAGAGTTCCTCTCGATTTTACATGCTCTGTCACTCCAAAAGCCTTTCTGTAAGGTTGACCGGCCTGTGGAATGATGTGGTGGCCTGCTGCCGTGCCAATTGAGGTAGCTTGATTAGCCGCCCGTGAGTGAGAGAGTGTAGGGAGTGGAGAGGGACTTTCCCGAGGTCACACGCTCTCTCACTCTCGGACGACTAGTCAAGCGACCTCAATTGGTACGACAGATGGACTCAGATTTGCGAGGAAATAAAACCCAGGAAAATCGCCGCTTTCATTGCATGTTTTTCTCTATCCCCAACCTGAAACACGATTTCTTCTGCACGGTTGCGTTGTGATGATGAAATGTTGCAGAATAATGTACCGCGTTCAGGGGAGTCGTCGCTTTCCCAAATTCTGTGGTTACTTTCCAAAACCACGCGGCGTCCAATGAGGCTGCTGCTGTAGATCACGGAGATGCTCCTCCGCCGTACAGCAAGGCATGAATACACTGACTATTGAGTGTATCCACTACTGAGATGCGACACACCTAGTGTATGATACACTTACAAATCTCTCGTTTTCGCACGCTCTCTCGACGCTCGAAGACGCTCGAATCAATATTGAGTGTATCATACAGTGGGTGTCGCATCTCAGTGTATTCATACTCTGTGTCGAGAGAAAGCGCTCGAGCCCCGACGGGCATCTTTCTCTTGACCTCATTCACAGTTGTAATTGTTGCAAATTATTCTGAAGGAATAAACAAAAATGATTGAATATTCGCGAAGAAAAATAAACTCTCCTGACATATTCCATGTATTGTTAGAATAATGTATAAATATAAACCCACTAGACACGACTAACCAATAAAAATCAAAAATAGATAGATCGAGAATGGACGAGAGAGAAGAATCAGTAAATCTAACTACTGCATATCATACCTTTTAAACGATAAACGATTGTGTTTTTAGCGCAGTTCGCGGCGGAATTTCTGCACCAGAGAATTTCGTTGCGCTCTCATGCTGCGCAAATTTCATGGGGTGCAAGGTGCAAAACAGTTTTATGCACCATTTCATAACTTTTTTCCTAGTGAAGCTACAACTTCCAAACTTGATACAGGCATTGCAGGCCACGTTTGGAACATTTCCCTTTTTGATTTGAAAAATTTAGTTCAGTTTGAGCTGAGTTACACGAGTCTTCCACCCTCAGAGGGTGGAATTCCGCCCATGAAATTTGCGCAGCATTACTCTCCGGAGCCTTTTTATTTATTTAATTATTAGTCGTTATTATTAGATATCGATCGCCGTCGATTCGGGCTTTGTGGAGCCGGAATATGTAGATGTTTCACTTGGTATGTAAAATGTATGAGAGGAACACACAACGAGAGATAGTGTCCACTCTTGACGCGACGCTTTGAAAATACAAAGGGATTTATAACTCTTTAATCGCCGTTGGCCGGACTAGTGGTCGGCTGGACGGCAAAGTAGCCAAAGGTCGCTCTGGAGAAGAAGTAGTGGGCGTGTGTGCAATTCGATGATTCAGTGGAAGATACTTTATCATAGGATAGCGGGGCTTATATACTAGCGAATTGTGGGGGTGAAATGAGAGAGAAGAGAGGACAGAGGGAGAAATAACCGATCAAGATAGATAAGCAGAAGCGATGAATAAGAGATGATCTCTGGTCAACAGAGACAGGGCGGATTAGTAGCGTGTGGTGGTAGTACAAATAGAACGTGTCCGCCGACTAGTGGGTGAACATATCATACACCGAACTTTCAAAGGACCATGATTGTGTTGATTGAATCTGATTGAATCAACTCAATCATGAGCCCTTTGGGTATAAAGAGCGATTTTCGTCGACTTTTCTTCGATCCGATCATTTTCTTATCGGCTATTCCTTTAAACGCGAAGGATTTGAAGCTAACGGACGCCTATTCATGAAAACGATGCGTTTTTTCAACATGTCATCATTTTAAATCCCGTTCCGCTGCACTCAGAGTACTACTTGCACTTCTGATGTTTAGCGGCTGTGAAATCATTCATCGATCGTCGAGCCTCGCGAGGCCCTCGCTGTTCTCCTTTTTTATTTGTTTGTTTATTACGAATATTTATATATGCTTCGTTACTCAATTCGATCACACTCGTTGGCGCTGCCGATTGGGCTGTTGTACAGCCCGATCGGTACTTGGTCGACAATTGGCGACCAAGTTTACTTCTTACCGATCGATTGCTATCGCTCTTTGGGCAACATTGTTCTGCAAACGGGGACCGAAACCTCCAAAAAGGGTAAGTACATGTGTTTGGTAAAAAAAGGAAAATCACTCGATCACACGCATTTATAGCGAATTTGGACAATTGACGGAAAAAGTGAAGAGCTCAACGATATTACATCATCGCTATGCAATCGAAATTGTTTCTTCTCTCTTTTGCGTATCTGGACGCTGTCTTGACTGCATGCAGATATCGATTACTTTCTGAACAACGTCGTTGAAATTTCATCTGGAAAGTAGACAAAAATCACGTAATTCTTAAACTTTGAAAGGTAACTAAACAACTACCCACATAACAGGGAAATTGACCGCTTTTTTGAAGAGAGAGTGCGGAGAATGAAGAGGGTGGGGGTGTAATTTCCCTCTTATGCGGGTAGTTACCTTTGAAAGTCTATTACCGGCTCATTCCCAGCAATACATATTGAGCGCATGGATATGAGAAAAGGAGGTAGAAAGAAAGCAGCGAAAGAATGAGATTTCAAAAAAGTTGACAGACCTATTTCGTCATTCCTATGGAATCATTTCGAGTAACGCACGTGTGATCGCGTGTTGAAATAATTTCCGTTTCCATTTTTCTTTCTCGAACAGGCTGTGCGCCACTTTTTCAAGGGCCGGGCTACATTCCGGGACAGAACGCCACTCCCTGCAAATATGTACTAATTGATAATTAACAATAAGGTTTGTCCTTAATAAACAATTGTTTTTTCTCTGTATTCTTGAAGTTGTGTTAAAGGGAGAAGATGCACCACACTTCCACTCTCACACAAACAAACACACACACAGAGTCGCTGCTGACCCCTTTCTGGAGATTTGGAATAATTGGATCCGAATATATTAGCATTATTCTCACTCACATGACCTGTTCGGGGCAGGAGTGAACAAAGATTACGAGGGGCTCAATGTCGAGTTTCAATCGGAGTAAGTTTCTGGCGTAGTTTATATGTAGAATGCAGTGACGCCCCTGAATTATCGATTGATTTCCCTAAATAAGTAACGGTGCGTGAGTTTATCAAACCTTGTCAATAACCTTCTTGACGCTATTGCGGCTCAATCCGTACAGATCATCATATTCCGTGGAATATTCGATGAACTTGCCGTAACGAATGTCATCAAGCATTTCAAACTGCAACCAAAATTGGCAAATCGATATGCAATCGACCGTACCGTACCGCAGGCGAGAAATGGTATTTGTACTTAGACGAATCGTCCTGTCGCGGTGGGCGACTCGTTGCTGCAAAAGAGGTCCGGGAATCGATGTTATCAATATCAAACGAATATTGTGAAGAATCGATTTGCTTACTTTCTATAGCAATTTCGAACAGCTCTGGATGCCTCTTAATCAACGCTTTTTCAATTACAATACTGAGCGGACCTCGTATACATACTGGCCTGCAAATTAAACGTATATTTATTGATAATATTTTTAGTGAAATATTCTTTGCAAGAAATTGATTGCATAGCGGAACTAATAATAGTTGGACAAAAAAAAAGCAAAAGTGTATTAAAAAATCACCTTAGAGGACCAACTTTCTCTTGAGAATCAGCATTTTCATAATCGCTTGTTTTGAACAAGTAGGAGTACAATTGCTTGAGAAGGTAGGTCATGCTCTGAAAATTGAATAACGGCATTGAATGGTTCAGTGAGAATGAAGGCATTCTAGATAAAGTAGAGTTTAAAATTCGGGTAAATAATGGAATTTGCGCTCCTCATTTCACACACTCTCTCACCGGTCGATTGGTGAGAAAGTGCGTGAAATGAAGAGATCTAATTCAATTATTTACCCGAATTTCAAACTGTAAGATAAAGTAGTAATGGTTGATCCAACCGACGCAACATATTCAATTCAATTCATTTATCTGAACAATACATAGATAATGCATACTGTGGGCGACTGCAGAAATATTTAGGTAGTTGAATACAGTAGCTAAGGACCTTATCAGTAGACAAGTGAGCTAAACCGCTAACATATGAGCAACAGAGAGGCAATATGATTTGCGCGGGAAATGTTGTGCACGGGGTCAAGACTCCTCCGCTCCCGTCTGTCTCAATAGGGTCTAGTAAGGGGAGGGGGAGGAGGGTCCTAGCCTAATAGCTGGTCTGATTAGATCCTGAGATCGGGCATTTCACACCACTCTGACCTCCCCCCGGGAAACCGTCGAATCCTTTGATCTTTCTCTCAGTGGGAGGAAGAATGGAGCTGAAACCAGAGCATCTTCATCATTTATTATTTCTGCTCTTCCCTAAAGCTGTACACTCTGCACTCCTGTGGTGTAGCGTCTTATTCGTACCTCCCGCGTTCTCCCTTACACCCATAATGAATAAACTCACTATTGAGTGTATCATACACTGAGTTAGGGCATCAAGTGTATGATACACTTACAAATCTCTCGTTTTCGCACACTCTCTCGACGCGCGAATACACTCAATATTGAGTGTATCATACACTCGATGCCCTATCTCAGTGTATTCATTCTCTGTGTCTTCTTCTTCTTGTTTTCTTCAACGAGACCGCGGCCGCCGTTTAAAATCGTGTTGATTGTCTTTCATGTTCATTTACATCTAATATTTTTTTCTTTTGTTGATCAGGTAACCACCTTATTTTCCCTAACTTTGTTTGCAATGTCGCAATTTTATGTGTTTTTATGTTGATTATCTTTCGATTGGAGCGATCTCTCTCTTTTAATTATGTATTCCATTACATTAAATTGCTCACTTATTTGTTCTATAACGCTGAATTTGTGATAAGTAATATCAATGAGTTCGGGATGATTTCGGTCAGTCGGTGGAAAAAAAGTGGATACCTATTATTTTTTTCAGATTATGCGTTTCATGTAAGCTTGCTCTGGCACAATGTTCTGGTGCCTCAAGGAATGTAAGGCAAACGAGCAACGAGTGTCTCTCCCTAATTGGGAAAAGGCGTCCAAGAGCCGCTGTTCGGCGCCTTTTCCCAATTAGGGAAACACACTACGTGACCGCTTCCCTGACAATCCGAACATTGTGTGTTTTTTTCTGTCGAATATTTGAATTATCCTCACCCCTCCCTTTTTTTGTGTCCAACATTTGAGACGACTCGCGAGAGAATCCACCTGGGTGAGAAAATAGAAATTGATGGTCTTCAAAACGGACGAAAAAAAATTATTTAGGTACTCCCTAACGAATTAAAGTTGGAAAGCAGTGAAACTAGCGAAACATGAAAGTCACGCAATTATGCTAATATTTTCTCTTTCAGCGATGGCCCATCTATGGAATCGGTTTATCTCCTACATGTTTAAATCTCGAAACACAGAAGATGCGATCATCGGCGCCTATAACGATGAATTTGAGGAAGGCGTTCCACGAATGATTCAAAGGTTTTATTTTCCCGGTTTCGCGGTTTCATTCCTGTTATCAGAGGTTGGTGAAACACAAATGGAGCGTGCGTTTCCATCTCGCACCCTCCTCTTTTCTACTTATCTCTTTGCCTTCCTTTCACTTCTTCTCTCCAAAATGCCTTCCACACCGAATTCCTTCGATATCACTTCGATATCATTGAGACATCACACACACACACACACACACACACACGACCCCATGAGAACGGAATTTAGCCACTTTGAAATGTCTTTCAGAAAAAAGCGGAACAATAAAAAATTTGGTTCCAATTTACCCGCTAAATAATGGACAGACAGTATTAAGGTTTTATTAACAGTATTAAGACAGTATTAAGGTAAATTTTAAGGTTCAAAAAAGATCAGGCAAATGATTCGCGAACTGAGGATGTCGCTTCGGGAGATGACGATCAGGGAAAACGACATCAATACAATAGCGATAAAATAAATTTGTCTCTACGATTTATTTTGTGATTAAATTTCGATCAAGGCACACATCGAAAATTTGTTGTACAATCGCATCAACCGACGGTAGAGTTTAAAATTCGGGTAAATAATTGAATTAGCACTCTTCACTTCACACACTCTCTCGTCGGTCGATTGGTGAGAGAGTGTCTCTGGTATTTATTTCCAGGCTGGATCCCGGTATAATTTCCAGGCTGGATCCCGGTATAATTTCCAGGCTGGATCCCGGTATAATTTCCAGGCTGGAATCAGACAGGGATCCAGCTAGGAAAAACATACCAGAGGTGTGAAATGAAGGGTGCTAATTCAATTATTTACCCGAATTTCAAACTCTAACCGACGGTGCATCCATAACATCTGCAACGCACACAATACATTAATAATTTACTTATTCTCACAAACCAAAGTCATAGAGGCTAACTAATGTGCGAAAGGTGAGACCACGATCTCTTCTTTTTGAACAATCTCTCATCCACCGACCGAGAGAGCATGTGGAATGAAGAGATATTTCGTATTCCATGGTTAACACTTTCAGCAAAAAATATTGAAGGTTTATTGAGTTGTCCTCCATTTTTTGATGTAAATATACCAGAATCTCCGTATCTACCGAATCAAATAGTTTGTGGTCCCTATGTAATCGTCAACAAAATGGGGGTAACATAACTCACGGTCGATCAATTCTCCAAACGCTTCTCTCTCTTGCTGCTCTTGATTTGAACAGAACCGGAGCCGTCTTATCGTTCACGCAACAACTATAAAATTTTCTGCTGAAATTCGAATACGATTAATATCGTTTAATTATGGATAATCCGAGTTATGATCTGACCCTCTCTAATTTCCCGGTTTACGTGATTTCCCGGTTGTCAGTGAAAACTTTTCGAAATTAAATGCGTCAAATTTTCTCCGTTGTTTTTTTTCACCGGACACATCCGGGTACTTTCCGGCAAATCGAGGTGGAAAAAATATGCGCATATTCACTAGTCGTAAATAAGTTTCTACGCAAAGTTACAAAAAAACGTAAATTTCGCTCACGTTGCGGTAAACGTTCTGATATTTTCAGCACGTACGATACTTAATACGGTAGAGGAGTACAGTACACTCAATAGGAGTGCGGTAGGGGTGCCATATCGCGTGTACCGTAATCTTCTGCAGTATCCTAGCGTTCGGTAGGCAAACTCCAGTTGCGTTGAATCAGATTCAGGACTAAGCATCGTAATACTCTTTAGTATCCTAGAGTGCGTCACAGCATTCGAAACAGAGTCGGCGAGAACGAGTTAGAGAAAGAGAGAGATGGCGATAGAGCGCGCCAAACGAGAGTGTCAGACAACGAAAGACGTTCTTGGCATGGTGCCAACTGGATGCTGTGTGCGTGCGCCGGTGAACGTAGTGATGTTAGCCACGCTACTACACCAGCACTTCTGATTTTATTTTTATACATAAAGGGCAAATACAATTGAGAAAACAAAAAAGGAACGGAAATTGGATTACGACATTCTTAGACAATTGCGATTTCTCTCATCTTTCGTTGCCTGGATTGCGTGCAGATATCGATTGCTTTTTGAATGACGTCATCGAGAGAACTTCCGTCCAAAATCTCATCTGAAATGTGGTACATTGCGTCATTCTCCTACAATCAGCATTCCCCAACATACTAAGCTCCCCATGGACCGTACCTGAAGCAAGCTACCGAGGTCCCCTGGACCGAACCTTAAGTAGGCTACCGCGCTCTCCCTGGACCGAACCTAGAGCAGGCTACCGAATTCCCCCTGGACCGAAGCTGAAGCAGGCTACCGAGCTCCCGTGAACCAAGCCTGCACCCAGAACTATGCATAGAGCGTAGTGTATTTTTAAATGGTTAAAACCTAAATACATCCCGGCTAGTTATTACAATGAAATTCACGTAAAAATCGTCATCACTACGAAATAAAACTCACGGGTTATCAAGTCTGCGTAGTCGCGCCGGTCTATTTCACCATTGTGAAACAGTATTCGGATAAAATACTCGTGAAGATTGCCATTGGGTGCCCATGTTCTGTAATTTTTTTATTAATTATTAATATTAAAACTTGCATCAGTTCAGTTGTAGTTTGCAGAGCGACTATTTCAGTATACAAATACACCAGAAAGGGGTTTTCGATTACAGGGTCATTTAAATATAAAAGAAACTCAAATTGGTATACCTCTTTCCATTTCTTGCTAAAGCCCGGGATCAACAAACCTAATTTGTTCTTCTGCAGATGCTACATAAATGACGATAGGCTGGATGTCTGTAAGAGACTTCAAAGTTCGCAACGATCTGTCGAAAGTAGTATTGAGCACGCACTGGCGACCCTGATATATCGATCGATTTATGAAGTCAACAGTCAACAGAAGTCAACCTACAGAAAGTAAATATCGATTTTATATCACTGTAATCGGACTACCGTATCTCCATAGTGGATATTCTAACCTGACTACTACGTATGAGGCTGTTCGCGAAAGGATCAATAAAATGGACGGACGTGTACTGAAATTGAAAAGTATTTCTAAAATGTGAACACTCATGTTATCGAGTGTGCTGATCATCATGGTAACAATCATTTTGCATTTCACTCATTAGTTCGGGAGTACCGTAACTACCGTTTTTGAGGTTACAATGTCATATCTCATGACCCAGTGAACCGTTTTCCATGAAAAAAAAATTTAGGAGGTTAGTTTGAGTTGCTAATAACTACCTATTTGATACTCTATTTTGATATTGCTAATTTTAGTCATCTGTCAAAAAAATGTTCTCGAACACTCCTCATAGTACTCCCGAACTAATGAGTGAAATGCAAAATGATTTTTACCATAATGATCAGCACACTCGATAGCCTCAACTACGAGAATTCCAGAAAATCGATGTACGAGATCCTTCGCAAAAGTTATAGATCGTCTCGCGAACAGCCCCATATCTATACTCGATATTCAACTTGGCTACCGTATCGTAATCGATATTCCTTCTTGAATACCGCATCTCTCTAGTCAATATTCCTACCTTATTCAAGCACTCCTTCACACTATCGATGCTCAGTCCATAGAGGTAGTTGTCTTTCGTATAATATTCAATGAATTTCTTGTTTCTTATATCGTCTAGCATTTCGTCCTGAATTATAATGGCTCAATGTTATTTCCAATAATATTAATCAATAATTCCATACCTCAGAAATAAAATGGAAGTCATGGCCGGGAATCTCATTTATTCTCGGCGGACGACTAGTAGCTGCAATGTAAACACTCATAACCATATCATTCTAAACATCCGGAAGGGGGTGTGAACGGGGGAACTTTTGTGAAAGTGAGAGAGTTGTTTTTTTTCAGTTTGCAAGCTTTCTCATTTCACTCTCCATTCTGCACAGATCGCGAACTCTACGAAATCGACATCAAGATACTCAGTCTCTTGTCGCTCATAACCACATCATTCTCTTGATTTTGGGAGAGTAGAGGGTGTAGTATCTTGAATATAAGAGATCTGGACTATCTAGATCTCGGCAAGTAAGAGAGTTCGCGCTCTGCGTGGAAAGTTGGTCGGGCAGTGGATCGATGTGTGAATTTTTTAAAACATCTCTATCAATTATTTCTCATTTCACTCACTTTGCACGCCGCAAGCGAATATCTCTTGTTTCCTCATCATTGTAGCTTCTATGGCATTTTTGAGAGGACCTCGGATGCAAACTGGCCTGATAATAACGATTTTTCTCGATAAGACTACTTTTAAAATAGACATATATATACAGTTCGCTAATGTGGCTAGCCATTGCGGAAAATGAGTAGAAAGTTTTTTAAAAAATTTCCTGAGAGGGGCTTCCTCGTAGTCATTTTCGCCACTGTCGGAGTTCGTTTTCACATTTCCCTCCATCTTGAAAAAGAAGGAGCTGTTTTAGG
This sequence comes from Pristionchus fissidentatus, assembly GCA_036245785.1. NCBI lineage: Eukaryota > Metazoa > Nematoda > Chromadorea > Rhabditida > Neodiplogasteridae > Pristionchus > Pristionchus fissidentatus. The sequence continues at coordinate 29,543,149 of BTSY01000003.1, read as the reverse complement.
AGGTGAGTCATGCTGAAAATAAGGGAAACTCTAGAGAAAGTAGTAACTGTTGACTAAATCGACGCCATGACGCGATATTATGATGGCGTTAACTCTTTATATTATTTGGCGGGAAAGAATTACTGGCAAATCTGTAATGCCTACTTCACTCTGCATTGTATTTTCGCGAGTCTAATTAAAGCAGACATTTGGAGAGTACTCAGAGAGCAAAGTCTCCAGCTTTCCTTACTCTGGAGTGTTCACATCTCCAATTATCAGGAGACTTGATGTCTCCACCTCTGGATTGATCATGCTCTCTCAGCTGGAGATAACATCTCCAGAGTAAGGAAAGCTGGAGACTTCGCACTCCGTGTATAGCAAATTGTATGCAATCGAGTAATGGTCTCACCACGAATTCGATTTAGGCAGTTTGCCCAGAAAGCCTTGGGATCTCTTAGTAGTTATTAATTTCATTTTTTTTTCAAAATTTTCTGATTTCACTCATTTTCATTTATGTTAGATGCACTAGTCTGATACTAGACAAAAATGGAATATTGAGATGCGGCTTACGACAATCTCTTTTTCGTGATTTACAACCATACTGGCTAAATTTCCAATAAATTACTTCATTCACGTTTGTTCTCAAGCATGCGGTCACTTTCTAAAATTCGAATCGATTGAGCCATAAAAATTTCGATTGATTATGTGAAAGGTAGAAAATAACGAGAGACGATCCTCCAATTGGGACATCGACTCGTTTGCGAGCATAATTATTCCAGATCTCAATAGAACAAACAAAAGCAAGAGTAGCGCAGAGTTAGAGAGTCAATTTATGCAATCTCTGCTTGTGGGGGAAGATTGGGCTGTAGAGTGATCTCTCACCAGAAAATGTGAGAGGGAGGGGTCAACTTGACCCCTTGGATCGTTCGTTATTCGGCTTTTTGGTATGATTGATTCATTTTATAAATGTAATACCAGTTGCACGTTGTGTTGCACTCAGTTTGAATGTTATAGAATACCCTTTAGTTTTGAATAGTTTGTCTCCTTGAATTCGTAATTGCTCGGTCGAGGCATGATTTCCCTTCTTCTTCTCTTCCCTGTGATGCAAATCAAGGGAGCTATCAGAGTTTCGACATATCGTCCGTTCCTACATCCTTGTTTGTACTATTTACCAAGCAATTGAGTCATACATCGATTCGACAAAGTGAGCGTAGAAGATCTAAAATAGCTCGGAATCATCTTTTTGGTTCAAAAAAATATAGAAAACCGGACTGACGAGTGAAGTGAACGATTCTTGCACACAAACAGTCAGGTCAGTTCACGCAATTAGAGTTCAAAATGTGAGACCACGGTCTCTTCATTTCACACACTCTCTCGTCTATCGACCGGTCTAGAGAGTGTGCGAAATGAAGATTCAGTGTTCTCACATTGCGCTCTCTAGATGCAATCTCAGAATTCGAGTAAACAATTTGATGAAGAAAATAATTCAGATAGAAAGAAGAAATCGTACACCAATTTGTGTGCCTATCTCAAATTTAATTTTACAAAGATGAAATTTCAAATATTAGGTGCTCACAGAGAGAGAAAATTAAGAATCATAATGCATTTATTTTATCAAAGTTGTGATTCGGATATTAAAATTGCGGAAACCCAAATTCGCTAGGAGAGCGAGTTTACGAAGGTTCGATGTTATTAATTCACAAACACTCATCCAAAATAATAAAACGTTCCGCCCCTAAACAGCAGATACGGATGCGAGAGAGCATGATAAAGTGAGAGACGCGCCGAGGTATAGAAAGAGAGTACACCACTAGTAGTCCACTAGCACGAACGTATCATTTTAAAGTTGTATTACTCTGAGAAACGATGCCACCTCCTTTCCGCATACATTCTATTACAAGTTTAAAATGATACGGTCATGAATTGGACTACTGATGCGAGAACTCTCTTTTTATACCTCGAAGTGCCTCTTGCTTTGCCATGCTCTTGCGCTAGCGAAATGTGTGCTTAGCCGGGGAGCAATTTACTATTTTGGTGAGTGTTTGTGATTTTGTAACAGCTTCTATTAGCATGGACTGCGGAGGGTGGAAACTAGAATGCGAAATGAGAGGCCACGGTCTCTTCATTTTGCGCATTCTCTCTCGACCAGTCGGTAGATGAGAGAGTGTGCGAAATGAAGAGACCGTGGTCACCTGTTTGTACTTTTAGGGTAATCGTATTACTTTCCATGGAATGTGCGCATTTCAGGGGAAGATGCTGGACGATGTTTGCAACAATTTTTATGTTGAGCTCACTAAGGATGAATATGGGTTTTATGGATTTCCCATCGATGGCATGAAGAAGATCCTGAAACAGGCTTGATTATCGATTGATTTTCGATGTTTATCTCTCATTCAGGCCCTGTATTATCCATAATCCCAACTCGATGCTGAAACTGAAGTCAATGGCTAAAATAAAAGAGTTATGATCACTCTCCTCATTCTACATGCCATCGACCAGACAGCGCGCGAGAGAGCATGCAGAATTGAGAGGGTCAGATCATAACTCGGATTATCCATTATTAAATTAATTGTAATCGAATTTCAGCAGGAAATGTTATGGTTGTTGCGTGAACGATAAGACGGCTCCGGTTTTGTTTAAGGAGGAGCAGCAAGAGAGGAAAGCATTTGGAGAATTGAGCGACCGTGAGTTATGTTACCCCCATTTTGTTGACGATTACATAGGGACCACAAACTAATTGATTCGGTAGATACAGGCATTCTAGCATTTATCTTAAAAAAGTAGAACAACACACTCAATCCGCTACTGAATGCTCTTCCCCCTTACATACACAGGTCACCTAGTATGAATGTTTACAAGAGTCGTTTACGTGAATTAGATTATAGTAATTACGATATTAGCAAATATACCTTTCGTTAGTTTGCATTGCATTACTCCCCCTCCCAACCTCGTCCCCCTCCTATTAGAGATCACTGAGTCTGCTTCCGGAGATGAGTCAACCTGGTCGCCCGAGTCCCCTTTCTCGGATCCCTCCTCTCTCAGTCCACACAGAGAACAACGACCAGACGATGACAGATGGGACCACGACGATTGATCTACACACCGATTTGCCCCTATTGCAACCTCCCCCCTTCCCAAACGATACTTCCTATAGAGAGTCTTTATTTACTGTACATTGTTCGTGTAACTGTACATTGTTCGTGATCTTCTTCATGCCATCGATGGGAAATCCATAAAACCCATATTCATCCTTACAATTAGTGAGCTCAACATAAAAATTGTTGCAAACATCGTCCAGCATCTTCCACTGAAATGCGCACATTCCATGGAAAGTAATAGGATTACACTAAAAGTACAAACAGGTGACCACGGTCTCTTCATTTCGCACACTCTCTCATCTACCGGCTAGTCGAGAGAGAATGCGCAAAATGAAGAGACCGTGGTCTCTCATTTCGCATTCTAGTTTCCACCCTCCGCAGTCCATGCTAATAGAAGCTGTTACAAAATCACAAACACTCACCAAAATAGTAAATTGCTCCCCGGCTAAGCACACATTTCGCTAGCGCAAGAGCATGGCAAAGCAAGAGGCACTTCGAGGTATAAAAAGAGAGTTCTCGCATCAGTAGTCCAATTCATGACCGTATCATTTTAAACTTGTAATAGAATGTATGCGGAAAGGAGGTGGCATCGTTTCTCAGAGTAATACAACTTTAAAATGATACGTTCGTGCTAGTGGACTACTAGTGGTGTACTCTCTTTCTATACCTCGGCGCGTCTCTCACTTTATCATGCTCTCTCGCAGCCGTATCTGCTGTTTAGGGGCGGAACGTTTTATTATTTTGGATGAGTGTTTGTGAATTAATAACATCGAACCTTTGGAAACTCTTTCCATCGCCCTGGTAGGAGCCCGGAACCCCTACTCGAACTCCGACGACCGTGGAACCGTCGTCCGTCATCTGGAGAACACAACCAAGGAGCGCCGTCAACTTCATCGGATTGCGTTCTCTTCCCTCATCCAATACGAGTAACACGGAGGACTATTGCTAGAGCGTATCGAGATTCCCTTATTGCAAAGGTGCGAAACTCGGGATCGCCGGGTGATCAAAAATATAAATGAAATGAGTGCTAAACTTGAAAGCTGTTCTGATTTTTGAAAAATTTTCCCACCTCTACATGATGAATTTGCCGACAAGAGAAGAGAGAGATTTCCGAAAGTTCAAGCAAATGCAATGATGATCTCAGCATCACCGTTCGCGTCCTTGTAAGTTTGAAATAGGAGTGCAAATGGAAGCCAATCGTAACGTCGAACTCTTTTTCCATCGTTCGGATATCAAGATAGACCCCAAAGAGATCTACACAGAGCGGGAAGTCTCCAACTTTCCTTACTCTGGAGACATTGTCTCCAGCTGAGAGAGCATTTAAAATCGAGAGATCACCTCTCACTATCTCTAGCCCGCTCTCCCCATTTTGCATGCTCTCTCAGCTGGAGACAATGTCTCCAGAGTAAGGAAAGTTGGAGACTTCCCGCTCTGTGTACTGAAATATGAGAAAGAGATAGATAGTGCGAAACGTGAGGTTCAGATAACGAGAGACACGTACTCACGCCAAATGGCTACTGTGAAAATACCCGGGATTTATTCCCCAGTCTGAAAAGAAGAATATCTGAACAAAGGAGAGAGTATTCTTCACAGAACTTCGACCGTCCTTGCCCTGAAGAGATTCCTGAAAATGTTCCTCGGATACGGCTGTACACAATTTTTCGCTTTTGGATTTTCGACCAATTGACCCTGTCGCTCAGGGATTTCAAAATGAAGAAGAGATTAGGAGAGAGAAGGGAGAATGAGGAGGGTGAGAAGGGAACACGTGCGGTTTATCTGTGTTTCACAAATGTATTACCTCTCCATCCCTATCGTCTCCAAATCACTGGACATTCTGTATGTTCGATTTCTATCATTCATTGGATAATATCGTTCAGCCAATGATCCCAACACAGCATCCAGTTGGCACCATGCCAAGAACGTCTCTCGTTGTCTGACCCTCTCGTTTGGCACGCTCTCTCGTCATTCCTCTCTTTCTCTAACTCGTTCTCGCCGACTCTGTTTCGAATGTTGTGCCCAAACCCCCAGAATGGTGTCGAGATAGAACGAGAGATTTGAAGTGTTGAAGAATCTCTCTCCTTCTTTTATCCTAACTCAGCTCGGGTCGTCGAATCGCGATGACATCTACCCTCTCTTCGACATTTCGCCGTTTTATATTGTCGCCTACCAGTTCCTAGCTACTGGTTTTTATGTTCGCACAATTTACTTTGCTGCGATAAAGATATATATATTTAATCTCCTTTAAAGAAGGCGTCTCACGAATGATTTAGACGTTTCATTTTCCCCGATATTCGAGGTTCATTTCTGATATCAGTAGTTTGTGAAACACAAATGCACGCGTGTTTTCCGTCGTGCACCCTCTTTTCCCCTTCTCTCTCTGCTTTTCGCTGATTTTCTCACCTCCAAAACCAACTCCCACCGGGAAACCCTTCTATGGCAATGACAGATACTGTTAGAATTCTGTTCATTTTGGACAGTGCATTGCGCGTAACTTCCTTCAAACAACAAAAAAAAATTAAAACGTGCGATTTTCTAGGCTCACATCAGGTATTCGGCCCCCATTGCTACACAGTGAGAACTCTGTTGACCAAATATTCGTGGGACGCCTTCTTTAATGATGCCACTTTGTTCGAGACATGATGTATGATATCATAATATTGATGTGTGGGTTCGGAAAGCTAAATACCGTAGTGCTTTGCCCATTTAGAATAAGAAAGTAGATCAGAACAAATTCGGACAGCGGAAGATCTCACTTAGAATCATTCTTGGCTCTACACAGAGCGCGAAGTCTCCAGCTTTCCTTACTCTGGAGATATTGTCTCCTGCAGAGAGAGCATGCGAAATCGAGAGATGGAGATTTCACTGCTCCTCATAATTGGAGATGTGAACACTCCAGAGTAAGGAAAACTGGAGACTTTGCCTTCTGAGTAGGGGAGCGTAAGGAACGGTATGTCTTGCTGTACACTTCGAAATATAGATCTTGTAAACTGTTTCAATTAAACTCAATAAAGTTTTTCGATGCGGAAGAACCGTAACTCGAAACGAGCATGAGGAAAGATTCCAGGAGGCAAAATCTTTTCACTCGTTGGATATTTCCCTCAAAATAACGGGACGTCTGATTCCCGGGTTAAACATACATGCATCCTTTTGTTTTAATCCGACTCGAGGCTCGCGTTATATGCTTGCTGAAGGCATAACATTCCACAATCCCACTGAGAGGTCCGATGAGATCGTACCTTTCTCATTTGCATACACTCCTACGCCCCTGACCCCTTACTGGAGAGTTTGAATTCTACCTGTATACCTGTTGTTGAATTATACCTGTTGCGTATCGAGAAGCCGTTCATCATATTTCTCGAACTGCGAAATAATCACTCACATGGATCTCCGTTAACTTCCAAAAAGGGGTCGCGTGCGATAGAGTGAAAGAAAGTGAGAGAGTGCTTATCGTTTATAAAAACGCTCCCGCCTCTGACCCCTTTCAGGAGCTTCATCCGAACGCACCCATTGGTGATCGACTGTTGTGTTCGCATGTGTACATCTCAAGGACACAAGAAAAGAGGATAATGAAAAAGGGGTTGGATTTGGTGCCGGATTCCCTCCAGATTTTATGTGCTCTATCGCCCCTGATCCTTTTCTGGAGGTATGCGCAGAGTGTGGAATGATCTGGAAATGGAAGTCGAAACAGAGCCAAACAGGATAAGAGACAAAGACAATAAGTTCGAAAGAGAAATAGATCATGAATTACGCTTTTCCAGATCCTGGGAATAAGAATTCTTTAAAAAAAACTTCTTAATGACGTTTTCATCAATCATCTTTGAGAGGAGGAAAAACGCTTGTCGATTTGGCCTAACTGGTAAAGGCGTGGAGTGTCACCCAGTCGTCGCGAGTTCGAACCCGCCTAGGTGTTTGAATCTTTTGCCATTTTTTCACGTGTAGTACTAATCATTATAAATAAAGAAATAAAATTTAATTCCTTTCTCGGATAAAAGGAGCAGGATTATCATTCTAAAATGACAAATCGATAGCATCTTAAGATGAAGATTCTTAGCACTGTACACTGAGCATACGGTATGTGCAACATTTATCGACAACTGAATGGCATCGACACCATCAAGTCAGCAGTGTTTTTTCAGCGTTATTAACTGTTCTAACCCTTTGTTTTCACATCCGAAATTCCATTTTCGTTCTTTATTGATCGTTACAGCGATGTTCTGCTTTACAAGCAGTTAGGTTAACTGAATTCTCAACCATTTCTTCACTGAATTCGCTCCATATTTTAAGTTGATTTAAGCTTTGTTTGATTGTCACTATGTGCTAATTATGGTTAGCGATCGACATCTTATGCATTCAGGCCTCACAGCTGTGCTGATCGGGCATGTTACCAGCGCCTTCGTCAACAAAACGCGGCCGAACGAGCGGCGTAATCCATCGAGCGCATTTTCGTTCTGCGCGATTCGGCGACGTCGGTTTGTTAGCACCGTTCTGCGGTTTGACACTTCTTTTTTCGCTCTCCTCCGATTGAACGGTGCTGACCGACGTTTGCCGAGCAAAAACAGCCGCAAATCGTGATTGGCGCTGGCTTATACCGTTGCTATTTCTGTTAACGCTGGTGGTTCTGCATGCTATCGCTGTAGCGCTGCACTGTTCGATTCACGCTCTTCCTAGCCTTAATTCGGCGTAGTTATGCGACCTCTTGCATTTGAATGCTCATGAATATTATTGATTGATGTTTGCGAGCCGCTTCGCGCAGTTCCCTTGAACGTTTTACCTGCTTCGCGGTCTTAGCGGCCGGCGCCTTGTCACTCTTGTTCACGTTGTTATTTCGTTCACTAATAAGTCGCGCTTCGTTTCTGCAGTATTTTATTAATAATCCAGCTATATTCCTCATAGTTTCGCATCGTACATCTCTCTCCTCTCGTTATCATTTGCATTTCACGCCGCTCTCACCACTTGGCTGTTCCTTGCTTCGCGTGACCAACGTATGCCGTATTTAACGTTCTGCTGTGAATTCTACCGCGCTAGTATCCGTGCACGCTATTCAATGCACTCCAGAACATGTTCCTCCCCCAGGGAACTCGCCTAGCGTTGATTAGCAGCTACCTCGTTATAGTTCGCCCTCAAGCATCTGCCCAAGGACGACCTCTTCCGTCTGGTGTCCACCTTCTACAAGGTCACCCCCAACGTCCTCCTCGAGCACGGCAAGGTTTATTGATTTTTTATGATATATTTGCGTAAAAATGAAAATGTGTTGTGTTCATTTTACGCCCCCATAACTTTTTTTTAGTTCCTGGCTTCATTTTATCACTTTAAAATCAGATCGGCGCGCAATCATATATTTGTTTAGAAAGATGTAAGGAGTGAGTGAGCACATCAAACCGTGAACGGATTTCTCATTTCTTTATACTCTGTCACTTGCTGACCTCTTTGGGGAGATTTGGAATAATGCCAAATATCGCGTTTGATACACCAGCGCCTAGAGTGGTCCGACAGCTAGACACTTACCAAATAAGTATGAGGCTGCCTGCAAAATTGATGGGATATTGTTTATCTGTGTATTACCCAGTAGCACAGTCGCTACTTGCACTAGGTCCTCTGGGCAAGCTGCACACATAACAGCCCGTGTTGATGAGCTTGGTGGTTTCGTGCACCGCTCGCCAGTCAATAGAGCAGGACTTGGAGTGGATATTGATATACTAATCGGTTTCTGAGTTGATATGATGGTGAGATTTGCCAACAACTAAACCCCTTATAAAATATGATAATCATGCATGGAGGGATGCTATCAGAGAAAGAATTATTTGATATCTGTCTATTCAGAGCCGTGATGACTCTCTCGAAGGCGATGTTCAACGCCGACTGCTTCTCACTGCCGTACGCGTGGAAACTGGGAGGACTGTGGGTAAGTGAATGAGGAAAAGACAGAAAGGTTACGGTTGGTAGCAAAGAAATGGAGGGCATTTTTTATTGTGAACGTTTTGGGGTTTCAAGAAGAAATGAAATTGTGGAAAAATGAATCCTGCTAAATTGGCTCCTTGAAACATTGAGCTCCATGAGAGGAATTCCGTCTAATAACAATTTCAAACGTAAACAAAATCGTTGAAAGTGAATCCGTATCCGTAAAGATGTTACGTGAAACTTGAATGCGAACAGTGCGAATTTAATGTAATCTAATTGTCAGATGTCGTTCGTAATCTGCGGCTTCAACTGGTTCGGCAACCACATTCTCGTCAAGTCGAGTCAGCATCTCGCCAAGAAGTGAGTACTGTATTCATACCGTATTAATTACTGCTTTAGGAGCAATTTAGTAGTAGTATTGCAATGCACATTGCGTTATGGTTTTTGAAGCTGTTAACATTTTTGTTTCTCAAATTCCCTCAATATGAGCTGGTGTCACTATTTTAATAGTATAGTGTTTTCAGGTACAGTAATTGCTAGAGGTAATCGATACTCGTTGTAGATCTCTGCTCTCGGCGCTGGACTACGGTCACTTTTCCATGAAGGTGTGCGACTACAACGACATGCGCTTCAAGAGGAACAACAGCAAGACAATGATGTGGGTAGACTTTGAAAAGCAACATTCAAACTAGTTGTTTAATAGGGAGTTTGACCGATTTCGCGGGAAAATCCACGGAAAATGAGGCGTGTATGTGGTGAAAAGAAATTAGTTGCATCCTTATTTTTCAAAGTCTAAATGTGAGTGATTGAAAATAGAGTAAATACACGTTCGTAAAAACCAACTAAGATTTAAACATTCTCCTATATTTTTAAAAGAAATAACCACAATTTCCACATTTTCTTAGAATATCCCTACCAACTATTCCAGGAGGGAGAGACGAATGGGCATACGATTTTGAACCAGACCATAAATTGCTCTTCTCCCCCAGTATTATTGAGGTTTCACTAGCTATTTACATAGGGTACGATTAGATTGGGATATTACTTCGGGCGCACGGTGAGATAGTATTTAATTATATTCCAGTAACGGGGAGTTTGAGAATGAACTCATTCATTCATTTTCAAGTCATTATATATTCAAACACAGAAATATTTGATTTATTTTGCAACTGACAGTTTGAGAACGAATTGCACCTCCAATTGCAGGTACATAGTCGACGTGACTATTCTCTTCTACCAACTCGGAATGGGCTCGGTCGCAATTTTTTCATTTCCGACAACATGGTTGGTTCCGAATTTCTTTTTCAGAACTCTTGATTTATTTCTTTGCAATTTCCTGTTTCACAGATACTTTTTAACCTAAATGCATGTGCAGAATTAGTCATCCTATCGAATATGCGTCTAAACTAAGTACCAGTAAATTTTTAAGCATTATGTGCATTTAGGTACGTTTGATCGATAATCTTGTTAACACACTGAAATTAGAGATCAAAGATCACTTCTCTGTGCAGGCCTTCATGCTGCCCGATTTCTCGATGATCAAGCACACGGAGATGGTGGCGATGGAGAGCATCGTGCTCATATTCATCATTACCACCAACATGTTCACGAAGGTAATTAACGAATATTAATTATCAATTATAAAATTTACTTAATTATCATAGATGAGGAACGGTTATCACATGCCTGATAGAGGCCATGAGGATTTGTTTGTTTTTTTCTTAGCAGTGATAATCATGAGTTGGGACTACTAAGTGGAATCGTTGTCTTGTGATCCTCGCTAACTTGACCATATTGTGAAACTCGGAAGTGCGAGGGGCTAAGGGGGGGCTAAATCTCGGAAATTTTGCTGCGAATTTGACTGTAATTTCCTCTATTTTTTACTGTGTTCGCATTTCCTCTCTTCAGTCAGCCTTCTCACCACGCCGAATTGCCGTTCGTCACCAATTTCACGGGTGTCGTCACGATGATTGGAATGACCATGTACGCATTCGAGGGACAGACCATGGTGGGGAATATGAGCTTCTTCTATCTTTAACTTGTTTATCTGAAACTCGGAACCAGCGGCTATTCGATATTATGGATGTCTAAGAGAGCTGATGTCATCTGGGGTATACGGTACCCGTACAAACGAACAATGCCCCGCTGTGTTTTGCGATCCGGAACCTTTCACTTTACTGTTCCATGAGTTTCATTTGTTGTATGCGTGATGAATTACCATGATTCATCTTTAATATCGTAACCTTCTTCAGATTCTTCCGGTGGAGAATAAACTGGCGACGCCCGATGATTTCCTCTCTCCCTTTGGACTTCTGCCAACGACGATGATTGTGTGTGGAGCATTCATGACTGCCATCGGATTCTACGGTTAGTGGGGGATAAAACACGGCTCTGGCCATGGATATTCTTTAACAATAGAATTTTGCTGATTAAATATTGTTGGAAATGAATGATCAACCTGCTGCTCGATTCTACTGTAGGCGAATTCTCATCAACGATTTCTGCCAAGCGTAGTCTGTTCCCCCCTCGAGTGGGATACTATTTTAAACAATTGATTAGAGCAAGTTCGAATTTATTGTTTATTTTCCGGGGACATTGACGAATGACCAGCACGTGCCTGTGTGACTTGATGTCTTTAGCATCTATGCGCATCACGAATCTGACTGGTGTAGAATACTGATTGTTAAACGCGCTTATCCATCGGCGGACGCGCATATAACGAACCAAGATAACATTGTACGGTAGAGCAAGTCGTGTATAGTTTTATCAGGATAGTGCCACGGGGTATCTTTATCAAATGATTCTATATTTTTGGCATTGTTTTATTACTCATCTTTCGTATTAGCAAACATTTAGCTGTTTCGGAACCTTTCACACCTCTATGTAGCACGAGTCAGACTGGTCGATGTTATTGTCTGCTCGGCATTTTTTTCAAATCATGCAATTTACCAACCATTAATTTGTGGGGAATACATGACTTTTGATACCAATTCGTAACCAAAATCTCACTGGTCCATGTCTCGTCTGTACTCGGTTTATTGATTTCCCTTCTCTCTGCAGGTTACACTGCATTCGGCGACGCAGTCATGCCCACGATCACTACGAATGTTCCCACCAATGGACTCTACGCGACAGTCAGTGTGTTCCTCATGCTGCAGGCGCTACTCGGACACTCCATCGCACTGTGAGCGATTTATTTATCTTTATTATTTAAAATAATAAAATAGGTTGAAATTTCGTGAAGAAGGTTGTCGGAAACCGGGCTAGCTGATAATAGTCAGAGTGTGGAGGGGGCCCGTCAATCTCGAGTTTCACTAGTATGATTTCTACTGTTTTTGTTTGTGGGGGTGCTTCGTATCGCCAATGAAAGAACGTTATTGCAGATATGTCGTCGGACGACGGATTCAGACGCAAGTTCAGCAATCGATTCCCGAATGTTTCCGTCGATAAGGTAGACTATTGATTTATCAAGATGTTTTTTTGTTTAAATTACGATCTGAATTCCAAACGACAATTGTTCGTATATTCATACTGCTTTTAATAGCAATGCCATGAACCCGCAAACTCACCAGGTTATGCGAATTTACGGGAGTCCCTAATCAACAATCCTCCTTGTTTCAGGGATTCCATCTGTTCTGGGTGCTGGTCACATTTCTGATGGCAATTCTCGTGCCACAGTTGGAGATTATGATCCCCCTCATCGGAGTCACTTCCGGTCAGTTGCATAGGGATGATGCAATTGGCAACTTGTCGGGAATCAGGTGGTGTTGGTGCAACGTTTTTTATAATATACAATTGGATTCGAGCACTATGAGAGACTATCGGACTCAGTCGAATTACTCTTGGCACAGTACGAAAAGTGAGAGATTGAGTGAAACATGGCATTATGTACAGTAGCCCAGGAGGAGTTGCCCCGTGATGTAAAAAGTTGCGAAATCTCTTCTACGCCTCAGGATATTTACGTCATAGGAATTTCCGGTTTTTGAAAAACTTCGTCAAGGTTTTTGAAAAACTTCGTCGACCAAATGAGTGGTACCAATCGATTCCTCATAAAATTCTAAGACTTTTTCGACTCTTGACATTTTTTGACATTTATCGATCTAACGCCAGAAAACTCGGAAATGTGAATATTATTTTCAATTTTAATTTATTCTACCTATTTCCCACCGCCAACTACAAAATTTTATTTTCGTAAAACATTTCAATAACAATGACTTGCATTTCGTATAAATATGGTACATTTTAATTTCGGCGGAAAATGTAAACTTTGCGAAAAACGGAGTGCCATACCATTTATGGTGTGCCTACAGTATGCCGGCCGAGGTTCGCCTTGTCACTTAACGGTTACGGTAATCAAATTACCGCATACGACCGAGTTTTATTGCAACAGGCGAGTCATGTTACTCACGGTAAATTCTGCCCTGACGCCGTTTAACAGAAATACAAATCTCGGCCGGCATACTGTAGGCACACCATAAATGGTATGGCACTCCGTTTTTCGCAAAGTTTACATTTTCCGCCGAAATTAAAATGTACCATATTTATACGAAATGCAAGTCATTGTTATTGAAATGTTTTACGTAAATAAAATTTTGTAGTTGGCGGTGGGAAATAGGTAGAATAAATTAAAATTGAAAATAATATTCACATTTCCGAGTTTTCTGGCGTTAGATCGATAAATGTCAAAAAATGTCAAGAGTCGAAAAAGTCTTAGAATTTTATGAGGAATCGATTGGTACCACTCATTAGGTCATTTGACGAAGTTTTTCAAAAACCGGAAATTCCTGACGTAAATGCCCTGAGGCGTAGAAGAGATTTCGCAACTTTTTACATCACGGGGCAACTCCTCCTGGGCTACTGTACATAATGCCATGTTTCACTCAATCTCTCACTTTTCGTACTGTGCCAAGCATCTGAACAAATATGTTGATCCACTCAGATAGTCTCTCCTATGTGTTGAACGAAATGCATTGGTAAATGTGTTGAAGCGCGTAACTGACTGGTGAATTGCAGGAACCCTCTGTGCCCTGATCTACCTTCCAATCTTTGAGATGATCACTTTCTGGACGGATTGGAAGGTACGGTACAATTGCCTATTGATTTTGAGTTAACGCACTAGGTGACTCGGCGTTTCCTCGAATGGGCTATTACACGTAAAATGTGTTGAACTCAATCTCTTATCCATTTTCCATTAACTTCAGAGCATGCTGACGTACCACGAGCGAATAGTCAAGATTGCCATCAGTTTCTTCGTTATCTGCATTATCGCCTGTGAGTGACTCTCGAACAGAATCTCTGCGTTTTACGGTATCCTCCGACAATCGATCGAGTCAATCCCCTTTCCAGGAATTTACACTAACGTGCTCGCCATCTATGACGCATTCACGAAGATGGCTTGAGTGACTACGGTAATGACAGCACCCCCGATCGATAGTAACCCTTTTGATTTTTTTGACAACGCGCCTTAACTTATGCGTATGTAACAAATATTCGAGATGATCGCGTTCTGGAGGAACTGGTAGGTGCGGTGTTATTCGAATGTAACTGAAGTACGTAGACGTTGTTAGCAGTATTCTCCTCTAGGCATGCTGTCTGCCAGCGAACCTGTATTTATTGGTCATGGCGATTTCGTGCTTCACCCACCACCACAATACTGCGCGTAAATATCGAAATATCGATCGAATGTACTTGCTTGCCCGTCACTTGAGTTACTACTGTTGAATGTTTCTGCAATTTTGGTTGTAAATCCGGGCCCTCGCACTTTTTTGAATGCGTAGTGACATAAATGTTCATAGATGGGCAATAGTTCTTGCTAGGAGGTGAAAAGCGGGGGGTCGAAGATACAACCTGATCGAGTTGAGCCGAAATCGGGTGGGTTTTTGGCCATACGCGGGTAGGGGTAATATATATCCCATGTAATACTTTTGTTGTATTCAGGTAAGCGGAGTCCGCCTCGCCTCCCTCGCCAACGCTGTCTTCCGCAGCATTCACAAGTACAGCTGGGAGACGTGTTGCATCGTGGGTGAGTGATTGAGTAGTGATGATGAAATCCTGATTCCACTTCTCTGTTATAGTTTTTCGCACGTGAATGCGTCCGTGACTGTTTATCAATCACAATATTATGCAGGCTTCTATTCAGTGGGATAGTTTTGCAGAAGAGTTGCCACAGGTGATTTGGTGCATCATCTTTCGGATTTAGTTAGAATCTTTGCAAAAGCTCATTTCAAAGTTTATGGTTAAATAAAAAAGGTGTATTTCGGCCTGGTATCCAAACTGGCAAACTGTGCTGTCTTGAAAAGATTGAGCTTCAGCATGGAATTATCGATCAATAGTGTTCTTGCAGCCAACTAAATACTACTCTATCGAGGGCGATCACGATCATCGATTCGAGCGTCGATTCCTGCAGCGGGCGCGAGGATCAACACGTACTCTTCCGCCGGCAGGTGTACACTCAATGGTGGGTGACCAGTAGTAGTAGTGCGGTTGAAACACAAATTCAACAGCAATGATCCTAAATTTTGCTCAAATTCGCCACCACTTTCCTTGTGATTTCGTAATCATGACCACATCGGGATCAGTGATTTTCATGGTCTCGGATTAAGGGAACCCCCTCGCAAACGTAGACCAAGCGATTTACAGTATACCGAGCGAAGTGAATCGCCAACTGTTTATATTTCACTTGTTGCCCTATACTTTGCAATTTGTAAATAATTGTGAATATTATGGCTTTGCGAAGGGGTAAATCGATAACCATGGTGTATATATGTGATTTAAAATTGTTTGTACGAAGTTACGTCGTGTTTCTGCCGAGAAATTGCATTCCCGAAATCCTCCCTAAAAATATTCCATTTCGGGTGTTTCTAGGGAATGACATATCTCACGTTTGGAAAAAGATTTTTGATCAATTTTTTTTTCAGTCGATAGGTTTTCCCGAGTAGTACAAGAAAACCCCTTCGCACAGGTGGGAGTATGATTGCGTTCAGAAGATATGGGTAGTCTAAAATTAAGAAAAGTGTGAATCCTGCCAAAGTAGACGTTAATTTCTCAAAATTTATCCCAACTGGGACTCTTACACATATCAGGAGTTGTCGTACGACATGTCTAGTTACATGGGAGAGTGATTGCGAGGGGCTAAAGGAGGTCGCATAATGGTGAAATTCTTGATTGAAAATCAATGTAAACGTGTTTCTCAACATTTGTGAATATACAAAATATTTTTTGAATAGTAATTTTGTATTTATCAGTTTTTGTTGTGATAATATTTTAAAAAAATCAAATTTAAATTTCCCGCTCTGGCGACCTCCCCCTCCCCTCCCCCGGTCGTCAGACCCCCTCGCGCGGCTCCCAGAATTCGGGGCCCATGAAAATCACTGATCGGGATAAAAAAAAATAAAACACGCAACAATTGTGCTACAATGAAGGAATAAATTGCGGTTGTTAAACAACGGATATTATCCAATGCTCCAGCGTTCGTAGACCAAAAACATTTATTACCTTCGTCACTCTATGCACGCTGATTTTTGGTCTCTGATACCTACATAGTAGCCAATTTTTAGCATTGCCCGGCCAATTATAGCATTGACTTTGTCACGCTATCCAGGCTGATCTTTGATCTCTGCTCTCCTTTCCAGAGAAGGATCCGTCCGATCATCGTGGCTGGCACGGACTCGGCCAGCTGTACGACATACTCAAGATGCACAACTACGCGCTCTACTACTACCAGCGGGCTCATCAGGCGAAGTGAGTGAAGTAGTGCATTGTGCTTAAATGACCGCTTTTTGACAAATTCAACAAAAATGAGGCAATATACACTTGGGCACGCCATTTTAGGCGTTCCTGCACGAATTACCTGGGAAAAACCTTTTGACCTATGACATTCTGATGGAGCAACTATCGTGTTTTGAACCTGCGCAAAAACACGAAAAGAAATGGTTCAAGTTGTAGAAACCACGCCGATGTGACTGACTACGAGCTGGCGTCGTATTACTCCCAGAGATGCCTCGAGTTTGATCTGGTGAGCTGATTCTGTCCATTTTTCTTGTTGTTGTGGATGGAGAAGAGTAAGGTTGAAGACTATTCCATCGAGAAAAATTGGCAAGATGTGTACCTGGTGAATCCGTGTTGCTGACTAGTCTAGCGTATTTGGTAGTCTTTCAATCCCGATATTTTCTATAATTTGCTAAAATATTATGCATTGTTGGTTCGTCACGAGGCCGGCTCGATCCTGCGCGACGTCCACCAGAAGCAGAAACTGCGACGATCGAGAAGAATCATCGAAGGTACGGTAGGATACGGTAGTATGGCGAGGAGGGATACGGTAGACTAAAGATTGATTGGCATAGCGTCCGGCGGATTCAAATTGAAACGGGCGCAGGCGATTTCTGGTTTCGGTGTGTCGATCCACTCAGATAGGCTTTCTTGAGATTTCATAGGGATGATGTAAGATCACTGATGTTCTTCATCTAGGCCGCAGCCTCCCGACCGCCATCCATGCTGTAAGCGGAGGAGAAGGTATACCACTGCTTGATTTACTAGGTCGGATGAGAACTTACTAGATCAGGATGAAGACATTTTGTTGAAGAAAGATTCGCTACTGTCTTACTTTCGTTATAATCACTCCTTTCGATAATTATTTTTCGTAATTAATTTGATCCAGAAAGTTCTCATCTAGCCTATCTCAGGTTACAGGAAAGTTATAGAGTGGGCATTCGTGAGTTGTGTCTAGAAAAATGTATAGAGATCAAAGATCATATAATGGAAAGTTGAAATGGAAATGTTGTCAAACGTTCCTGTTGGCAGCGGCTCGAGTAGCGGCGAAGGAAGGAAGAAGAGAGAAGAGGAGGGAGAGAGACCAAGCCTCCCTCCAAGAAACCCCCCCCCCGCCTAACTGTTTCTTTCGGTTATTTTTTTGTAATAAAAGTTATACCGTGTTCCATTGTTCTATCAGAGCAAAGTGAGCCAAGTGGGGATGGAAAGTATGGGTTTTGTTAGTTTGTATTCTCTCTGTTGTTTTCTAATATACTAGACGATTTGCAGAAGGTAAGGTATTACGGTAGAATCCATGAAGTACGGTAGCTTTGTGGTCGCGTCTGCCGTCTATCCCCGGTCACCAGCACGTGCATGCTGTATCAACGGGGAGTGGAGAGGTATGTCCCCCTTCTTCTGGCATGAAATCGGAGGAGAATTTATTTTCTGGATGATAATTTATTTTAGAATAATAACCTTTCTTCATTTTCTACTATCTTTCTTTTATTAAGAAATATTCGGATGGCATTTTTTCGCGAAAACAATCGTGGAGCAGGCTTGCATCTAGTGACTAGTGATATTGATATAAGCGCAAATTCAGAAGATCCAACATTTGCAAGGACTGAAAAATGGCAAAACGATGCATTTTCTAGCCGTATTGTTGTTACGAGGAATATGCGAATTGGAAAAGGATGCCTCAACCAATCCTTGTTTTGCTGTAGAAAACCATCATTTTATCACTCTTTCTGTGTTAGATTTCATAGGGATGATGCAAAAGGCTTTGCAAGAGATTTAGAAATCAGGCCCATTTATGTAATTTCGGATTTTTCTCTACACCCAGAAATAATATCTTATATTTCATTTGTCTCTTAGTGATCTTTCACTTACAGGTCAGTCAATGATGTTTCTAAGATTCTTATCACGTACCCCGTCCTGCCCAGCCGGCACCCCTGTTCAGCCCCCGCCCATTCTTGTTCCTCGGGGGTACTGTAATCTTGGGCCCTTCCATTGGGGTTACCCCTGGGATGCAGGTTCGTAAATATTTATCCAGGAAGGGGTGAGGGCTGCCTGTGCAAAATGAAGACCGATCCTAACTTTCGCGCTTTCTGCCACTCTTTTTTCGGGAGGTTCGGGATGACGTGCTCCATTTTCAAACTGCGTTTCTGCCTAATTAGAGAGCGGGTTATGAGTACTCCTTCGATTCCGTAATGGTACTGAATACTAGATGAAACGTGATCAGCCTAGCACACATCCAAACTTGTGACAGGACACACGATTCAGCAAAAGGGCACTTCCGGCCAGGGAGATCTTGGAACAATGCCAGAATAATTTTGAATTTGAATGTACTGGCGGGCATGTACAGTAGCTCGTGGTATTGATCGAGCGCGCGCCGCCTATAGAGGGTATGGCGAAAGCGGTCCCAATTCGAGCCGGAGATTTGGGAGGAACTTGTCAACCCCGTCTCGGGTGACGCTCGCCTTCCGGGTAAATGTCGGCTCTTTCTTGTTTCGACTCCTGAATTCAGCGAATGCTCTTTTGTTTTTTTTGTCTCGCCATCTAGACCGTGTGTCCGCTCCCAAGATGCTGTGCGAGATGCGTGTTTTCAGGCTGCCCACGTGGTAGTTGTTCTCCATCTGCTTGAAATCATCGACAAATATTGATTAATTACCAATCGATAAAGAACGATTTTCGATAAACAAAGTACCTCTCTAGCGCGTTCGCTCAATCAGTGGCTAAGTAAAGGGATATGCATCTATTACCAAGCCTTCGCATCAACTGATTTCGTTGGCTTTTAGCAGCAATATGAATCGTTTCGACCGTAAATGAGCAAAGGCGATTCAGGACTTGGTGGCGCTGTGTCCGAGCATAACGCTGCGCATAGTTCCTCGATGGAACGGATGTTTTTTTGAAGAGAAATAACTGCTAAAAAGAGAAAAAAGCTGAAAAAGCGAGTAAAAAATCAAAAAGTCATAGAATACGGTATCGTTTAAGCATCGAATTTGGTCTCGCCGCGAAAACTTGATATTGGGAATTTTCCGTTTGTAGTAAATACAGAGAATCGCGCGTCAAAGGCCAATATCAAGTTTTCGCGGCGAGACCAAAGACAATACCGTCACGTATTGACTTTTTACTCGGAATATTTAAGTCAGGCATTTGAAATTTTTCTGAGTGTAACCGAAATTTATCGTCCACATTGTAGAAAAGTGTTCGTTTAGTGGAGAAAATGGAACATACGACTCTAGGCTCATTCTTGTTTCACATGCGCTCTAATATCTTGAGACAAGATTTTTTCTCGACTAATTTGTATTAGTCTTTGGACATGAATGGCCGAAAATACGGGAGTTCACCATGCATTATTGTAGTCCGTCTTGATATTTTGTGCTGATCGAGCGATTTCATTGACATGAGAGAGAAAAATGGAAATGAAAAAGGAGAAAAGCGAGGGAAATCTTAATATCTTCTCAGAATTCGAATCTCATCGTCCCAATGTGAGAGGTACTGTTTCCGGATTTGAGAACAGATACTGTAGCGGGATTTTAGAGGGGATACTGTAGCCGGATTTGAGATGGGATTCTGTAGCGAGATTTGAGAGGAAGTTCCGTAGCGGAATGTGAGGGGGGGACTGAAATTTGATTAAAGAGGGAATACTGTAGTGGGATTTGAGGGGTGGTACTGTAGCACAAAGCATACGGTAGTGAGCTTACGACGAGTACGCAGGCGATCGATAACAGCAGGAATCTGTAATTTTTTTCAATCATTGTTTTCCTAATTTTCTTCGAAAAAAACGATTCATTACAGCTTACCTGTGACATGTTTTACTTTTGGTCCCCATATTTGCTTCTATCTGAATTCCTTTTTCAACGATGTCTTGGTGAAATAAAGTTTCAATGAATTATCAAATAATGAGAGATCGTCAGACGCTCGTCCTCGGTTCGTCCCAACGTCAGACGCTCGTCCTCGGTTCGCATGCGGCCCTCTGTGGTCAACACTGGCCGCTCCTTCCTCTCGGATATTCAAGTGAGTCGTGGCAAAAGAGGTTCTGCCGATCTCGGGAGTCGAACCTGGGCCTTGCGGGTGAAAACTGCAAAACGTAACCATTGTACTAGATCGGAGAGGATTGGGCCCACCATTGAGAGGTTGAGGGAGTGTTTGCCGTTCATGCAGATGAACTACGCATTATTACTCCTTTATAAAATACCAAATATTGAACAAAATAAATACGAATAAAGTCGATTCAGACGTCCATTCGGCTATTCTCGGGCCCAAGATGTGGGATCAAAGCGGTGTTGGAGCGAGGTGATTCAAATTTTCCAATTGCGTCATCACTAGGAAACAGTCGTAATTGAGACGAAGCGCCATTTCTCTTATATTTCTCGCAGCGAGCTGGTGATTTCTGGCTATAGGTACACGAATAGAAATCGATCAATTTTTAGATCTAAAGTATTGTCGAGATCAAAGATCAAATAATTGTTGTTCTCTCACACTTTTCTATTGGCAGCTTCTCGCGTCGCGGTGGATGAGTGGAGAAGAGAAGTGCTACGAGCCGCCTCCGACCTCCTCCCTCTCACCCAGGTACTCTCACGTTTCACCCCGCACTGATCTCCCAGTCTACCCCAAATGAAACAAACCGATTTGGATCCAGCGGGAAAGTAGTTGGGAACCTGAAATGGGGGCAGCGAAATTCCCAATGAATCACAATCGGTTCCGTTTGTACATCTACCGTAAGAAGGCTGACTGGGGAGTCAGTGGTGAGGGGAAACGAGAGAGAATGGGAGGAGTGGAGAGAAGAGAGGGGGAGACCACGCCCCCCTCTCCTCTAAGATACCCCTCCCGCATAATAAACGGTTCTGCCGTTTTCCATTGCTATTATCTGAGAAAGGAGAGTGAAGTGAGACAAGTGGGGATGTAAACTATGGGTTTTGGGAGTATCTATCTTGAGTCTGTCTGTCTCTTTCTTTCTATCTATCCTGCTTTATCTCTTATTCTTCTTTCTTATCTAGGTGGAACTTTTACAGGAGGTGAGGGATTACGGTAGACTCAAATAGATACGGTAGAATTGCAGGAAATGGTGAAAAGGGATACATTTTCGAGTGAGAAAATGTTTCCGGCTATTTATCGATAACGATTCATGAACATGGTCTGGGTTACTGTAGCCGATCTGCAAGACGGAGTCTCGTCTCAGTTAGATTGTTGCACCCATGCAGTCACTGCGGTTAAGGTAGCATGCAACTGTGTTCATCGACATCCGAGCAAGGTACGGTTTGTTTCATGACTATCGATTATTTTATAATTTTGGAATTGGAGTACTGTAGACGTATCGATTAGAAATAATCGGAATTTTGGAGAGTAAATATGTAATTCATAATATCTGAGATGGACTGAAACGGAAACGTTAATGACGACAGAAAAATCGATAATGTGCAGATCGTTCGTCCTCTCAGACAGAAGATGCAACGAAAGCGGGCGTTGCTGCGATGGCTGGCTTGGATACAAGTGCGAGGTGTGAAAGTGCTTAAAATTTTTGTTTACTAAAATCGGATTACGGCAACGGTGGATTACTGTAGCACAGAGGATACTGTAGTGCGAATTTGTGCAAGTTTGTCCATTCGCCGTGCGATTTCGGGTTTCAAGCATTATTCAAACATCATCTAGGCAATTCGAAAGTCAGATCAAGTTGGCAGCAGACGAATTAGCGTTTCGTACATGAGTTAAAACAACAAAAAAAGTTTATTTCTTTTGCAGATCACCGTATCAATTCGTTCTCCGCCCTGCTGATCTAGAATGGAAATAAGATTGAGAGAGAGGGGGAAAACAACACGAAGAGAGATCAGCGATGAATTTGCTTGTATCGATTGTGGTTTAGAGAAAGAAAGTACACTATTAATTTCACGCAGTATCTCGCATTCGCCTTTCTCATTCCTTTTTTTTTATTTGTATACAGATGAATATTTTTCCAGCGTAATCGTGACTCTTTTTTATTGGAATATACTGATACATTCTCGTTTGGTCGGAAAATATGAGAATAATACCGTTGCGGTGAGCCCTGTGGGCTCACGTTTTGAACGATTCTAGCTATTGTATCATTTGCTACCGTTCTCCAAATAATCGATACGGGGGTTACGGTTCATCATGTTGTGACCTTCAAAGTATTCCAATGTCTTTTAAGATAAATATGGATCTCATTTCAGAGGATGTCACTACTCGTGTCCACATTGTTTCTGCTCTTAGTGTGCGCCGCGGCTGGCATGCCACGTGAGACCAATGATTTGGCGAATAGCAGTTGCGTCTGCCCTACATTGACCACATCAGACTTCCAGGCGAGTCTATTATTTCTTCCTTTTTTGTTAATTGAATGTATCAAAATACTGTATTGTAGAAGGAAGACTACTTGTTGGTGAGAGTGATCGCGTCCATTTCTCTGGCTTCTCTCATCGTTCGTTGATTTTATTTCATTGGAATTTTGATTTTTGATCTTTCTTCTTTGCATTTTATCCGAATTGTTATCTTTGATCTCTAGAGTTCTTTCTTCACTTCGAAATCTCAATGTTTATGTCTGATTTCTTGCATTTACAGGCAATCGGAATTATCTGCGTTACGTTCACGTACAGCCGCTACTTTCAGGAATTCAAATTGAAGGTAGCGAAATTTTCTAAATAGAGACTACAGTAATGTACAGTCTGGTATATCTACCATATCCGTTCGGATAATTCTGTCTTTCGAGATTACATTTTTTGGATGACTTTCTTTGCAGTGCCGGAGATTTGTCAACATAGTAGTGGGCGAAGAACATGCTGAATTCAGAAACAGTTTGGTATCCGAAAGGCCTATAATAAGGTAAATGATAAAGCACCTCCTTCGCAGCCGACTCTTTCTGAGAACGGGCGGCTTCGCGACCGCATGCGTCTGTGGAATTGTTTTCCCAGAAGTAGTGCTCCAGGTTTACGTTGCCACCTCCTACTTTCTCCTTTCCCTCGGAGCGGATGTCATCGAGTCACTTTGCCTCAAGGTGATCTCTTTTCCCTCCTTTTGGTATCTAACCTGCTACATTTGTCATTCGATGTGTGGTAATTACGGGATTTCTTTTCAGCTCAATGCGATTATCTTGAGAGACGACGAGGCGAGAAGAGAAGGAGCAGAGGAGGGAGATCGATTGGTGAGGGCGTCTAACTCTTTATTGTTACGATTGGCTCTATTTCTGGATGGTTGTTGTATTTTTTTCAGATCGGAGGTCGTCATGAGGAGCAACGACGGAGACAGCGAGATGATGAAGTTTACGAGGTAATTTTCCGTTTCATAATCGTACATTTTAAAAGTGGGACTTAGTTGCAACACTTTTATTGACAGTTTCTAGTTATCTATGGTTACGTTAGCTTCGAACAATGTGCATTTTTATAGGAGATTGAAGGAGACGATCAAGAATGAAGAAGTTTGCCTCTCTCACGGTCGGTTCATTCTGCAGAGACGTATTTTGTGTGATATTTTGATAACTGTGATAGGTGGAATAATTTGTGAATACGAAATAATTTGAAATAAACTGAATTTGCACTGTATCCACAAAGATTTAATTCCCGTTCAATATGTCGTATAGCTGCTTATTTACTTTTTAAAAAAAATTTACCGTACACCATCGAAATGATACGCCCTCATTCCGTAAAATAATTATGATGCACATATAACATGAACAATTAAAGGAGTTAGCGAAGTTGTATCACTTCATTCCATAGGCCGGCCAACTCTACAGAAAGGGGTTTGGAGTGATAGAGTGTGTCAAATCAAGACGGAATCTCTCAACTCTCTCACCCTGGCCCCTTTCTGAGGTTTGGAAAGATGAGTTAGATTGCATCATTCCGATGAAATCGAAACTGTGTTTTCTCTCTTGCGCGTCTCTGGGCGATGTCTTGACTCAATACAGATATCGATTACTTTCTGAACAACATCGTTGAAAGATTTGCCGGCAACAATTTCATCTGAAATGTCGATATACATTATGTCATTCTTACGTAACCTTCTCGGCCCGAGTTCCACCTATCTACAGATTGAGCCCACGGGTAAGAGAAAAAAACGGCGTGATGAGAGAAATGAATAGAGTCAAGAGCTTTAAAGAAGAGAGAGAGGAGGGGGTTTGCAAAAAAACCCGCCTGTGGAAGGCGAGGGGTGGGTGAAGGCATATGAATGAGGTTTCTGTGCTACCCGACGCACAAATTTCACAGATGGAAAGTTCAAATTTGAATTCCCCTCTTTTTTATAATTTACGCGGCATCAATAGATACCTGTGCGTGCAACGTTTGCGGAGTGCTTAAAGGAGGACGAACAGCAGGATATCTTAACACGACCACCCTGAACTTCCGTTTACTTACTGTAAGACAAAGGTTGACATATTTGCGAGAACTCGCCCATTTACATGTTTGTTTCGCCCTCTCTCGCCGTCTACCGCAATTTGCATGGAGTCGGCAGAATGTCTCGGAATCAGAACCCCCTCTTCCCCAGCGGGAGTAAAGTGCACGCAAATTCGACACGGGGGATAAAGTTGACCGAGAGATTTGCTTACTCGCGCACGTGAAAGAACGCCCCTCCTGCGTGCGCGGCAACTTGACCCTGATTGTCCCTGAGCCCTGTAGCTTCTTTGCTCGCGAGTATCTCGGTTCGGAGGAAAGGTAGAGATCTCATGTTTTGGATTTCTATTAGCTTTCATAGGTGTAAGCGAATAATGAGATTAGTTTGAGATCCTATTTTTGCTGTTCTTCCTCCTTTAAATATTATGCTGAGATAAGCGAATATAATTTCATAACACATTTCGTCATCCCTATGCAATCAGTTTGATAAACGAACGTGTGATCGCGTGTTCAAATGATTTCCGCTCCCACTCTTCATTCTCGAACAAGCTGTGTACTGCATTCTCAAATGACGCACTTTTTCCCCGGATGGCACGCCATTCACTGCAAATAATATTTACTAATTATGAACTGCTGTGCCCCTTGCTTAACAATTGATTAAATGTTTTATGTATGCTTGCGGTGGTGTAAAAGAGGAGAAGGCACCCCACTTCCACGCACATCTCTCTCTCTCTCCCTCTCTTGCCGCTGACCCCTTTCTGGAGATTTGGAATCATGTAGAGCTGCTACATTAAGCTACACTCACATTATCTGTTCGGGGGCGGAATGTACATAGATCACTATCGGCTCAACGTCGAGCTTCAGCCGGAGTAATGATCTGGCATATTTTATGTGAAGAATGCAGTGTCGACCCTGAATTATCGATTGAGAACACAGTAGGGTCGCCCGTTCTGCGTCGGTTCCGGTATTACCGAACCCTCTGGCGTCTCTTTCTCTCTCGTTCTCTCCTCTTTCACCTCTTTCACCTCCTTCTCCTCTTTATCAGCCGTATCACCGATCTCTTGCTGAGAGAGTCGTAATACGAATACCGAACTTGTATCCCTAGTACACATTGTTGGTGTGATATCGATAATGTAAGTAAGCCTATACTTTTTCCACCTTGTCATATGAGGAAGCCAAATTGTACATATTCTGTAAGTAAGCTGCAAATAGATGTAACCTGCTCCATAATCTTCCTCACTGTATTTCGTCTTAATCCGTACAGATCACCGTCTTCTGTGTAATAGTCGATGAACTGACGGTATCGAATAGCGTCAAGCATTGCAAACTGCAACTAGAGTAATCGATATTCACAATTGATACCGTACCTCGGGCGAGAAATGATAGTAGTAGTCGTCTTTTCTCTCTGAACAACTTGTTGCTGTAAGAGAGATATGGTATGTGTTATCGATCATTATCAAACGAATACTGTATATTATCCATTTTCTTACTTTCTTTGCCGACTTCGAATAGCTCCGAGTGTTTTTTTATCAGCGCTCGCTCAATTACACCCTTGAGCGCACCTCGTATACATATTGGCCTGCAAATTACATATATTATATAGTTCTAAAATTTAACATCTTCCTTAAAGGTGGAAGAACAGGTAAATATCCTGACACGACCACCCTCAACTTTCGCTAATTAATTGTTCGAGACATGCTGCGACAAATCGTCCATTTAAAAAAACTGGTTCTATTTTTACATTTTAGTAAAAAAAAGAAGTTTTTCATACTTTTTTGCTAAACAGTTTGCATTCTAATGATATACTGAGTTGCGTTTCCGCTCTCTCACTACACAGATAGTGGTTATTATTGCTCTAATGGATTTTAATACACACAAAAAAGGTCTTACATACGGCCCATAAGATATGGGGGTTCTTAACAAAAGGTCTTATATATAAGACATTTTGTTAAGAACCCCCATATCTTATGGGCCGTATGTAAAACCTTTTTTTCTGTGTGTATGACGCTGTTTGCGTTAGGATCAACAAGTGCTCAAATCTCGCTCCTAGGGTAACTTTTGACGTGAACCCGCTGATGCGATCGATTTCGTCGAGCACGATGCCCTACCCTCCCACGGTTGACACATTGGGAAGTACCTGTCAACTTTTTCAGCCTTGGATAGACAAAGAAGTCCGGGCACAATGAAAATGCGTTCGACCGGTTATTTTGTCCGGAATCTGTCCGGATTCGTAACCCTAGAATCGAGCCTCCTCCCTTCCACCCTTAACCTGTGGGAGTGAAAGTGCACGCAAATTCGTCACTGGTGAGAAACTTGATCGAGAGATTTGCTTAGTCGTGAACACGCGAGAATAGCTTCTTTGCGCGCGCGTATTTCGGTTCGGAAGAAAGATAGAGATCTCTTGAATTTCCATTATCAGACATAGGAGCAAACGAGTTACATAATAAGTTACAGATTTTTGCTGTTCTCACTCTTTTAAATACCGAAAATAGTTAGTCCGAAGTAGGGTTGGCCTCGTGTGAAAGATTTTCGAGATGCCGATATTCAATTTTATAATTTGTTTTTCGAAAAATCAATTTAAAGAATCTCCGCTCCCATTGAACTTGGATATAAGACGAGTGGAACTATTTTTGTCCAAGAGTAACGGCAGTTTGCGCTAAACTGTGATATACTAAAAAAATTATCATATGTCCGTCTCTATAGGGTTTTTCGAAAATTGTGCTACTTTCATTATTTGATTTATGACTTTCACATTTTCCTAAATTTTAAAGTTTCCTTGTTTTTAAAAAAAAGTGTGTTCTTCGTTATGTAAATAAATAGATTCGCGATGTTTCAAAACCACGAAAAATCAATTTACGTGTGACATGAAATTGACCACTCATTAAATAAAAAAAATTAAAACTAAATTTATTTCTAGATCTCGAAATTTAAATTCCGTTGTTCTTTTTTTACGAGATGCTAACTCGAATCCGAAATAAAAGCTAATGTAACCGTTATATTTTCAACTTACCGTGGAGGACTGTCTTTCTCCTGAGAATCAGATTTTTCAACACTTGCTTTGAAAAAGTAGGTATACAGTCGCTTTAGAAAGTAGGCCATGCTGTGAAAAAATCGAAACTTAAATTCACATCCCGCACATCCTTAATGAAGAAATTGAATGACTCGGTGGGGATGAATATAATAAATTATCTAGAAGAAGAAGTACGCAAGAGAAAATTAGTCTACAATTGCACAAGTAAGACAGAGCAATTACTCAAAAAGTGTAAAGGTGCTTAGAAGATTTCAAAAGTTCCCAGCTTCCGACTTTTAAAGCATTACCTCGTCTTCAAGGTTTTTTATATATTTATAGACTAATTTCCCTTTGATAGTTTTAATCACTGATCTAACCGGCGCCACATATTCGATTTATTCATCTAAACAATACATACATAATACATCAATTGTGAGATTACAGAGATAGTTAGGTACAGAGATAGTTAGTCGACATACTGTACAATGATACAATGGAGCTAATCTGGTGGCGCATGAGAGAAAGGGGGACTCAGAGAGGCTACATGATTTGCGCGGGAAAGATTATGGTCGGGGTCAAGTCCCCTCTCCTCCCTTCAGTCTCAATAGGTTCTGGTAAGGGGGTGGGGAATGAGAGTCCTAACCGATCCTAGATAGGCACCTCGCCCTTGGCATCTATACCGTCTAGATGACACATCACACACGGAGATTTGCACTGTTTCGCACTTTCTTGATAATATCATCGTTTCGATGTTTTCAAGATAAACGAGATTGTTCAGAAATATTGAAAGTATTTCGGTAACATCCGAGAGAAGTGCTTGAAGAGTTTGAAAATCGATTAAATTGTTTGATCAGGCCTCTCCATTTCGCACACTCTATACACCCATATTTTCCCAGAGAAACAGAAAGAAATCAGTGTAAGAGTGTTCAAAAGTGAAAGAGGCTCTCTGTTTTACACGCTCTCTCACTCCGAACAAACTCTCTGTGGAAGCTGACTCGAATATGGAATGATGTGCACCGCTCTGCTGATGATAGAGTGTGTGAAAAACAAATATTCTGAGCATAGAAACACAGAAAAGATCAAAGCAGAACCGGTCAAAGCAATCGATGTAAACGGCAGTATCAGAGAGGAAATTCGATAAATTGCTTCCGCACATTGATGTGCGCTTATTACGAAAGTGCGAAACTAGATTTCCCCGGGCACTGAAATGTATTTTCATATGAGCTCTTCTATTTTTTATTCTTTTCTATTTTTCCTAATTTGGTTGACAAATTGCCCCCAGATTCATGGTGCAGATCCTAATTGAATTTGGTTGCAATATTTAATTCAATATTCCATATTTGTTCTTTATCAGTCACATTAATGAGCATGCCGATCAACCCACCAGAAAGGGGTCCTTTCAGTGGGGTTGAATCTCACTGGGCGGCATAGATGCCACATGATTCTCATCCTCCAGAAAGGAGTTAGCGGCGAGAGAATTCATGTAATCGAGAAACTCCCTCGTTATTTTACAAGCTTACACACTCCTCCGAAGGTTTGAGAGGTCAATGGAATGCCGAGACGACGTTTGAACGTCGATGTTCGACGCAAACGCAAACAATCAAGATTAGGCTTTAAGTTTAAGATTTAGACGTACGAATTTTTCTGGTACTTTCTTTCCAGGGGTATCCCAGTTCCCCTACCCACGGGGAGAAAGATCAAAGGCTCCGACGGTTTCCCCCCTCTGGTATCCCAGTGACATAAGTGGGATACCAGTGGGTGAAACCGTCGAAACCTATGATCTTTCTCCCACTGGGATACCACTGGGAAGAAAATACCAGAGCAATTGTTCGTACCTTATTCTGATTTTGGCATTGTTCTCTACCCTGATCTCATACTTTGAAGACAGATAAAAACTATTTTTATGTTATTTGCAAACACAAAAAAACGAATTATCGTAACCCACCGACAAAAAGGGGGATTAATAAGCGAAGAAAAAAAGGAAACTGCGTGTTCGGACTTGACAATGCCGGATTAGGAAAGTGCGAACGACATCAATAAATAACGATAAAGTACGATTCATTTTGTGATTACATTTCGATCAATTCTATCTCTGAGGCACACATCGACAATTTGTTGCACAATTGAATCAACCGACGGGGTATCCGAGATCATCTGAAACATTACATAAATACATAATTTACTTATTCTCACAGGCCAAAGTCACAGGTTTGTGAGAATAAATAAGCTACACTTTCAGAACAATCGATATTCAGCAAGTTCGATGTTTCATTTCTCTTATCAGATGCTGGTTAAACATAAATGTAGCACGCGCTTTATCAGTCGCACACTCATCTTTCCCCCTTATCTCTCTGTATCTCAGTGAACTGTCTTTCTCTACCTCTCGATTCCAAGTTCCACCACGAAATCCTGAGATGGAAATGTGAAAAAAGCAGGGAATCCGGCTTTTTTTGATAGTTTGGGTCGGTAAATTTTTTTTCAAAAAAAATGCTATTTTCGAAACATTCGTAGGTTAATCGTTTCCCCAATGAACTTCCCACAACCCCACAATGAGAACTAACTATAGCTTGACCAAATTTCCGTGGGACACTCCCCTTAAAGGAGGAGGAACACGAAAAATATATTTTTATATAATGGTATTACTCAGTTACTCTTATGAACGATCATAGAATTTCGAAATTTGGAGGCTCTATCTTTCCTGCGAACCGAAATATGAGCGCGCAAAGAAACTTCAGCATCGACTTGGGATTGTGGATAATGCAGTGAAGGCCCTGAATAATCGGCAAATGTCGAAAATTAATCGATAATCAAACATGTTTCAGGATCTTCTTGATGCCATCGATGGGCAATCCATAGAACCCATATTCGTCCTTAGTGAGCTCAGGATATTTATAAGTTGTTGTTCACATCATCCAGCATCTTCTACTGAAATGCGCACATGCCATAGAAAGTGATACGATAACACCAAAATTACAAACAGGTGAACTTCCGTTGTTTACCACAAGGAACGTCCGTGTTCCTCTCATTTTTAAGGCCATGGGTATGGCAATGAGCATTTCTGATTGTGAGAAATGTCGACGTACAGTATCAGATAGAGCAAGCAAGAGAAAGAGGGGATCATTGAGAGAGTGCGCGAAACGAGAGAGTCAGACAACGAGAGACTTTCTTGGCATGGTACCATCTCGACGCTATGCAATGTACAACTCACAAAGAAAAAAACTCTAATCTTGATATGCCCTGAGCGAGGGTTTCAAACTCTAACACTAAAGAGCGTGCGAAAATGAGAGAGCGCGTCTCTCGATTTCGTGCACTCTCTCGGGAGTTTGAGTTTCAAACTCCTAGAGTTTTTTTTTCTTTGTGAGAAGGTTGGGCTGCTCGAAAGAAAACGAGAAAAAAGGTACCGCAAAAAGTTATGAAAGACAATAATTTGCATTTTTATGAAGCAAAGAACAATGGAGAAGCGAAAGAATTATTCGCTCCTGTTTTAAAAAAAAAGCCAATCTTCGATACGCCTACGCGCGTCCTTACACGCGCGTTCAATTTGCCATTGTTCCCGCGCGAAAACAGGCGATGTGACACATCTCAGCGTTTTGTTAGCTAGTACTCTATTTCGAAATACCACATCTCAATAGTAAAAAACAATTTTTCTAGGAATGCTTAAACTCTGGAATCGAGTCGTCTCATACATTTTCAACAACAAACAAGATGACTCCAATATTTCGGATTCTGAAGAAGTTATTTCCATACGGTAAGTGCTTTCTGTAGTCGTTCCGGTTCCTCAGCATGAAGTGGTACCAGGTGGGTGATATATTTACCTAATTGCAAAAGTTCTCCAAACTGGGGGGGGCGGGCGAAGAGACGGTCGACCGCCCGTCACGAGGCGCAGAAGGAAGAATGATTTCTGTACTTAGCAAGAATATCAGTATTCCCAGGCCGGTATGCATACGTGGTGCCCTCCAGCACAAGATAGGGACTGAGCTTATAAGGAGACATCGGGAGTTATTCGAATGCGGTGTGGAAAGTAAGTCAATCAATAAACAATCTACAACAATAAACTAGATATTGACTTAAATATCCTGGCTTGACAACCCATATTTTTGTCTTAATAGGAACAAGTTGCGCACGTTTCGCTGGCTTGTCTGGACCCTTCTACAAGTTTGTTCCCGAGGTACACCGTTTCCCGGAATTTTTCTTAATCACTGTATTCTTCTATTACAGGCCAAAATGGTGAAGGATATATGCAGTGATCGATACTTGGAATGCCGCAAAATAGATGACGATTTTTATGGAATGACCTTTGACAGCGTGAAACAGACACTGAAGAAGGTAATGGTGCTAGGTCTTCTACACCACATGATTCCAAACCTACAGACCAGGGTTGGAGCGAGAGAGTGTACAAAAGTGAGAAACTCCCTCTCGATTTCACTCGCTCTCTCACTCTAAAGGCCTTTCTGGAAGGTTGAACGGGCTGTGGAATGATGTGACACGCAAGGCGGTCTCGACCACCCCTCTGACTGAGTAGCAACGAGAGCCTGTCCTGAGGTGATCAGCGGTCTGTCGCGAGGCTATCCTCGTGTTACAAATGTAGAATACAATGCAATACAATATTTATCAGTGTCGCTTTAGGGTCGCTGATCAAGGGTTTCGTATGATTTTCAGACTTTAAGGCAGAATATTCGTGCATATAAATTTCAGATGTTGGATGATTCGATGTTTCAGGGTCGCCATTTCATCTTAGAAATTAAATATTCAAAGGCATTGCGACGACTGCAGTCAATTGCCAAGATCCATCCTATCGTGATTTCTGTGGTCTCATCCAGTCCCGAACAGATAATGTGAGCGAGAAAAAGCAGTTTTGGAACGGACCAACCTAATATTACATGGCATTATATTTATTATAAATGGTAAATGAAGCAAAACTTACAGACAAGGGTTAGAGCGAGAGATATCTCGAGTGCTCACCAGTGAGAGAGTCCCTCTCGATTTCACACGCTCTCTCACTCTAAAAGCCCTGTGGAATTGTTAGGTTACCACAAATTTTGTAAAAAAAATACAGGAATTGGGACGATACGGACGAGATTAATGCACAGATAATGTTTCGAATAGAGCAGAAAGAGGAGGAAGCCTTCGCCGACCTCGTCACACGTAAGTTATTACGTTTATAAAATGGAACGATCACGCCAAAAAATCAAAACACTTACTTCCGTTGTTTACCAAACAGGCACGTCGTTGGCCCTCTCACTTTTTCGTGCTGCCTCGCCGTATGTATGTAAACAAACGATGTAACATTTTGACATTTTGTTTGATCGTATCATTCTATAAATGTAATAGTAATTGATTGCATTGTCGGAACAAAAACATCTCCCAGATTCCATCTCTGATGCTCAATCCTTCGAAGATGTTGTTCAGCAAGTTCTCGCGATCTGTGCTGAACAGAGAAATGAAGTTGATCGTGACACAGTCAAGGTGCAAATTGAGTAGTCTCAATTCTTGATTCACGTCTTTTTTTCTCGTAAAGTGATATTCCGATAATCTTATTTTTAAATTTTATAGCACCGTATAGATGCTATACATTCGATTTTTTCAATATTGTGCACCATTATTTAATCACTTTTCGTTTATGAATACTGTTAATCTTTGTGTTCATACATTATACTGCAGTAAACAGTGAAAGGGAGGGGAGGAGGAAGATATGAAAAAATCCATGTAAAAATTCGTTAATGAGCCCCTCTTTATCTCAAGATCATTTTGAAACGCAACTAAACGAACTTAGTCAAGACTTATCCGTCTAGTAAATTGGCTTGAGAGATGGAGGAAGACAAGACATCGTTCCATGGCCCCGTTCCGCCCTCTGGACATGATTCCAAAAAAAACAGACAAGGGTCACGGCGAAAGAGTGTGCAAAAATGAGAGAGTCCCTCTCGATTCCACACGCGTTCTCATTCAAAACTCCTTTCTGTAAGACCTTCGCCGGCCTCTGGAATGATGCGTCTGGAGATGGACTGGGCGCACTCGCTTCGATATACAGAAAAAAACTGGTAATCAGTGAACGAGAACCGAAAAGAACATTTATAAACGTGCCATAATTGTCCTCACTCTTATGTCGCTCCTGCATCCACGGAGCATATTTTGCCTCTGCAAGTCGAGCTACTATTATTACGGAATTACGCTAAGGGAGCGAAACAGTCATATCTATTGTAGTTTTAACCGTATTTAACTTGTAGTACACTTGACATAGCAATCGATATTGTAACCAAATTCAATTAGAAGGTAATCTAACTGTCACTGATGATGGGTTCACTGACCCGAAACGCGTATGACCGATAACATTGATCTAACCCTTCATTTCATGGCTCTCATTCAGCACTTTTACTAACCGAATCCAAAACCATGAAGATATCGAAGTATTCCCACTTCAATCGATTATTACGAAAATGCGAAACTCGGTATCGCCGGGTGCTGAAATGCATTGTTTCACGAGCTCTTGTTATTATTTTCTCTCTCTATTTTTCCGTTAGTTGATAAATTGCCGGCATTTCGGGCGCACTGTTAACACAGTTGACACAGTAGCGTAAACGACGCTAGTGAGGGGTCAATTGGCTTGGGAGACACAGAAGACATCGTTCCACGGCTCTATCCTCCTAAAAGGGGGACAAGCCGCTCTCTCGTTTCACCACGCTCTATAGCCCCTTTCTGGAGGGCAGTAGGACCATGATAGACATGCGGAATGGGATTGGTCTCTCTCTCTCTCTCTCTCTCTCTCTCTCTCTCTGTCTCAATCCGGGACGTGATTGCAACCATTTCTCAGAGGGGGAATACAGATAATGGAGCAATTTGGGAGAGCTGGAAAAGCGACCCAAGTCGTTTGTCACGCTCTTTGATGATTGCTACCTCCTTCAGACTTGGCTCTCCTCATTCTGCATACTCTCTTATCAATCAGACAGCGCGATAAACATGTCGGATTGATAGAGTCACACCGTTACTTGATTCTGTCGTCGATAAGAGCCGAAAATCCTGCCGACTCGCGAAAATTTACACAAACATTTTACACGTGAAAGGAGGAGGCAAAATGGTGTTGATTCGCAGTGCAGAAATAATATTTTCACTACTCAGAGCGGGAAGTCTCCAACTTTCCTTACTCTGGAGACATTGTCTCCAGCTGAGAGAGCATGCAAAATGGGGAGAGCGGGCTAGAGATAGTGAGAGGTGATCTCTCGATTTTGCATGCTCTCTCAGCTGGAGACAATGTCTCCAGAGTAAGGAAAGTTGGATACTTTCCCGCTCTGTGTAGATTTCGCATGTCCACTTCGCACGCCGTAATGGAGAGTATGCAATGTAAAGTGTCAATTACGCTGAAAATAGAGATTTTCAAGGAAAGATGTAACAGGAAACCGCCGGCTGAGAAAGGAGCAGAGTTCATTTCGTCTGACCGTCTGACCTCCGCCCTCCCTCAGCTCTTCAATAGAGCGAACTCGAGCCACAATTGAGTTGAAAGTTCTAACTTTCCATGCTACTTTCATATTTTATTAACAAAAATATTTTAAATTAACTTCTAAAAATTCGTGTAGACGAAAAATTGCGTCTACACAGCGAGAGCCGTGCGCGCGGCCGGCAAAACGTCACGACGCCTTGCTCCCACCGTAGCCGCTCCGCACAACAAACACTTGGTTTTCTTGACCACCGTTGTTTGTTTCGTTGTTTTTCGCTTTGTTCGTGCGCGATTTGTCCATTTCCTGTGTCCATTGATGCTTTTTTCGTAAAGGCGGCCTTCGTCATGGCAACACGAAGCATCGCCCGGCTCGTTTCGCTGGTCGGCCGAGCAGGCTCCGCCCCGCAGTTGCCCCGCCCGTCCTCTTCCCTTCTCCTCCTCCTCTCCACTCCTCCCGTATCGCCCGCCGCCCTGCGCCACTATCACAGCACCGCCAAGAGAATGGTACGTGTTTGCTATCAATTGTTTGAAAAGTAGGGATTAGAATGACGGAAAATAGCTGAATGGACGAAAATAGCCCCGTATTGCATTGTCTTGATTGTAGTGTTGTTGATCATCGGTTTGTAGCGCGATTGTGTTATTAATCTAACGCTAATCCACCGAAAATTGGCGTTGATCAATGAAATATATCGTTACTATAGCCCCGGTTCATTGGCCAACTAATTTGCGCGCGCCTATACTTATTCATGCATTAGATATTCACTAGAAATGGATGGAAAGTTAATTAGGGGCGGATGGTGCGGTACTTTATGGGATAACTAAGTTAGTCTGACGTCGCGCTATGTTTCGGCCATTCTCGAAAAGGCAAGAGGGAGTGTTTTCACCAGGAAGTAAGAGAGGTCCACGGGGGCTCAAAGGCGGATGAAAATGCGGTCCGCGAATAAGCTGCACTTACTACGGTATGATGCTTGATGTAGTCCACAATTTTCTTCGCAATACCGTAGTAATCAATGGAAATGTTACGCATTGCGCTCGTGACCATTCTCTGTTCATTTCTCTTGTAGAGGATCTGAATTTGTGTGCGCCCGTGAGGTCGGGGAGAACGCGGCCGTCGTCAACGACTTACTTTAGTCAAAACTCTCTCTTTTGAAGCAAACAAGAAGTAAATTGCGTGCCGATGCAGGAGATGCCATCTAATTAATATTAATTACTAATAATTATTAAAGACAATCATTTTAATTAGTTAATTGGCAGGGAGGCTTCAAGCAGAACCGCGGCACGGGCGACAGCGGCAAGAGCTCGCTCTTCAACAACGAGCGCAGGTGAGCTAGATTACGGTAGATTAGAACTTGATTACGGTAGCTCCATCTTGGGTATACGGTAGCTCTACCGCAGGTATACGGTAGCTCGATCAATGCAGTGATTTGGCACTGATGCATCCGTGCCTATAGTTTTGGCCAATTTTTCGCGTTATCTACGGCGGGTTTCAAAGTGGAAAAAGTGAATTGAAAATAACAATGAATGTTGACTGTTTAAGATAGAGCACAATAGTGAAACCGGGAATATTGTTACAGTACCCCGCGCACAGTCGTTGTGGAGCCCAAATCGATTACTGTATCTATCAAATATCGATTGCTGCTTGTTCAGATGGAAGGACGACCTCACGTTCGAGTCGGTGGGCACGATCGACGAGCTGTCCGCGCTGCTCGGGTACTTAATTGTTTGAATTTTGAATTTTCCGCCTTCTCCCTGAATTTTAAATGCGCGAATTTCAAATCAACATTTGAATTTGCAGTGTCTGCCGCAGCAACTGCGCGCGCGCCGAGTTCCAGCTGGGTGACGTCATTGAGGTATGCAGTACCTGAGTTATTGATTAGTCTACCGTTAATCCATTGATCGATCGATTCCTACCGTATCCAGGTGCTGACGCGCATCCAGTGCTGCCTGCAGGACGTTGGCGCGCACGTGGCAACGCCGCCCGAGAGCAGCGACAGGAAGCGAAGTGAGTGGTGTACGGTAGCAACGATTGCATAGTGATGACGCAATCACGATATTTTTTTCAATTTGTGGTTGATTTCTAATAGGAAGGCCGAGCGTGCGTAGAGCGCGCGATACTTTTCAGCTCATTAGAAGCGGGGCGGTGCACCTTTGGCGCATTAGATCCCTCGGTCTAACGAGTAACGTGAATCTGAATACAGCGGTTTTTTAGGCAAGATTATGGAGTTAGCGAAAGCAAAAATAACTGGAATTTTGATGCTACTTAAACACGAATTGAAGAATCTTGTCACCTAGCGCAGATGAATGTTTCATGAAGCATGAAAGCGCCGTCGAAACAGATCTGATAGAGGGGAAAGAGGAAAGTGAGGAAGGGGCGAACTGATTTCCGGGGCTTGACGCGTTTCGTGTGCTCACAACTTTATTTCCATTTCCGCTAGCACATCCTGTGTTGTGCTTGCATATTTCCCCTCCTCTCCTAACTCATCCTCATTCCTTCACACAAACCGCACTCAATATCTCGTGTCGCCGCTCTCTCTCTCTCTCTCTCTCTGTCGCACACTCGTATGCTAATGGAAATGCCATTCCCACTCATGCCAGGACGCGCGCGTGTCTGTGAAAAAGAAAGAAGTGAGAAACGAATCCCGGACACGACGAAAAAAAACGGAGATGTAGGAGATTTGCGACGACTTTCACACGCTTTTCCACCTGTGGTTGACGGTGGAAGGGTTTTAGGGAGATACGGGAGGGAAAGTCTTCTTCGCTTTAGTAGATTTGGTGGAACGCGAAAAACGCGGGTAGCTCCGAGATTAAAAAAAAAGTTATTTTGATGCATTCATAAAGGACGCATTCCTCCAATAATTTGATTATTACTAGTAGTATTTCCGCGTTGCGATGATCTCTCATCCGTAAACATCGGTCATCAAAGAGAAGAGAGAGATGGAGAGAAAGAGAGAGAGAGAGAAAAAATAAAAAAAAGAGAGAGAAATAAAGAAAAAGAGAGAGAGAATGTACTCGAATTCCCTAGCCCTCTTTTCTGCGTACGGGAGACGGGTAATTGAATTCGTACAATGACTTAGAGGCAGAATACAGTAGAACGGAAGCGGATTACTGTAATTGTTATCTGAGAAGTGCATGTGGATTAGAAATAGTGTTTTAGTGGACTAATTTTATTAGTGCTTGGACTTGTTTGCTATCCCGCGGCTGCGGATTAGTAGTGTAATTAGGGCTGAGGGATGGTTTGATGATGTCGACAACATTTGCCCCTGCGGACTAATTAGGATCTTGATATTAGCATAAATATTGTATTCGTATCTGTAACTGTCTTCGATGCTATGCGCATGCCTCTCTTACTACGCTTAATGTTAGTCTAAGTGTCCGTCTTACTTTCTCACTATTCGGGCATTGCAACAAGCCCATCTTGTCTGACATTAGCGTAAATATTTGCCAGTCTTTGTATCTATAGCGGAATGTGGACTATATCCCTGTCTGTCTTACGCTCTTACTACTCTATGTCGAATGGAGTAGGGGGGCAGCACAGTGATTGCATTTGGACGGTAGTAGAGGCTCTACTAGAGAGGGGAAAGGAGTAGTAGGAGGAAATGCGCTTTCGTTGTATGCTTGTAAGAGAGGACCGCACAACAACTCTACCTCTATTTTTGTCCACGGGGATCTCACGAAACGCCCGATGATTTTTTTTTATAGTTTTTAGGGGAATTGTCGAAACACAAAAGCACGATCTCACATAGAAAGAATCTTTACTCCTTAGCGGCTAGTTGCCGGATTGTAACATTAATTTCGAATCTTTCTTCTATGAGAGGGTCGCAAAACAACAATCGTGTCCATCCTCTAACTCTATCCACCGGAGTATTGAACGACATGCTAACTAATTTAGAGCTTTGAGGAAGCAGTGAAACGCAAAAAAAAACACTTGCATGTGTGCGCATTAGCAATGCAAATTTGAAATTGATTATCGGTAATGACGCACTAGGTATGAAGAGATGCTATAGAAAATGAAAGAAAAGTGATGTGAATTTTAAATATTTATGTTTTTACTGTTAATTTTTTATATTTATTTAGTAGTTATCGTGGGGGGACCGGCGCAAACCCGCCGGACTCTTGAAGTCGGTATAGGCATGTGTTTAAAAATATATTATTAATTAATTAATTTACAGAGCTGACGTCGTTCGACGCGGCGATGGTGGAGTGGATCAACGCGGAGATTGACCGATTCGGCGACCAGCTCCCGCCGATCAGGCAGTTCATACTGTCGGTGAGTACGGTAGATATAAGGGGTACGGTAGCATATGGACACTGTAGTAGCAGGCTGTCGGTGAGTACGGTAGTCACGGAGATTATTGTAATCGTAGACAAGCAGTGTGGGAGGGTACGGTAGCGAGGGGATACTGTTGTCGTGGTATACTGTAATCGTAGACTGTTGGAGAAACTGTAATCGGTTGATGGACGGGAATATTATAGGTGGAGAGATGCCGTAATCGGTTAATGGATGGGAGTACGGTAGCGTAGGGATAATGTATTCGTAGACGTTGGGCGAGTGTACGGTAGCGCCGGCATTACGGTGGCCTACTTTGTTTGGTGGGAGTGCGGGCGCACAAGGATTATGTAGCCGTTTACTATTGGTGAGTGTACGGCAGTCGAGAATCGGAAAATTTGTTTGGATTACTGTAGTCGGAGGTGTTCTGTAGGCTCTACGAAGCGAAAATTCATTTGGGAGCGCTGTGAGTGACAGTGTTGTCCTTGTAACCAGTAAGAAGAGGGGAAAGAGAGAAATTTCCCCACGAAAACATACCTGGCCCTTTTTGGTTACAACATGTACTTATTTTGAACTAATTTTATGTGCGTGGCTATTCTACCGATATATGTGTGGTAGCAATTAACTCTCGCATAGCATGGGTGTTTCTGCTGACTATACGTTTTGGTGTTTCGCGCACACATGGAAATGACAGTTGTATGCTAGTTAGAGAATGTTCACATTGCTAGTATTGTATTATTATTATTGTTATTATTATTATTATTATTATTATTATGTGACCACCACATAAATAGCTACTATCTATATTCTGCGTGTAGCATTTATACGTTTGTCTTTTGATGGAGTAGGGGAGTAGGAGGAGGGCGCACTGCATGAGTTGTTCTTCTATTTCTTGCGCTGCGCTGTGCTGACGCGTGTGGGGAGAAGAGAATGAAGAGACATTGACATGTTCCGGAATGAGATGTATCCGCGTGTGTGCATGTATTGCAATCTATCATGCGCTCCCCCCATCCCGCCTCAGGGGACCATACTCGAAAGTGTCCGAAATTCGGACTCTTGAAAATAGTGCTGCTCTTTTTTTCGTCTGCTGAGAAATATGAGTTACGGAGAGGGGGGGGGAGAGTCGGGCAGCGGAGTTTGACCTTTTAGCAGCGGGAAGGAAATATGCGACAAGAAGGGGGAAAAGTCGGTCTCTTTTTTTCATCTGCCGATATTTCCGACGGCTTTTGAGGGAAGGAGATATGGGGGATGATCTAGGGCTCTCCGAGGGAGGATTTGTGCAACGGATTTCAGATGGGAAAGCAGTGGAAAAATATGTCCCCGAATCAACGTCAATTCCAGTTATTAGGGATGACGAGATAGAGAGAGAGAGCGTAGGAAAATGAGAGAGCAACTTAGAAAGGGATTTCACACGATTCTAAACGCTTTTATCCTGGCTTCTACAAGAGCATGCTTGCGGTCTATCTTTTTATTTGTGAGAGCGTGATGGAAAGGGGAATGAAAACCGTGGAACTGCGCGGGAAATTTGGCAAGAACTGCCTGTCTGACTCTCTGACTCTCTCGTTTTCGCGCAGTCTCTATACGCGTCAGACAGTGCGAGAGAGTGCACAAAAGTGAGAGGGCTCAGAGAGACAATCTGTGGTAGGGGATGAATGATACATGAGACTAGGAAAGTAGAGGGGGGGGGGGTAGAAGCCACCCACTTAAAGGGTAAGGCGATGCAGGGGGGTATAGGGAGGGGAATAGACGAGGGTGAGGACATTGAAGATTTGTACTCGCAGATTACATGCCTATCCTGATATATTTGAGCCACACGGTAGGAGAATTCATCGCATTACATGTAGACATATCGATTGATTGAGAGAGTGAATATTACTGGGATGAATAAGTTAGAACGAGTGGAATGACGATGTTTAGTGTATTTAGTGGTAGGATGATGAGTGCTACCGAAACAAGTGCATGTGGTAGGCTACTGTTGCCATATTATTTTACAATGAAAATTCACGTTAGACCTTTGTTTCGGGCCACGATACACGAGGTAGGAGAGCGTTGCCCTTACCTTTCAATCTTTGAATTTACTGAGGTAGCTGCGCCCTGTTTTGTCTGTTACTCTGATCGTTAGTCGAGAAGAGAAAAAGAGAGTCTGAAAGGCTGGCTGATCATTGGCCGACTAGTCCCCTTGAATA
This sequence comes from Pristionchus fissidentatus, assembly GCA_036245785.1. Taxonomy (NCBI): domain Eukaryota; kingdom Metazoa; phylum Nematoda; class Chromadorea; order Rhabditida; family Neodiplogasteridae; genus Pristionchus; species Pristionchus fissidentatus. The sequence continues at coordinate 29,501,203 of BTSY01000003.1, read as the reverse complement.
TCAAATTAGAAATGTGTAGGGGAGATAACGAGCCATGTGCGAAAGTGATATCATCATTATAAGGGCGTCTAGGATTACAGGAGGTGTTGAATGAGAAATTAGGATGGGGATTTGAGGGGATGGGAGATCGAAGTTTTGGCTTGGGCTTGGATCGGATTAATTCGGAGGGCAACCAGGCGGTTTGAGGCTGCGATGCGATGATAAGTTGAAGCGGTCTGTGGGGAATGCAATTGTTTAGAGATACACGGAGACGGCAGAAATATTAGCAACAGTGTTGTATAATGTCGGGGAAAGATGTATTACCTATTTATGACGCAATCTACGCTCTTGCAGGGTGGCGGCGTTGCCGCGTCTTCGCTGCAGCATGCGCGCGCGGTTGCGCGTCGCGCGGAGCGGACGATGGTGCCGCTTGTGAGGGAGGAACAGATCGACCCGAAGGCACTCAAGTTTGTCAACAGGTTCGGTAGTTGAGGGAGATGATTACGGTAGTACGATACGGAACAAATCTCGTAATTAAAGTGGTGGATCGCTGTTTCTGGATGTACGTAAGAGTGATTGTTGCGATTATTCACTCAATGAGAAAAGATGAGATCCTTCTAAATGTGCTGTGAATCATCGATATTTCATTTATTCATTACTTCTCTTTTTTACGCAAAAAATACACCGGTACACCGGTTTTTGTTTTGCGGGAAACACATTAGTCAGAATAAGTAGGCGAATTCGCGTTGCATTCTATCAGTAATAGCTTACTCCTCTATGGTGGAGCCGATAGTAGAAAGTTTTTTTTCATTCTTTGGTTCCATTTCAGACTCTCGGATCTCCTCTTCGTTCTCGGTCGTTTCACGTGTATGAAATGTGAAGAGGAGGAATTGACCTACCTCCGACCAGCAGAATTCACAGATCAAAGATGGATGAGAAGGAAGTTGAATGAGTAAGAAGATTATGGTAGATCGATCGATACCGTAACCCCTATCGTATCCTTCCCCCAGAGACTACGGTAGTCTCATGGATATTGTGTGATGAGATTAATTGTGTTTTGTATCAAATTCTGTAGATATTTCCATCATCCATAGGCAACGTGACTAGTCACCCCCGCTTGAAGCCATATTTGTATTGTTTTTATTAACCCGATGTATTTTATACTCTGATTGTTTTCGGGTTTGGATGAGATAAAGAGTGATTTATTTATTCTACTGAATAGCACACAATGAAAAGAAGATGAACATTACTCAGTGTAGCAAATGTTTAAAAAAAATTCCCCGAGAGCTGAAAGTAATCATCGTGTGGGGGGGGCGAAGATTGTTGATGATTTGCATGAATTGAAAGGGAAACCAGGCGATTTGACGCTACGATCAGATAATATAATGTGTACAAGGGGTGCTGTGAGATTAAATACAGATGTTCGAAACTTGCTATTGATAGACATAGATATCTTGACATCAAGGCAAAGGGCCTGCAGGAGGAATGACTATTGATAGGAATGACAAAATATCGTATATCATAGTGATAACGCAAGATGCGGAGCAGACGTGTGCAAGGAACAGATGGGCCCGAAGGCACTCAAGTTTTTCAACAGGTACGGTAGATATTTCGGGATGTTCGTAAGAGTGATTGCCCCTATTGTCCATTCAATCAGAACATCTTCTCTCAGTCTCCCATCGATGTCGTATTCAATATTTTTTTTCTGTTTTACACTAACATTATTCCGTTTATCACTTTGGCTTAAAATTACTTTTCCAGAAAAAGTAGGCGAATTCGCGTCACATTCTGTTAGTAAGATGCTCGACGATTGATGTCAATTTTCCTTTCGTTTCTAGTATCAGAATCATAATTTCAATACTCTGGGGTGAATGATTACGGTACGATACAGTGTTATAGCACATAATTCAGTGAAATCTTCGAAAATAAAGCGGTGAATCAACGTTTCGTGATCTCTGCAATATTGATTGCTGCGATCGATCACTCAATTTGATAAACTTAGCCTATAAATGTGATGTGATGCAATAATAATTTATGCACCAGTTTCTTTTACACTGAATACCGGTTATACTTTTGGTGTAAAACAAATTAGTCGGAAAAAGTATGCAAATTCGTGTTGCATTCTGTTTGTAAGAGCCTGATCGTCGATGGTTGAATCAATAGACCGTGGGTTCTCCTTCGAAAGTAATAAAATATGGTAAATATTACGGCATATAGCCTGCGAAATGTGTATGAAACGACGTAAAAACAGATAAAAATGATACGCAAAGTTACTAGTCACTCCTCGCTTAACGCCATATTTGTATTGCTTTTTATTAACCCGATGTATTCTAAACTCTGATTGTTGTCGGGTTGAGATGGAATAAAGAGTTATTTATGATTAATTTCTAAATTCCTCTGACCCAACACCGGTGAAACATGACCTCTCATGAAACAATACTTCTGGGGTACCTAAAAGTGTGCGCTATTGAGGTCGAATAAAACTGTTGCCAGGTGATTTGCCGCTGCGACCTAATTTCATAAAGGGGATGAGCGATTTCATTGCAATTTGCTGCTGGGCCCACCCTTTACCGAACGCACAATTAATATAATTGAATATGTAAGAACTGTCTTGGATAAAATAATCTTTTGGGAGAAAATAATCCGTTTCACGAGTAGCGACCCGGAGGACAATAGGCCTCTCCGCGTGTACGAGGCAAAAAAGTACGCGGCGCGCGTTGAAAATTACGGTAGCGATCATTAGGAGACTTCTACAGTAAAATAGAACATGGGGGGGCTAATTCAAAAAGTTATGAATTTGGCTCTCTTCAAGACCGCGCTTGCGTCATACGAGACGGGGTGGATGAGTAGCCAAATGTATGCGCTATCGAGGCCAAATAGAACTGTGTCCAGGTGATTTGTCGCTACGCCGAAATGTCTTAGAAAGAGATCGCGGTTGCAGTGCAATTTGTTATGCTTGTGAGCTCGATCATCAACGAAGGTCATATTTTATAAAATGAATATTAAGAAGCTCTGAATGATGAAATCAGCCAAATTAAGATCGGTTACCAAATTAACCATTTTTCCTCAAGTATCTCCTCACATATGAGGGTATTTGTGTTGTAGGTTTGCTAGAAAAGAGAGAACGCAAAGATCGATTGATACCGTATCCCTTCGAGATGGAGTAGCCGAAAGTGCGCGTTAGCAGGACGAATCGTTTGCGGCGAGGTGATTTGGCGCTGCACCGAAGTGTCATGAAAGGAGGTCGTGGATGCAATGCAATTCGTCCCACTCTTCTCGGCGCAACTCGTAATATTTGACTCAGATATAAAATTACTGATTGCCTATCAGGGATTTGTTGTGCAGACTATCTCACTCCGAGAGTTTCAATTTTCGAAAGTTTAGAAACGGGACACACGATTTCAAATCTTCAGACCAAGGTCACAGCGAGAGAGTGTACGAAAGTGAGAGAGTACCTGTCGATTTGACACGCTCTCGGACTCCAAAGCCCTTTCTGGGAGGTTGAACTATCTGTGAAATGACGTGGAGATTGACTTAAAAGACGCGAGATAATCACTGTAGTTATCTAGACGCATTATCCAAATGTGCCGTGGGAATAATCAATCGAAAATAATATTGATGAGTTAATTGTTTGTCTTTCATTCAAAAGTCAACATGAGCGATGAACGACCGAAGTTGTGTTTATCTAAAAGTCGTGACACACGAATCGTCGGCTTTATTCCTAATTATAAATGTCCAGGCTATGCAATCGTGTCGAATCTCTCATCGCAGAGAAGAAAAAAAGAAAAGTGAAGACCTGTTAGGCACAAACTTTAACATAAGAGAAAAAATTAAAATTTTAGAATAGGATGTACGATTGCTAATCCCTTTACGTAGGGACCGCAGAGGTGAAATTAAAAGTAGCTCTTAAGATCAGCACTTTCGTTCTACCCCCACAATTCGATAGTGCTGAATCAATTGCGAACACAATAAAACTAGAAATTACACGAAAAAACAACTTTACAACGTGTTTAAAATATTTGAGAATGTTACATAAACTACCGTATGCCAATTCGTCCAAACCTGTTCGGTGGGTCACACATATGACTAAATATTGCAAAGTTCTCCATTAGTACATTATTCATTAAATTCCTTAATTTTCTTTTTTTTAATTTGTGCTATCATTATTTCATCACCGATGCGAAAAGAGAACGATTGATTAGAAATTGAAATGCACTTGAAACTACAGTAACCTGAGTTGGCGTGATGAACTGGTATAGAGAGAGAGCGAGAATAACCGGGAATCGCATAACAGGGATGATAATATGAGTAAACGAGATAATATAACGAAACTACAAGTACTATTGTGAACTATAGAGTAATACTTTAATACGTGAATATACTAGAAATGTGAGAATTTGTATCTATCTACAAAGAAGGAATAGTGATGACCCCATCATCGGCCAGATCTTCAAATCGCTTGTGAAAAGCTTGTGCGGCATCAGAAGACGAGTGGTTATGATGGGCGTACAGTAATTGGCCGGGGTGAGATCCCTAAGATGACCTGTTAACATACAGAGTTGGACGGGTAAAACGAGGGGTGACAACGGATATTCGTGACCTTATGTGGGGATGGGAGAGGGCAGTGGTGGAGGGATGTGATAGTGGGCCTGCAGGACGGGAGGCAAACGAGAAATGGCGAAATGGCACTAGGGAAAATACGGAAAACGAGGTAAACGGGGCGATAGTACAACTTTCTCCGCTGATTTGAGCATAGTGCAACGGCTCGAATCATAGAGAAAGATGCGGGGAATGTAATGAGCGAGAGACATCGTGGGGTACAAGTAAAAGAACGGAGAAAAATAAATAAATCGGCGATACCTTCGGTGGAGCGAGCGAAATCGAGGTAAACGGCGCGATAGTTTAACTTTCTCCGCGGATTTGGGCATAGTGCAACGGCTCGAATCATAGAGAAAGATGCGAGGAATGTAATGAGCGAGAGACATCGTGGGGTACAAGTAAAAGAACGGAGAAAAATAAATAAATCGGCGATACCTTCGGTGGAGCGAGCGAAATCGAGGTAAACGGCGCGATAGTTTAACTTTCTCCGCGGATTTGGGCATAGTGCGACGTCTCGAATCATAGAGAAAGATGCGGGGAATGTAATGAGCGAGAGACATCGTGGGGTACAACTCGATTTCGGAACTTAGAGAAAGAAAGGCAAACATCGAGTATGACGGCTTTACGCAAGCTATGGTTCGAATAAACTAGAGGTGCAAATATAGTGAGTCTAGCGTTAAATGAGAGGGTCATCCTAGGGGTTTCATTTGCGACACAAATGAAGGAGAAAATCGATAAAGATAAATCCCAATCGATAATAGAAAGTAAGATGAAATACTTTTAAAATCAGTTCCCGGTTGTCGGTGGTGTGAGTGCAGAGAGTGCAGATTGGTGGTGTGCCTATTTACGTTGTTTTGCGAGAACGCAGAATTGTCTCAAGGCTCGCCCTCTCTACCTTTACGAGGATTTGTTGTACAGTACTGTCTCACAACGAAGTTCGAATATCAGAAAGTGGAGAAATGAGATTGAAACAAAACTATGATAATCAAGAGAGATACCGTGTTTCGTAATACTTCGCTTAGCAAAAATAGACCGAGAAAATCGTTAACCGGACGTTGCTCGATCAAAAACATTTCTTCAAGGTAAGGCTTTTTTGCGGTCATTTTTAATTGGTCGCATTTTAAACGATTGCATTGCGCTTTGGTCTTTTTTTTGGAATATGCCATAGTAAGAGGGTGGAAAAAATTATAAGAGAATTATTATTGCCATCAGACAATTCCCAGAGTCAATCTAGCAGGGGATTTGGTGCTGCGACGATTTGCAAAGAAACGATTTTGGGAGTGCTCTGGAATAGTATGAAGGCTAGTTTTTAATGCGCTAGCAATTTCGCAAATGAAAGAATTCTGCAGACGTGGGAAAGGTGTCAGGCACAATCCGCGTTGCAGTGGTGTCGTAAATGCACCGGGTTGTGACTTTGAACCAATTGATGGAAGTCATCGATCTTGGGAAATTGTAATTATAATATATTTGTCAGAAGTTCACCTTCATGCATTGCACTGCAGAGGGATGAATATGGAACACGGGGAGCCAGGGGGTAGAAAATTTTGCGCCTAAGAAATCGAACCTAAATTTGATCAGCAAGCTGGAGACCGCGACCAAGTATCAAAAGAAGCATACTTTTCACGGATAAACGATGGCAGTGGGTTATTCTGGTTTATTGTGGTGATATAATTCAATATTTTTTCATTCGGAGAACATTTATAATAGTTTAATCATGTCTCCTGAATGTCACGTCACACACAAATTGTGTATCAATGTCAATGGTATGTCAATGGATATTATCATAGCATGATATCTTGCATGAACCGAATAAATGCAAATACTGAAATCTGATTACGTAGTACTGACACAATTTGTGTGTGGTTGCGTGAAGATGACGATGTCGATTGGATAAATATTTGAGAACCGAACTTTGTCTGAAGAGTTTGAATTTGTTAGACGTGGAAGTACAATAATGCGTTGTGAGCAATTCAACGGTCGAAGCACAGTTTATCTGAAAATCGTGAAACATTAATTTTCCGTCTTAATCTGCAAATGTGGATACATTTGGGAATTTCAATATACAGGCGGCAGGGGAATGCGACATTCACATGGATAATTGTTTGTGCGAGAAAACCAGGAGAATTATGGCCACGAAGAATAGCAGGAGGGAGCTCTAAAACCAGGAGAATTATGGCCACGAAGAATAGCAGGAGGGAGCTCTAATCCTACACCGAATTCTGAAACAGCATTATTATGATCATCATACATTCAATAACTTCCGGGTACCCCAATTCGAAAAAAAAAACTATGCGGTAAAGTGCTGCGCTCCATTGGCAAGAATTATCTATAGAAGAACTCATTCTAATACAAATTATACATTAATCATGTGAAGGACGGCGACGATTTCCAAGCTCTTTGCTGCTCCAGGAAAAATAGATACTCTAAATAAGAAAAGATATGTTATTAATCATATGTACCCGCAGATAAGCTGAAGTCTCTCCTAAAGCTTCCCTAACTCGATTATTAAAGAGATTTAAAAAAAATGTTTTCCCCGCACTCCTGAATTTCGCGCCTTTAATTTATTGAAACAAATCATTCTTTTGTCCCGGTGAATTTTCGCTACGATGTAGTTTAAAGGGGGATCTGCGAGCGTGGAATTCAATTACACAAATTATAAAAAAAACAAATGTATTTCATAGTGATGACGCAACATGCTTTCTTTCTGGGTGGAAGTGTGGCTGCGTCGTCTCTGCAGCATGCGCGCGCGGAGCGGACGATGGCGCCGCTCGTGAGGAAGGAACAAATCGACCCCAAGGCACTCAAGTTTGTCAACAGGTACGGTAGCTGAAGCGGGTGGATTACAGTAATAAAAATTTCTTTTAAATCTGGTAAGAAAAGTGGTCAAGCGGTGTTTCGGGATGTTCGTTAGACAGATTCCTGTGACTCAACGAGAGGAGCTCTGAGTTATCTAAACGATATGCAAACATAATTATTACTAAGACTGTTTTACACTAAATTCATATTTTGGAGGAAACTATTTTGACACAAAATGTAGGCGAATTCGCGTTGCATACGGGTTCGAAGTGTTTTCTCGTCGGCGGTTTAGCCAGTATGAGTTCTTCACATTTTCTCGAAATCATAAAATATTGAGACGATGAAGAGTGATTTATTATTGATTTTTGAATTTTTTTCTGTTATACACTGAACGATATTTTTGTGAAATACTGTAAAGAAATTCATCATAATGGTTTAATTTCGGTTCGACAGATTCCCACCTGCAACGCTTAAATGTACTTAGAATAGCTACAGTCAGTGATCTTTCAAACATTTTCGTTGCCGATATGCGTACGATATTTCAATCGATAATTTCCGTACACTCACCCCTCTACCTATAAGAGAGTACTATTGAATCTGCTAGTCATTCGAAGGGTCACGAGTTCGATCCCCGCCCAGGCCAACCAAGCCCTCTATCCACTCCGGGGCGGTAAATTGGTAGCAACTTTGATTGCGAAAGGTAACGTGCCCTAGATGCCTTGGGAAAGCTTGGGTTACGTAATCCCACGTTGCAGCTGGCTTACCGGCTTGCCCCATCTAGCGTGGTAGATTGCTACTGTAAAATCGCTTGACATGGAACACCTTTACCTTGAATCAGTCCGCGCAATCAACATCAAATGAAGCTGCGGCCAGGTGATTTGGCGCTGCGCCTAAATTCCATAAATTGAATTCGCGGTTCCAGCGCAATAGTTTGGAAGATTTTTTTTTTCACAGAAGATATCTATTTGAGTTTCGACTATTCGAAAGTATAAATATCAAAATAAAATCCGTTTTTTTTGTCAAATGTAAATGCTCTCAATTAGATGAATACATAATTAGATAAATACATACGAGACACCCATAGCTCACCACTGTCGTGGAAGCCCCGTGCCCCAAAGAGAGCCTCCACGTCTGGAGAGCTATGGAGACACCTCATAATCAGCGGAGATAAAATAGTAGAGTCTACCAATAAGAGTGTGGAATTTTTGAAGTGCGCACAATGGATATTAAATGAAGCTGCGGGCAGGTGGTCTGGTGCTGCGCTGAAATGTTATGAATGGGGAGTGCGGTTGGACATCAATTTGTTGTAGTTGAACGCGATATCAGCAAAGAGCACAGTTTATTAACTGAAAAAGTATCTGCTCAATAAAACCAGTTTCACTTTAATCGGAGATAAATTTATTGATTGTACTTCGAGTATCTGATAATAGGGTATTTGTGTAGTTGATTAGAAAGTAAAAAAAGGAGCAAGCCATGATGACAGGGGAGTTCTCGCTGCAGTGCATCCTTAAGAGTTGACGATTCCATTTTTCGATTGATTCCTTGCCAGCAACCCAGTAAGAAAAAAAGAAAAAAAAGACAGATCCACCGGCCAATAGTATGGAATGACAGTTTGTCTTAATTCATCTTCGGCTTATGTACCCAATTCAATCTTGCTGTACCCACCGAGGAATTATAAAATGTGCGAATATTTTAATTTATAAGTGCTCTCGCATCGACTCAAATTTGAAGAACGCATTCTGCATCCGTGGTTGATTTTCTAATTGCAAATTATTCTAATGAATTCGCTGATTAAAAAAAATGTGAAGAAGATGAAACGAGAATCGTCCTGCTTGTTTTCAGCAGTTGCTCGAATCTCTTCTGATCCCCACTCAAATCTATAAGTTTCAATAAGTTTCACTCAAATCAGGGCACATGTCTCTAACAATGCCTGTCGCTTATGGAGACATTAGTATGAATGGTTTTTGATGAATATTGCAAGATTCACATTAATTTGAGGACGAAATTGGAAGTTTCTTCACCGTTCTGTGGATGAGAGAGTGTGCGAAATGAAGAGACCATAATCTAGCATTTTAGTGCTCACCATTTTCGGAGAAGATGATCGTTGGAATTAATTTTTAATCTATTTCAAAATAGCACTCTCTCAGTATTCCCCCAACACCTCACTCACACTGCTGAGGCGGGGGCATGGTACGAGTGTGAAGCTGGAATGACAGAATTGCATATATTTTTATTTTCGGATATACAGAATATCGAGCAATTCAACGGTCGAAGTAGATATTATATGACCGCGTTTTCTCTGCAGCATGCGCGCGCAGAGCGGACAATGGTGCCACTCGTGAGGGAGGAGCAGATCGATCCGAAAGCGCTCAAGTTTGTCAACAGGTACGGTAGTTGAGGATAGGATTACGGTATGATATAGTGTGATACTACGGAATTCGTCGTAATTTCACAATGGGAGTGGTGGATCGGCGTTTTGGGATGTACGTAAGTGATTGTTCATTTTTTTGGGATGTTCGTAAGTGATTGTTCGTTTTGGGATGTACGTAAGTGATGGTCACTCAATCAGATGAAATTAATCATCATAAATGCGTTGTAAAATTTCAAACACTTATTTTTTCTCTGTTATTATGTTTGTTTTACATTAAAGTATATCGATTGTCATTTAGGATGAAAATAAATTGGCCAGAAAAAGTAGGCGAATCCGCGCTACATTCTGCTTGCATCAGCTTGGCCGTCGATGTTCGAGTCAATTATTGTCTTCGACGATATAGTCTTCGACTCATAAAATTATCTAAATATTGAGACGATTTGACTGGGAAACATGTAAGAAAAGAAAATTACTTAGATACTTATTTAGATACTTAGAAGATCCATCTTCATCGGCCGTTGCCGTGTGGATCACAATTCCTCCATTCTTCTCTATCGCGAGCGCGCGTAGTCCAATGTCGGTAGGGCTGACGCAGCGAGGACGATCGGGTAATACGTCGTTGAACACTGTAGGGCATCTTCGCATACTCCACGATCGAGTCCCTCCATCTCACTGGCGGCTTTCCTGGAGATCTGCGGAGATCGGGAGCGAACCATTCCGTGACTGTTGTTGACCGTCGTCCCGTCGAAGCACGTGTCCCGCCCATCGATGCTTCGCCCGTTTGATGTAGCGTATCGGGTCAGTGAGGAGTGACTGCCGACGAAAAGAAAATTAATCAAAAATTTAATAAAAAAATGTTATAAATTCCGTTTCAGACTCTCGGATCTCCTGTTCGTTCTCGGTCGTTTCACGTGTATGAAATGTGAAAAGGAGGAATTGACCTACCTCCGACTAGCAGAATTCACAGATCAAATATTATGTTTAACCGTATGCGAAAGTCCATGTTTACTAGTCATGTGAAGAGCTAACTAAATCAATACGCCTAAATTGGCTGCCAGTGTTTCGGCCCTGCGGTCTAGACACTGACCGCCTCCCTGGGGGCGGGCCTCGTCAGTAGACAAGCCCCAGGGACACAGGAATGTAAAGAAAACTAGTTGCAAATGAAAACAAAATAGCGCGCGTAACGATATCAACCTATTCCTCAAAACTAGAATCCGAACTAATATGAAAAACAGAAGTCTAAACATCCAAAATGGGGAGAAGTCACAGTACTTCCTAAAGTGATCTTGCAAGAATTTAAGAACTTTTTGAAGCACAATTGATACGGGTTTCAATGTACTGTTGTGTGCACCCGTAATGAATCGGAATTTTATAGGATTTTTGTGCATTTTCGGAATTCCATAAATTCGAGGGAGACTTCCGTCGGGTATTGGAAAGAGTGAAAAACATTTTACGAATTTTTCATGTTCCTTTATCTTTGTCTCGGGGTGAAAATTGTCGATAGGAATGTATGTTCTCTCACCGTTATCCGAAGTATTCATTTCCTTTTCCACGAATTCTAAGTAAAGTTTCTTGCATGTAAATGCATAATTTCCGGAAGCTTTATCTACCGTTGTAACCACGAAATGACGATGTAGGAAATTTTTTATATATGAATTACGAGAAATATTTTGAACATCTTTATTAATTATTTTAGAATTGATGTAAATTTTCCGCTTAACATGTTCAGTGAAACGCGATTTCAACTGCTCTGTTGCATTTTTAGTTTTGGCTCGAGAAGCAAGAATATCGATTAGGTCGGAACATGATTTGTCAATTGCGTCATGAATCTCGCTTTTTCTCACGTATTCATGCAATCTGAATTTTGTACCTTTATCGAGAATTTTCCTGATCTTTAAGTCTTTTATGAACGAAGTATCTCCAGTGCAGATATGACCGTAATTTCCGTTGATGTGATTAGGATACTGTGAGCATACGCAATCAGAATTTATTATGTTTTTGATCTCTGATCTAGTTAGCCTTTTTAAGAAAGAACCGTAATTGCATAGAATATTCGAAGTTGGCTGGAGCAGCGAGTATGAAACTGAGATGTGCGGAATATTCTCAGATTTTTTGAACAATTTAATGTATAGAGATTTGACGAATATTGAGTTTAATATCCGTGAAAGATTAAATTTCTCCATAAATTTTCCGAAATATTGTATTCTGAACATCTCATCATTTCGATCGAATGTTCTCTTTTCTTTGAAATGACGCCAATAATGATTACATACAACCGAGAAAACTTTATATTTTTCACAATGAGTCATCTGTTGAAACTCAGATGTCGCGGTGTAAAATTCAAGTTTCCGTAAATCATGATGTGAAAGTGATTTACCGTAGATAAATAGTTCGTGTGTGTCAATCGCTGCTATCTCAGATATCATGTCTTCTGCTGTTTTCACACATCGATATGCTGATTTTCTTCGATGTTTCTTTCTTTTTCCTCTAATTTTTCGATCAAAACCTGTGATGGGTGAAGTGTAGTAGGGGTGAGATCGTTTTTCTAGGGGATTAATACTCTCGCTGATGTAACCAAAGTGTTTGATAGAATCATTGAGACCAAGAGGATAGGCAGTGCAAAGAGCGTTTATCCACTTTAACTCTTTCTCAAGAAGTTCAGCATTTGTCGATGCATGGTCCAGAATATCGATTGTGAAACTTTCACTAGTATGACCTGGTTCTTTGAAATGCGAACTCAGATAGGTTTTGAGTCTATTTCCAAGTTCCGTTTCGCACTGAATGATTGTCTATGTTTGGAAAATCGTTGTTTCAGAGTCTGGGTAGTCTCACCAACGTATTGCAAGCCACAGATTCCACATGTGATACAGTAAATTATGAATTTCGAACCACAATTATCACTCGTCTCTTTATTTGTGAGAAACGTGCAATTTGTGATGTTACTCGTCACTCCACTTTTGTAATTAATCTTTGGACAGATTTTGCACTTTTTGTTTGTGCACTTCACTCCAATGTGATCAGTATGAACTCCAAGGGAAGCAAGCGTTTGATTGCTCTCCCTCCTCACAAAGGACGGTTTGAAAAAGGAGGGGGGTTTCGGAAATTTGTTGTTTTTTGTTTGTTTCGCGAGCTGTTTTAGGGGCGCTCTACCCCGTGGACTTGTTGGGCCGGTCGTGCAGACAATCGAGTGGGACTGCTACTCACGGTGCGCCATCCCGCGGCGGGGATACCGTATACCAGCCGGATCGCGCTACACCTCCCCCCTCTGCACGACCTTTCGGTCACGGGGGCTAGTGGTCACTGCAATCCTTGTATGAAAAGTTATGTTGTAAATGAATTGTGAAACATTATAGCTGGGTTCTTTGTTTGGCGAAATGATGCCGGAATCTTTCGTGAGAATACTATGAGCAAAGCAAAAAGTGGAGTCTAATACTGACAAAACATGGGTGTGAAATTGCTTGTTGTACTTGCCAATTGGCATGGAGACTATTTAGTCTAGTAATGAAAGTGAGGAGGGAGAGAGGGTATTATGAAGCTTGCTCACTTGGAGCTTGATGGAGCGAAACTGGAGGTACTTTTTGGAGTGATTGTGAAGTTATTCAAAGAGTGAATAAGTACGTGTAATTCGAATTGTAAGAAGTTTTATATCTTATTTAATGATATTTAATGTTTGGATGTTGTTCGGACTGAGTCCGAGGAACCACTACTGCAACCAAACGGCAACTCCGGATTGCTCCAGAGTGCCTAGTACCGGCGCAGCAGGGTTATAAGCACTTGGGGGCGGTTTATCGTCCATCCGGACACCGCCAAGTCCTTGCGGACACAATAAATGTTATGAGAGCGATGGTAAGGCAAATTAGATCGAAAGATAGTGTGGAATGACTAGACTTAAATACTGTTAAAATGGGTGTTTTTAAAAAAAATTGTAAGAATAATAAAAATAGTAAAAGGTCAGTTAGATGAATCTCACTACCGTGGAGCGGGGACAGTCCCTCTTCTACACACGACAGAGAGATAATGATCAAATATTAGGTTTAACCGTATGCGAAAGTCCATGTTTACTAGTCATGTGAAGAGCTAACTAAATCAATACGCCTAAATTGGCTGCCAGTGTTTCGGCCCTGCGGTCTAGACAAAAGATCGATGAGAAAATTGAATGAGTGAGAAGATTACAGTAGAGAGATTGATACCGTAATCAGCCCTCCCCCTCATTACCGTACTCCTCGGCAAAGAGTACGGTAGGCCGATCGATTCCGTAACCCTACTTATCGTAGTCTTCCCGCCGGAGAGTTTGGTAGGTCGATGGACATTGTGTGGTGAGAATTGTTGCGTTTTATATCAAATTCAGTAGATGTTTTCATCATCAATAGGCAACGTGACTAGTCACTTCTCGCTTGAAGCCATATTTGTATTGTTTTTGATCAGCCCGAAGTATTTGTATTGATTTTCTTCTCAAATACACCAAAGGCGTATTTAATGCGAAAAAAGTGTGATTTATTATTGAAATTTTTTTAAAAATTTTCTCAGTTATACACAGAACGATACATGAACTATTTGTGAATTATTGCAAAGAAAGTCAGAATTTTTTTTTAAAATTTTGATTTCGACAGAGTCCCACCCTCAACAGTCGAACATCAAAAATAGTGTATATTTTATAGAAAGGTAAGTCCTCCAACGTTATGTTTGTTCGCTGTATTATTTTAGTTTCATTTACATATTGCTTAGAGCCGAAGGTTGATGCGAAAGTGTGCAAAGTTGCGATATGAGAAGAAATTCAGATGGAAGAATTCTCTCTGAATGAATGAGGTGTTCTTGTGAGATGGGGGTACGTCAAATCCATCGATGAAATCTCCAGTGGAAGTGTAAAGTTATACGAAAAAACTGCAGCTCGAATTCACATACCGCAAGCGTGCGCTATCGAGCTCGAATAGAACTGTTGCCAGGTGATTTGGCGCCGCGCCGAAATTTCATAAATGGGGAGCGCGGTGGCATTGCACTCTGTTGTACGATCTGTAAAGAGTTCAATTTACAAAATGGAATATGAGGAAGCTCTGCTTGCATTAGGAGAGGACACCAACATATTCAGTTTACCTCGACTATCTGATCACACAGGATGACGTTGTAGTCGTGCTAGTAAAAAAGGAAAAAGCAGAGTTGGTAGGTGAAGTTGCGATGCACTTCTTCCTTATAAGCTTACACTTCCACAGGAAATTCGAAGGGCACGATTCGTCCAAGAAAAACTAGGTCCACCAGCCTAGGGTATAACACACACATTTTTTTCTGAAATAATGCAAATATTTTAATTTATAGATGTGCTGGTAATTCCGATCTGAACAGTAACACAACAAGGGGATTGCGTATTTGCAGGGGCTCAAGCGAGAATCATCCTGCTTGTTTTTGAAAGTTTCTCAAATCATTCACTCCACTAATCACTAATCAAATTAAATACAAATGCACATGCCTATACTTTAGTGTTGTTATTTGGAATAATTCTATTCGCGAATAACAAAGGTTATTCGCGAATAGGATTATTCCAAATAACAACACTACTATACTTCGTCGGCTCATTATGGTACGGTTCATTGACGATATGACTTATGGGAAACACCCTGTGTTGAGACAATTCTGGATGAGTGAATGAGGCGTACGAGTAAGGTGGGCATTGTATATCTATCGATAACTATCGTACCCCTTCTAAGATAGTACTTTTCACATGATTCAAAACATACAGACCAGGGTTGGAGCGAGAGAGAGTGCAAAAGTGAGAGGGTCTCTCTCGATTTCACACACTCTCTCACTCCAAAGGCCTTTCTGGAAGGCTGACCGGTCTGTGGAATGATGTGTTTTGGAATATCCAAAAATGCGCGCTATCGAATCGAGGGCTAAGCGTTCTGTAGCCAGCTGGTTTGGCGCTGCGCCGAAGTGCTATGAATGGGAATTGCAATGCAATGCAATCGGTTCCAGCTAGGTAGTCGAGATCAGTACATTCTTGTTACACCGCTGGTATGCGGCGAGAGAGCGTCTTATTTTTTGAAACATAATTTCAGTACATTAGTCTAGCTTTTTTTCTAATTCATAAATATAAAAATCAATAATAAATCACTCTTTAGCTCACCCAAACCCGAAAACAATCAGAGTTTATTTATTTATAATCCCGATATATTTTAAACTCAAGAGTGATTTATGATTTAATGTTATTAATTTTCTTTTCTTACTGATCTATCTATAACTATCATACATCTTCGAAGATAGTACTTTTGGAGTAGCCCAAAATGCGCGCTATCGAATCGAGGGCGAATCGTTCTGCGGCCAGGTGGTTTGGTGCTGTGCCGAAGTGCTATGGAGTCGCGGTTGCAATGTAATTGGATTCATTTGAAGAGCTCACTTTAATAAATGAAATGAGATCTGGAGAAACTCTGTTGGATACTACCAAAGTTACACTCGAATCAGAGATACAATTTCTGATTGCCTGTCGAGTTTCTATTGAACAGAACTGTTTCATAACTAGAGTTTCGAAAATTGCGAAGTGGAGAAACGAGATTGAAACAAAAATTGGCGAGATAAACACGATAGAGAAAAAAAGGATATAGGGTGTCGATAACAAGGCGTAAATGGATAGAAAAAATATTTCTGGTGCTGAAATCAAATTTCCTTCAAGAACGATTGCATTGTGCTTATTTTTTACCTCTTCGAGTTACGGATTTATTTTTTTTTTGGAAATAAACAATGGTACTGTCGTTTTATTGCTTCTCGCGAAGCTGTGACACACGAAAAAATAAGATGGAAACGAACTAAAACAGAAAGAAGCGAGCAGATTTTTTTTGAGTATTACTGTATGATACATTAAGATAAAGCAGTATTCATTGAAAGAGGAGAATCACCTTTTCGTGATGCTCATAAGAGTGATTGTTGAGACTATTCAGTCAATATGAGACATTCATCTTTGTTATTTGAACCAACGATAATTTATTCATTTTTTTCCTTGGTTTGTTTTACACTAAAAAATACGAATTAACATTTTGACGTAAAATAAATTTGTCAGAAAAAGTAGGCGAACTTGCGTTGCATTCTGTTTACAAGAGCTTGCTCGTCGATGGTTGAGACAATTCGAGCGTAATTTAATGTGTCCAAATCAGATTTTTTTCTTTTTTTTCTACACAAAAACGTCGAAAAAAAACTAAGATTTTTCTTCTTCACCGCCGTGGTTCGAAATCAAAATTCCACATCTCAAGAAGCACCAGTGCGAATTATACAATTTGTTGTATGTATAGTAGATATTTCTTTACTTTACTATCGGAGATACCGCCGAATTAGCGATGCAAAGGCCGAAGGGGGGTGAAAGTCGTGAAACATGAATCGTCCGCGTGCATTTGTAAATTAATAGAAAATCTCAATAGGTGATAGGAAAATGGATTGGGAATTGGTAATCAGAATAGAATTTGATGCGCATTGACAAAAGATAGTACATTAGACTAGGCAATGAAAAAACGATTGAGTACACTATTTGGATGACGTGGACGAAATCTCAGAACAGGGAGAGAGCTGTCCTGATCCATCGGAAATAGGGATTCTGATAGAAGTGAAAAATTAAAAAAAAGACTTTCATAGTGATGACGCAAGATGCTTACGTGCAGAGCTGCCGCGTCATCGATGCAGCATGCGCGCGCGGAGCGGACGATGGTGCCGCGTGTGAGGGAGGAACAGATCGACTCGAAGGCACTCAAGTTTGTCAACAAGTACGGTAATTGATGAAGGGGATTACGGTATGATAAAGTATCATACGAGGAAATTTGGTTAAATCTCGCAATGAAATTGGTGAATCGTAGTTTCGGTATGTTCGTAAGAGTGATTGTTGTATTCACTCAATAAAAAGAGATCATCTTCGTCTGAATGTAATGTGAGCCAATTATAAATTGTTAATGTATTGTTAGTTTTGTGGTAGCCAACCCATTTATTGTGGTGGGAAACCAAAAAAAAAAGTCCGAAAAAGTAGGCGAATTCGCGTTACAATTTGTTTGTATGAGCTTCTTCATCGACTTTCTGCAAACAGTGTCGAAAGAAAATTCAAAAATATACGCACGGTCGTGATTGGTTTACCCTAATATGAAATAAATTAGTGGAAAAAATGAGAAAGCAGGGAAATGCATGCTAAATTATCTTCGCAAACGTTTGCTCGTCGATTAATGAGCTAATTTAATTTGTGCTCTCACTCGCGAAGTCATAAAATGAGCTGACTTCTCGAGAGAGTCAGCTAGAATTCACATATCAAAGATGGATGAGAAAGAAATTGAAATATTAATATTAACGATGTGTTATCTGAACCTACGTAAATTTATTCATTTATTCCAATATAGATGGTTTTACACTTATGTGAAACCGGACATAATTTGGAGAAAACAAATTTGTCAGAAAAAATTGGGTTATTTCATGCTACATTCTCTTACAATTAGCAAAAAGTTGCTCATCGATGAGTTAATTGGCGCTGTGCTCCCACAATAAATGAGTTAAATATTAATACGACCAGACTACTGAGGAATTTGGAAGGAAGGATGATAAATAAAAAGATTTTATTATTAATTTCGCTTCAGACTCTCGGATCTCCTGTTCGTTCTTGGTGGTTTCACGTGTATGAAATGTGAAGAGGAAGAATTGACTACCTCCGACCAGCAGAATTCACAGATCAAAGATGGATGAGAAGGAATTTGAATGAGTGAGAAGATTACGGTAGATCGATCGATACTGTAACCCTATTATCGTGTCCTTTCAACTAAGAGTACGGTAGTCAGATGGGAATTGCAGATCAACGACGAATGAGCCCACAAGAGAAGGAATTCTTTGAGAATTAGTTACAAGCAAAGTGAACATTGTGAACTGAATAATGTGGTGCTTGTCATGTACCTGTGAAACAAGAATTATCCAATGTTGCATGTATTCGCGGTGCTAAAGATTGTAATTTTAATCATTTGAAATTGTCTGTAAGAGTGCAAGAAGGCTTGTATTTGTCGAAAAATAATCAGGCTAAGTTCTGCAAAAAAAAATTGAAGATCGTAATGTTTGATTAGCCCTAACTGTGCGTGATCGAGGGCGAATCATTCTTCGACCAGGCGGTTTCACGCTGCTCCAATGTGTTATGGATGGAAGTTGCCGTTGCAGTGTAATTGGCTGGTGGCGTTCAATAGAGAACATAATTCATTAATTTAAATCTAAAGAACACCTGTTCGATTCATAAGTAACGTTAGAATCGGGCACCCGTTTGCTTAGTGCACTTTGACAATCTATTAACTAGAAAAATCTCGCGTCGAATATCCAAAAGAAAGAGAGATTGAAGCAATTGGTGAAAAAGGAAGAGTTAGAGATCCATTTCACAAAATGCTCCGACTACCAAAAATGAGATGCAGGAATCGGAATCGTTAACTGTGCCTTTTGTACGTTTCGGAAGATAGAATAGTACTTTGAATTGATATGAGATTAAATATTTGGTAGTATCGATTCAAAGTGATGCGTGGACGAGGTGAGACACTTAATTCGAAACGTATAGAAAAGGGTCAGGGCGAGAGAGTGTATAAAAGTGAGAGAGAGTCCCTCTCGAATTCATATACTCTCCCACTTCAAACTCCTTTTCTGGAGGGTTGACTGTGGAATGATGTGAGTGTGATCAAGCATTCTGCCATTGCTACACTCAATCACTTTCACTCAGAACACAGAGAACGAACAGCGATGGATTTTTTAATGAAAGCAAAATTTCACGGTCGGGAAATAATGATTATTTGATGACAATATTTACAATAGTAAGCAACCACAACATTCGTAGATTATCGATTTATTTTGAGTTTATGCAATAATTCAGATCTTGCAAAGTCGGAAAAATCTCCGTTTACAAGCCAATTAGACAGCATCTGAAATGCAATATAAAAATAAATAAAATAATCCACTTTGGTTTAGATGTCTGAGGATGCAAAGTGTCTGAACTTTCTAACATCTCGCGTCTCTCTGGTGAACTCAGCTCTCTTTAGGCATAGAGGAGTTGATTTGCGAGTGGTAAAGAGTACAGGTTACAGGCTCTCTTGAATATGAAAGTGCCCAGTTCACTAAAGAGGCACATGAGTTCGCACGTGGATGCTTAGTTTCCAATAATTTACAATAAATGAGGAGATGACCTGAGTGCTCAGTCCGAGTTTGCGCTTTAATCCTTCAATTCCCTGACCTCTCCGTCGTTCATCATCCTGAAAATTTGCCTTTCAATGACGTCATATCCGGTTTCTTTTTTGATGACGTCATATCCCTGCAACGAACCGGCAGCATGCTTCGCAGCACACGAGGCAGGAGAAGAGGAGGATCAATGCCGCCGACACCACCATCGTCACAACGGCTACCTCGAGTGGCCAATGGTATACTGAAAGACGGATTTGTGCACTTCCCGGTTTGGGCAATTTTCCGGTTTTCACACTTCCCGGTCTTCAGAATAGAGATTGAAAACCGGAAGTGACTTCAGAGTGCAATTTACCGAGGGTCGTTAGCTGACCGACGAAAACTGCGTAGAAGATGAAGATGCCGATGCCGAGATGCGCTGAGATTGGGCGGAGTTTGAATAGTCAATTAAGCTGCTCTTTGATCTAATCTCCACCATTGTCTAACGTTTACAAGACTTCATCACAAAAATTCGCAAAAATAATTGATCTTTCGTTATTATTTTTAATTACTTTTTCTAATATTTGGTCTCAAATCGTTTGGTCTTTGCTCTCTGGTAATTCCATTTTTATCTCCCACTCACATTTCGCCAACAATGCCTCATGCGCCATCTCCGCCTTCAGGATATAGTAACACAGATGGAAGTCTTCGTCCTGGGATCGGTAGGGTTCAAAGTCGGGAGGAGAACGCGCGTGCGAATCGTCGGAGGCGACAGATGAGGCGGAGGTGGAGGGAGACGAGGAGGAGTCTGCAGCAGCCTGCTGCAGCTGCAGCAGCAGCAGCTGCTGCTGGCGCAGCATCTCCCACTTGAGCTGCCGTTTCGTGCGGAGTTCCATGTAGATCTGAACTGATGAAATGGTTAGAACGTAGAAAATGCAAAAAAAATAAAAGCTGTAAAAAATTTCATTGTTTCATTGAAAAAGCTCTCGCCTCATCGTTGCGTGCGTACAGCGCGCTCCGCGGACTGCAGGAGCGCGCACGCGACGGCGTCCGCTTTGGAGGCGGCGACGCGGACTCACGCGTGGGAGGCGTGCGCACCGTCGCGTATTGGTCGTAGTCGCCCACGCAATTGCGCTCACACGCGGGCAGGCGCCTGCAACACAGCATCGGCGAGATCGAGTTAGAGAAAGAGAGAGAGAAGTCGAGAGAGTACGCAAAACGAGAGGGTCAGACAACGAGAGATGTTCTTGGCATGGTGCCAGCTGGATGATGTGTGCAACCTCGTCGTCGTGGATAGTTTGACGTTGTGGAATTGCCGTTTATTACAAATTCGCAAACACTCGCTCAAAATAATAAAGCGCTCCGTTGCTAATTCGTGCTAAACGCAGAAATCATAGGTGAGAGTGCATAGAGACACGCCGAGGTATAGAAAGAGAGTGCACACACCAGTAGTCCATGTTATGAGCGTATCATTTTAAAAATATAACCCTCTCACATATTTTTTGCAGCATTTGTATGGGATACGTTTAGACCTTTTAGAAACAAATATTTTCGCATTCCTAAATGACAGTTCCAAAACTAAATTTTCAAATATTTCCTGTGTAGGAGTCTCTCGAATCTTAGATGAACGGACTCATATTGTTTTCTCTTGTTCCCCACACGAATCCAGATCGACAGGGGTTAGGGGACAGATAGTGAGAGAGATCCTCTCGATTTCACACGCTCTCTCTTTCCAACGCCCTTTCTGTAAGGTCGGCCGGCCTGTGGAATGATGTGTTCCTATATCGTTCCCCACGGGGGCTCTTACTAGAGGTGGTCAGTTGCACATCATTCCACAGGCCGGTCAACCTTCCAGAAAGGCCTTTGGCGTGAGAGAGCGTGTGAAATCGAGAGGGAATCTCTCACTTTTGTACACTCTCTCGTTCTAACCCTGGTCTGTTGGTTTGGAATCATGTGGTTGAAAAGAAGGAATATGATGGAGAGCAAAGGATTGAACCGGAACGAACCGGAGTGGAACCTTTGTTCGACATTATTTCAGACAAAGACATTTTTCGACTGATCATTTCTAGCTCTTACTGTTTGCGGCTCCAGTCCTGACGGCTCACGGCCGGCGTGTAGTAAGCATCCGCCATGTACAATGCCATTCGACGAAACTGCATAGAGTAATCGATAATGTAAAATATTGATTTTTAAATAAAGCAAAATGATAAATTAATACATTATCTCCTCTGTCTTGCGCGCGCTCGAGCGCTTGTCGAAGGGTGAGGGGCGTGAAGCGATCTAGACGTATATCCGTAATTGATTTAAGTATTTAAAATTAAATAATATAAAAAAGTAGATGCGAAATGATCACCCCAGAGAGCCGCGGCAACGAGCAGAGCCGTTCTCGTATGCGCAGGCAAGCTCGTGAGGCAGAATATGGCCGTCAGAGAGCAGTTGGTGATCTGTGAGCGATTGATCTTTGATCTTTGGTCGATAATCTCCGGTTTAAGGGTTTAGTAAAAGTAAAACAAACCACATAGCTCTGATGGAACCAGTATGGAGGCCGCTTCGTGAAGAACGCCTGAAGTTAATTATTAGCGCAAACTAAAACATAATCAATAATGCAAACTACCGTACCAGAATGGCGCCGCTACCGTACACTGCAGTTATCGATGCAGCCACCGCCGCCTGAATCTCCTTATCGATCGGCAGACTCGCCGCTCCGTCCCTACAGAAAATGTCCATTTTTTTCACAAAATATAACATGCGCGGCGCGAAATTGAAAAATTCAAATTTACTGACCGAAATATGCTGCCGGCGATCACGGAGGAGACGAGAATGCACCAGAGCGACAGGCAGGCCTGGAACGAGTTGTCTTTTTTGTTCATAGTAGTTTTAAAGTAGCAGTTTGATCTTTGATCTTTGTAGTCTGCACCTCGACGATCTTGTTGAAGTGAGCTACGACAAGTGCTGTCAGCAGAGTTGAAAGGAGCGCGAAGACAACAGTCGCGAAGACGGCGTTAGCCTGTGATTGCATAGTGATGACGTAATTATTTTGAAAAATATTAAAATACATACCATTTCGTCCCAAACAATGCTGCCCAGCGTGTTGGTGTCAGCGCCGAAGGGCAGCACCTGAAAACATCGATTTCTTTTGTTAAAACAAACCGAATTTTTCACATTATAAGTAGAGTAATCCACAGTAATCGTCAGTTGCCTACAGTAATCTACAGTACTCTCACATGCTTTGCTGGCGCGCAGCTGTAGACTGTCACCCATCCGAATTGAGTGAGAGCAATGCAGAGCAGGACAGGGATGACAATTGATTTGGCCTGAGAGAGAGAAAGAGAGAGACAGAGGAGGAGAGAGATCAAAGATCATCCGATGACGTATACGCGAATTTGGCTAGCGAAGCTACAGACGGACAGAGACGGAGACTAATCGCATTGCGGCAAGTTCATGTCGTTAATTAATTAAGATCAATTAAATAATCAATTAATTAAGATTCGGATAAAGATCAAAGATCACACACCTCCTTGATTGTGTCGCCGGCATCGTCGATCAAGTCGAGAAACGCGTCAGTGAGCGAGCCAAACCTCAGCCAACCGCCCATCGTGAGAGCAGAGTGGGGAGAATGAGGAGGAGAATGAGGGAGGAAAGGGCGTGATACAATGGACGACAAATGCTAACAATAAGTGGGATGATGTTGGTGTTGCAGTATGTGCATGTTTTTTTTGTTTGTTTTATGATTTACTAGAACCTCGGAATATTACGTCGTAATGATGTTATTTGTATGTAATGATTGCGTAATGGTGATGACATCGGTCAAATAACTATCCAGGAGCGACGGGCGCATGATGGATCAGTTCCTTTTTTTGTGGAGAATTTGATATATTTATGTTCTCGGTAATGATGGCGAAGAGGCAGCGGTTGAACAACCGAAATATCGTTTATCAGAAAGTCGTGAAACATGAATCGTCCGCTTTATATGAGGCCGCTTGCGATAGAGTCGGACAACTGGGTAATAAGTGCCGGACAGCAGAAAAAGTGAATTGTGGGGACAGAACTATTTTCGGTACTTTCGAGGGCGCTGAATACAATGGTAAGTATCTCAATGTATGCAAATGCGTTTCCGACCTGGTATGCAAAGTATAAAATTAGACAAATTTACAGCGTTTTCGTGGAATATCAATTAATCGTCGTTGAATATGTATGTGTGAGAGCTTCTTTAGAAGGAATTCGTAAGGCGAAGCTTGAGGAAGGTTTAAGAGACCATCCACGAGAAAGTGGAAAGGGGTCCCGGATGAGAAATCGACAACGTACCCCTTTTTCCGACCCCACTTTTACATCCTAACGACTCCAGTTTCAGAATCTACGACACAAATTACATCGGAACCGAGATTTTATAATTTTAAAAATCCGGATTTTTGAGAAATTTCATTTTGAATTTTAAAAATTAATTTTTCCAAAAATAATTGTTTTCATAACACACGATTTTTCTCTTAAACATACCCAATTTGAGACCAAAAATGTTCCTTATATTCATAATGCAATAATACATCGCCGATCTCAAATATCAAACCACCCTACCAGAATTTAAAACTAAAATTGATAGGATGGCCAATATACTACTTATCATTGAAATAACTTTGTTTTCCGATGAGGTACAACCTGGAATGCGGGTTTAAAATATTTGAAGCATAATTATGATCATTTTTGTTGTTGAGCGATTTCGAATCCATCGAAGATGAAAGGCAGAAAAAATTTAAAAAGTAAAACTGCTTCCAAAAATGTGTAATTTTCAGACTAAAAATATATTTTCTCAAACACCATCGACTCATACAGGGAAATATTGCAGCGTGTTTGTGCACTCATAGTAACATATCTACTGTACAAACATGAGATTGATCCCGCAACTTTGAAAAAAAAATTTCTGAAAAAAAATCCTTGAACCCGGAATGAAAATCCATGAACCCGGAATGAACTGATCATGGTCCAAAAAGTGAAAAATTGATTTCTTCGCAGATTATTCAGCAGACCACCACGGAATGCACACATGCTCTGGACATATCAGGAAGCTCGAAACTTGCGCGGGGGTAACGTTTGAGCGAAAATAAATTACAATATTTTTTCCAAATTTTGGACCATGAACCCGGGTTCATGAATTTTTTTCAGAAATTTTTTTTTTCAAAGTTGCGGGATCAATCTCATATTTGTACAGTAGATATGTTACTATGAGTGCACAAACACGCTGCAATATTTCCCTGTAAGAGTCGATGGTGTTTGAGAAAATAAATTTTTAGTCTGAAAATTACACATTTTTGGAAGCAGTTTTACTTTTTAAATTTTTTCTGCCTTTCATCTTCGATGGATTCGAAATCGCTCAACAACAAAAATGATCATAATTATGCTTAAATATTTTAAACCCGCATTCCAGGTTGTACCTCATCGGAAAACAAAGTTATTTCAATGATAAGTAGTATATTGGCCATCCTATCAATTTTAGTTTTAAATTCTGGTAGGGTGGTTTGAAATTTGAGATCGGCGATGTATTATTGCATTATGAATATGAGGAACATTTTTGGTCCTAAATTGGGTATGTTTAAGAGAAAAATCGTGAATTATGAAAACAATTATTTTTGGAAAAATTAATTTTTAAAATTCAAAATGAAATTTCTCAAAAATCCGTATTTTTAAAATTATAAAATCTCGGTTCCGATGTAATTTGTGTCGTAGATTCTGAAACTGGAGTCGTTAGGATGTAAAAGTGGGGTCGGAAAAAAGATATTTTCGATTTTTGAGAGAAAAATATGATTTTTCGATCATAACTTTTTTGAAATTGAGTTTCAACAGTTCTAACTATGAAATTCGGAACCAGCGCGTAAATATACGTATTATAGAATATTTTTCGCTAATGATTTCGAAACTTTATTTTTTGACGAAAAAATGTATGAAAATTTTGAAAAATTTTTTTGACCGTCAAAAATTTTTTCAACCTTAACCATATGCCGTCGCGATCAGCACTCGTGATGCTCATTCCGCGAAAAAAGTTTGAGGGTACGTTGTCGATTTCTCATCCGGGACCCCAGCCCACTCGTTACGTTCTCTCGTGGACGGTCTCTTAAATATGCAAATTTTCAATGTTGTGTACTTATTTATGTATGTAACTTTTGTTCCCCTGATGGGGCATCAATCGAATACATCATGTGGAGGATGCCTTCAGTCACCTACGTTTTAAATCCGCACGCTCAAATCCGTTCCCATCGTGAGTTATGATTTTTTAAAGTTGGGAATTTAGCTGAGAAACGACCACTTTCGTCTAGAACTCGTGCATTAGCATAGATTTCATCCCCCAAATGGGGCAAATCGGAGAGCGGCGCTTCAATTAGACCAACTTTCAGCTAGATATCGCTTACTAAAAAAGTCATAACTCACGTTGGGAACGGATTTGAGCGTGCGGATTTAAAACGTAGGTCACTGAAGGCAGCCTCCACATGATGTGTTCGATTCATTCCCCGATAATCAGGGGAACAAAATTTACATACATAAATAAGTACACAACATTGAAAATTTGCATATTTAAACCTTCCTTAAGCTTCGCCTTGCGAATTCCTTCTAAACAAGCTCTCACACATACATATTCAACGATGATTTATTGATGTTCACTAGGGATGACCAGTCGGAAAGCGGAACCCCACTCGGAAAGGGGGAGAAACGACTCTCGAGCCGGCAAAGTCCAATTATCATAGCGGAATGAAGTCGGAACGAGAGCTGATCGAGTCTAGTTTCGGCTTCATGTAAATTCACCTCGCGAGCCCTCTCGTTCCGCTTTGTTCCGGTTCGTTCCGGTTGGGAGACGAGAGAGGTTGGGAGAGTTCCCTTATCTGTCAAACCCGTGTCATGTAAAATATGCGTTCCCATCACTACCTTGCGCTCTCTCCTATTGTCCCTCCAGTGAAACTATTGCCAAATGGAACCGCACTAGTAAAGTAGCTTCCAATCCTTTTCCTTCAGAAAAAAATACTGTGAGAAAAGAATACTGTGCTACCGTATCCCCCGCAATCGATTACTACTTGAGGCCGCATGCGACCTATCCCTGGTCAATTTGATGAATTTCATTGGTTCCGGTTACTGTACGATGGATTACGGTAGTTTTTTTTCCGTTACGGAACCACAATGGTTAAGTTACAATATGCCACTTTGGGTTCTGCTGAGCCGACCCCAACCACATTTTGGACAATGAACCCCTCCATCACAACCTTCATGGGTCCAATGTCCGTACCAAAATTTTTCCACTCTTGCGAAATCATAGCCAGACGGTGTGTGGGTTTTTTTTTACGAATAAGGACCTTGTATGCAGTATCATGAGTACGGTGCTAGTATAATGGCAGGCCACAAAATGTTGGGTGAATCTAACGCCGATCCTATTTCGGACCACGATCACGGATTACTAAGGCAGCGTGCGCCCTCGACACCCTCTATTTATGGGTCGAGCCTCAGGATTGGACACTATTCGTGATCGGTAAAAAATCTCAAGAATGATGCGCCTGATGGCACTTTGAACGAGCCGGAACGACTGCTCGAGCCGGAACGGAACCGGAATGAGCCTCAATCATTCTCGAGCCGGCTCGCGGTCATTAGCATGCCTACAGTTTCGGCTCGGCGAGATAATCTCATTAGCCATGCCGAAATTCCGCTATCCGTTCCGTTTCGTCAACCCTAGTGTTCACTAGAGTGCCTTATTCGGGTCGGGTAATCGGGTAATAGACCGGTCCATCTCTCATTTTGCACGAAATGAGCTGGGCTTGTATTGTGTACTTCATCTCAATTACCCTTTTACTTTTCAACTCCGGCTCACTGGAAACTATCTTAAGGACAACGAAACTGCAGTAAATCACAATTCTATCAAGTGCTTAGTGAAATAGGAGGTAAGCGCAATCTGCTAGACCCAATTTTACACCTTTTCAGTATGATAAAAGTATCTCGCCACTGTCTTCTACGGAGGAGAGATTCTCCAGTATTGAAGATCCCTGATAGTTTAGATTGGTTATTCTGATATCAATTATCGATTTTAGACATGGTAAAGAAGAAATAAACGACCTCAATGAGTGTTTTCTGCGCGCGAAGATTCCATAGTAAACGGAGGACCACTCCCTGAGACTGTGCGAGAGAGAAATGAGGGGGAACAATGAATTAGCATGTCGGGAATATTCAAGATCACTAATTCCAGTCAAATCAGGTGATAAGAACTCTTATCATGAGCTGGAGGAGAAATGTACACGGGTAATTGACAAGAAATACACGGGTAATGCCTCCCACTCATTCCGAATTGTCGGGTCAAAATGTTATCGGGCCGTCTCACTTCACGCACTCTAGTGTTCACTAGGTGTCTCACCTCAGTGTATTCATTCTCTGTGTATTGCTTGAGAGTCGATAACACCTCCAAAACGAAAGAAGAAGAAGAAAAGAATATATAATTCTTCGAAACACATAAACTTTACTATATTGCGATAAAATGAATTTTGAAAAGCAGCATGAGAAGGTATCGGGAAAGATTGTTAATAATTTAAAGATGCCTTGCATGAATACAAAAAAAATCGGGCAAAAAATCGTATTGACTTTATATTCCAAACGTCAAAATGGGAAAAGTGAATTATCATCAATTTCTTCTAGATTAATTCCATTGGGATTCTTCCAAAAAGTAACCATTCTTGGTCCATAGTCCATTTCCCTGAACCGCGATGACATCACAGTACCAGTCGTCCGATCTTTGAATCTATTGTAGCACACTATTCCTGAGCGATTCACACTATTGCCCAGGTCTTCTAATTTCCCGTCACTCTGTAGTAGTCGAAGGAATTCGTTGTTTTTCGCCTCAGAGAGCGATTGCAACCGTATTCTTCTTTCTCCAGAAGAATTACAAACCATCTTTAAAGTAATCAAAAAATAATGTATTTCAATTAATTATTAGAGGAATTTTAATTAGTCAGTAATTAGTAGGAAAATTTTTAGAAGACATACCATCTTTAAAATAATCGATTTAAAAAATGTATCTATATAAAATGTGATAAAAACTCACTTGAAATACTTCCCGGAGATTCTTCACTTGTATATTGTTCATCGCACTCATTAGATTAATCGTTCCACAATGTCCCGCAGGGTTTTCGAATCGATTTCAGGGTAGGGCGGGTCAGAATCCTTAAAATTTAAGATTCAAATAAATAGTCTGATATGTATTATTTAAATTTGAATCGCAAAAGTCGCATTTGTTTGTTATAAGAGAGGCTATCTGACTCAGTCGAATTGTTCTTGGCACAGCGCGAAAAGTGCGTTGATGAGATAAACATGCCACGTTGTAGTGTGGCCGAGGCTGAGTTGAGGCATGCTATGGAAAAAGTATGAAAACGCTTCTACGCCTAATCGCATGACGTCATAGGAATTTCCGGTTTTTCGAAAACTTCATCGAATGGCCTAATGAGTGGTACCAATCGATTCCTAATAATATTCTAAGACTTTTTCGACTCCATGAATTTTTTGCTAATCTTTGATCTAAGCTTGGAAAATTCAAAAATAAGTATTTATATTTAAATTAAAATATTTTTTTGCTGTTTCCCTGAGGATCGGGAAAAGTTTTATTCGCGTAATACAATACTAAAACAGTGATGGTTTAACTATGTAAAGGACAGTTTGTATCGAGGCGACTAAGCTTGTTCAGTAGGCAGAAACCCGAAGTGCACTTGGTATTATGGTGTGCTTACAGTAACCCGGAGTAATTTTCAAGTATTCTTTGGGAATCTCTGGTTGGGTCTCGGGTCGACCATACACTTGGTGACCTGAAGTTACTCATTCATTCTACAAGTGATACTGTAGCTCCCAACGCTTTTAGAAAATACTCCGGGTTACTGTAACTACACCATAATACCAAGTGCACGTCGGGTTTCTGCCTATTGAACAAGCTTAGTCGCCTCGATACAAACTGTCCTTTACATAGTTAAACCATCACTGTTATAGTATTGTATTACGCGAATAAAACTTTTTCCGATCCTCAGGGAAGCAGCAAAAAATATTTTAATTTAAATATAAAAACTTATTTTTGAATTTTCCAAGCTTAGATCAAAGATTAGCGAAAAATTCATGGAGTCGAAAAAGTCTTAGAATATTATTAGGAATCGATTGGTACCACTCATTAGGCCATTCGATGAAGTTTTCGAAAAACCGAAATTCATATGACGTCATGCCCTGAGGCGTAGAAGCGTTTTCACACTTTTTCCATAGCATGCCTCAACTCAGCCTCGGCCACACTACAACGTGGCATGTTTATCTCATCAACGCACTTTTCGCGCTGTGCCAAGTCTCTGAACAAATATGTCGATCGAGTCAGATAGTCTCTCATAATATAAGACGGGTGAAACTAATTTTTCCAAGAGCGAATGATAGTTTCGATACAGCTGACCTTAATGTATAAAATATTTTACGCACTATTCCCAATATTTCGAAAAGATTGGTTTCGACGGATTTTGTGAAATTTGGTATCGCGCTTCGTCATTTTCATCATATCAATACAAAAACGTTTAAATGTCGACATTTATGTTGTTTTATAACACATTATTTTAATTTTTTTTTGTTGTTTCAATATGTCTTTTTACGTGGTTTATTATTTTATTATAATACAGTTTCCAGTGTTCATCTGTTTTACAATATTTTATCCAGTTTGTTCGGGATGAAAGGTGAGTGATGGAGGAATCTTCTTTCTTTCTTTCATTTTCTTCTCGTTTTAGATGTCAATTCATCGATGCAAATTTAGATGTCGCCACGAGGAGATCTGGAATGCAAGTGCAGTAGATTTTGTCGCAGAAAAGACAGTTGGAAAACGCGATTTAACTCTCTTATTCTCCCCTCTCTTCCACTCAGCAATTGGTTGTGTTTCACATTTTGTCGCAAAAAAGGCAGTTGGAAAACGCGATTTCATTGTCTCTTTCCCCTTTCACATCACCTCATCCTTTCACTCCATCGTCGCGGCATCGAGCGGTCGTCTCTTCCTCTCCGGTCTCACGAGAAGAATTGTGGACATGATTGCTCATTAACCGACGATTTCTCTAGAAGCAATTCAGGTGAGGATTTAAATATGAGCTACTGCATGTGCCAAAAAAGTTGCATAATCGATATATAATAGATACAACACTATAACTTTTAGCATGAACGCAACTATGAAAGTTGCTTGTCGATCATGTAAACAACTTCTAGAACGCATCAGATAAATATTCACTTTCTCTCACCTGAATTGCTTCCAGAGAAATCGTCGGTTAATGAGCAATCATGTCCACTATTCTTCTCGTGAGACCGGAGAGGAAGAGACGACCGCTCGATGCCGCGACGATGGAGTGAAAGGATGAGGTGATGTGAAAGGGGAAAGAGACAATGAAATCACGTTTTCCAACTGCCTTTTTTGCGACAAAATGTGAAACACAACCAATTGCTGAGTGGAAGAGAGGGGAGAATGAGAAGGTGAAATCGCGTTTTCCAACTGTCTTTTCTGCGACAAAATCTACTGCACTTGCATTCCAGATCTCCTCGTGGCGACATCTAAATTTGCATCGATGAATTGACATCTAAAGCGAGAAGAAAATGAACGAAAGAAGATTCCTCTCCCTCTTCACCACTCTAATATTTGAATAAAATATTGTGAATATTTGAAACGTTTGCTCACATAAACG
The DNA here is from genome assembly GCA_036245785.1 of Pristionchus fissidentatus. Taxonomy (NCBI): domain Eukaryota; kingdom Metazoa; phylum Nematoda; class Chromadorea; order Rhabditida; family Neodiplogasteridae; genus Pristionchus; species Pristionchus fissidentatus. The sequence continues at coordinate 29,469,634 of BTSY01000003.1, read as the reverse complement.
ATTAACAAAATTGAATTATTGAAATTATCATAAATACAACAGCTTGAATTCGATGGGGGGGGGATAAGCGTGTTGAAATATAAGTGTGAAAAAATGCAGGGAAATTATTTCGCAAATTCATTATAAAATGGAAAATTAAGAAAATACGATAAATTGTGAAAATGGTGTTCCATAGAAGACAGCTTTGACGAAACTGTCATTCGCTCTTGGAAAAAATAGTTTCACCCGTCTTATATCAAGTACTTTTAAATGTTAATTTTCTAATGTTGATTAAAAAAGTGACGTTTCGAAATAACGACAAATGTACCCCGTATATTTATAATCACAAATTCAATAGTTAACTAATAAAAAAACCGATATATGCTCACCATAAAGGCGACGTTGCTAGAATCGAGCCAATAGAGTACAAGCGTATTTGTCGATGGAAGGGTTCGGAAGAAGTCCAAATCTGTCTTTTCAGTCCTCTTGCCTCTTGTGCACCAGTCAATTTGTAGATGTTTCTTCTTGAAGTTAGTAGAGTGCATGAGAGAATTTGCGAAACTGCAATATATAATAGTAATGTAATGTGAAAAAATACGAAATAGAATAATTTAGTGAAGTTGCAACACAATTCGGCACATTGATAAACCTACCGTATAGAATCCTTTGTGAACTGAGGGATATTCGAAACATGAAGTTTCTGATACGATGCAGTAGCGAGAATCTTCAAAGAAGCTTGTAGCAGTCGCTTGTCCGAAAATTCCTGAATAATATTAACAATATATAGACAAAATATAACAACACGCTGATCGTACGCATAATATACGATAAGAAAGGCAAAAATAATGTAATGTGCAACTCACGCTGGTATCCAGCATTTTAATATCGGCATTCTTCAGGAAATTTCTGGCTCGTTTTCTTCGACGTTCGTTAAACTCAGGACCGTCACAATGGAGTTCCAACGAAATCGTTTCGAAATCTTCGATCCACACGGTTTTTCCTCTTTTCTTAACTGCCGAGATCTGAACAAAACGTGTGAAAGCGCATATTATTTAATGAAATCTGTTTATTTCTACTCTAAAAGATGTTAAAACTGCTAAGAATAAGATAATTAATATGTTTGTCACTAACCGATTTGACCTGAAGATAGAACGTTGGCATCGATTCCTCTTCAATCTGCAAAGTTTGATGTTGCATTCTTTCATTAAGTAGAGCGCATACATGAAATTTATCTGTGAAGAGGTTGAATTTTTATGAGGAAAAATGAAAAGAAAAAGTTCTAACAATGTTTACGAACACGAACCAGCTGCACTTGCTCATATCTTTGCCCGCCAACTTCGTTTTCCAGCTTGCACAAATGTTTGCACGACTTGGCCAAGTTCTGCCTCTCTCGGAAATACAGCTTCAGTACAATCATTGTGAGAATCTCGTTAGGCATGCTCATCAATCCTCTCTGAAATGCAGCACACTTTTTTTGAAATTTAAAACATTTAAAGCTGCTAAATCTTGCTTAGCTTACTTGGCTTTCTTCCTTAGGTATAGTATATTTTCCCTCTTCCGGTGTAAGAGCCTCATTGATTTGATTCTCAACGGCGTGGGAATCGGCTTTTACCTCCAACTTCCGCCGTTTTGAACGAGTCTCCATGATAACCTACAAAACAAACATTTAAAAATTTTATTATCACGAAAGAGCACAATTCACACAAAAATTGAGTTGGGGAAAGTGACTAAAAAAGCATCTGCATTGCACACGGGTAAAAAAGGGACAAAAACACATCTATTTGAAAAAAAATCATTAATCTTGGCCACTAAAGTGGGTGAGATAGGCAGAATTTGACAGGATCCTTTTAAAAAGAACCCAGAATAATTAAGAAAACCAAAATACAGACTGTTGTAGAGAATAAAGCGAAACGCGCGAAGGAGTCCTTTTCAATTACAGTGTGCTTGCACGCTACGCTAGGGTTGGCCGAACGGCTAAGCCAAGCTCCCTCATTTTAAAGAGCGATTTTGGATCGTAGGAAAAATAAGAATCGTGATCACAGAAACATTGTGACTGGCACACCTATTCAATTTTTTTTCATTTCACCCGGTTCATATTCTAAGCGGAAATAGCGCTATTGTCTCGTTAATTACTGTGACATTCCACCGATTCCTATTGATCTCTGTCAGCTTTTCCGAATCATCTTAGATTTTTTTCTGTCTCCTGTTACTTTTCCTTTTTTTCCGTCTCAAGCAGCTCTGTTCCTCCTCACGTACGTGAAATATCCAAGAAAGTTAGGACAATTTTCTAAACTGAAATGATCGGTTTGTGCGCTAAATGAGAGCGGCAGACAACGGGCGATGTTCTTGGCATGACACTACATACACCCAGAATGAATACACATCATTCCACAGACCGGTCAACCTTCCAGAAAGGCCTTTGGAGTGAGAGATCGTGTGAAATCGAGAGGGACTCTCTCACTTTTGTACACTCTCTCGCTCTAACCCTGATCTGTAGGTTTGGAATCATGTGAAAACACTCACTATTGAGTGTATCCTACACTAAGATAGTACATCTAGTGTATGACATCTACGACCATTGTAATCCGTTAGAAGTTCGCGAACTTTTCATGCATCTTTTCTTGCTCGTTTTATGTTATTTTCTATTTAATTTGCGTTAGGTCATTAGAGAGGCATAAGAAACTACTAATGCCGAAGAAATTAACCAAAAATATAAACTAGGGAATTAGCCGCACCTCTTAGAAGGTCGCGGAATTCTGCGAGTTGTTTTCCGCGAGCTAGACAGTGACGAGAGAGCACGCGGAACGAAGAGAGGGAAAAGTAAGCAATGTTGTTGTTGTATTTCTGCGCTATCTCTGTTTACGTGCTCTCTCGTCACTGTCTAGCTGCGTGAAAACAGCTCGCAGAATTCTGCGACCTTCTGAGAGGTGCGGCTAATTCCCTAGTTTATATTTTTGGTTAATTTCTTCGGCATTAGTAGTTTCTTATGCGTCTCTAATGACCTAACATAAATTATAAGGAAAATAGCCTAAAACGAGCAAGAAAAGATGCGTGAAAAGTTCGCGAACTTCTAACGGATTATACGGGTCGCTAGTGTATGACGTGTCTCTCGACGCGCGAATACACTCAATATTGAGTGTATCATACACTGGGCGTCTCATCTCAGTGAATTCATTCTCTGTGTAGAGGTGCCGTGTTTGCATCACAGAGTTTCGCTCAAATACGCTTGCACAGCAGACGCATGTTACTAAAGATTGGGAAAAATTAAATTGTATTGACTATATGGGCGGAGCTAATATTAATACTTTGCTTCGAATTTGATGGGTGATACGACAAGGTGAATTGGGTCTGTGTCTAAAGATCAATAGGAGTCGGTGGAATAACATAGTAGATAATTAACGACACAACAACGATATTGCCAATTATAATTTAAATCGAGTAACTTGAATATACTAAATACAATATTATTTTGGTACTCTCGATGTTTCTGCGATCACCATTCCACGACTATTCAAAATGAAAAAAGAACTTTAAAAATGACCATTTCTTTGTGCGGATGGACAAAGCGTTGCGTGAAAGCATACTGTAAGTAAAAAAGGAATCTTTCGCGCTTTGAAATGGCGTTTCGCGTTGTTCTCTACAACCCCTGTTTTCTTTATTTTGATTTTCGTTATATTCTGAGCTCTTTTTAAACGGATCCTGTCAAATTACGCATATCACGCCCATTTTTATCTGTCGAACCGTATCAATAGTTTTCAACCCCCTAGTGAAATATCGGCTACCCACGTTGTGGTCCCTATAGCATCGCGTCCATATTATCTATAAGCAAAAAAAGGACTCGCGTATTGTGATTGCGTTCAGCGTAACTTCATAATATGATATTATCATCTTCCTGCTGGCTTTCATTTTACTTGCCCATCTTTTATCAAGAACTCCGTTCCTTTTCTCCAGCATTATCGCCCATCCCGACGTGTTTCTTGCCTTTTTTTTACTTTTTCACCCACAGTTTACCCTCAATTTTGTGCGAATATTGTTTTTGTTTATTCAAAAACCAATTGCAAGTTATCAGTGAGACTCGTTCAAAACGGCGGAAGATGAAGGACAACGCCGATTCAAATGTCGTTGAGAATCAAATCAATGAGGTTCGCGCATCGAAAGATTATGCTTAAAGACTTGAACCTTCACAAAGAGTATTTAACATTTCAGATAGGACTGATTAGCATGCCTAACGAGATTATTACGATGATTGTACTGAAGCTGTATTTCCGAGAACGACAGAGCCTGGCAAAGTCGTGTAAACATATGTACAAGCTGGAAAATGAAGCAGGTGGACAAAGATACGAGGGAGTGCAACTGGTAAGTATTAGTCTAATTATATTTTTTGTACCAAAGAAAATATAAGAACGTTCGAAACGGCGGTAAGGGAATGTTCACCAAAGTCGAGATATCGCACTAACAATAAGAGGGAGTTCTGTGAATGTTTCTGGTGATAAACAGCGGAAGTCCACCATTTTTTTGGCATTTTATATCGTGTTATATTATAACTAGAATAATAGAGATTGTGGGAGCTATTCATTTTAATTTCCCCTATCGAAATATCAAACTTTACAGATTAGTGTCGAATTGATGCCGGTGTTATCTCTTAAAGTCAAATCGGTTAGTGATAAACATCTTATATTTGTCTAAACGATTAAAAGAATTTCAAAAGACAAATCAGTGCGTTCATACGTTTCGTTCAGTGCTCAGCAGTTAGGACAAGAGGAAAGATTGAGTGGATAGAAGATTCCGCAACGATTTCGTTTGATCTCCATTGTGACGGTCCTGAGTTTAACGAAGGTCAAAGAAAGCGAGCCAGAAATTTCCTCAAGAATGCCGAAATTAAATTGCTAGATACCAGCGTGAGTTACATAACGATTTTATTATAAAAAGTTTTTGAGGCAAACATTGTTCTTTCCATAATCAATGTATTATTATATTTTGATAATAGATCATTATTATTCAGGAACTTTCCCTCACGCGACTTATGAAAGCCTCTTTGAATATTCTCGCCACATCATCGTATCAGGAACTCCACGTTACGAATATACCACAGTTCACAAAGGAGTCTATAAGGTTTACCTGCATCCAAATATAGCTAAAATCTGAAATCATTATTCTTTTTACCTCACACAACTAGAAAAATATCATATTTTATCAAATTATGAATATTGCAGTTTCGCACATTCTCTTATTCACTCTGCTAACTTCAAGAAGAAACGTCTAAAAATTGAATGGTGCTCGAGAGGCAGAGAGACTGAACAGGATGACTTGGACTTCTTTCAATCCCTTCCATCCACAAAAACGCTCGAGTTATCTTGGCTCTACTTTAGCAACGTCGAATACTTGGTGGGCATCTATCTTAGTTTGCGACCTATTTAGTGAATAAAACTATCATTTGTTTTAAAAATAAACTAAATGGGTAAGAAGCAAAATAGTGTCCGGAGTCCGGACTCTGCCGGGCCTCGAAAAATCCAATTTGTGAGGTGACCAGAAAAAAAAGTACGAAAGTACGAAAGCAAGAAAAGAATGTTTCAGTACAAATATCAGAGTTGAAAGACTTTCCACCACTCTCCGGAAAGTCATAACAAATTCTGCCGTTGTGTGTACATTTACAAAAACACAACAGACAAAAAGAGTGTGACATTTTTTTTTTTACATTCCCTCTCTCTCCCTTCCCCTGGGAAGGTGATCCTTTGCGAGCTCTCTCTCGCTGTTTACTTCTATTTATTTGCATGTACTCTTTCCCCTTGTCATCTTTGATCTTGATTTCTATCGTACCTTATGGTACCCTCTGTCCCTAAGCGGCCGCTCATGTCGTCACCTGATGGTTCGTCTTCTGGGGCCAAAAAGGAGGCAGCCACCATTCAAAACATGGTGATTACTGCCTTCGAATTGGCAATGGAAGACGCGCCCAAAGGAGTCGATGTGGGCAAGTGGAAGGCAATCACTGATCTTGTGCATAGTATGGCCAAGTCCATCGAGCTTCTCAGCAACAATGCCAAATCGGTTGATGACTCTACCATGCCGTCCCTTTCTCTCCCCAATTCCTCCTCCTCTCATCCTCCTCCCTCTCACTCTCTCTCCTCTGTCTCCACTCTCCCCTCTTCCCACACTCTCTCGTCCCATTCCCCTCCCTCCTCTTCCGTTCCTTCCCCTGATGACCCAATGGAGGCTTTTCTGCGTGCAAAGTCTCTCGTCGTAGTCGGTCTTCCTGAGCCAGACGCCAGTCTGGATCTGGATGATCGATGCGAGGCCGACAGGAAGGGCATTGCCCGACTCCTCGGTTACCTCGAGGTCGAGACTATGCCGGTCCAAGTCTACCGTATGGGAAAGAAGGGGGATCATCCTCGTCTCGTGAAACTTGTTATGCCTTCTCGCTCATTCGTCCTCATTGCGCTCAAAAACGCCACTAGACTCCGTCAGTCGACCGAGTTCACCGGCGTGTACATTCGCAAATCAATGAGTAAGGATGAGCTGAAAAGACATTCGGAGATGAGGAAGACGATAAAGGATATGCGAGAGAAAGACCCCGACTGCCCATTCGTCGTCTACCGTGACCAAATCTGGCACAAAGACGACATCAAGTCGAAGGTCCGCTCTCGTGTTCCGGTGTCGAGAAACTAATATGTGATACACCCGCTAGAGTTATCGATTCAACCATAAGTCCATTGCCTCTCTTGTCCTCTGCCCCATCAATTTCTTGTCTACTGTTCAACGCTCGCTCGATTTGCAACAAATTGCCCGATCTCCATTCCATTCTATCGATTGATCGACCCGATGTCATACTCATAACTGAATCTTGGCTTACTTCTCGTATTCTTGATTCTGAAATCATTCTCTCATATCCTTACCATCTCTTCCGTGCTGATCGTGCCAGACGAGGCGGGGGTGTCTGTGTTCTCATCAGAGATCACATTCCCTGTTCCCGTGTTAGATTGCCTACCCCAGTCTCGTCTGACGTTATCTGCATCGATCTGTTCCCCCCTCTTGGACTCTCTGCCATACGGTTTCTCCTTGTTTATCGTCCTCCGAACACAACTACCAAGGATAATAATGAGTTATTTGATCTCCTTTCCACACTTTCCTCATGCGAAAAATCGATTGTTCTCACCGGTGACCTCAACTTAAATATCGATTGGTCAAATCATCAATCTTCCCGTGGTCATGCGCTCTCTCTTATTGATTACTCTCAATCCCTTGACCTCATCTAATTTGTTAAAGCACCCACTCTCGGTTCGAATATACTGGATATAGTTCTTGCACCACTAGGAATCGTTAATGATTGCACTGTCCAAGCCCCTTTCAAAAATGCCGACCACAACTCCGTCTTCTTCCGTATCTCGTGGCCTTTGATCTCACCCATTTCCATTCCTGCCTTCGATTTCCGTAAAACTGATTTTCCCTCATTGAACATCGTTCTTGCAAATACGGATTGGTCTTTGATCTTTCATGAATTCACCGATGCCTCTCATTTGTACTCCCTATTTATCGATTACCTATCTTCCCTGTTCATCTCCCACGTTCCCGTTAAGAAAAACATTGTCCCCTTTGAAAACTACCCCCCTCACATCCGTTCACTTCTTGCCCACAAACGCCGACTCTTTGACAAACTGTCACTTTTACCTGTCCGTTCTCAGTTTCTCACTGTATCTGCCAAATTAGACTCCGAAATTAGGAAGTTCATCAGGCACAAGGAAAATAAGTTACTTTCCAATAACCACAGTAGGTCGTACTATAGATATATTTCCACCCGTTTCAAATCGCGTTCTTCCATTTCCCCCTCACTCATGGACTCAAACGGATCTCTTCTCACTACAGACATCGACAAAGCAGAGGCATTTGCATCATATTTTCATTCCGTGTTCATTACTGATGACGGTATTCTCCCTACGTGTAATCGATTTGTCGCTCAATCAATACCGGTATCTGTCATTCTTCCTTCCGATGTGTCCTATCATCTGAAACGTGTCTCTGATTCTTGTTCTCTCCCCTCCGATGGAATTCCATCAATCATTTTCAAAAACTGTTTTCTCTCTCTTTCTGAACCATTAGCCCACGTTATGAATTTCAGTCTCATGCTCGGCCAAGTCCCCTCTCTCTGGAAATCCTCTCTTGTTGTCCCTATTCCAAAGATTCCCTCGCCCTCCTCAGTGTCTGACTACCGTCCTATCTCTCTCACACCCATTCCTAGTAAAGTCATGGAACGTATTCTAAAACCAAAGATTGTCCGTTGGTGTACGATTCACAGTATCATTCCTAGTGAACAACACGGTTTTGTTAGAGGCAAGTCCACAGTTTCACAGCTCATTGATTGCACCCAGAAATGGCGTCAATCAATGGATGGCGATGATTCAGTGGATGTTGTTTATGTTGATCTAGCCAAGGCATTTGACACAGTCTCACATTCTAAGTTACTTCATAAACTCCATTGTTTAGGGATTCGTGGTTGTTTATTCAATTGGCTAACTGATTATTTGTCTGATCGTCGTTTACAGGTCAGAGTTTGCTCTTCACTGTCTTCAGTGAAAAGTGTTCTGAGTGGCGTGCCGCAGGGCACCGTTTTGGGACCTCTTCTCTTTTTGATCTACCTTTTCGATCTCCCACAAGCTCTCTCTCCATACCCTTTAGTAAATTTCCGTCTTTTCGCCGATGATATCAAGCTTTTCGTCACGCATTCAAAAAATAACACTCATTCCACTTCTCAACTTCAGCTCGGGTTACAGGGTATCTTAGATTACTGTCAAACATGGCAGTTATTGGTCGCAAAAAACAAATGCACCGTTCTATATTTAGGCAAATTCAACCCCTTCCAACAATATTCTCTTGACACGTTTCTTCTGCCCATTCCTAGTTCTGACCCCGCTTCCCCTCCCGAGCCAATCCGTGATTTAGGAGTTTACATGGACCCATTTCTGACTTTCCAACCACATATTGATATTGTTTGTCAGAAAGCAAACAAGCTTATCTACTTATTATTCCGATCCGTTTCATGTACTTCTGTAGACCCATATATTCGTGCGTACCGCTCATTTATTGTCCCAATCATCGAGTATGCTTCCCCTGTTTGGTCTCCCTCTGGAAAAGGTCGAATAAGACAGTTAGAAAGACCCCAGCACCTTTTCACTAGATTATTTCATTACCGTACCTCTCCATTTATCACTTTCCCGCCCTCTTACGAAACACGATTAGCTAATTTTTGTTTGAATTCGTTGTACACAAGACGTTTGGTAGCCGATTTTGTATTTGCATTAAAAATTGTTCGTTTTCTCGTAGATCTTCCCATGTCAGAGTATTTTGTTCTCCGAAACCATTCAACACGTCATAATGCATTTTCAATTCATATCCCGCTTGCTAGAAGAGAAAATCTTCGCATCTCTTTTGCTCATGGTGCATCTCGTTTTCTTTCCAAATTACATCGTATTTGTAACCCACTCCTATCCATTCCATCGATTAAATTCCACTTACTTCGAAGTCCCCAGTTACTCAAAGTTCTACAAGTTGAAATACCCAACCTCTAGTCATCGATTCACGGTTGCTCCACTTGATCCATCAGACATATATGGATCCGAACGGCTCCCTCCCCGTTCTGAGGCTTCGTCCACCTCATCCCAATAAGTGGCCAATTGTGTTTCCCTGTCTAGCCTGCATCCCTTCCCTCACCTTCCTCATCCGTATTCATTCATATTTATATATTTCTTTTTTTTCATAGTTTCTTTAATTGCCGTCACACCCTTCGCGGGTGTATCAAATAAATAAATATAAATAAATAAACGAATATACCACAGTTCACAAAAGAGTCTATAAGGTTTACCTGCATCCAAATATAGCTAAAATCTGAAATCATTATTCTTTTTACCTCACACAACTAGAAAAATATCATATTTTATCAAATTATGAATATTGCAGTTTCGCACATTCTCTTATCCACTCTGCTAACTTCAAGAAGAAACGTCTAAAAATTGAATGGTGCTCGAGAGGCAGAGAGACTGAACAGGATGACTTGGACTTCTTTCAATCCCTTCCATCCACAAAAACGCTCGAGTTATCTTGGCTCTACTTTAGCAACGTCGAATACTTGGTGGGCATCTGTCTTAGTTTGCGACCTATTTAGTGAATAAAACTATCATTTGTTTTAAAAATAAACTAAATGGGTAAGAAGCAAAATAGTGTCCGGAGTCCGGACTCTGCCGGGCCTCGAAAAATCCAATTTGTGAGGTGACCAGAAAAAAAGTACGAAAGTACGAAAGCAAGAAAAGAATGTTTCAGTACAAATATCAGAGTTGAAAGACTTTCCACCACTCTCCGGAAAGTCAGAACAAATTCTGCCGTTGTGTGTACATTTACAAAAACACAGCAGACAAAAAGAGTGTGAACAAGAAGTATCTTTTGCATAACATATGACTGATTCAACCTTGAATTTGCAGAATTCTTTCCCGCCCAACCCTGAAATCGATTCGACCACTTTGTTGGACATTGTGACACGGTTCGAGAATGTGCATCTTAGGAGTGCGATGAACAATATACACGTGACGGTGCTCCGTGAAGTATTTCAAGTGAGTTTATTCAATTTGCCTGATAATAAATCACTTTTTTTATTTTAATTATTTACTTATTTTTAAAGATGGTCTGCGACTCGGCGGGGGAAAGAAGGGTGCGGCTCTCATCGCTTTCTGATCAGAAAAAACTACCAATTCTTTAAACTACTGATGATGGACGGGAAATTGGAAGATGTGAGTGAGAGCTTCGATCACATCATTCCACAGGCCGGTCAACCTTCCAGAAAGGCCTTTGGAGTGAGAGAGCGTGTGAAATCGAGAGGGACTCTCTCACTTTTGTACACTCTCTCGCTCTAACCCTGGTCTGTAGGTTTGGAATCCTGTGCGATGAAACCGGATATGTGTTCAAGGATCGATCCACGGGCATAATCGTGTCGTCTGGATTCAGAGGAACGGACTATGGACCGTGGACGATTACCTTTTGGAAGAATCCGAGAGGAATTGATTTCAAAAAAATTGATGATAATTCCCTTTTCGATTTTTAACGGACGTTTGGCAATATATAAGAGGAATCGCGAGAAAATCGAGCATATCCGGGATAGCGGGGACGTAGAAATTTTATGATTTTCAATTTGGCTGAAAATATGGCCTAAGGTATTTCAAACCTTCCTCTATCGAATGGCGTTTTCAGAATTTCGATAAAAAATTTCGCAATCGCGTGAAACACAAACAAACCTGGTGACTCAGCGGAAAAAATTAGAGAGTGGCATGTTTGAAAAATCATAACATGCATCAAAATGCTGATAGCGACTCGTTCTTTTTTAGTTTAGATAGGGAATCACTCCGACTACAAACTACAACTATTGAACTCATTCCTGGCTGATGCACCGGTGCGGGGCGGTCGGTTTTGTAAAAATTTGATTATTTTTCTTAAAACTAAAAACGCAATGGGTTTTGTTGCTTTTTATTATAGTCACTGTGTGTACTATTTAAAACCAAGAAATGGGCCAAATCCGTACAGAACTTTTAAAGACGCCCACCATTTCATGCGACAAGCCAATGACATCTCATGGTCAAATTGTTGGAATCATCCAAGTTAGTGATGAAAATGATCGTAAATGAGCTAAAAACAATATTCCTATTAGTTTTGAGACGATTCTTTTTCGAGATTTTTTAGGAAAAATATTTCAAAAAATTTCGAACGAAATTTTTTTTTCATCAAAGATGCGGTTCAATTAAGCGCTAGTGTGTCAAATCTTTATACATATAATACATTTTGATAGATCGACATTGATTTACTCGTATTTCAATGTTTGTTGAGCTTTAAATGGGTTATTTCTGTCTACATATTCAGTAATCGAGATCGACATTTTAAATTGGCCCTATTCCGACGCTACTTGGTAAGGAGTTTCCTCGTAATGCCTCAAACATTTTCCTTTTTGAAAGTGAATGGCTATCTAGTCGTACAAAATAACTACGGCGCTTAGAAAACCGTACATGCGCAAAATCCAGCACGCTCTGCTTCTCTACCACTCTCTCACTTCCGCGCACTCTCTCGCCAGTTTCGGCGCCCGAGCCGGGCACAAATCTTTTGCCGGTACTTCTCAAAGTCCGAACGCTTATTTTCTGGACGATTTACTTCGTTTGATTTACACCAAGCTATGGCAAAAGATTTATGCCCGGCTCGGGTGCCGAAACTGGCGAGAGAGTGCGCGGAAGTGAGAGAGTGGTAGAGAAGCAGGAACTTAATGTTTCAAATATCCCTAAGTTCACAGAGGAGTCTACCCGGTATGTTTGAGTGTGTGCCCAATATAGTTAAAATTTAGCTCTATTTCTAATTTATTGTATTCTTTCCTTCACAACTCTTTTTTATTTATTGCATTACAACTCTCATTTATTGCAGTTTCGCAAATTCTCTCATGCACTCTGCTAACTTCAAGAGGAAACGTCTAGAAATTGAATGGTGCACAAGAGGCAAACAGACTGAAAATGCGGATTTGGACTTCTTCCGAAACCTTCCATCGACAAATACGCTCGTTCTCTATTGGCTTTACTTTAGCAAAGTCGCTTTTTTGGTAGGCAGTTTTTTGGTAGGCGAAAAATATGTCAATACATTTTCGGCAAATCTCCATTATAAGTGCATTAAAAATACACAAATCATCAAAAGAGTGCTCCACAAAGCGCCTTTTGCATTTCAATTACTCTTATTCAAACTCTAACATTATATCTAATATAAATTATTAAATCTAATATAAATATCTAATATAAATTATTCAAACCTATTCAATTATTCAGACTCGAATTTGCAGGATTCTGACCCGCCGCACCCTGAAATTGATTCGAAAACCCTGCTGGACATTGTGGAACGATTCGAAAATGTTCATCTAATGAGCGCGATGAACAGTATACAAGTGAAGAATCTCCGGGAAGTATTTCAAGTGAGTTTTTTGAATTTACCTAACAACAAACGACTAATAACTTTTTTATTGTTTTAAAGATGGCCTGTCTTCTTTTTTTTTAAATTTTCCTACTAATTAGTGATTCCTCTAATAATTAACTAAAATAAATTATTTTTGATTACTTTAAGAGACCGGCTCGGTAAGACTCGAGCATTTCCGGACATTCGCGCCAGGACTTTCGATTTGGCCCATCATACTCATACCATGGGAGCACCTTAGGGCCCTATTTACAAAAGTATTCGAATTTGTGCCCTGAGGCTCAAACCCGTCTCAAGTAGCACTCAAACACGAAAAAATTTTATTTTTCATATTTTTCCAATCGATGCAGGTAAACATAAAATTACCTGTGCATTATGTCTAAGTGCATTGGGAAGCATAGAAACACATTTTTATTTGATTTAAGGTGACTTCCAAATATCGAAAATCGAGATCGTGAAATGGTTTTTTAGAGAACGAGATGCCGCTAACACTAGCTTTCAAGTACATATTGTAGCCCATTTAATTCTGCATATATGATAGGTATTATAGAGAAATCGAAGGATACTCAATATAAGAAAAAAATTTCCGAATGTTTAAAAAAATCGTTGTGAAAGTAGACTTATTATAATGTATATATTTTGAAGAGAACATGAAAATACATCAACTTTGAAAAAAAATTTTTTTTGAAAAATCCATGAACCCGGGTTCATGGTCCAAAATTTGAAAATATTTTTGACATGTTCCGCGTACCCATTCAGCCTAAGTAATCATAGCAATGCCTAAATACTCTCTGCATGTATAAGGGTCACTCAAGTTCATCGTATCTTGAAATATCGATTTCGAATTTTTGGACCATGACCCGGGGTTCATGGACATTTTTCGAGAAAAATTTTTTTTCGGAATGTTTCACAAAGGGCGTGATTTGCGCACTTCCTGATCTTCTGAATTAGTAACAACTAGATTTAGCCATTTTGCGAGAAAATTTTTTTCTCGAAAAATGTCCATGAACCCCGGGTCATGGTCCAAAAATTCGAAATCGATATTTTAAGATAGGTTGAACTTGAGTGACCCTTATACATGCAGTGAGTATTTAGGCATTGCTATGATTACTTGGGCTGAATGGGTACCGCGGAACATGTCAAAAATATTTTCAAATTTTGGACCATGAACCCGGGTTCATGGATTTTTCAAAAAAAAATTTTTTTCAAAGTTGATGTATTTTCATGTTCTCTTCAAAATATATGCATTATAATAAGTGCACGATATATCTATGATATTTCGCCGTGCACGCTATTTCTACTTTCACAATGAATTTTTTAAACATTCGGAAATTTTTTTCTTATATTGAGTATCCTTCGATTTCTCTATAATACCTATCATATATGCAGAATTAAATGGGCTACAATATGTACTTGAAAGCTAGTGTTAGCGGCATCTCGTTTTCTAAAAAACCATTTCACGATCTCGATTTTCGATATTTGGAAGTCACCTTAATTCAAATAAAAATGTGTTTCTATGCTTCCCAATGCACTTAGACATAATGCACAGGTAATTTTATGTTTACCTGCATCGATTGGAAAAATATGAAAAATAAAATTTTTTCGTGTTTGAGTGCTACTTGAGACGGGTTTGAGCCTCAGGGCACAAATTCGAATACTTTTGTAAATAGGGCCCTAAGGTGTTCCCATGGTATGCGTATGATGAGCCAAATCGAAAGTCCTGGCGCGAATGTCCGAAAATGCTCGAGTCTTACCGAGCCGGTCTCTTAAAGATGGTTTGTGATTCGGCTGGAGAAAGAAGGGTGCGGCTCACATCGCTCTCTGAGGCGAAAAACAACGAATTCCTTCGACTACTACAGAGTGACGGGAGATTCCAAGATCTGGGCGAGAGCGTGTTTTGCTCTGGAAGAGTGTGCCATAACAGATTCAGAGATCGGACGACTGGTGCTGTGATGTCATCTCGGTACGGAGAAATGAGAGACTATGGACCGAGAACGGTTACATTTTGGAAGAGTCCTAATGGAATTAATCTAGAAGAAATTGACGGGAAAAACCTTTTCCATTTTTAAGAGACGTTTGACAATATAATGTTACTGAAATCAAATCTTTAAAAAAATTGAATTATACGCACGATATTTAACTCATTTCTTGATATCCATAAAAATGCATGTATCTACATTTGAAATAAATCCTTCCCGAGAAGAGTCATCGAGAGAGCGACGCAATATGAAGTAATTGTGCAGCACGATATTTCAAAAAATAGCATGAATTGATTATTATCGAATCTCTAAATTGAGAGAAAAAGTTGAATCTCTAAATTGAGAGAAAAAGGAACCGTAGTGAGAGAAAAAGTCGCATGGATGAATTATGTTGTCACTTCTGTGCAAGTAGTAGGGCTAAGTAAGTTCCAAGTACGCTACAACACCGATCGAAATATCAGAATTTCTTACGTCAAGTTTTTCTACAGAAATATTTAATTGTGAAGAAGAAAGGGAATCGTTGGGATTAGTAATTTTTATTCCTTTTCATAGAAGTTGTGCCGTGCTCGTTATTTAATTCGCTTCCAGTTAAACATCAGCAAAGAAACGTCCCATACCGGTGTCTGAAAAATATTAAATTTGAATATTCCAAATTAAAAATACTTATTTTGCGATAATTCTTCGACCGTACCGTAATCAGAATAGTGTACAAACAGGCGAAACCAGCGACGATTGTATACTTGACTACTGCATAATCCACTTTCGCAAATTCCTTGTCCGGGATCGGTTGGAGAAATGAGCGCATCCCTGGAAGTACACAAAATGATTGTAGTTTTTAACTATCATGATAGTTATGGTATGCACATTTTCTAATATTTTACTATCATGTCCACACCATGACTATATCATGATAGTTAAAAACTACTGTCATTTTTTTGTATGTGGTTTCGGGTATCAGACGGTGAATATTCAACCTGAAATCTCAGGAAAATCATTTTATATTTTACAACAAAAAGGCGAAATGGTGCGCTGCCTAGAATGGTATTTTATGTCATCTGATAAATTTTAGGTGATCTGTTGCTTGATTATGCAAATTCGTCCGAAATGTGAAACCTTACCTGGAAGCCATAGCTGCAGGAGCACCAACGAAATAATGATGATCGAGCTGAATCGATAATGTTAAAATAAATATTTTTTAAAAAACGAGCTTTCTATATTGAAGCATAATACTAGTTTACCATATCTGACAAGGCACGTTCTTGACTGTACACAACGGAAGCACGCTATTTTTTCAAATGTTAATTTGTCATAATCATCTCATTTTAGTGCTGTAAAAATGTGCCATCGATACGCTGCAATCATTGGAGTGTTTGCAAATTTTGGAACTTCCGCAATAAGGAAGTCGGAATAGGTGTTTATAAAAGTTCTTTAATAACACGAATCACCACACATATCCTGGGATTTTCGTGGGGTCCTAAACACGCGATCCAAAGAGAACCGGCACTAATCAGCTTCACATAGAGTGCGAAATCACGATCTCTCCATTTCGCACGCTCTCTCATCTACCGAGCGGTCGAGAGATTGTGTGAAATGAAGAGATCGTAGTATTTCGTGTTTGCAGTAGTTTCTTCTAGCCTAACACCATTGCACTTATTATTGATTAGTACATAAGTCGATAAAGATATTATCAGTCTCACGTTTTGCTTCTTCTCACCTGAGGACGAATGTTACAGAAATTCTCGTTATGTACGAAATACTCTTCTTAAAATCGTCAGTTTTTGGGTCGATATCACGTTTTTGGAACTTCTCTTTTGAAACGTTTACCAAAGAGATACTTAATTTTTTAAGTGTA
Organism: Pristionchus fissidentatus; assembly: GCA_036245785.1. NCBI lineage: Eukaryota > Metazoa > Nematoda > Chromadorea > Rhabditida > Neodiplogasteridae > Pristionchus > Pristionchus fissidentatus. Next base: position 29,452,852 of record BTSY01000003.1, on the reverse strand, counting down.
TGATCTAAAAGCGAACATACAATAATACGATGAATACCTGATGATGAATGTTACGCAGATTCTCGTCATGTACCAAATCCTCTTCTTAAAATCGTCAGTTGGTGTTACGCATTTTCGTATCCACGACTCATACCGAGGACACTGTAATTTAACAATTCTTGAGTCAAAATTGTATTTCTTACCCATAAGAATCGTTCTGCTAAGGGTATAAACGCAGAAGCCAATACGACTATTCCTATTGGACTCGCTGTCGACGCCGTTAGAATGTAGACGTCCCCTGAAAAAAGACGTCCTTTGAAAAAAAAATAAAATCGAATTCTCACTTATATCGATCCATTCGTATTGAATTGCTCGATGGGTCGCGAGCATTGCGAGAATCCATTGAACGGTCCGTCTGCAATTCTTGTGATGTCAAAAAAGCTGAGCGACCAGGCTCGTCACTTTGCACACTCTCTAGTGAATCGACCTGTCAAGAGAGTATACGAAATGGAACTGTGAATCCTCAAAATGATAGGGCATCGACAATGCAGCATAATAGAAAACGTACATTGCACAAACTATATTTCGTTCCGTTCGAGAGTCATAAGCGGGAGAATGAAAAACTGCGACAGCATCTTTGTTGGTAGCAAACTTGATTACTGTCATTGCAACCTGAGTTTTTCCTCTGCGAAAATAAAATTAAAGATGCAGTGGAAACTTAATGTCTGGCAGCCAGTCTACACGACAATAGAACGTTTTCGCGACTATATTAATGAGGTGGGAAGGTCTAGATTTAAAAGCGGGAAGCCGCAATGCGTTTTCTACTTTTTTCTTTAGTTACATTTTGATTGCTGGACGAGAAACAATGAAATAAGCACATCCTAAACGTTAACAACGATACATATGATTTTATGCTTTTAAATTACACCGAAGAAGTATTCTAAGACGCATCAAACACTCACATACGCTTCAAGAATCGTTAGAGACGAATCGAAAAAGGAAACGTGTGAAAGTATGAACCATGAACATACATATACATTTAGTTTCTAACTAAAATACTTTTTTTAATATTCACCTCCGCAAAGCGCGTGTTATGATACACACAGGGGCTTGAAGAGTCGATAGAGACCAGGCAGGCCAGGGTAGACGAGAGATAACATCCTTGGGAGAGAGTGCAGACGAACAGACAACGAGCGCGCTAACCTTCCAGATGGAGAGAGAGTTTTTGAGAGGAGAGCAGAGTCTGACTAGATTCCGTCATGAGAGAGTGACTATTAGTAGGGTTCCGTAATGGTACACGTACCGATAGACTATAAGTCAATTATCATCACTGGCACTGCAGTTTCATGGTAATGAGCGCATTCTTCCCGGTCATCATCTCTATTCGACTCAGAGTGGACTGGTCTATAGAAGTTCCATTTGTGGAATAAATCAATCTCAGATCAGCCTACTTCTTAATTTCTCCATCTCAGAATGATTTCTCCCTCTTTATCCCTCATTACCATGTACCACTCGTGTATCAATTAGTGTATCGGTACTGATTCAATTATGTACTGTATCACAATGATACACCGCTAATTGGTACACGGCCTATGCAAAATGTATCGTGTACGTACATGTACCATTACGGAACTCTAGCTATTAGGACGTACAGAACTCAGCTAGCCATCAATTTTGAAATAAACAATTACTATGCATTATCATTGTTATTCTCCCTTAATACGGCATCGGTTCAGGAAAGGAAATCACGCATTTCATAAATGTATTTAGTTTTGTTCAACAATTTACAATTACAATTATTTATTCCGCCAGGGTTAGGGGTTTCGTGTGAGTTCTTTGTAGATTGTCGATAGTGGAGTCGGCAGATGTCCGTCGTCTTCAGACGATTCGGTTGTTTTGGGGGCAGGGTGAAGGGGATGCACTGCCAGATGGAAAGGGAGTCTTCTTCATAGGAGCAGATGGTCCGATGTCTGGTCTAGAACCTGGGATGAGAGAGGGACTATTAGGACGTTCAAAGTTCGATTAACCAATTCGTTTTGAACTAAATACTTACTAATTATCATAATAGTTTTCTCCCCTAATGAAGCATCGGGTCTGGAAGATTGAGTGGTTATTTTTTTTATAAAGAAGAATTATCGTTCAACGAGTCCTAAATTATTTGATTTACTGTTAGCTACGGTTATTATTCCGAATGATTCTATACGGGGGCATAAGGCCAACATACACCCAGAATGAATATACTTACTATTGAGTATATTCTATACTAAGATGAGACACCGAGTATATGATATACTCAATATTGAGTATATTCTCTCGTTTTCGCACGCTCTCTCGACGCGCGAATATACTCAATAAAGGATCGTAAGTAACTAATAAATGCCATCATCTAATTAGTAACGGTTACCTTTGCATAACTTTATGTGGCGCCCTTGCCGGAATGAATGCCGTTTTGTCATCCCTACCCCACTCCCTTTTATTCTCCCGTAGTCAACTTAATCCTCGTCCCTTTCCACGCTTTTTTTATGCACTTTTTTCATTTATTTTTTGATTTTTTGATGCACTGAGTGATCACTCAGGTGTTTACGTTGTCGCTGATATACGGAGAGTTTTGACACTTTGGAGTTGGATCAAATTGAGTGGACTACCGCACTCCATCCCTATTACAATCGCACTGTAACGCAAATTCACCAGCGAGCTCGTATTTTGCCTGCGAAAAGAGCAAACAATTGCGGGGGTGCGCAGATCATTTTATTTTTAAAGCACCACTTCTTTTCTTCTTCATATACGTATTGCCAACAGTCTTGTAATCGGACTCGCAAACTTACTCAGGTTGTGCCCTACAAAAATGGCGGGGGGGATGAATTACTTTTGGGAAACAAGACTTCTCAGATTATTTTTAATGAAGGAATAACGCGCCAACATGCGTCAAGAAAAATTTACTGATAAGTTCCTGTTTTCTGGAATTGTTGAAAATCCGTACCATCTAATACAATCAGAAGTTCGAAAGTTGGAGCAGGAGTAATAGATAGGAGTATAAAACGCGCGATTGAATGCATCATTGAGTGAACTGCGCGTTGTATCTCTCATACGAAAACGCCGCTAAGCAGATTCACCAACCCAATCTTTTTTCACAAAGTTGCAAGCAAATGCGCAGTTATGGAAAGAATGGCTCTTGAAGGGTTGGAATAACATCTCAGTTTCTGCGGTCCTTTTATCCCTTTTTTCGAACTTCTGTCATGGGTGTACCCAGATCCCCCTTCCAATATCTTCAGCTACTTCGACAAATGGTGAGTGATTCAAAGAGTGTAACATCCCACAAGAGAAGGGTCGCGATCTGAAAGCTGATAATAAATCTCGAGAGTGGGATGCGATGCTACTTGGTACCCCCAATTACCCACCAGTTGTTTCCACATCTATTGGCTGGTGGAATCATCTGTTCCTCAGTTCATTATTTTCAGTGTCTTGCCTAGAGCAGTGTTAGTTTTTTTTGATTTCTTTTAATTCGTATTTACATAATGACAGATGAAAACTGCGGTACTTTACTGTGTGTCTAATGCGGACAGGTTAGTGTCCACATTCGGCACATTGTTTCTGTTTCCTCTCTTTGTTGGCAGTTGCTTGTATGTAAATGGGAAACGTTCACTTCTGTAATGATCTTTTTTTCACATATTCCCTTGATGATTCCAGAAAATTATAAGTGCGTTACTTCTATTTTCTTGAGGTTTTGTCCTCCAACTCGTTTTCTGTTTTCTCACGTCAAAGTTCATGGAGGAGCCTCCCCCGCCCAAGCCAACATGTTACGCACGCTGCTTAACCAATTATATGGTGGACCGTGCCGGGTACTTGTGCTTCCAGTGCCGTACCTGGCACGCTGCGCAGTCCGATATGGACTACGCGATGCGTCTCTCCATCACGAATAGTTGGAGAGATGGTCATCGGCGAGAGGTCACAGATCTAAAGTAAGTTTCACAATAAATAGCTTGCTACTTTGCAAACAATGTTAGCGTAATTGCTCAGGAGCGGAAAGAATATTTTGCTTCATATTTCAGGAAAGATGCGATAGAGACGCGGGAGCATTATGGGAGAAAGATGGAGCACGTCATCGCAGATCTGCACTACGCCGAGGCGGAGGCTCGCGCTTTCAAGAAGGATAACTTGTACGATTGTTTAAACGTTTGGGGAGAAATTAAGTTTTTTTATTAAAATTCATCTGAAAACAGAAGATTGCTTCTATTCTCTCGAGAGATTAGAAGGAAACTAAAAAACAGATGTCTGGTATCACTTTTTCAGTTGTAATAGTGCAACCATGACACATTTGTTTGAAAAGAAAACCTATTCACCTATGAGAAGCATGTCGAAGTTGCATTGCAAGTGTGCTATATAATGTGTACATTTTGTAGGGAGTTGAAGGTGCGTTTGGGATATCTCCGTGAGAAGATGAGAGACGTCGAAGCGGAACGAGATCGCGCGCAGTCCACGATAAGGTGATTCGTGCTTTATTTTCGTATAAATGTTATTGTTATTTTTATGTTTTAGAGAAAGTGCACTTCCAACGCGCGTTACTCCCGATATGCGCCGAGAGGCGGCGGAAATCACGGCGCAGGCAGCGAGGTGGTGTACTGTTATGTGTTAATTCTAAATTAAACAGAAAAATCTTTTCTGAAGTGCTTATTTCGTTTGTTCCTCCACTACTAGGAAATTGAAATGTCTGTCTGTTGGTTTGTTTTTTTTCCTTCCGCGTGACGGACAAATTTTTTCGTTTTTTCGTTATAAATCGCTTCAAACTCAAGCAATCTTCTCAGATCCTTTTGCATACGATAACCCATCAGAAAATATTTCAAAATTTATTTACAAAAAATCGATTATTTCATGGCCAAGTCGGTAGCGAGCTCGAATTCAAATCCGAGGGTCTCAGGTTCGATCCCCGCCGGTGCATAGTCTTTTGCCGCATTTTTTGCAAGCGTGAAAAGTGGTCCAAACACGTTTTTAAGTAACGAGATTCACATTTGAGCATCTTTTGCCGTTTTTCGAAGTGAAATATCGATTGATTTCACTTGATTTCACACGATTTCACGAAATTTTCGTATATTTCGCTCCGAATCATTCAATATGCCGGCAAACCTAGCAGGAAGGGGTTTGAAACGAGAGAGCAAGGGGAATCGAGAGGTACTCTCTCACTTTGGCACACTCTCTCGCCCCTGACCCCTTTCTGGAGGCTCGGAATCGCGTATGGGGAAGCTTTATAAATTGCTTCAAAATCGCTCGATCTTCTCGGATCCTTTTGCAAACGACAACAGACCAAAATCCCCTTCAAATTTTACAAATTTAATTGACCAAATTCATAGCCAAGTGGGTTACGCGCTTGACTTACAATCCGAGACCCCCAGGTTCGAATCCCGCCGCGGGCAAAACGTTTGCCGCATTATTCGCAAGTGTCAGATGCCCTTCTAGCACGTTCTTGAGTAATGTGAAACACGTTCTCACCTGTTTTGCCGAGTTTTAACATGAAAAATCGAAAATTTCGAAAAGTTCCCAATTGAATCGCAGAGCGTGGGGGACCATAGGAAAAGTGTTTTGCGATGTCGGAAACGTGTCTGAACGTTTTCTAACACGTTTTAACATGAAAAATCGAAAATTTCAAAAAGTTACCAATTGGTTCGCAGAGCGTGGGGAACCATAGGAAAAGTGTTTTGCGATGTTGGAAACGTGTTCGAAAACGCCCGGGAATCCAACACTCGGTATCCTGCGTTTCCGTTGAGAAAGGCTCGTGACGCTGAGAGCGATCGAAAAAAAGTTGCCACGGAGCCACGAAGTGGCGTAGTGGCAACTTTTTTTTTTCAGCCTCACGAGCCTTTTTGCAACGGAATAAGCCAGTACTCTTTCTAGAGATTAACATTTCCCAACATACTAAACGCCCCCTGGACCGTACTTGGAGCCGGCTACCGAGTCCTCCTCCCTGGACCGAACGTCAAGCAAGCTACCGAGTTCCCCCTGGACGGTTCCTGAAGAAGGCTGCCGAGGTCCCCCTGAACCGTTCCTGAAAAAGGCTACAGAGGTCCCCCTGAACCGTTCCTGAAGAAGGCTACCGAGGTCCCCTGAACCGTACCTGGAGCAGGATACCGAGCTCCCCCTGGACCGAACCTGGAGCCAGCTACCGATCTCCCCCTGGACCGAACCTGCACCCAGAACTGTGCATAGAGCGTAGTGTACGCATAGAGCGTAGTGTACGCATAGAACGTAGTGTATTTAACCTCAACACATCCCGGCTAGTTACTCTTTATTCCATTTCAGACTTCGAGATGCCGAGAGTGAGTCGAGAGATACTGCAGCAGCGGAAGCTGCTGCAAAGGCTGCAGAAGATGGGTTGGCTGAGGAGACCTGCCAGGCCGTGAAAAAAGCTGTCGAGGAAGCGCTTCTCCTCTGCGAGAGCCAGAGACGCACCTGTTTCCTCTGTTCCGAAATCTTCTCCAGCAGGGCAGTATTCACATGCTGTGCACAGATGATTTGTTTCCCGTGCACCATCAGATGCATGGACGACCTAGATGGCAAATGCCCTTTTTTCTTGCGACTAGAGTAGCCTATTGATCACGATGACATGAAGTGGCGTTCAAAGAACATACAATATTTGCGTGTTTCAACGAATTTTGTATTATTGGGCGTGCACCGAACGAACTCGCAAGATCAGTAGCGATAATCAAGAGCCCATGAAACATGATCTCACCAGTTTCCTAACATAGGCATCTGATTAAACGACCGAACTGTAACACGGATTTACCATTTCTCATTTCCGTGATTTCATAGCTTGTTAGTTAGCGAATCCCCACTCTAGGGATGACAAAACGAAAACGGAATGCCGGAATCAATGCGGAAAATAATTATTTTACTACCATTTGCTTGCGCAATTCTCGTATCGTATGATTGTTTTCACTTCTAAGGATTGTAAGTAACTAATAAATGCCATCATCTAATTAGTAACGGTTACCTTTGCAAAACTTTATATGGCGCCCTTGCCGGAATGAATGCCGATTTGTCATCCCTACCCCACTCCCTTTTATTCTCCCGTAGTCAACTCAATCCTCGTCCCTTTCCACGCTTTTTTATGCACTTTTTTTTATTTATTTTTTGACTTTTTGATGCACTGAGTGATCACTCAGGTGTTTGCGTTGTCGCTGATATACGGAGAGTTTGGACACTTTGGAGTTGGATCAAATTGAGTGGACTACCGCACTCCATCCCTATTACAATCGCACTGTAACGCAAATTCACCAGCGAGCTCGTATTTTGCCTGCGAAAAGAGCAAACAATTGCGGGGGTGCGCAGATCATTTTATTTTTAAAGCACCACTTCTTTTCTTCTTCATATACGTATTGCCAACAGTCTTGTAATCGGACTCGCAAACTTACTCAGGTTGTGCCCTACAAAAAGTGGCGGGGAGGGATGAATTACTTTTGGGAAACAAAACTTCTCAGATTATTTTTAATAAAGGAATAACGCGCCAACATGCGTCAAAAAATGTACTGATACGTTCCTGTTTTCTGGAATTGTTGAAAATCCGTACCATCTAATACAATCAGAAATTCGAAAGTTGGAGCAGGAGATATAGATAGGAGTATAAAACGCGCGATTGAATGCATCATTGAGTGAACTGCGCGTTGTATCTCTCATACGAAAACGCCGCCAAGCAGATTCACCAACCCAATCTTTTTTCACAAAGTTGCAAGCAAATGCGCAGTTATGGAAAGAATGGCTCTTGAAGAGTTGGAATAACATATGCAAATGTTGCAGTTTCTGCGGTCCTTTTATCCTTTTTTTTCGAACTTCTGTCATGGGTGTACCCAGATCCCCCTTCCAATATTACACGATTCGCATAAGTCTCCCTTCTAGAAACTTCGACTCTAAAGATAAGACTGGTCCATCGCCTGACCACGTAATCGCCTGACTCTGTTATTGCTATTTGTCCTGTATAAATAACCCGGATTCCTCTCATCGAGAGAAGGACATGAGATAAAGATTGCTAAGCTTTCCTCGTGTTGTTCTCCCTACAATTTCGTCGAATAGTCTCCTCTCGGATTGAGTCTCCATCTTCTCGGTCCCCGTTCGTCGACGCTTCTCACCGGTACTCCTGTCTTCACGGTACCACGAAGATAGACCCGCTACTCAGGTGTTGAGCAAGGGAATTTCCGTCAGAGGCATAGCCCATAGGATTACATAACATCGTTATCAGACTAGGATGCAGGATAGAATGACATGTGTTTGCTCTCTCAGAGTCTCTCGCCATTAGGACTGTTGCCTCATAAGTAGCCATCCAGGGACATAGTCTGTAATCCTAACAATAAAGCAGAATCATCGTATCTGGGCACCCTCATATCACTTCATTCTTGATATCCAACATATTCAACGTCACATCCTCGTTTTGTCCTCATTTTACCATCTTACGATCGCCATGGTACGCCGATTAACCCATTTTGAAATTTCGAATCCTGATAGTCAGCTCAACAGTGGCTCCGTAGTTAGCCCCCCCGCCCCGCCCTCCTCTCCCAAGTTCCATCGATTTCTCATTTTCTCCACACCTTCATCTCAGAATGCAAACAGCTGATCTACTCGTCCCATCACTCGTCTCTGCCGTTGCCGCTTGGGTTCGGGAAATACAATTTTAAAGCATAGTATCGATTGACACGGAACTATTGAGTGCGCTCCCGCACTCCATCCCTCTTACGAATGCGCCACAACACGGATTCACCGGTTCTCATTTTGGTGATTTTACGTCTTGTTAATTAACCAGTTAATTGTTCTTCAGTTTACCATCCTCGCTCTAGCTCTAGAAAATAATATTTGCCTATTATACGTAGTATTAAAGTTATGATATTAGATCAATGGGAAACATACATATCATTTCTAGATTTCATTCTTCTCCGTCACATTTTAATTTCCGTATTCGGCTGGTCTCATTCCTCATCCCCGTTCATCTCGTGCTTAGAACCGCTTACGAACGCTCAGTAACGCTTATTTAACTATTTTAATTTCGGCAATAGCGATAGTTTGAAAATTATTTGTTTCCCCAATTTTTCCCGGAATCTTAGTATTCATTCTAGCTTCTTTCCACACTTTTTTTTTCTTCATTTCAGTATCGCAAGCAAATCGATGCAATCACTCGACTGGGTTCTTGCGTAGAGAAATTGTGAGTAGGGAATCGGAAATATTATTATATGATTCAGCAGACTGGAGTCGATTGACTCAAGTAGATACTATATTCCTTTCGCAAGCGCGCCGAAGCGTAGATTCACCAGTCATTTCGCATTTCTTCTACGTTTACAATTAAGTATTTATACGAATAGAAATTCTACGTATTTATACGAAATGTTTTGACACTATTGTAGGCGGGGCAAATATTTCAGATCTGGTACGGGAAATTATTTGTATCTAATGCTTGAAATCAATTGAGTGGCTTACGTTCTGTCAAAGAAAGAAAGGTTAAGGCACTTCCCGCCGCCTTCGAGCTGAGCTCGCGTGAGAACACTGCTAGGCGCTGACAATGAATAGTACGAGAGGTAAATTCCATTGGAATTCGTACAGTCTCTTTGAAAGAGGGTCGAGACCCGGCGGTTTTGCGCTGCGATGAAGCTTCAAGAAGAGTCAGCGAGGGTGCGAAACACTAATATCGTGGCTCATGACTTAATTTACTGTCCTATTCGAAAGCTGACCGGCTCTAGAACAAATGAACATTTATTTCCGAATAAATGTCCATTTTTCACTCCTGTCTCGGCAGGGCCAGCGTGACACAGAGCCAAACGCGAATAACTTTGTCGCAACTTATCAGCCGAACATGCGGTGTGCGGGAGTCTACTATGGGAAACAGTCCGACTTCTATTGAGAGAGAGACCCCGCGGAGTTTGTGTGCGAGCACCCAAAGGGCCTCACACGAAAAAAACAAAAGAAATTTTAAAATTTATGGAAAAGTCATGATACCCCAATACAAGGCGATGTCAGGCTACAATAAATTGTCGAGAACAATCAAAAAGAGCGCATCGCAATGTCACGATGTATTTGATTTTATTCACACATATAGACGAAACGACAAAGATACACATGTACTTGCGTCTAGAATAACTTATTCATTACGACGATGAAGTGGCGTTTCATATTTGTGTGTTTCAAGGAGTTTGTGACTACCCGATCGAAATCACAAGATCAGCAGCGTTTTCAGGAACCCATGAAACGAGGTTTCGCCGCTTTTGCAAATTATTCCAATCGCTCCTGTAACAGATTCCAATGTAATTTGCATGGAGGATCCGTTCTACGATGTTAAATATTTCGAATGTAATTATGTGGAACAAGTCGGCCAAATATAATGATCCCACAACACCCGCTTTGTTTATCAGGACGAACTGAGACGAGAATCAACCGGGGCGTTGTGTCAGAGAAAAGGCCATCTTCCAGCTGGGATTGCGGGAGAACGCTGTTAGGATACAGTGGGAAGATTCAAGCCGGAGTGCCCATTTTCGCCAAATCGAATTTAATTTGCGTTCTACATAGTCATGTATGCATTAAACCGAAAGATCGGCATCATTTATCAGAAACCACCGATTTTCAGATTTTTCGAATTGCTCCTGTAAAAAAGCAGATTCCGATTTACAACGCCAGATCAACTCTTCGAGATAAAGTATTTGAAATGTATTTGAACTCGACAATCTCGTCTCGTGCCGAAAGCAGGTAGATTAGTGCTGCCATGGGACATTAAGATGGATCAGTAAGGGCACGAGACAATAACCCCATTTCTGTCAGTCGTCGCGAACGGCCCCTCTCCAATTTGATCTGATGGAGAGGGGACTTTCCTAGTTCCCTGGACCTGTGGCGTTAAAAAACTTCGAAAAGATCTCAAATGTTAAAAAAAAGCACGACCAAAAGATCGAAAAGATCTCAAATTTGAATTCCCGCATTTATCGATTTTTGCGTATATCTCGATTCCCAGTGGTGCTAGAACGTTGAAACGTAAGGTGAAGATCGACATTCCTATTTGGAAAAAAATAATTCAAAAATTGAGTCGCTACCTTCTCTGGGAGCCGAGATAATCGATGAAAACAGAAAGTGCGGGAATTTAAATATTCGATCTTATGCTTTTTTTGGTTGGAATTTTCAACAGACAAAATATCACATCTCTGACCTTTTCCTCTGACCAATTTTTAACATCGCATGACCAACGACTCGACAAGATCGGAATCCCCGTCCTAACCGGCCTGGTGACCGTGGATGGGTATTACCGTTTGATGTTGGCTATTCAGATACCAGTTTCGCTAATTCTCAATACGATGTGTCATTCGAGCTTGGTGGACTCAATTGCAGGAAAGAAGAGTCACCATTCGTTCGTCAGGGCTATCTTCAGCCGCACGTAACCCCCCCCCCCCTTTCTTCCTACGCCCATGGTTCTAGGAAAGATTTCGTCTATTCCTCCAGCAACTTCAAAGAAGATGGTCTGTGAATGGGAAGAAGACCGATCCTCAATGCCGACCCCAGCCGAAATGATACGTCTACACTGAGAAGAATGATCCTAACCACTAGAGTTGTTAGATCGAGTGTCTCGACACTCGCGAGTCATTTTTCAGAAAATCACTCGAGAGTGCGGTCCACTCGCGAATTAATTTCACAATTTCACCCGCGAGTGAGCGGGCACTCGCGAGTTAATTTTCATTTCACTCGCGAGTGCGCACGTGCCATTTTCAACTATTATCTACCCGGCATTGAGCGGTCGCTGTCACAACAGATTTCAAAATGCCTTAGATTCCGTTCTATCTGGAATCTGCCTAGAGCAATCAAAAACTAGCCCGTCGTCAATGTAATCTTTGTCCGAACGGGGCTTGAATCATGTCTACCAAGCCGAGTGATCAAAAACATACCAAGTAACGTAGTTCTACTACCGTAAGTACTGTGGCCAAGCTATCATGATTTCTGAAAATTTGATAAATGAGTAAGGATTTGTTAACTATAGGTTGATTACTGTATCCAGAGATACTTTGGCCAAGGATCAGTTATTCAAGGAAAGACAACTAGAGTTCCATGAAGTAGGGTCCATGCGTTTGATGGTAAAAACTAAGGGTTGTATGGTTTGCTGTATAGCATGGATCAATAATACTGTATAAAGTATAAGCCAACAACCTGAAACTTAGCCTGTTTCAGGGTTTTCCCGTTTTAGGACTAACCATTCCACTATTATGACTTTGATCATGCAATACTGGTTAGTTCAGATGTCGCAGATAACAACTTTTTTTGTGCTAAAGGCTAAATTTGGAAAGGTGTGATTCGCACGTAGGCACATTTTTTTTTGGATTGAGAACCGCTAACCATAATGGTCCTGCAACGGCATCTTTGGTTATCTGCAAAAAGTGAAGCACGGATCATCCAAGATGTTCTGTAATTGTTCTCAATTGATCCAGTCTTTTTCGTTCCGGAGACAGAGATTCAAACGATATTTAATGTTTTCTCAGCAGGAGAGAACATCTCCAGAAAAAGGGTTAAAGACTGACCTGCCCTGTGCGTGGTCAGCAAATTCTGATACGAACTTTCGTTGCTCTCCGACATCACATTATTCCACAGGCCGGTCAACCTTCCAGAAAGGCCTTTGGAGTGAGAGAGCGTGTGAATTCGAGAGGGACTCTCTCACTTTTGTACACTCTCTCGCTCTAACCCTTACACGAACGGACAACGAAAAACTCGGCCTGTCGGTATTGTCCCTGTCGTGTAATTTGGTCTCGTGCCGTAACCACAAGAATTATATTGGGATGAACTGAGCAAACAAAAATATTGTAAAATATTGTTTTGGTATGTATGTATAGAATGCCTGAATTCAATGTAGTTTGACAGTTCAGAATTGATATAACTACAAAAGACTTTGTCATATAGCAACATCCAAGAATTAATTTAGTGATTTAGATACGTCTTATTAGGAAGAGGTGAAACACAGGCGAAAGCGAATTCAGATATGAATTATTATTTACGTTACATATTTGAGAGAATAAAAATAAGAGAAGAGATTGGCATATACGATCTAACGTTCTGATATTGAGAGAGAGAGAGCGCGCATGAAACGAACGGTGATTTGGAGCTTCGCCGATGTATTGAAACGAAACATGGAAGGTGAAATGCAATAGATCGAAGTCACTTGTTAAAAAAGAGCAGACTCAGTTCAGAATGCCCACCTTGCGTCACATGGTATCCTGTTGGCACCATGCCAAGAACATCTCTTGTTGTCTGACCCTCTCATTTGGCGCGCTCTCTCGCCATCTATCTCTTTCTTCAACTCGTTGACTCTGTTTCGAATGCTGTGCGCCAGGCCTATCCACCTGCGTGATCCACTCACCAAGATGCTCCGTAATTGGTTCAATTCACCTCATCTCACTCCTAATGGTAGATCATTACGTTTAGTTTTGTCCATTAAAAAAATTTCTCATTACTTATTGCATTTTTTCCATAAATTTTTTGTTGCTTTTCCCCTTTAACAGTTGCAACTTCTCTCTTCTCCAATTCCATCCATGTTTCGCTGGTGAGAAGTGAGGTAATTTCTTCCATTCCCGAGAGAGAGAGATTGAGAGAGAGACGACTCTCTCTCTCTCTTCCTTTTCCTAACCCCTTCCCGGAGAGGTTTTGCAACCATTCGCTCTTCCTTCCCCCATCAACTCTCCCTTCCCCCGCCGGTCTACGGTTTCAATCAACTTTCAATTTAACCTCCTCCACTTCTCTTCCGTTTTCCTGTGTCGACTTCCAGATAGAAATGTCGATTGGAAATTGGACCGAGAACGTTTCGTCCGAGTCCAACAAAACTTGAGAAGGGTTGGAAAACTAACTGGCAATGCTTTTAGAGGCACTCACTTAGTTAGCTGCAGATTGGAATTGTTTTCATAGATCCATCTGAAATCGGAATGTTCTGTAGTTTTATCGAGAAATTGCCCGGCCTAATCATGAACTATATCTAAAAAAGCGGTCTCTGATATTTTTAGTGGGGACTGACGCGTGTTCTAGATTAGCACCGATTAGAGTCGACTACTTCCCTGTATTTCACATGATTTCATACATTCGAACTTCGAGCCAGTTCCTCTCCCGTGCATTCCACACCCGATTATCAGCTCCACTTTAATTCCATACATAGATACAGAATTAATGATGTGATGTACTCATCAGAGCTTTTTGCACAATTCCACGCCTACTTTTTCAATTTTTCTGTTCGATACAGTGAAATACTCCACTAATTACTCGGAGCACGTTGCCTGACGTCAACAGTCGACGGCAAAACGAGAGATAGATAGAAAGTGAGAGAGTCGCGATTAAACTCTCTCGGTTTAACACACTCTCTCGCCCCCTGAGCGTATCTTGATGTTTGACTTCTGCGCTATGTGACGTCTCTAAATAGTAGCAGTCTCGGGATTCACTGAATCGACTCTGATTGAATTTATTAGCGACGCGCTTCTTGTTCCTTATTCGAACAAGGACACGGGCACTTTGTTTATCACATGTCTCTGACAATTTTACATGGTTTGAAACCTCCAAAAAAGGGGCCAAATGTGCGGAAGTGTACGAAAGCTAAAGAATCTGCTTTGTTTTCATGTTATCTCCAGTAATATTCCATATTGCTTCTCGAATTTTTTTTTTATTTTGCACACAAATGATTGATCGCATCTCTCACTTTTGCATTTTCTCTCGCCTCGACCCCTTTTTGGATGTTTGATTGGTGTAAGGAAGATTCTGTATTTGAAAATTGTGGTTATTTGAAGCATCTGAAGAAACTGAAATGTGCTGCGCAAATGAGGTGAGAGTTTGATATTTTCCGGATTTTAATAGGCACTTTCCGGCTTTCTTTGACTAACAATGAAGCCAATTGAGGCTCACGAGGAAGATAATAGTTCGAAAGGTTCACGAAAACAACGTGAAATCACTCTACTGCTTTGTAGAGTTTGAAATTCGAGTAAATAATTGAATTAGATCTCTTCATTCCACGCGCTCAACACACGCTTTTTTCTACTGCTTTGCCAGGATTTATATGAGATTGAGCGCAATCTCTCTTTCTCTCCCTTCTTTCTGTTGTATAGGTGCATACACTGTAGTCCTACTCATTGCAATATCGTACGGACGTGCCATTCCCTAGTCTGTCTGTAGCCCATTATCATGTATGAAAATAGGTTGCTTAGTAGGGACGATATATCCAGTCGTCCCTTGTCCTGTCTCGTGGAGTGTGACTCCTCTGTAGTCTGTATTATGTAGATAAACTCGGTAACCCAGATACCTCTGTGAGTAGTGACCTGACAGGTACACAACACTTTCCATTTGTAAACGTGCAATGTAAGACCTTTAACTCCCTTCATTTAACACGATCGCTCCACCTGTCGCGGCAAAGAAAGTGTGCGAAATAAGATCATGATGTCACATTTCGCACTATTCGCTTGCCTGTCTGCCAATTCCCATTCCGGAAGTGATTTTCTCGCTGATTATGATAATCTCCTTGAACACGTAATGGGCTGTCACTGTTCGCTCCCTGAATGGAGAGAACAGTGCAGATTTTGCATTCTTTGGAATGGCGGTTCTCTCTCTCTCTCTCTCTCTCTGTAGTTCCAGCCGTTCTTCTGATTCTTCTGTCCAACCAAATTTACCGCGGGAAACTTTGAAAGTTACAAAGCATCGAGTTGGCACCATGTCAAGCACATCTCTCGTTGTCTGACCCTCTCATTTGGCGCGCTCTCTCGCCATCTCTCTCTTTCTCAAACTCGTTCTCGTCTGTTAGCCGCACTCATTAACGTTTCGCCCCGTGTTGCCCTCTTCTCATTAGGCGCTCAAGCTCACCTCCAATTTGGTCTCAACCTCGCACTTTTCATGCCCCTTTCTGGAGATTTGGAATGATACGCCATCAGCGGTCGTGAGTGATCAATGGGGGGAAAACAGGGGTTGCCAGTCGCAGTAAACCGGAATATCATTAAATTTGCAGTTAACTTTTGCTCCTGTTCTCTTTATTACTCTTAAACTTAATTGTCCACTTAATTTATGATCTCCATTACATTCCTGTCACTATTCACACCATTCCACAGGCAGGTCAACCTTCCATAAAAGCCTTTGGAGTGAGAGAGCGTGTGAAATCGAGAGAGAGACCCTCTCAGTTTTGCACACTCTCTCGCTCTAACCCTGGTCTGTATGTTTGGAACCATGTGATTCCTGTCACAATTCTATCATCGGGTCAAGATCATTAACGTTTCATTTTATTCTCCTTCAGAATTTGCTCTCATTCAATAATATTGTATAATTTCTTATATAGTTGAAGATGGAATCATTGAAACTCCCATGTTGCTTTTTTATTGATGCGCTGCCGAAACATAAACGAGACTGGCCGGTCTGATAGATTATTTTATTTCGAAATCGCAAAGCCTTTTCGACTCTCCCACATTAAAAATAGCATAAAGCGGTCACGAGTGAAAGAACGTTTGATACACTCTCTCAATTCTACAGGCTCTCTCGCTCTTCACCCTTTCTGGAGGTTTGACCAGCTTGCGGGATCATGTGTTGTAATCATCCATCTTCTCTAGTGTGCCTCTCTCGGACCTCACGTAAAATAAAAGCTCGCCGTCGTCTCAAGGAACAATCTAGTTGAGAGGAGTAGAAAGAAGAGCGCAAGCATCAGATAGAGAAGAGAGAGAGAGAGAGAGAGAGAGAGAGAGAGAGACAGACAGACAGAGAGAGACGCTGTTGTGAATTCAAATTGCCTTCCTGTGTCCAGGAAGCGGCTAACAGGAGCAGTCAATCTCGTTTGCTTTTTACGGCACACGCGGATCTCTGATTCAATCCAGTGTCGACCTACAGGAATGTTGGTTTATCGATTTTCCCGTTGGATTTTGTTGCTTTACAAATTGTAATCATCTATTCGATATACCTCTTTTCTTTCCACTCGGTTGTTCGCTGCTTCAGGTTGCCCAGTTATAATGTACTTGATGTATAGCGCCGATCAATTGCGGGCTTATAGTAGCAATATCAATTTCCGATGTCCGACAACTTACGGACTGCTCTGGGCATCGGATATGATATTTTCTTATTCACAATCGTTGAGAATCTCCCAATGTTAGGAGTAGGAGACTCCCGGATGTATCTTACTGCTGAAACACAAATCAGCTGTTGGTTAAGGCCCTCCTTGATCTTTTCTCCAGCAACTTTTGTCGATATCCGCGAATTCAGCGGATGAAATTCAAGAGAAAATTCGCACACAGATGGTTGGCATTAGCGCCATTTCAGCAAATGTGAGAGGGCGCTTTTTCGCACTTGTGCCAATGGGATGAAATAAATGTGGATTGGTGGCGCTTTCGGCACAAATCCGCCTCATTTTTGAATTAATCTTCATGGTTTCGCAGAATCGCCGGGCATTTAAAAAAATGAAAACAACTCTTATGATATGAAAAAAGAGAAACATTTCCAGGAAAATTTTAGTGAATAGAAAGCGGCCAGCACATTTTCCCAGAATATTTTGGAAACCCCGTTCTTCGAGGTTTCGTGGTTAGGAGAAATGACGGCTTGCGCACGTGCACTCGCTTCTTGTTACACAAACCTTCCAAAATATCCACATTTATCGCTCTTAATTTCGCTGTAACGAGCTTCTCTGCTGTTGACAATTGCTTTTTTGCAGTGATGTTCTGTTGCTCTTGTTTGCCGCTATTCACAGGGATGAAATGTTTCCCGCAGACTTTGCTTAGCCAATCTTCATAAATACTCCTACTCTTTCCTCATTCTTGGGCGATCGTCGCGAGACCATTGCCGATCTCAATAAACATTACCGAAAGTCGATATTTCCACAAAAGAGAATCACGGAAACTCCGCTCTTCAAGGTTTCATAGTTAGGAGCAATAGCGCTGTGTAGGCGGTCGTTCGCTTTTGACTTTTGAGCTAAAAATCTCAACCATTTCTATATTAGTCTCTCAATTCCGCACAAGCAAACTCACATGGCACGTTCGTTTGTTTATTTGCGCTGCTGTGCACTGTTCCTTTTGTTTGTCGCTTTCCAAGAGATGCAATGTTCCGCAAACTTTGCTTAGCTTATCTTCAATGTTGTTGACCGTTTTATGGGAGATTTTACACACAAACAATGTTGATTGTCGGCCTTTCATGCGCGCGCACGAATTTGAAAATCATGGAAAATAATTTTTTGATTGCCCAGCCTTTAACATGATTCCACATATCCAGAAAAGGGTCAGCGGCTATTAAAAGCGGCTAGCGTTCATGGAATGGACTACAGGTGAGTGTACTCCCCATACTCTTGCTTTTTCATGCTTCCTCGTAGCCATATCTTTCTGTTTAGAATCGGAACATTTTATTGTTTTGGACGAGTGTTCGTGAATTCACAAGAGAGAATGTGCGAAATTGAGAGAGCAATTAGATGATGAGTCATTTCGCGGTCCACAGAGAAAGGTCGAGTACGCTAATTGTTTTCTGTTTTTGCTATTTACCATAAATTAGAGATATTCTAAAATAAGTAGAAACTAGATAACAAAACGCATGACAAATACTGTTGAAAATAGAAGCTTTTAGCGATCTTTATCCTTTTAGATCCCGATTAGATCACTCTCCCCTGTTACCCACCCACCCGAAAAATAGTGCGCTACTAAACTAAATTGTTGAAAAAAATAGATAGAGAGTAGTCAGAATAGTCGCTTTTAGCGATCTCTGAACGCCTTAGATCTCGATTAGATCACCTTCTCATTCTCTCCCCTCTGTCCTTTGTCTATGTCGATTACGTCGACGTTCGCTGCCCGAAAACAATCAACCACTAGAAGCAGCAGCGGAAAACAGGTTTCAGAAGCAGGTCATTAGCTGGCGCAGAAACATTTCTTCGATCAAGCATACAGCGGCTTTGTGAAAAATATATCCACAAATATATTTGAAAAATATTTGAAAAAATTTAAAGAGCAGTGCAAAATAAATGTGACATTTAAACACAAACAGTTGTTGTTTATCTATCTCTGATAACAGGGAACAGCCGGACAACTCATTGTCAGGCGGGCCACTTGGAAGTTGCGTTCCTCCCTCTCCTTCCTCCTCTTCTCTTTCTTCCCCCATGATAAATAGATATTAGATCTCTTGACCTCACAATTTGATTAGCCAGCCTCTCTCCCACTCCCCATGAAGGGGTCAGTGGCTAGAGAGCGAGCGAAAGTAAATTATTTTTTTCATTTATCCCCTCTGCTGGATTGGATGTAGTATCAATTACTAAAACGCAAATTTCATTCTCCGTCCGTTTTCAGAGTCTTTTAAAAGTTATCTAGGCTAACAAAATTGGAGCAACCCTATCCAATCTGCAATTTTCGTCCCTCTCCTCTTCTCCTCCTTTACATCATGCCTGAAAAGAACTTGATCAAGTAAATTTATCGATTAGTTAATCGCGGATGGCTAGATCGAATTTGAAGTTGATGCAATTCTACAGAGAAACTGGGAACAACTCGGTTGCAAGTTGCGTTCCTCTCTTCCCCCTTCTCCCACGTACATCTGTGTTCAATCGCATACGGCCGCTCCTCTTTCTTAGCTGCTGAATAATCAGATTTGCACTGAGAGAACGAGAGCAGGAAGAGAGAGAGAGAGAGAGAGAGAGAGAGAGGCGCATCTTCGGACTAGGATGACATAGGTTGTCTGTCCTGCTTGCAGCTGCCTATTACTTGCAAGTTCCTACTAGCGATGACGCTTCGAGACTATCTAGAGTCGACCAGGGGTCACGTCATGAACGGTCTGTATACAGTTTCTATATCGCACATTCCACTCTACCGAAACGCATCTACCGATTGCCCACTCGCTACTAGAGTTCGCAAAGCACGAAACCGCCGTTGCTTTGGAAAGTTTCCCGGGCGGCGCCCGATAATTCACAGTTTTCTCCACGCCTCTGTGTTTGCTCTCCCGAATGGTCCATTGGTTGGAGTCCCATTTGGGTCTAGGGAAGCAATGGTAGAAAGAAACCCCAATATCTTATCGCAACTTTCTTTCGAACACCCCTCGAGAGGCGATCATTCTGTGTGTACTCAGAACACGCGAATCTCACTTACTTCTGCTCACTTTCTCTCCTCATTTATCACACGTCAGAAACTTTGCACAACACTCAACAAAATAATTTCCTGCAACGAGCGCAGAAAGTTTGCACGGATGCTGAGGGCAACGGGCGTTAGATTATGCATATCTGATCCAGCTTTGTTTTTCATGAACCGGACGGGATCCCAACTCGTGACCCTTTTTATTTTTCTCCAAAACTCTGCGGAATTTTCCTATAACACTGATCTCCGTTCTATCCAACTTCCTGTTCCACAATAGAATGGGCTGGTCATCGATGCCTATCCGATGATCCCTCCTTCCTCTTCCTTTCCTTCGCCGATTTGAATCGCCTCATAGCATCTATTCGCAAATCGCGATTCTCGTCGTCTGACCCTCTCGTTTCGCCACACTCTTTCGCTTTTCTTCTCCATTTCAATCGCCTTTCGGTCGGCGGCTCTACAATACAAATTTTCGACACTCTTGCGAATGTTTTGTTGTCGACTGAGTGGCTTCATAAATTCCCCGACGCACAATCAACGGATGGTTGGGAGGGGTCGGAGAGGAGAGTGAGGGAGGGAGAGATAGGGGGAGGTGGGAGGAGAGATAGAAAGAAGGGGTAGGGGAAAAAGAGGGGGAGGGGAGAGAGATGAGGGCGGAGGGAGGAGAGATAGGCGGAGGAGGGAGGAAGTAGGTGGGGGATGAGAGAAGGGAGGGGAGGTGAGAGCGTCAATGATAGAGTACTACTGAGATCCGTCAGATCGCCTCGCGATTTCTCGTCGAGAAGAATTTTTGATGCAATGACAGTTGCTTTCCCCGATTTTTCCACTTTTCCTGCAATTTTTTGTCTCTCACCCCCTAATTTCATTCATCTTCTAGCTTCTTTCCGCACTTTTTCTTCTTAATTTTCGTAGCTCTGACAACTGATGCAATCAGTCATCAAGGTTCTTGCGTGGAAAGGTGACGATGCGGAACGGAAAGCGTAAGGTTGGAATCCGTTAAGCGAACTCCCGTATTCCATTCCTCTTACGAACGCGTTGCAACTCAAATTATTTTTTTTATTTCGGAGATTTCTTTTTTTTTTAAATCAGCCTCTAAGATGTCCTCCAATTTTCCCCGGATCCTATTCCTCTCCCACTTCTTTTCATACTGTTTTCTTCTTCAATTCCGCATTTCTGACAGCTGATGTAATCACTCATGCGGGTTCTTACGCTGAAAGCTGCCGTTTGGGTGAAAGAAGTAGAATTGTTAATACATCGATTGGAGGCAAGCGTCCATTGAGTGTCCTCCGCACTCAATTCCTCTTACAAATACTGTGCGGCGCGGATTCACCAGTCCTAGTTCGATGAAATCTGTCCTTCTCTCGATGGGTTTTTTTCATATTTGCGTACGAAGCACATACATGCAATTTCTGATTAGTGTTCTAACGTAGAAATTTGCCATAGTAGTACGGAATTTTTTCTAACGCACTTATTGAGGTATAACGCACTTATTGAGTGCGCTTCCGTACTCCATCATTTTGGGCGCGCATCGCAACGCAAATTCACCGGCCAACTCTTTTTTATTTAATGCAGAAAATGCGCCGCTATACGAAATTGTTGACTATCTTGCATTTGTTTTTTGTTTTGTTTTCCACAATATAAAGTAATTTCGAATATTGCAGAGTCAACTACTGCGATAATTTATCTCCACATTTTTTTCTTCAGTTTCATTCCATCGGCGTCAATCATCCTTGTTCTTACGCAATTCAACTCCCTTACGAACGCGAAGAAACGCTGATTCACCGGTTATCATGTCGGTGATTTAATTTTTTTTATTATTCTAACCAGTTGCGCACTTCCCCGGATTCAATCTCGCGTTTCGATCAAAGCTTTGTCTATTTCAATATCTAGGACAACTGATAATAACCCCGGTTTTGCGCAGAGAAATTGCACATGAGGTCAGAAAATTAGAATATTATATGAAAGGCGACGTCCAAAACCATTGAATGAACTCTCACTCCATCGCTCTTACGAACACGTTGAAAAGCGAATTCACCAGCGCTTGCCAGGCTCTCAATTTCCACTGATTCTATTCTTCCAAAATTTATTTCCACATTTTTTTTAAATTTTCGTATCACCAGCAGTTGATGCAATTCCTCACAAAGAAAGCGAAAATGTCGATGAAATCAGAAGGTAGAATTGTACATCAACTGCAACATCGAAATCCATTGAGTATATTCCACACTCCATCCTAATTACAGCACGCAGAAACGCAGGTTCACCAGCTAAACCGTATAGGTAGGCTAACTTTAGCGAGCACTTTCGATATTGCAGGAAAGATGGTTTGACTTCTTGCAACTCTTAATTTAGAAAATATTGCAGAAGTAATAATTGCGATCCTTTTTTTGTCCAGCACATTTTCTATATTTCCATAATATTTTTCTCAGATCCAATGTCGCATCCCTCTTTTCCCGTAACTCAACCTTCTTTTAAAAAGTGATGTATCGCAGATTCGCCAGTTCTCATTTCGGTGTTTCGATGGTTTCATTGTTATCCATCAGTTGTTTCGCCAATTGCCCCTCAGATTCAAATCACTTCATCTCTCGCTGCTCTCAACTCTTTTTCTGCATTCCGTATCACAAACAGCTGATCCGATCACTAATCCCGGTCTTTGCATAGAGAAGTTGCGTCTGATGTACAGTGAGTGGAATTGTATGAAACGATTGCGGGTAACCATTGAGTGGACTTCGCATTCCGTCCCTCTTACGAACGCGCCGCAACGCGGATTCACCAGCAAACTTGTACTCTATTTACAGAGGCGCAAATAAATGCGCTACGCAGAGCAGTGCAATTCATGTTCTTTGTTTTGCATTTTTCATCAAAATTGATCCATTTTCTTCATTTCTGTATCGCCAAAAGCTGATCCAATCCCTTAGCGTGAGACTAGTGTAGAGACGCTGTGAACCGGGGGGAGATCCTGGAAATAGAACTGTTTGCGGCGCATGCATCCTCCTAATTGATTGGTCTTTCCTGATCAATTCCTCATAAGAACGTGCCGCGACGCAGATTCACCAGTTTTCATTTCGGAGATTTTTTTTAAAAATCTGCCTCTAAGATGCCCTCCAATTTTCCCCGGATCCTATTCATATCTCGTTCTTCTTTCAACACATTTTCTTCTTCAATTCCCTGCAAATGCAATCAGTCAACCCTGTTATTTCAATTCGAGAAGTATATGTCCAGAACAAATAGAATTGTGTGAACCGGAAGACTCTAAGAGATTGAGTGTTCTCCCGTATTTCATTCCTCTTAAAACTGCAATTCAAATTCACCAGTTTTCATTTCGGAGATTACCTCTTCTTTTGAAATCAGCCTCTAAGATGCCCTCCAATTTACCCCACATCTTATTCACCTCTCTCTTCTTTCAAAGCCTTATTTTTCTTTTATTCCGTGTCGCCGACAGCTGATGCAATCACATATCGAGAGGGACTCTCTCACTTTTGCACACTCTCTCGCCCAGACCCTGGTCTGTAGGTTTGGAATCATGTGCAATCAGTCATCCTTGTTCTTGCGTAGACAGTTGCCGCTATCACAATGTTACGATCGTCAAGAAAACGATCACGCAGTGTCTTTTCCCAATTATGCTCTTCAGGCACCGATACATTGTCCTAAGGCTCGGACAGCGCATCCATCCCTCTTACGAACGCGCAGTAACACGGATTCACCGGTTACTATTTTGGTGATTTTACATATTGCTAGTTATCCAATCAATTGCTCTACAGTGTACCATCCTGGTTCATTTAAATCTTCCCCTTCTCTCGATATTTTTTTCATATTTGTGTACGAAGCAGATATGATCGCTGATTAGCGTTCTTACGATAAAGTTTCCACGAGAGTAAGCAGAGTATGATTGTTTATGTACGATGGCCCACAATTAGGCTCTGTTCGGGTTGAGGGGGATTTTAATACTTGAGGGGGACGTAAATATATGAGGGGGACGTAGATATTTGAGGGGGACGTCGATATTTGAGGGGGGCGTAGATATTTGAGGGGGGCGTAGATATTTGAGGGGGACCAAGATAATGAGGATTGTTGACCATTACATTCGACATTTTCTTTTTCTGTTGATTGTACTTGCATTCAAATCGGGTAGATGTTTATGAGAGGCCTTACCTGTGATTGCAGGTGGTATGGAAACATTTTCAAAAAAAACTATTTTGATTTCTAAAAAAACTTTAATTTTATAATATATAATACTATTTGAAATACGAAGCAACATAGGATTCTAAACACGGTTCAAAAATTTCCCAGTAGCACTTCCAAAATGCGAATATTTGAAAAAAAATATTTTCCTAAAAATAGGCATTCTTGAAATGCATATCCCAATTTCAAAATGATACGCTCATGAAATGGACTACTAAATAGTGGTGTAGTCTCTTTCATACCTCGGCGTGTCTCTCGCGTTTACATGCTCTGGCCCAGTCAGATCAGCTGTTTAGGAACGGAACGTTTTATTATTTCGGAAGAGTGTTTAGCGACCGCAGGGGCAAAATTCAAGGTACTTCCTAAAATTGTAATATTAAGCCTATCCCCTCATAATTCGAGTGTTGAATCCAATGAGAGCACAAAAAAAAATTAAAAATCACGAAAGAAAATAACATTAAGGCGTTTTCAAAATTGAACGAAGTTTCACTGATCCTACCGTATTTCC
Organism: Pristionchus fissidentatus; assembly: GCA_036245785.1. NCBI lineage: Eukaryota > Metazoa > Nematoda > Chromadorea > Rhabditida > Neodiplogasteridae > Pristionchus > Pristionchus fissidentatus. The sequence goes on along the minus strand of BTSY01000003.1, from coordinate 29,428,159 downwards.
CATCAATGGACTGTTCGATGGGTTGTCCGACTGGGTCAGACTTTATATTAAAAATATTTTTTCTTCACATTTTGCAGTTTTATACGCCCGATTCTCGGTATTTCCTGTAATTAAAGTTATAATCACCCTCGCCCTTCCATTTGTCCCTCTCCCCTCGACGTTTCTGGCCAAAATCTATTCATAAAACATCTCAGTGAGCGTCTGCGAAAACACAAAAGTGAAGCGCGTGTCACGGACAAACGACCCATTGGAATTGAACGGCGTTAGGTTAGAAAGAAGCGCAAAAGTCGAAATATTAAAGAGGAAAAGAAGAAATGTTGGGGACATTGCATTAAAGTGGTCTGGTAGGTCAAAGCGTAGAACATGTGGTGTGATTCGAAAGAGAGCGATATTCCAGAGGCCGCCGCAGACAAACGACCCATCGGAAATGAACAGCCTTAGGTTAGAAAGAAGCGCAATAGTCGAAATATTAATAAGGACAAAAAGAAATATTGGGGACACGGCATTAAAGTGGTCTGGTAGGTCAACGCGCGGAATATGGGGTGATTCGAAACACAACTATCTTTCAGATGTTACTGGGGACTAACGACCCATCGGAAATGAACGGCGTTAGGTTAGAAAGAAGCGCAATAGTCGAAATATTAAAAAGGAAAAGAAGAAATCTTGGGGACATTGCATTAAAGTGGTCTGGTAGGTCAACGCGCGGAACATGGGGAGTGATTCGCAACAACACAATCTTTCACAGGTCGCTGCGGACAAACGACCCATTGGAATTGAACGGCATTAGGTTAGAAAGAAGCGCAATAGTCGAAACATTGATAAGGAGAAGAAAAAATGCTGGGGACACGACGTTAAAGTGGTCTGGCAAGCTTTTTTTATGTAAACAAAATGGAGTGGAAATAAAACATCTAAGTTTCAAGCGCGCAAGGGCGGCGGTAGTCGAGCAAACATTCAGAATGGTTGCTTATGTTGTTGGTCATGTGCTCATACGAGAAACACAACAAAAAATTAACTTTATTAGCAAAAAAAATCAAAAACAAAAATGATATACGAAAGAGGCGGGTTACTGTAAGTGCCTTTTGTGGCACACCATAATACCTTTTCGGAAATCTCGACTAGGAACGCACACGCGGTCCCACTTCGCGGATTTTAAGAGTGTTTGTGAATTTATAACATCGGTTTCGTCATTTTTATAAGGCCGTAGGAAATTCAGCCGAGACAAGTGTTGTATTGTGTAGTTTGCCTCCTCTCTCTTAGTCAATTATCATAATCCTATCACGTGATTCGCCCCCTTTGCCTACGAGTCCATCTTAGCATAATTGTAGACGTGACTATCCCTTCGCCCCTCTCCACTCTCGATCCGTGCAGTGGTGTCAACTGGTTGCTTGTAGATAAACTCTTACTCCTCTATGCTCTCAGAGTTGGGGTAGACAGCTACATAACAACAAGAATAAAAGGATAAACATTTTTTGGAAAATTCTATAAAAGTCGACGATGTTCAACATTTGAGGCTTTTTTCGACTTGACACCATAGTTTTTTTTTAATTCTGAGGTTGGGCCGCCCCTGTGATCTGTCAATTTCATGCTACGATTTCTTTGGACATTCACAGGGCATTGAAGTAAATTCCAATAAGCCAGCTGGGGAACCAGTAATATAAGACTAGTGCATCTAAAAATAGTACCAAATTCATTCATTTTTTCTAATTGTTTGCTGAAGTTGGCTTTTATTTTTTTTTTGTATACAAATTTATCACGTTTACCACGAAGTTGGGAATTAAATTGGCACAGTTACTTCGAGAATGACAGATGCCATGATTTGGATTAAAGTTTAGCAGTTATCAGTAATGACAATTTCATTTAACCATATCTGATAGATTCTGCCATTCTCACACAGGCAAGATTTGGCAGATTCTGCCATTCTCACACGGAGGAGATTTGGCAGATTCTGCCATTCTCACACGGAGGAGATTTGGCAGATTCTGCCATTCTCACACGGAGGAGATTTGGCAGATTCTGCCATTCTCACACGGAGGAGATTTGGCAGATTCTGCCATTCTCACACGGAGGAGATTTGGCAGATTCTGCCATTCTCACACGGAGGAGATTTGGCAGATTCTGCCATTCTCACACGGAGGAGATTTGGCAGATTCTGCCATTCTCACACAGGCGAGATTTGGTAGTAAGATATGTTCAAACAACAACATTTATTTCATCAATATCTTTGTAAAATTGATAACGATTGGGCAAATTGGGGGCAAAACAGACATGAAACTATGAATATTTCAGGGATATTGTGTCCTACATTTCTACGAAAACAATCGACTAAATTTGGTCAGAATTTTTCCTACCGCGTAAAAATCAATTATATAGTGAAGGTTACAGCCTATCGGAAAATACTTGAAGGGTTCGTCTAAAGCGATGATAGGGAAGACTATCAAAGGAGGGTTCTTCGGCCATGCCAGTTCCTCCGTTTATCTCATCTTCTCCAGTCGTTCTTCAGCTATCTCCCACTGAAGATCGCCGAACTTGGATAACCTGAAAAGTACACATATTTCCTCGTTTTATATGTGCGAAAGGCATCCCGAGACTAATCACTTTTCTCGTGAAAACATTCAAAGCATGACAGTTTCTCATTTATGCGTCACAAATATAGTGATAATGACGTGTAAATACGTTTGATTATTCGTCGCAAATGGATCAAACTAACCAGTTAAGTCCTATTTGAAACGGAGTTCTTGAAGGAAGATAGAAGAGCAGAAGAGGTATCGACCGCCCAGAATGAGCGAAGGGAGTCAGTGTGAAGAGGATAATGGAACTATGGGTGTAATTGATGATTTTGCATAGTCCAATTACCAAATTTGCCTGGAACAATTGTGATTGTCCTCTTCACACTGACTCTCTTCGCTCATTCTGAGCGGTCGACACCTCTTCTGCTCTTCTATGTTTCTTCAATTACTCCGTTTCAAATAGGACTCCACTGGTTAGTTTGATCCATTTGAAACGATTTATCAAACGTAATTACTTGACACGTCATTATCAGTATATTTGTGACGTATAAATGAGAAACTGTCATTCTTTGAATGTTTTCACGAGAAAAGTGATTAGTCTCGGGATGATTTTCGCATAAACGAGGAAATAGGTGTACTTTTCAGGTTTATCCAAGTTCGGCGATCTTCAGTGGGAGACAGCTGAAGAACGACTGGAGAAGAACTGGCATGGCCGAAGAACCCTCCTTTGATAGTCTTCCCTATCATCGCTTTAGACGAACCCTTCAAGTATTTTCCGATAGGCTGTAACCTTTTCTATATAATTGATTTTTACGCGGTAGGAAAAATTCTGACCAAATTTAGTCGATTGTTTTCGTAGAAATGTAGGACACTATATCCCTGAAACATTCATAGTTTCATGTCTGTTTTGCCCCCAATTTGCCCAATCGTTATCAATTTTACAAAGATATTGAAATAAATGTTGTTGTTTGTACATATCTTACTACCAAATCTTGCCTGTGTGAGAATGGCAGAATCTGCCAAATCTCCTCCGTGTGAGAATGGCAGAATCTGCCAAATCTCCTCCGTGTGAGAATGGCAGAATCTCCTATTCGTGATAATGACAAAATTAGAATGAACTAAGATGTGTACTGAGTGGCATGTTGCGACGAAATTGTCAGAGTACGTATATATTTGGTTGAGTAAGTTTAACAATCATAGTAGCAAGCGAAAATGGAGAAACACGCTGAATGACTATTTTTGGTACTTTTTTTAGATGCACTAGTCTTATATGTACGTAGGTAATATGAAATTCTCGTCCCAATGGCACTATGATATTAAAGTTTGGAAGAAATCAAAAATTAATTTTTCAAAATATTTCCGAACCACCTGCATTCTCAGGAAAGGCCTCTCATAAACAACTATAAACAAACCGAACAGAGCCCACAATTATTGAGTCCGCTCCCGTACTCCATCACTTTGCGGACGCGCCGCAACCAGGATTCACCATCCAATTCTCTATTTTTTTTTCAGCAAATCTTTCATTCATTCATTATTTGCAATGGTATTAAAAGAGTCACAAACATTGCAGAAGAGTTTTTCCTATCTTTTTCATTTATTTTAATTCCCTCGTTCGAATGGTACGACACGCTTCGAACCTCTTACGAACGCGCATTTAACGATTTTCATTTTGGCGATTGCAAAACGTGCCAGTTCACCAATCAGTTTCGGAGTAATGATCAGACTCTCCTCATTCTACATGACCTGTCATCGATCAGACAGTGCGAGAGAGCGTGCATAATTGAGAGGCTCAGACCATTACTCGGGGCTCGGGAAGTGGAATTTTAAATATAGCGAAAAGATAAATAGAGTAACCATTGAGTGGACTCCTGTACTCCATCTCTGTTACCAATATTCTGTATCGCGAATTCACCACTTTTCATTTCGACAGTCTCCAAGATATTGTTAGTTAGCCAATCAGTGGGATTCCCATGAATTCAATTCTTCACTCGTTTCTTTGAACTCTTTTCATCCTTTATCTCTCTCTATCGCTGACAGCTGATACAATCACTCTTCCCGGTTCTTACTTATAGTTAGAGGAGGTTTGGAAATTAAGAGTGTGTATGCAACGAAAGGTTGGGAACCATTGAGTGAACACGCCGCCCCCTATCCCTCAAGCGAACGCGCCGCAACGCCGATTCACCAGTTTTCATTTCGGCGGGCTATTTTATCTTGTTAGCCAATCAATTTATCTTATCCTACTAATGTATTGTTACTCTCAATAATTTGCCATATTTTGCCTGCATCACAGAAAACTGGTCCAATAAATTATCCCGGTTTTACGCAGAATCATGACATGGGGGTGCGGGAAGTATTATTAATGCATGAATACAATGCGCAGATGACATTGAATGAGCTCCACTTTTTGTCCATTTTACAAAACCGCCGTAACAGGGATTCACCAGCTATCATATCCGTGCTTTGATATCTTTTTTTAGTTAGCCAATCAGCCCCCTGATTCACTTAATCTCTTATTTCTTTCCACTCTTTTTCTTCTTCATTTCGTATATTATTTCAACTGTCGCCAGTATCGCAGAGGAAATACCGCTTTTACTTTCTTACGAATGCGATGTAAGATGTAAGCATCATGTAACCCGGACCTACCAGTTCTCATTTCAGTGTTTCGATGGTTTCATTGTTAGCAAAGCAATTGTCTCGCCAATTCCCCTCAGATTCAATTCACTTCATCTCTCGCATCTCTCAACACTTTTTCTTCTTCATTTACGTATCACAAACAGCTGATACAATCACTCATCCGGGTTCTTTAGAACTTCTTACGTAAAGAAGTTGCCGCTGATGTACAGAGAGAGGAATTGTATGAAATAGTTAGCAGGGTAACCATTGAGTGGACTTCACATTCCGTCCCTAATACGAACGCGCTGCTACGCAGATTCACCAGCAATCTCGTACTCATTTACAGAAGCGCAAGCAAAATGTTCTGCGCAGAGCAGTTCAATGTCCTTATGTTGCTTCTTTTAAATTAACCTATTTTCTTCATTTCTGTATCTTCAGTAGTTGATCCATTCCCTTATCGTGAGGCTTGTGCAGACAGAGACGCCACACAGAGATACCTGTCGACATTAATATATTCAGTATCTTGACGAGATAGTACATGAATGTGAGATAGTAGAGGGTGAAGTACCTTGAATATAAGAGAGTTGGACAATCTAGATGTCGACAATTTATAGAGTTCGCGCTCTGAGCGCGGTGGAAAGGGGAAGTAGAATTGTTTGTGGCGCATGTATACATATCCTGCTCATTGAGTGGCCTCGCCTGACCCATCCCTCATAAGAACTTGCCGCAGCACAGATTCACCAGTTTTCATTACGGCGGTCTACAATATCTTGATAGTTCGACAATCAGTTTTCCTCCCTCCCGGATTCTATTTTTTTAATGTTTCTTTCAAAAAAAAATATGTATCAGCATCCCAAAGAGCTGATCCAATCAATTATCCCTCTGCTCTTACGCAGAAAGAATGCGCTTGGGTGCCACATCATTCCACAGGCCGGTCAACCATCCAGAAAGGCCTTTGGAGTGAGAGAGCGTGTGAAATCGAGAGGAACTCTCTCACTTTTGCACACTCTCTCGTCCTAACCCTGGTCTGTAGGTTTGGAATCATGTGGTGCGAGAGAAGTATGGTCGGATAAATACGGCTGCGCAGATATCATTGATTAAACTGCGCACCTTTCACGTTTTACAAACACGCCGTAACGGGGGTTCACCAGTTCTTTCCGTTCTTTCATATCTTATTAGTTAGCAATTTCCCCTTCCCCGGACTCAATTCCTCGCTCGTTTCTTTCCACTCTTTTTTCTCCCCCCATTTCCGTATCACCAACTGCTAACTCATCCCGGTTCTTGCGTAGATAAATAGCCAGCAAATCGAACCCCATTGAGTGAACTCCGCACTTCGTTCCTCTTACGAACACGCCGCGACACGAATTCACCAGCTAAACTCGCATTGTGTGCTAAAGTGCGAACACATTCGAAGTTAGAGGCTGTATTGTTTGACTTCTTCCAACTCTAACATAACTTCCACAATTTCAATTCCATAATAGAATATCAGCCAGATCCAAATTCTCATCCCTCTTTTCTCGTAACTAAACCTTCTTACGAACGCCATGTAACTCGGATTCGCCAGTTCTTATTTCGGTGTTTCGATGGTTTCATTATTAGCAGAGCAATTGTTTCGCCAATTCCACTCATATCCAATTCACTTTATCTCTCGCTTCTCTCATTTCCATAAGCAACTGATCTAATCACTCATCCCGGTCTTTGCATAGAAAGTTTTTACTAGTATTCAGTAAGTAAAATTGTAAGCATAGTGAGCCTGAAATCCATTGAATGACAAAATATTTTATCCTTCTTACCAATGCAGAAATATGACGTAACACGTAACATTGTTAAAGAATATCCTGCTCCATCATTCTTCATCTCATATGTTTCAATGGCGCGGTCGCGTTCTCCTCGTCCGCCCTTATCCCTCCCTATCATTTTTGAATTCCTGCATTCAGGGTCAGTTTGGCACAGAGCCAAACGCGAATAACTTTGTCCAAAGTTATCGGCTGAACATGCGGTTTGCGGGGCTCTTATCTGGGAACCGATTACCATAATCCGACCGTGAGAACTCAGTTGACCAAAATTTCGTGGGACACCACCTTTAAGTTGGAGTTTTCTTCCTTCTTCATTTTTTCCACTCTTTTTTCTTCGTCATTTCCGTATCACAAACAGCTGATCCAATCACTCATCCCGGTTCTTGCGTAGACATTTTTAGCTGAAGTACAGAAAGTAGAATTGTATTAAACACCAGTCTGGCTCACATTGAGTAAACTCTACATTCAACCTTCTCGCCTTCACACCGAAACGCAAATTCACAGGCCAATATGATTTGTCGCGTGTACTAACGCGCAGCAGCGCACAATGCTGTTTAACTTTTTTTGGGAAAAATTAAAAGTTTTTACATCTCGCAGGGTTGGAAGTTGAAATGCGTAAGAATCCCTTCACAAACAGCTGATCTAATCACTCATCCGGGTTCTTACGTAGAAAGTTTTCTCGCAGGGACCCGGGAAGTCGGCACTCTCTGTCTATCCACCTTGAAGTAACAACAAATAGGTGCATATTCCTGTCCTCTCGGTGCCTTAGCACCGCTGATATTTACGATGTCATTTGTCTATGGGAGAGTAATTTTAGCATCTCGTAATTCACAATCAGTCAGTTTCCTGATTGGTATTGTTTTGCTTTCTTTTTCTACACTCAGACACTGATTTATTAATAAAGATTAATTGCGCCGCTTTTCTAATAAAATGTTACCGTAGCCAGATATTTCCTTGATATTATTCGCAGTTTGAGTGATTTACGATTTCGTTCTTTGAATCAACACAATATTTTTAAGGCGCGTACGTGATCATTCGAATGATGCCATCTTGAATGGGGTTAGGAACGAGAGACTGAGCAACATGGAGAGCCCCCTCCCACTAGTACACCGCATTCCTGACCCCTTTCTGGAGTTTTGGCCGGGATGCGGAATTGTGGAACGGGACAGCGTTGGTAGCGATTTCCATTCGAAGTTTTCCAAAAAAGAACAGTAACAATGGAGACATCGCGCACTATTCAGGAGTGATTGGCGAAAGTCGTAGGTACAAGTTGAATTCCCGTTCCGTCGCTGTGAGAAAACAATGCCGTTCTTGCTCTGACAATGAGTTTCTCGGTCGCACTATAAATCCCCCAGCCCTCCCATTTATTCATTCATCCATTTCGTCCATTTCACGCATTAATTAATGTTTATTCTAAACGTTTTCCGAAAAGCACAGTAAAATTGGCAGAACATCGCGCTACCTCTGAAACTCTACCGGTCGTACTACACAGAAATCCCCCAGTCCTCCCATTTGCTCATCCATCCATTTCGTTCATTTCAAGCATTAATTAATCACACTTACCTCCGAAAGTGTTTCGGAGAGCTCAGCTTCTCGTGCAACTGTTCTACCAGGTCGTATTCAGGAATGCCCCCCCTTCATCCCACAGTCCTCATATTTATTCATTCACTCATCTATTCTCTCCTCCTTCTTCTCCCATCGAGTCCCTTCACCATCGACATCCGGAGCTCAGTCACTTCCTCTACGAAATTGCATATTTTCACCCTACTTTCACCGTTTGGTGCTCTTCTTTTTTACTCCCTCTGGTAACTAATACACATTTTCTCACTATTTGATGCTAAAACTCGATACGTTGATAGTTAAACTGTAAAGGGTTTAGATCTCAGAGATTCGAAATTTCTTTTTATCCCTATGTCCATCGTTTGGCGCTCTTCTTCTCCACCCATCTGGTAACCATATATACTAATACATATCTTTCTCTCAATTTCCCTATATTTTTTCCATAAACTCCAATCCGTAAAAGGTCCTATGTAAAGGTGTTAGATATCAAAGAGACGAAATTGCATATTCTCAACCTATTTTCACCATATTTTTACCCCATTTAATATTTCAATTTTGAAATGATACGTTCATGAAAACGACAGTCTGATTCCCGTTTCAGCATAACTATAATGCATGCGATTTAGTGGGGAATTAATTTCTCGAAGATAGAGTCTTCTAATATTACAATATTAGAATGATCAGTCCATGAAAATGATAGTATGTTTCCCGTTTCAGCACAACTATAATGCATGCAATTTATATCGTTAGTAATTCCATTCGGACAGCGTTTTGTAATACTTAACTAATATTCTTTTTTTACTATTCTCATATACTTTTCTATACAAGTCCAATCTGCGCTCATAAATATTTACCCCTCTACTGTCTCTGAACGGAGTAGATGGATGAAGCATGTTCGCTCTCTATTCTCTCTCTAAACCTTCCTGATTTATTGCTCCTCCCTCCCTTCATTTTTCGCCAATTCCCGGAAAGGCGAAATGTGGTGGCAAAGTACTGCGAGGCGCATTTGAGACGCACACAGCTAAAAGGCCAAATTATGACTTATTATGATCCATCCTTTGAAAGTTCCGCGTCCTTGGACATTGAAATTGGCCGAATTTCGCAGTGGAAAAAGAGAAGAAAAAAACCGGAAGTGGTCGAAATTGCCTCTTTTTCTTGCGGTTTCCACCAATTCAACGATCATTTTCTCCAAACGTGTCTCTAACACTAAGCTCACTTAATTCTCCTATGCTGATTCCGGTGAAACCACGCCTGCTCTCTTTCATTTTCACACTCTCTCCCTTATTTCTCTGCTTCTCTGGACCATTTCATTCCCTCGTATCTATCGTCACAGATAGTGGGTTACTCGTGTACCCACAGCAACTGATGTTCTGAGAAGCCTCGTGAGCGTGCGGCGTGAATATTGCAAATTAGGAAGCATTCTACGCGCGTAGGATTACATGTACGTTCTTTTAATTGAAAGCACATCTTTTTTTTTATTTTTCCGCAAGTCTCGTGAGCAGTAATAGACCTAACTCATTTATTATTCTATCATGTTGTTGAAACATAATCGAATGGATGCTCCATTTTTTTGTCAAGAGCAACTCAAATCTCGTTGCAATCTGAGCGTTTTTACTCCAGAAAGGGATCAAAGAGCGGTTGTGGAGGATACACTATAGTGCGTTTAAAAGCGTTAGGATATTTCTCACTTTCACGATATTGTCCATCATCCCTTTCTGGAGGTTTTTAGACTTTTTATATTATATATATTTTTATATTTTATATTGTATATACTCGACACATCCTCGCTTCACTATGTCTACAACGCATTTCATTTTGCAATTGAACCTTAATCGTTTCCAACCTTCGGGGTAATATTAACGATGATCACTTTGGCTCTATCACGACGCACATCATTCCACAGACCGGTCAACCTTGCAGAAAGGCCTTTAGAGTAAGAGAGTGTGTGAAATCGAGAGGGACTCTCTCAATTTAGCATACTCTCTCGCTCTAACCCTGGTCTGTAGGTTTGGAATCATGTGGACGATAACGCGATTCTCGACTAAAGCTGAAAGCGCGAGTGTCTCGCACCACTTTCACACAGTCTCTCATTCCTAACCCCAGTATGGAGATTTGCATGCATTCGTTGCACAGTCTGATTTGCGTTTCACAATCTCTACAACTAATCGTTATCAGTGTTCCGGTAACGATTTGCCAATGTTTGTCAAAACACTGTGGATCTCGCCAATGATAACGCAATTCTAGTCCGAGACTTGCGCCGGTTAGCGTGCGGCGTGTGCCAAAAATCAACTCAAGCAAGCCACTGATTCACAGCAATCTAATCTGTCTATCCTTCTATCTTTCTCCTACTCTTGTCTCGTCATTTCTAGCAGATAGAAAAAGGCATGGAACCTCCCCTCTATTCGGAGAAGAATAGTCCCACTTTGGTTAGGGTTCGACGAGTAATGGTCTGACCCTCTCAATTCTGCATGGTCTCTCGCGCTGTCTGATCGATGCGAGAGCATGTAGAATGAGGAGAGTCTGATCATTACTCGGTTCGACGCACGATGCGTCCAACCCTAACCACAGTTGACCACAGAAAACCGCATTCGCATCTTGCGTATTCGACCGTGACCCTTGCGTTTTTGGTTCTGGACGTATTATAGTACTTCTTTAACGGTCGTAGCTTCGAGAGTATGCTCGCTTTTCATCACTGAGGAGAATCTACTTGATTGAATACTTGACAAAGCACAATTGTTATCTCGCTTCCTCGTTATCAGTTCTATGCATCACACGTTCTGAATTGTTTCGAAATAGCCGCATGCTGTGAACTAGACCTGTTTCGATGCTCTTAACTCAATTTTTTCACTCTCACAGGGAAATAAGTCTGCGAACTTGTCTAGTCTACCGAGCGACCACTTTAAATGTCTGAGGTTCATTTCCGTGTCTGATAGACGCGAATAGATAACCAAAGTCGTCGCTCGGTAGCCTAGACTATAGGATTCGTCAACTTTGTCATACTTCCCGCCACCCCCTTCCAATCTCATTTCAGATAGAGCGAAGGATTCACTCCTTACTCCTTTCTGGAAGATTACCCTCGTCGGTCTTTGTGGAATGCATACCTTTCGAAACGTCCAGAAAGGGGTCAGGTACGAGAGAGTGTTTATGTGAAACTGAAAAAGAAAGAGAGTCCCTCTCGATTATACACGCTCTCTCCCATCCCTTGCCCCTTTCTGGAAGGTTACCCTCCGCGGTCGGTAAGGAATTCGATCCATGGTCACACGTGGTATCCGGTATCCGACAGGAAGAAGGGACTGTGTGGGTAATTCATACACTCCAAGGGTCGGCAGAATTCCGTGAATGGGAAGGAAAGAGGGTCGTGTTTCGCTGACTATAGAGTTATCACATCATATCTCGGCTCCGACTGACATCGTTTTCTGCACATTTTCATGATACTTATTGCGGCCACATAAGATCACTTCTGAGTGTGTATTTCCTCAAGCGTTGTCACTCGTTCTTAAAATCCTAAAACCATTAAGAGGTTCAGAACCATGTTCAGAAATGTTCAGAAATGTGCTACCGAAAGGAGTAGACAAATTAAGCGCTGTCTGATACTGACACATGCACAGCGTGTCAGACTGGTGAGAATGCCCCATTAGCATGGCGCTGAAATTTGTGAAACTAATCCCAGACGACGAGTCATTTCTGGTATGGGGACCGGTCGAAATGAGTGTGATATTCGCAGAAATAAATTCATAATATGTAAATGAGGTCAAAATTGAAAAATCTAAACTGGTCAAGTTGTTGGAACATGCATTGGAGAAGTTATATAAATTTGCCATCTACTATCTTTCATCTCCATGGAGGAGATAGCTTTTGAAGATTTCAAAAGCTATCTCCTCCTCGACGAGAAAAGATACAACCATGCCGATTTTTTGTAACATCCCCAAGACATGTTCTAAAAACTTGACCAGTTCTGATTTTTCGACTATGACTTAATTAATCAATTATAAAATAATTTATGCAAATTTTGGCATTAAAATAATTATAGTCGACGAACAAGGCCAAAATCGAAAAATCAGAACTGGTCAAGTTTTTAGAATGTGTAGTGGGGATGTTGCAAAAAATCGGCATGGTTGTATCTTTTCTCGTCGAGGAGGAGATAGCTTTCGAACATTTCAAAAGCTATCTCCTCCATGGACATGAAAGGTAGTGAGATGACAAAATTACACAACATCCCCAATGCATGTTCCAACAGCTTGACCAGTTTAGATTTTTCAATTTTGACCTCGTTTACATATTATGAATTTATTTCTGCGAATATCACACTCATTTCGACCGGTCCCCACACCAGAAATGACTCGTCGTCTGGGATTAGTTTCACAAATTTCAGCGCCATGCTAATGGGGCATTCTCACCAGTCTGACACGCTGTGACATGCAAATAGGATTTGTCCATAATAGTGTTTGTTACATTGTTCCAATAGGACATTGTTTCGCTGCCTATCTAATTCCATATTTATCGCATTATTTTGTTTGGCAGATTCGTGTTTCAAATGGTCAGCATATTTATCGCCTCTCATATTCTCTCCTCTCCTTCTCGAGCCTATTGTTCGCACGCTAATTCAATCACATGTATAATATGTGTATTTCATCAGTATGTGTCTAATATCTGCTGCATGTCCTTACTGTTTGCCGGGGTTTATCGATTACTTTCTTTCTTCTTTCTTAACAGTCGCAACATCGCAGATCACAGCTCAAACGATCATTTTGCAGCGACCAAAGTAAACGCAGAAATAAGTTGCGCATTTTGTTCCGTCGAACGTCACTCGAAAGCGTCAAATTCGTTCATTTTTCGCAGTATTTTTCGCAAAGTCTGCAGAGAATTTGTAGCCGGCTTTTAGCAAAACAAACATTTGTTTCGAAACGACGGAGGTTCAGTTGACACCTCGGCTGCAAGTGACATGCCGTGCGTAATACTAGTGAGAGAACTCCCTGTCCCCCTCCTTCTCTTCCCATATCTCGCTAGCAGGATCTTTGAGTGACGGGGGAATGTTCACTAGGGCATTTCTTCGTTAGATGAAAGATGAAAGAACTAGCCCCGCCGCCCGCGACCTCATAGTCAGTTAAAGGGACCTGGCACTGCAAAATAAGTTATTTTTAATTTAAAGAAAATTATTTTCTGATTAGAATGCAAAAAATCGCATATTTTTACGATTTTTTTGAAAGAAGTTATGATTTTTCAAAGTTCGGAATTTGCCTTGATGTACCGGGCGCTACGGTGTTTAGCGCGCTAAACACAGTAATGCCCGGTACGCGAGTACCTTTAAAAAATCATAACTCCTTTCAAAAAAATCGTAAAAATATGCGATTTTTTACATTCCAATTGGAAAACAATTTTCTTTTAAATAAAAATAACTTATTTTGCAGTGCCAGGTCCCTTTAAACCAAATTTCAACCGATTTTTCTCCTACTTTAATAAGTAAGCTAATATCTATAGCTATTTCTACGGTGTCTATACACACTGTTTCGCTCCATAGTCGCGTCAGTTCTCCCAACAGTTAGCAATTCTTTTCAAAATTCTCCCTCAACTGCATCTCGTAGACGGGAAGTAACATTTTTCAACAGAGTTTGATGTCCGGACTGCAGATTAAACTACGGATCTTTTGTCGGTTATGAAACGCCCTCGCCCCCCCCCCCCCCCGCCTCTCATCCTTTCAACGTCAACCCCTCGCAGCAATGAGATTAGTACGCGTGGCCAAAGCTTCCTGCTTCGTGATAGAACGGACAGTGTCATCCGTGCGTACAGCGTGACCTCTCTTTGACGAGCCATTCCCACGATTTTTAGGAACGATTTCTGATCTCTGTTTCTTTTGAAAATAGATCCGGAATCGGCTTCGGTTCTCTACCAACCCCTAGTCACTTTGTTTCCGGTGCTTTCAGTTCCGGTACTTTCCCTGTACTGACGGAAACAAATGTTGGCGGATATTTTAAAAGGGCACGTAATATTGGGAAGAAAACACGTCCATCTGTCTTGCCGTGGGGGCCCAAACAGTGTACGCGAGTGACCAAGTCACCTCTAGGTGCTACAGTCCCTTATTACTTGTTTGTTCCGCGTTCAAGACCCCGAAACCATCAGAACCAGAACCAGAACCGGGTTGTAGTCGGTCTGTGTCCTACCGTATGGATAATGGACACTGGCTTGGAGCCGTATCCGGTTGCACGGAAGGATGTGCCCTTTTGCTCCCTTCGCCCGATCCTATGCACATGATTCCAAACCTACAGATCAGGGTTAGAGCGAGAGAGTGTACAAATGTGAGAGAGTCCCTCTCGATTTCACACGCTCTCTCACTCCAATGACCTTTCTGGAAGGTTGACCGGTCTTTGGAATGATGCTCCGCGTTCGCAGAGAGACATAAATGGGTCCAAAATTAGAGTCTGTTGTATTTTTCCACAGTCTCTCGCCCCTGACCTTATCTGGTCTTTTACAACTTTGCAATATTCAACATTTGCACACTTACTAGAAGTCAGATTCCTGTTTCAGCGTGTCTATAATGCAAGTAATTTCGCTGGTCAACAATTCCATTCTGCCAGTACGATTAATAGTATCTCACACCATTCCATCTCCAAGTGAAAAATAAAGATACATTTTGATAGTAAAAATTTGCCGACTCCACTATCGACAATCTACAAAGAACTCACATGAAACCCCTAACCCTGGCGGAATAAATAATTGTAATTGTAAATTGTAAAAAACGAGGAATCTCTACGGCGGCTTGACACATACCCGTTCGCCGCCTTTTCGAGAGGCATTATTGGATCAATGTGATCCGGCAGTTCCGTAGGACTGATCCCTCATTTCTATGTTATTGTCCTTTGCCACTTCGTAGGCATCTCCGGAGTGCACGGCCACATGATTCCAAATCTACAGACCAGGGTTAGAGCGAGAGAGTGTGCAAAAGTGAGAGAGTCCCTCTCGATTTCACACGCTCTCTCACTCCAAAGGCCTTTCTGGATGGTTGACCGGCCTGTCCTTCCTCCCCAGTTGACAGTTGACGTGTATCCTTCCTCAATGACGACGAGTGAACTGTGCGTGCTCCTTCCGGTCCGTCACTCCCCTAACCAGACATCGCCCCACTCCACAGGCCTGCCAACCTTACAGAAAGAGGTTTGGAGTGAGAGAGCGTGTGAGATCGAGAGGGACTCTCTCACGTTGACGCACTCTCTCTCTCTACCCCTGGTCTGTAGGTTTAGAATCATTTACTATTTGCCCTGTACTGCAGTCAGCCTTTCATACCAGAGAACACACCTTGCAGCGCAGATTACTACCATTTTTCAATGTGGCTGCTCGAATACTTCTTTATTTATTACGGTCAAAATTGATTTGTTTAATGTCTCCATGCATAATTTTTTAATGTCTACTTGCATATGCGGTTTCAAAGATTTCAATATTTCTCCTGTTTCTAAGACCTGTCATACTCGTGTTTCACTTTCGATACAAATAATCTCGTGAGTTTGCGCCCCCTACGCCTGCTTTCTCGTATTCTGTCGTATCCCGTGTGTTTTCGGACTATCCAAGAGTGAGGGAGGGGAAAGGGGGCAGTATCAGTTTTCATCATCTCTCACATGAACTATCTCGCATCTCTCTAGCCCCTCGAGTAGGAGTAGTGTGAGATAGGGAGAGAGAGAGAGATAGAGAGAGACCCTGAGTAATTCCTCTCGAGAAAGAGTAAGATTTTCATTACTTCCGTGAACGAGACGGGTTTGTTGTTTTGACACCGCACGAGGAGCATGGGAGTTTGCATTTGTAGACTCTATCGATGATTTTTGTTGAATTTCGGACATTCCATTATTTTCAACGAATATCTTCCTGCGTTCAGAGCTCAGTTCGTAATTGTTCAATTATTTTTGCAAAAACGACCAAATCGCTATCGTTCTCGGATGGTAATAGAGACTCATCAAACGAGTGGGAAACGCGAAATCACGGTGTTTGCTGCGCCGGGCGAATTTTCTCTAAGCAGAAGATGCATAGTGATTTTTGAAATTATTTTCCATCCTTGAAGAGATCCTTAAATTCATCGTCTCGGCCCAAACAATCTCATGTGCTATTTACTCCAATAGTGCGCGTGCCGCACTTTCTACGGTATTTTCCAGACGCTCATTTCATTTATGAGAGCTGCTTCCAGAAAAAAATTGTTATTTGATTCGTAATTTGTCGCTGTTTTCGTCAATTTTGTATTTTCTACGGCAAGAAATCGTGTTACATCAGAGACTAAACCTTCCTTTAGTCTGTATTTACTCGTAAAGTACGTTCACTCTGTTAAATTTACTGCTTGCTGTCTGGTCCAAGGCGATTTTATTAGTTATTCGGGAAGTGCTACCCCCTCAATCCGTTTTCATTCTGAATTCACACTCCCAAAGTAGGTAATATTAATCGCGTTTTTCATTACTCCCGTCTATATTCTGAATGCGATTCTATAGTCCTTACCCCCCCCCCGTACCAAACACTATTTACCCCCCCCCACCCCGAAAGTGCGCCCTTCATTATTGTTTTCCACACTACAGCTACGAGATCTCATTCATTTCCCCCTCGATATTTCGATCTCTCTCTCTCGATATTTCGATCTCTCCCACTCACACGACCAAGGGGATTACTCGTGGTTTGAGGATGTTTTCCCCAGTTCGGCTCAAGTAAGATGGGACTTTGTGGGGCCCCGGTGGTGGTACGAAAATGCCCCGAGGCATGGTCAATTCGCAGAAAAAAATGCAGTGAAACGTGCGAAATGCAAGATTTAGCGGCTCTTTTTTTAATACCACGTGCAGTTTCGCTTGCGGCATGGGCAGTTTTCAAGTAGGAACAGATTTTGTTTAGGCGAGACATCCGTCTCCCCTAAGTTGCACTGTTTGTATTGAAAAGCGCAGAATGCGGAAGCATAATTCGGGAATGATTATTCAGCTATTGGGAATATATTTTAATTTGGGAAGATTTTTTGGATCGACTGAACAATTCACACGAAACCGCTCGTCTTTAGTGTTTCGCTGTTTCGAAAAGCTCCTCGAATTTGCGAATCTCGCATTCGAATTCAGAAAAGTGACGTGAGAATCAAAAGTCTCTGAATGAACCTCTAAGGGCGCCATTTTTGTTTTCGAAAATATGTTAACGATGTTGTATTTACAATCTATATTTACTGCCATTTTCGCTACTCATTCTAGAATTTATGTTTCGAAATTCTGTAAATTGAAGAGCTGCAAGTTCGCATTCTGCACTTAAACTTGCAATAGTCCCAATGTGCGTACTTTGCTTTCCCATCGTTAAAAGTTCACATGCGCCGTCTTTGCCGCTCATCTCCTCTAGAGGTCAAGCGAATTCTGCCCCGAAAGGGTCCTTCGTCCGTCTCTCGTTGTCTGACTCTCTCTTTTCGCGAGCTCTCTCACTGATTTTCTCGTTGTTTAGCTTGTTCTCGCCGTTACTTCTTCCTCTTTTGCTCCACAAATTTCCGCACAAATCCTCTCGTTCAACGATGCTCCATTCTGTCTTTTGAGGGCCTTCTCGCACTATTTCGGCCTCAAAGTCCGTCCATTTCTCGGCGCGTTATAACTGATCATCTCTATGTGTTTGCTTTTTGGCTCATCTCTATGTGTTTGCTTTTTGTCAAACTCGAAGACCTTCCTCTCACTATTAGGGTTCTCTTATTGGAACTGATTCCGGAATTCCAAAAAGGAGAACAAAGGAACTTAGACCGCGAGGGTGGTGAGAGATAACGGAGAATGAGAGGGCAATGGAATTCCAATGGATTTCTAATGGAATTCTTTTCCAATAAGCGAACCCTACTCACTATTCCTGCCCCGCAAATTCCATCCATTCTCGCGCGTTATAACTGCTCTCGGGAGAGCGCGATTTTCAAAGACACTTTGCTTTTTGAGAAATGTCATCATTCTGGATGTGAGATGATGACTTCGCGCAACAGCGATATTAGGTAAGCAAGAGACACCAAAGAGAAGCAGTCTTCCAATCACTTTGTAATCACAACTAGATCATCATGATTCCACTTAGGATCTCTCTCTAGTTCGTCCATCTCCACTCGCGATATAACTGCTCAAGAGAGAGCGCGGTTTTAAAAGACATTGGAGAAATAACATCATTCTGAATGTGAAATAGTGTCTTGTACCCGGTGATCTCGCGCAACAGTTGCATTTTGTAAGCACGCTGCGCAATTGCGCTGCAGTCATCCATTCCTCTTGTTGTGAAAAAAAATCCAGCTCATTGTGATGCCAGCTCTATATGTTTGCTTATTGTCAAACTCGAGAACATTTCCCGCACTATGTCGACCTCAAAGTTCATCCATTTTCGCGCGTTTTCACGGCTCTCGGAAGAGCTATCTCAAAAGAGAGTAGAGTTATTGAGAAGTTTCATCATTCTGTAGGAAACATGTCGTTTACATGGTGATTCCGGACAACAGCGGTATCTGATAAGCAAGCGGCGCCTTAGAGATGCAGTATTACTTGGGCAGTCTGATATCAAAATAAAATACTCGTGATTCCAGCTCTGCGCGTTTGATTATTGTAAAACTTGAGGACCTTCTCGCAATGTTTAGGCGTCAAAGTCGGTCCATTTTTCGGGCATTGTAACTGCTGTAGAAGTTTCCTCATTTGAGCACTACTGACGTGATAAATAAATAATTGAAAAAATAGACAAAAAAATTGTGTCTTGGTGATCTTCGGCAACAATGCTGTTTTGTAAGCATCAACTTAAAAGTGATTGCAATATGTAGGAATTCGTCTCAAAACAAAATCACTGGCTGGAAGCCCTGTTTACTTGTGTAATATCAAACTCATGCTCCTCCTTGATTCTTGATCGCGGAAATATTTTTCGTATTTTCACGTTGCAACAAACTTAACTGACCATATTCGTCTAATAGTCAACATCATTTACTGTTTTCTTCCTGCTTACTTATGACGAGTTAATCTCTGCATTGCTCTGCATTTCTGCATTGTTTCTTTCTCCTATTTGATTCTTGAACGCGGAAGGAAAGAGACCTCTGTGACAGTATGCAGAATAGGCCTTGTTTTGACCCCCTCTTAACGTATTCACGCACTCTTCGATCCTTGACCACTCGCACTTTATCTCACCCCCTACGTCCTCCCTTCAAGTCTGTTTCATTTACCGATCGTGTGACGCCCTGCACTCTCAGTTCACTACACTCTCTCATCAATTAGAGTAAGTTAGAGAGCAGGCAAAAGTGAGAGAGCAATTGGTCGAGTTAGAGTAATGTCTGTGACAACTTGGTGAGGGGTGAAGAGGCGAAATTGCAGAGAGAAAGAGGCGAGGAGACGATTGTTGTCTGAGGATACCTCCGAGTGTGCACACTTCTACCCCCCCCCTCGAGTCAAAGGAAAATCTTAATTAAGATCAGCTGAAACACTGGTGGAATTTGCATGCTGCGATGTCTATGCGTGTACGCACAACCGCTTCATTTTGGCAATTCTTTATTTCAATGTTTATTGATTTAATCATATTCGCAGGAGGTGTAGAATTTTACTGATTTTAGTATGACGAAATTTGTGATCGGAGAAAAAAGTGAAAAAAATTATTGATTCCTTCTTGTGTACGCTCATTCGCGCACCTTCTTGTGTACGCTCATTCGCGCCGCCCACTTGATTTATTCGTTTTTCTGACTTTTTTTTTTAATTTCGTGCTCAGATTTCCTCTTTTTACCGCCCGTGTCATTACCAACCTTCAAAAACCCCACTATTTTATTTTCGATTTTCAACATTTCTCCCCCCCCCCCTGTTTGCGCTAAGAAAACAACCCGATCTCGTTGCAGGATATTCGTCAACTCTCCTGACACTTTTGAGAGACGGGGCTGTTCAGTGAGGATGTGCTAGTTTGTGTGGAGGATGATCAGTCTCTCTCTCTGTCTACTTCTATCTCTCTCTTCCTCCCCATATTTCACAGCCCGGACAAGCCTCCAGGAAGGGCTCGGTAGCGGGAGATTTCGCACTCTTTCTCGCCCGTGACCCCATTCTGGAAGCTTGGATAGTTCGAGTGTAAAACCATGCTCTTAACCATACGACTTACTAAAAACATTAAACGAAACTTACTCAACCCTTACTCATTACACAACCCTTCTCGATCTCCGGACTTGTTTCCCATGGTTGTTTTCTATTGAGCTCCTCGGGGCATCGTGTTTTCTAATAACCTCTCTCTCTCTCTTTCTCTCACTCACAGCTTTCCCCTCAAGTAGTGTGAGGCATGTACACATCATGATGGAAATATACCCACGAGGCGGAAAATCTTTTCCAATCTATGCAAAATTCGGATTCTCCCTTGTCCACAAATGCCCGATATAGCTCACCCTAGTTGCATGGAAATATACCCTTCATTTAGCCGTCCGTATCATATTTCTAGAATATTCACGCAATCCTTCATCTTTTCCATTCAGGCGAACTTTCTGTACAGAATTCATTCTATTTTGGGGATAATCCGGTACATCCTAATTTTAGGAATATACTTGAATATTAAATTCCGGCATACGGCCCGAAATGCCATGCTCATGTTCTTATGGACATTCGCGGCACATGATTCCAAACCTACAGACCAGGGTTAGAGCGAGAGAGTGTGCAAAAGTGACAGAGTCCCTCTCGATTTCACCCGCTCTCTCACTCCAAAGGCCTTTCTGGAAGGTTGGCCGGCCTGTGGAATGATGTGGTGGATCATTGCTCATTCTGGACGCGATTCGACCGTAGTTCTCCTACATGGGAAAATGCCCCTCTCGGTAGTCCATGGTCTAGACGCTATGGACCAGCACATTTGTTGATCACTTCCCCCTCTTTTTTTTCCATCGAAATTTACATGTAGCCCCTTCATTCTCTCACGTTCTTTTCTCCTTAAAGACGACTGTTTTGTATTCGAAGCCCTCTACGCATTGGTTTGACCCCTGCGGACGCTCAGATTTGTCTAAGGATTGAAGCGAAGAAGCGGCTGGACTGTGAGAGACACAAACAAATTAAGACACCGCAGGAGTGTCTAGTAGTCCGGAAAGGGGTCAAGGGCAAGATCGCGTCATTAACTTTTCCTGGTTTTCTTCCCGGAAGTTTCGAATCATTGCCTTATCGGTCAAGTCAATGCAGTCGTTGTTTATATTACATTTATAAAATGATACGATCATACCAAAAAGCCGAACAACGAACTTCCGCTGTTTACCATACAGGAACATTGGCGACCCTCTCACTTTTGCGTACTCTCTCGTCTCAGTAAACACAGGAAGTCCAAGTTCGAAATTTTGCTTGGTCGTATCATTTTATAAATGTAATATTCACTTTGAGCTCATTCAAAGCAGGAACCGCCAGATAAAATCGTAGAGCAACTTCAATCCCCCTATATCTCAGCGCATGAAATCCGGGAGTCGGTCCAAACCCGACATCCGAGAATGAATGGGTACTATAAATCATGTTTTCTTACCCGGCCCCTCCTCGTGCTTTAAAGAGCGCGTCGAATTCGGAATGCGTAGCGAATTGTGCGATCTCTCGATTTCACACGCTCTCTCGTATTTCTCTTTTTCTTATTCGTCGCCTGTTTAAGAACGTCATCCCACCAAACTGACCTTGTTCTTGCATTCCAGGAAGAAATCACGACACGAAGAGATAATTATAAACTCACGACTGTCAAATTTTGGGAAATCCGGCCTGGATATTTTGGGTATGTTAAAAAAAATTTTTGGGTTTTTTTTTATTTATTTTGGGTTTTTTTCAATTTTTTTTAATATAACGGCGGTAAAGACCAGCAGAAATAGGCGTCTTGTATATTTCTTTTGCATTTTAGTATCACCCCTGAAAAAAATACCGCAGGTTCCGAGCAAGATCGATAAATTATGCAAGCTGGGGGATCGCCAGGTTTTCCGCTCTCCTTTTGAAAGCAGCCGCGTGATTTCGTCTTTCACGCACCGTAAATCCGAAATTTCGCGCGCCGGTCCTTTGTCCTCAAATTTCACGGTTTTACGGTTACTGTCCTGTGTGTTTTTGTTCGCTTTCTCCTATTTCCGATACGCATCGCAGGGTTTTGGCGCCGCGAAGCTTCTCTTTCTCATCACATGATTCCAAACCTACAGACCAGGGTTTGGACGAGATAGTATGCAAAAGTGAGAGAGTCCTTCTCGATTTCACACGCTCTCTCACTCCAAAGGCCTTTCTGGAAGGTTGACCGGCCTGTGGAATGATGTGTCTTGCTTGCTTTTCGCTTGCTTCACAATTTTCTACAGCACGCGCGAATCTCCAGAAAGGGGTCAGTACTGAGAGAGCGTGTAGAAGTGAGAGGGACACTCTGACTTTTCAGAACCATTGAAATTACGTAGTTTCCAGATCTCTGAAAATTCAACGGGGAACTGAGTAAAATTATGCAAATGTCCCAACTCTATTCGAAAAAACAACGAAACCTCGGAACTGCGCTAAAAGTAGGAGTAAAGAGTAATGTGA
Source organism: Pristionchus fissidentatus (assembly GCA_036245785.1). Lineage (NCBI taxonomy): Eukaryota > Metazoa > Nematoda > Chromadorea > Rhabditida > Neodiplogasteridae > Pristionchus > Pristionchus fissidentatus. Next base: position 29,405,233 of record BTSY01000003.1, on the reverse strand, counting down.
TCTCCGCAATTCACCTCCAATTTCTTTTTTATCGATAATTTTCCTATGTTTGAATTTTTCGCATTTTATCCGCTTGATCAATTCGATTTCGCAGTGTTTCGTAAATTTCGAAACTAAGAAATTATATCATTTGTTGGTCGGAATGATGTCATTTTAACATCCGCGCGAAGCTCAAACTCGAGCCAATTTCGCTTGAATTTTACCGATTTCACACCCCCACTTCTTCCGGTGTAAAACATCACTCAATTTCCTTCTCCTCTAACCGGAAGTTAAAATTCGCATCTCGCGAATTGACTGATTTCATCTGCTGTATTTCTATGGGCGCATATTTCGCATCGCCTGTCCATCAATCCTGTCACTAGGTTCTCTCCAGAGATTCCATCTTTCCATCTCTCCTCCTACCCTCCCCCCAATGTTCGGTGCCTCAAAATCCCTTACCCAGTCTCCCTCCAGTAACGCTGCCAATAGATCCTCGGCAGCAAAATGCCTAGCAGTTTTGCAGCTTTTCCGATTGTTTCGCGAAGCCATTGTTCAAATAAGCTTGCTTGGCCGGTGAAAAGAGGTTGAAAATGCGGGCTTTTCTTAGACGCTATCTGCATCAAAGGTGCAGGGCTCCAGAAAGTTCTAGATTCTCCCTCTATTTTCTGCTCTACTCACAAAGAAAAAGCTCTAATCTTGATATGCCCAGAGTGAGGGTTTCAAACTCTAATGTTAGAGAGCGTGCGAAAATGAGAGAGCGCGTCTCTCGATTTCGTGCACTCTCTCGAAAATTAGAGTTTCAAACCCTCGCTCTGGGCATATGGAGTTTCAAACTCTTTGTGAGTATGCAGATTGGACTTTTGCGTCTTCCGTCATTTACAAAACCTCCTTAAAGAGAGAGAGAGAGAGAGAGAGAGAGAGAGAGACCGAGGCCAACCTTTTCAATTAAATTCAGTCCTGCCCGGGCAGAGAGCGTTTAGGATGTGTCGCTCAATGAGCAGTTTGTGTGAGGTTCAGCTAGGTTTTTGCAAAAGGACTAAAATTGCAAGAATTTTTACTGTATGTTAGCGTTATGTTTTTTATCAGTGTTTTCTCTTCAATCGTTTCCCCGTGTGCACAAATGTTGTTAACGAAGGGCGCGAATCCTCTTAGATGCCGAGATCTAGCCAGACACTTTGTCCTTTAATCTCTCAAATTTAAACACTATTACGAAATTTAAATTTTCTAGATCATCGGCATCAAAAAGCGCTCGCTCTCTGTGCATTACTAGATATCTTTCGATCTTCAATATTCGCTATTTTCCCAGTACGAACTAATCGCTTGGTCATCTTATCCGCCACCGTAATCAGCGCGCCATTCAGAGATGTTTATCAGACACTGACTTTTTCACCTTCAATAAGCACTAGATACCAGATTTTTCAAGTCTTCACATCGCACACTCTCTTGTATACCGAACAGCCAAGAGAATGTGTGAAATTTAGAGATTTCGATGGTTTTTGAACCAGCAGAAACCAGTTCCCTGCCTCCCCCGCCACCTAAATGAGAACTAAAAAAATAGTTTGTGTGTGTGTGCCTTCAGTCAAGAATCTGAGTAGGGAATGGGCACTCAGTTTACACACGCCACGACTCGATCCCTTATGTAAGAGACTAGAGAGCGCCTCCTTCCATTCACACAGAAAAATGATAGTTATATATTAACTATCACCTGATACTCGTAGGGAGCACAATGAAGCCTGCGATAGTAATGCCGCAACTATCATGAATGATAGTTACCGTATTACTATCAGTGATAGTAGCCCTGTTACTACCGTGATAGTTGTCACTTTGCTGGATGCTTTCCTGGATTTTGGTTCTCGGGTTGCGAAAATTCTGTCCCATCCCTTGCTCACTGTATCCCTGTTGCGTATTATTATAGAACATCACATTTTATCACATTACACACAATTCCAGAAAATGGACGAATACAATACACATACAGGAGTGGAAGAGAACAATTTAGAAAATACCGATTTCGAACAGAAAATTCAAAATAACGATTTCTAAACTCAGTAAGATGCGAAAATTGAATAGAAAAGATAAAGATTAAGCGATATTGTGGGCAATATGGAGACAAGATAGTCTCCAGACAACCTACATTCAAGACCACTTTCCTTTTCCATTCCTCCGCCTCAATTCTTCCGATTGATTAGAAGCGTAGTCGACCTTCTTCTTTTTTCTTCGAGCGAGTCGATGATCTACAAGTAGATCAAGATTAATAACTAGAAGCCGGCCACTGAGTCCCCCTGGACTGAACATTGAGCCGGCCACCGAGTCCCCTGAACCGAAACTGGAACCACCTACCGAGCTCCCCCTGGACCAAACCCGCACCCAGAACTATGCATAGAGCGTAGTGTGCGCATAGAGCGTAGTGCATTTAACCTCAATACAACCCCGCTAGTTACCAATGACCATGTACTGTAATCATGAATAGAACATAATCACTATTCGACTAACGTATTTCAGCATTCATTACTCCATCACCCATCATTAATATTAGCGCTTTACGAAAACCTGACCTTTTTAAAAAAATATTTGTACATAAGGGAATTTTTTTAAAGAATGGTATCGAGAACAAAATTCAGACTATCACATACTATCCGGAAAGCGCGGGTGCGATCACTGATTCTCAGTATACTGTAGTCAATCGATTTTTACTCTCAATGATCTTCGATACTGCCTTAGTACAAATTTATTGGGGTGGTCAAATCAGTGCAGTAGCGATGATAGTGTGTTTTAGTACGTGCGCTGAGCAGTGCATCGGTGTCTACAACACTAACAAATCGAGAATGATGTAACGAAACGCACTGCGCACTGTAAAGCATCCGCGTCGTGCGCTACCAGTGCATTATGTACTGCTAGTACACGACGCGCTGTGGAAGAGTGCGTGCTTCAGTGCACAGTGCAGTTAAGCATATCACTCTCACTTTTCCGAGTGCATAGATACATTTGGTTTCTTCAAAATCAAGTGCAAAAGACATTTAGGCAAGAAAAAACAAAAGAGAACAAATCATAACCGACCTTTTCTCGGGGCTTGAACTTCTCCTCTTTGAGCTTCTTGACCTCGCCAGCGAAGATTGCCTCGCGTTCAGC